>CM075654.1:95989538-96611166 GCA_037953625.1 Crotalaria pallida
CTAAAGGCTTAGAATAGTCTAGGAATGTATATTAGGACATATAAGAACCTTTAGAATGATCCTAAACAATGCTTGGTGCCCAAAGGGACATAGAGGGTGAAGGATGAGGCCTTGGAGGTTATAACAAGTGTAGAATGGTTAAGAGAGTATTCTATAGGCTTAGAATGGTCTAGGAATGTGTATTAGGACACATAGGAACCTTTAGAGTGATCCAAAATAATGCTTGGTGCTCCAAGGGAGGTAAGGGTGAAGGATGAGCCCTTGGAGGTTCTAACAAGTGTATAATGGTTAAGAGAGTACTCTAAAGGCTTAGAATGGTCTAGGAATATGTATTAGGACATATAAGAACCTTTAGAATGATCCTAAACAATGCTTGGTGCCCTCCTTGGAGGTTCTAACAAGTGTAGAATGGTTAAGAGAGTATTCTAAAGCCTTAAAATGGTCTAGGAATGTGTTTTTGGACATATAAGTAGCTTTAGAATGATCCTAAACAATGCTCGATGCCCCAAGGGACGTAGAGGGTGAAGGATGAGTCCTTGGAGGTTATAACTAGTGTAGAATGGTTAAGAGAGTATTCTAAAGCCTTAAAATGGTCTAGGAATGTGTTTTTGGACATATAAGTAGCTTTAGAATGATCCTAAACAATGCTCGATGCCCCAAGGGACGTAGAGGGTGAAGGATGAGTCCTTGGAGGTTATAACTAGTGTAGAATGGTTAAGAGAGTATTCTAAAGGCTTAGATTGGTCTAGGAATGTGTATTAGGACATATAAGAACCTTTAGAGTGATCCAAAACAATGCTTGGTTCCCTAAGGGATGCAACGGTGAAGGATGAGTTCTTGGAGGTTCTAACAGGTGTAGAATGGTAAAGAGAGTACTCTAAAGGCTTAAAATTGATACACCCAAGGCTATGGACTCTTGAATTTCAAGTGGATTTAGAAAAAAAGCTTGGGGAATTTGGGTTTGAAAACTTTGCCAAGGTTGATTTTGATCCTTATGATTTCACTCAAAGGATTACACAAAATGGATTCCTTCTTTTTCAAAATAAGGATTTTCAAGGGATACACTTTGTTGGTTATGAGAAATTGGGTTCTTTGCTGGACAATAAGCTTTGTTTTGGTTTGATTTAATAAACGTTGTTAAACATGGGTTTTCCTTTTTTAGATTCGAATTCCTTTACTAATATAACACATAGTAAGAAATTCTAATTTGATTCAAGGAATTGAGTTGTTACCAAGAAGGGATATGGCGCCACAACCAAGAGAGGAGGATGAGGTTGATAAGCCTAGGAAGCCTTCCACAAATTGATCACCAAAGAGAAGAAGAACTTCCACCTTGCACAGCTTCACACGTCCAAGGATTTAGGGTGACAAGTGTTTGACACAAAAACCAAATTCTAAGTTTTATTGATTCTGCCAAAGTTACAATTTATAGGAAAGATTACCTAGGTCTAAAGAGGGTGGCCGTACAAGCTTATGGCCATATCAAACGATTAGTAACTTCTTACAATAAAGGCCTTCTTAAATTTGATTCTAATTGTTTTTGTGTTGTTTCATTTCCTTCCTTCCAGCCGTAGCTTTGATGAATTGATCATGATTGATATTTAATGCCATTTTGTAACTCCTTTCTTCAATTTTGGCCGTAGCTTTGCTAGTATGTGGCTGCAACAATTAATGATTTGATTCCTTTCTTCCATTGATCCAGCCGAAAGCATTTGAGTTGCTCTGTAAAGCTTGGATTTTAATCTTCTTTAAGATGAGCATTAATTTCCTTTCCATTTGAATTCCCTTCTCTATCTCTTGGTCGAATCTTCCTTGGATGGAGCTCTTCTTCAAGCTTGACCGAACCTTCAAGTGGATTTGCTCCTTTTACTCCTTGACCTATTTACAACTTAAAATTAAAACTAAAACTTAACATTTACAAGGTAAATATTTCAGTCTACTTGGCAAACCAAAAATTGCCATTATTACAAACCCATGAAAACACAAGTCTAAACACAAATTTAAAGAAACTTAATCAAACAATTCAGTCTTTAAAACAAGGTTCAATTTAAACAAAGCAATTTCAGGACAATCTTCTTCTTTTTCCAAGGTGTTCCACCACACTTGTCTTGACTTCCCTTATTGCTTCTCCTTGGTTTACTGGTTCCCTTGAGCTACCTTCATCATTCACTCCCTCTTGGGGAGGATTTGACCTCAAATCCTGTAGTTCAATGGCATCACAAAAAACATTAGTGACAGATATAGCAATTGAAATTTTTGTAAGTTCTCTCTTTTGGTAGCATTTAACATAGACCCTACAGATGACCCTATTGGTATTTCTTCCAAGCCCAAGTTCATGCTCCTTTATCAAACTCCATCCTTTGTTCAAAGGGTCTTCTACCCTATTCCTTTCTTCAGAAAAAAAGTTCCCCCAAAAAGTCCACATTGATCAGTATTGAAGGATCAAAGGTAAAAATCTCAGAAGTGTGTCCATTAACCCTTACAATCTCCATGACACTAGTACATGTTGCTTCAGTGAAAGGATTGGTTTTGTTTATCAGCATGAAGTGCTTGACATCTTCTTCAAAACACAAACTGTACTTGGTCAACTTCACTGGATGGGGCCAAAATTTAACACCTTCTCCTTCCAAGTAGAGCAGTATGCATAGATAGTCTCCATTGGGCATTCTCTTGTGATCTAGATCCTCTCTTGACAACTCTTTCTTTGAATAAATTCCAATGTTGCACTTACCCTTTTCCTCTATCTTATCATAATACAAGAACCTTTCCCACAATTCAGAACCCTCAAAGCTCATGGTCATCACCTTGTAAGCTCCAGGCATTTTGGGCATCTCCACATTGTTGTTGTTGTTTCCTTGAAAGGCTTGACTGATACTAGAATCTATATGTACCCGCAGTAAATCGTCATCATTACAGATAATAATTAAACTATCAGATGATTCAGGACTTCCAGGCATGGTATACTCATATTTTGCTGCAAATAAATTTTTGTTGTTTTCAGTTTCTTTTTCCTTTCTTTGTGTTTCTTTTTTTTTCTCTCAATATTTCTTGCTCTTTTTGAATTTGGCTTGGTGTCATAGGAACTAAGGTTCTTGTCACCCCTCCAAGGGTAAAAGTATATTTATTGGTTCTCCCATCATGAAGTGTTTTCCTTTCAAATTGCCAAGGCCTTCCTAACAAAAGTTGGCAGGCCTCCATGGGTACTATGTCACACAACACTTGATCTTTGTACCTTCCTATTTCAAACTCCACCAGAACTTGAGATTTGACCTCAATTTTCCCCTCATTATTCAACCATTGGAGCTTGTAAGGCCTAGGGTGTGGCAAAATTTCTAATCCTAGATGTTTCACCAAGGACTCACTAGCTACATTGCAACAACTTCCTCCATCAATGATAAGGGAACACATGGTTCCTTTTATCAGACACTTTGAATGGAAAAGATTTTCTCTTTGTCCATCTTCTTCCTTCAGCATTTCTCCACCAAGTACTCTTTTCATCATGAAAGAATATGGTTCCCCTTGTAGAACCTCCTCTTCTTCAGTTTCTTCTTCACTATACACCTCCCCATCTTCTCTCAAGAGCATAGTCTTTTTGGTGGGACACTCATAGGCCATGTGGCCTCTCCCTTGGCACTTGAAACATTTTATGTCTCTAGTTTTTGAAGGTGATGGGGTGCTAATTCCTTTGTTGGTTTCTCTGGATGAAATTTCTTTTGGCTCACAGGTGGTCTTGGGACTTCCTAAGGTAGTGGACTCTCGCTTCCTATTTTTAATTTGTCTCTCCACCTTTGTGGCTTGATGGACTAGGTCTGCTAATTCAACATATGATTGGAGTTCTACAATTTTTTTAATTTCTGGATTGAGGCCTTCCAAAAATCTGGTCATGGTCATTTCTCTTTCCTCCTCAACATTAGCTTTGATCAGGGCATTTTCTAACTCCTTGAGATACTCATCAACACTTTTACTTCCTTGGTGCAATTTATGTAGATTTAGTAACATTTCTCTTGTATAATGTGGGGGCACATATCTTTTCCTCAACAGTTTCTTGAGTTCTTCCCAAGTGGTTATAGGTTCCTCGTGATACCTCCTTCTTTCTTTGACTACTTGATCCCACCATGTGAGAGCATAGTCCACAAAATGAAGGGTGGCCACTTTAACTCTTTGATTCTCAGGAACTTCATAAGTGGCAAAAATCTGTTCCAGCTTGAGCTCTCATTCTAAAAATGCTTCAGTATCACTTCTTCCTTTGAAATTTGGTATTCCTAGGTTAGAGGCATCAAATCTTACCTCCCTGTTAGGCTCCCTTCTCCTTCTTGTTTCATGTTCTTCTTTGATCTGGGCTTCTAGTTCCTCCATTCTTTCAAATAGTCCCTCTGTGGTCTCCTTCCACATGCCTTGCAATTTGGAAGTAAGGGCTTAGAGAAGTAATTTTTGTTGTCCATTCATGCTATTCCCTTCTTCAGCCATTTGCCTAAAAATAATTTTGATGAATGGATTCCAAAATGAGGATTTAAATTTTTTTTAACACTGAGGAAAAAATAGGGACAGAAAAATTTGTAACAAACAGTTCACAGAAATCTGTCACAGATACTGCAACACTATATTAGTGACAGAAAATTCCGTCTAAAACTGCTCCAGCAAATAAAAACGAATTTCAGACAGCGACGATTTCCAGAAGAACATAGACACCACTAGATCAGCGACGGAAATAATAAAGGCCACAAACAGACTCAATAGCGACAGACTTATACGATGCTACTAATAACAATGCATCAGCAGCGACTAGGATTTATTGCAAAAAGAGAAATACTTAAACAGTAACAAAATACAGCGATTTTGCAGCGATTTTGATGAATTTGCAGCGACAGACTAGATTTTGCAGCGATGCAACAAAAATAACGAGAATTTGCAGTGATCAAATTTTGTTGCAACAAATCAAAGTTTTTTTTTAAAATGGTTGCAACAAAAAAACCTTGCTCTGATTACCACTTGATACACCCAAGCCTATGGACTCTTGAATTTCAAGTGGATTTAGAAAAAAAGCTTGGGGAATTTGGGTTTGAAAACTTTGCCAAGGTTGATTTTGATCCTTATGATTTCACTCAAAGGATTACACAAAATGGATTCCTTCTTTTTCAAAATAAGGATTTTCAAGGGATACACTTTGTTGGTTATGAGAAATTGGGTTCTTTGCTGGACAATAAGCTTTGTTTTGGTTTGATTTAATAAAAGTTGTTAAACATGGGTTTTTCTTGTTTAGATTCGAATTCCTTTACTAATATAACACATAGTAAGAAATTCTAATTTGATTCAAGGAATTGAGTTGTTACCAAGAAGGGATATGGCACCACAACCAAGAGAGGAGGATGAGGTTGATAAGCCTAGGAAGCCTTCCACAAATTGATCACCAAAGAGAAGAAGAACTTCCACCTTGCATAGCTTCACACGTCCAAGGATTTAGGGTGACAAGTGTTTGACACAAAAACCAAATTCTAAGTTTTATTGATTCTGCCAAAGTTACAATTTATAGGAAAGATTACCTAGGTCTAAAGAGGGTGGCCGTACAAGCTTATGGCCATATCAAACGATTAGTAACTTCTTACAATAAAGGCCTTCTTAAATTTGATTCCAATTGTTTTTGTGTTGTTTCATTTCCTTCCTTCCAACCGTAGCTTTGATGAATTGATCATGATTGATATTTAATGCCATTTTGTAACTCCTTTCTTCAATTTTGGCCGTAGCTTTGCTAGTATGTGGCTGCAACAATTAATGATTTGATTCCTTTCTTTCATTGATCCAGCCGAATGCATTTGAGTTGCTCTGTAAAGCTTGGATTTTAATCTTCTTTAAGATGAGCATTAATTTCCTTGTCATTTGAATTCCCTTCTCTATATCTTGGTCGAATCTTCCTTGGATGGAGCTCTTCTTCAAGCTTGACCGAACCTTCAAGTGGATTTGCTCCTTTTACTCCTTGACTTATTTACAACCTAAAATTAAAACTAAAACTTAACATTTACAAGGTAAATATTTCAGTCTACTTGGCAAACCAAAAATTGCCATTATTACAAACCCATGAAAACACAAGTCTAAACACAAATTTAAAGAAACTTAAACAAACAATTCAGTCTTTAAAACAAGGTTCAATTTAAACAAAGCAATTTCAGGACAATCTTCTTCTTTTTCCAAGGTGTTCCACCACACTTGTCATGACTTCCCTTATTGCTTTTTCTTGGTTTACTGGTTCCCTTTAGCTACCTTCATCAAAAATGGTCTAGGATTGTGTTTTAGGACATAAAAGAACCTTTAGAGTGATCCAAAACAATGCTTGGTGCCCCAACGGATGTAAGGGTGAAGGATGAGTCCTTGGAGGTTCTAACAAGTGTAGAATGGTTAATAGAGTATTCTAAAGGCTTAGAATTGTCTAGGATTGTCTTTTAGGACATATAAGAACCTTTAGAGTGATCCAAAATAAAGCTTTGTGCCCCAAGGGATGTAAGGGTGAAGGATGAGTCCTTGGAGGTTCTAACACGTGTACAATGGTTAAGAGAGTATTCTAAAGGCTTTGAATGGTCTAAGAATGTGTATTAGGACATATAAGAACCTTTAGAATGATCCTAAACAATGCATGGTTCCCCAAGGGACGTAGAGGGTGAAGGATGAGTCCTTGGAGGTTATAACTAGTGTAGAATGGTTAAGAGAGTATTCTAAAGGCTTGGATTGGTCTAGGAATGTGTATTAGGACATATAAGAACCTTTAGAATGATCCTAAACTATGCATGGTGCCCCAAGGGACGTAGAGGATGAAGGATGAGTCCTTGAGGTTCCAACAAGTGTAGAATGGTTAAGAGAGTATTCTAAAGGCTTAGAATGGTCTAGTAATGTGTATTAGGACATATAAGAACCTTTAGAATGATCCTAAACAATGCTTTGTGCCCCAAGGGACGTAGAGGATGAACGATGAGTCCTTGGAGGTTATAACAAGTGTAGAAAGGTTAAGAGAGTATTCTAAAGGCTTAGAATGGTCTAGGAATGTGTATTAGGACATATAAGAATCATTAGAGTGATCCAAAACAATTCTTGATGCCCTAAGGGATATAAGGGTGAAGGATGAGTCCTTGGAGGTTCTAACAAGTGTTGAATGGTTAAGAGTGTACTCTAAAGGCTTAGAATGGTCTAGGATTGTGTTTTAGGACATATAAGAACCTTAAGAGTGATGCAAAACAATGCTTGGTGCCCCAAGGGATGTAAGGGTGAAGGATGAGTCCTTGGAGGTTCTAACAAGTGTAGAATGGTTAAAAGAGTATTCTAAAGGCTTAGAATGGTCTATGATTGTGTTTTAGGACATATAAGAACCTTTAGAATGATCCAAAACAATTCTTGGTACCCCGAGGGACGTAGAGGGTGTAACATTGAGTCCTTGGAGGTTCAAACAAGTGTAGAATGGTTATGAGAGTATTCTAAAGGCTTAGAATGGTCTAGGAACTTGTATTAGGACTTATAAGAACCATTAGAATGATCCTAAACATTGTTTGGTATCCCAAGGGACGTAGAGGGTGTAGCATGAGTCCTTGGAGGTTCTAACAAGTGTAGAATGGTTAAGAGAGTATTCTAAAGGCATAGAATGGTCTAGGAATGTGTATTTGGACTTATAAGAACCATTAGAATGATCCTAAACATTGCTTGGTACCCCAAGGGACGTAGAGGGTGTAGCATGAGTCCATGGAGGTTCTAACAAGTGTAGAATGGTTAAGAGAGTAATCTAAAGTCTTAGAATGGTCTACGAAAGTGTATTAGGACATATACGAACATTTAGAAGGATCCTAAACATTGCTTGCTACCCTAATGGACGTAGAGAGTGTAGCATGAGTCCTTGAAGGTTTTAACAAGTGTAGAAGGGTTAAGAGAGTATTCTAAAGACTTAGAATGGTCTAGGAATGTGTATTAGGACTAAGAAGAACCATTAGAATGATTTTAAACATTTTTTTGTACCCCAAGGGACGTAGAGGGTGTAACATGAGTCCTTGGAGGTTCTAACAAGTGTAGAATGGTTATTAGAGTATTTTAAAGGCTTAGAATGGTCTAGGAATGTGTATTAGGAATGATAAGAACCATTAGAATGATCTTAAACATTGCTTGGTACCGGAAGGGACGTAGAGGGTGTAGCATGAGTCCTTTGAGGTTCTAACAAGTGTAGAATGGTTATGAGAGTATTCTAAAGGCTTAGAATGCTCTAGGAATGTGTATTAGGACTGATAAGAACCATTAGAATGATCTTACACATTGCTTGGTACCTGAAGGGACGTAGAGGGTGTAGCATGAGTCCTTGGAGGTTCTAACAAGTGTAGAATGGTTAGGAAAGTATTCAAAAGACTTAGAATGGTCTAGGAATGTGTATTAGGACTTAGAAGAACCATTAGAATGATCCTAAACATTGCTTGGTACCCCAAGGGACGTAGAGGGCGAAAAATGAGTCCTTGGAGGTTCTAACAAGTGTAGAATGATTATGAGAGTATTCTAAAGGCTTAGAATGGTCTAGGAATGTGTATTAGGACTTATAAGAACCATTCGAATGATCCTAAACATTGCTGGGTACCCCAAGGGACGTAGAGGGTGTAGAATGAGTCCTTGGAGGTTCTAACAAGTGTAGAATGGTTAAGAGAGTATTCTAAAGGCTTAGAATGGTCTAGGAATGTATATTAGGACTTATAAGAATGGTCTAGGAATGTATATTAGGACTTATAAGAACCATTAGAATGATCCTAAACATTGCTTGGTACCCGAAGGGACGTAGAGGATTTAGCATGAGTCCTTGGAGTTTCTAACAAGTGTAGAATGGTTAAGAGAGTATTCTAAAGGCTTAGAATGGTCTAGGAATGTGTTTTAGGACTTATAAGGTAGAGGGTCTAGCATGAGTCCTTGCAGGTTCTAACAAATGTATAATGATTAAGAGAGTATTCTAAAGGCTTATAATGGTCTAGGATTGTGTTTTAGGACATATAAGAACCTTTAGAGTGATGCAAAACAATGCTTGGTGCCCCAAGGGATGTAAGGGTGAAGGATGAGTCCTTGGAGGTTCTAACAAGTGTAGAATGGTTAAGAAAGTATTCTAAAGACTTAGAATGGTTATGAGAGTATTCTAAAGGCTTAGAATGGTCTAGGAATGTGTATTAGGACTTATAAGAACCATTAGAATGATCCTAAACATTGTTTGGTATCCCAAGGGACGTAGAGGGTGTAGCATGAGTCCTTGGAGGTTCTAACAAGTGTAGAATGGTTAAGAGAGTAATCTAAAGTCTTAGAATGATCTAGGAATGTGTATTAGGACATATACGAACATTTAGAAGGATCCTAAACATTGCTTACTACCCTAAGGGACGTAGAGAGTGTAGCATGAGTCCTTGAAGGTTTTAACAAGTGTAGAATGGTTAAGAGAGTATTCTGAAGACTTAGAATGGTCTACGAAAGTGTATTAGGACTAAGAAGAACCATTAGAATGATCCTAAACATTTCTTGGTACCCCAAGGGACGTAGAGGGTGTAACATGAGTCCTTGGAGGTTCTAACAAGTGTAGAATGGTTATGAGAGTATTTTAAAGGCTTAAAATGGTCTAGGAATGTGTATTAGGACGGATAAGAACCATTAGAGTGATCTTAAACATTGCTTGGTGCCGGAAGGGACGTAGAGGGTGTAACATGAGTCCTTGTAGGTTCTAAAAAGTGTAGAATGATTAAGAGAGTATTCTAAAGGCTTAGAATGGTCTAGGAATGTGTATTAGGACTTATAAGAACCATTAGAATGATCCTAAACATTGCTTGGTACCCCAAGGGACGTAGAGGATTTAGCATGAATCCTTGGAGGTTCTAACAAGTGTAGAATGGTTAAGAGAGTAATCTAAAGGCTTAGAATGGTCTAGGAATGTGTATTAGGACATATACGAACATTTAGAATGATCCTAAACATTGCTTGGTACCCTAATGGACAAAGAGAGTGTAGAATGAGTCCTTGGAAGTTCTAACAAGTGTAGAATGGTCATGAGAGTATTCTAAAGGCTTAGAATGGTCTAGGAATGTGTATTAGGACTGATAAGAACCATTAGAATGATCTTACACATTGCTTGGTACCTGAAGGGACGTAGAGGGTGTAGCATGAGTCCTTGGAGGTTCTAACAAGTGTAGAATGGTTAAGAAAGTATTCAAAAGATTTAGAATGGTCTAGGAATGTGTATTAGGACTTAGAAGAACCATTAGAATGATCCTAAACATTGCTTGGTACCCCAAGGGACGTAGAGGGCGTAAAATAAGTCCTTGGAGGTTCTAACAAGTGTAAAATGATTATGAGAGTATTCTAAAGGCTTAGAATGGTCTAGGAATGTGTATTAGGACTTATAAGAACCATTAGAATGATCCTAAACATTGTTGGGTACCCCAAGGGACGTAGAGGGTGTAGAATGAGTCCTTGGAGGTTCTAACAAGAGTATTCTAAAGGCTTAGAATTGTCTAGGAATTTATATTAGGACTTATAAGAATGCTCTAGGAATGTATATTAGGACTTATAAGAACCATTAGAATGATCCTAAACATTGCTTGGTACCCCAAGGGACGTAGAGGATTTAGCATGAGTCCTTGGAGGTTCTAACAAGTGTAGAATGGTTAAGAGAGTAATCTAAAGGCTTAGAATGGTCTAGGAATGTGTATTAGGACATATACGAACATTTAGAATGATCCTAAACATTGCTTGGTACCCTAATGGACGTAGAGAGTGTAGAATGAGTCCTTGGAAGTTCTAACAAGTGTAGAATTGTTAAGAGAGTATTCTAAAGGATTAGAATGGTCTAGGAATGTGTATTAGGACATATACGAACATTTAGAATGATCCTAAACATTGCTTGGTACCCCAAGGGACGTAGAGGGTGTAGCATGAGTCCTTGGAAGTTCTAACAAGTGTAGAATTGTTAAGAGAGTATTCTAAAGGCTTAGAATGGTCTAGGAATGTGTATTAGGACATATACGAACATTTAGAATGATCCTAAACATTGCTTTGTACCCCAACGGACGTAGAGAGTGTAGCATGAGTCCTTGGAGGTTCTAACAAGTGTAGAATGGTTAAGAAAGTATTCAGAAGATTTAGAATGGTCTAGGAATGTGTATTAGGACTTAGAAGAACCATTAGAATGATCCTAAACATTGCTTGGTACCCCAAGGGACGTAGAGGGCGTAAAATGAGTCCTTGGAGGTTCTAACAAGTGTAGAATGGTTAAGAGAGTAATCTAAAGGCTTAGAATGGTCTAGGAATGTGTATTAGGACATATACGAACATTTAGAATGATCCTAAACATTGCTTGGTACCCTAATGGACGTAGAGAGTGTAGAATGAGTCCTTGGAAGTTCTAACAAGTGTAGAATTGTTAAGAGAGTATTCTAAAGGATTAGAATGGTCTAGGAATGTGTATTAGGACATATACGAACATTTAGAATAATCCTAAACATTGCTTTGTACCCCAACGGACGTAGAGATGTAGCATGAGTCCTTAGAGGTTCTAACAAGTGTAGAATGGTTAAGAGAGTATTCTAAAGGATTAGAATGGTCTAGGAATGTGTATTAGGACTTAAAAGAACCATTAGAATGTTCCTAAACATTGCTTGGTACCCAAGGGACGTAGAGGGTGTAGCATGAGTCCTTGGTGGTTCTAACAAGTGTAGAATGGTTATGAGAGTATTCTAAAGGCTTAGAATGGTCTAGGAATGTGTATTAGGACTTATAAGAACCATTATAATGATCCTAAACATTGCTGGGTACCCCAAGGGACGTAGAGGGTGTAGAATGAGTCCTTGGAGGTTCTAACAAGAGTATTCTAAAGGCTTAGAATGGTCTAGGAATGTATATTAGGACTTATAAGAATGGTCTAGGAATGTATATTAGGACTTATAAGAACCATTAGAATGATCCTAAACATTGCTTGGTACCCCAAGGGACGTAGAGGATTTAGCATGAGTCCTTGGAGGTTCTAACAAGTGTAGAATGGTTAAGAGAGTAATCTAAAGGCTTAGAATGGTCTAGGAATGTGTATTAGGACATATACGAACATTTAGAATGATCCTAAACATTGCTTGGTACCCTAATGGACGTAGAGAGTGTAGAATGAGTCCTTGGAAGTTCTAACAAGTGTAGAATGGTTAAGAGAGTATTCTAAAGGATTAGAATGGTCTAGGAATGTGTATTAGGACATATACGAACATTTAGAATGATCCTAAACATTGCTTGGTACCTCAAGGGACGTAGAGGGTGTAGCATGAGTCCTTGGAAGTTCTAACAAGTGTAGAATGGTTAAGAGAGTATTCTAAAGGATTAGAATGGTCTAGGAATGTGTATTAGGATTTCAAAGACCATTAGAATGTTCCTAAACATTGCTTGGTACCCAAGGGACGTAGAGGGTGTAGCATGAGTCCTTGGTGGTTCTAACAAGTTTAGAATGGTTATGAGAGTATTCTAAAGGCTTAGAATGGTCTAGGAATGTGTATTAGGACTAAGAAGAACCATTAGAATGATCCTAAACATTTCTTGGTACCCCAAGGGACGTAGAGGGTGTAACATGAGTCCTTGGAGGTTCTAACAAGTGTAGAATGGTTATGAGAGTATTTTAAAGGATTAGAATGGTCTAGGAATGTGTATTAGGACTGATAAGAACCATTAGAATGATCTTAAACATTGCTTGGTGCCGGAAGGGACGTAGAGGGTGTAACATGAGTCCTTGTAGGTTCTAACAAGTGTAGAATGATTAAGAGAGTATTCTAAAGGCATAGAATGGTCTAGGAATGTGTATTAGGACTTATAAGAACCATTAGAATGATCCTAAACATTGCTTGTACCCCAAGGGACGTAGAGGATTTAGCATGAGTCCTTGGAGGTTCTAATAAGTGTAGAATGGTTAAGAGAGTAATCTAAAGGCTTAGAATGGTCTAGGAATGTGTATTAGGACATATACGAACATTTAGAATGATCCTAAACATTGCTTGGTACCCTAATGGACAAAGAGAGTGTAGAATGAGTCCTTGGAAGTTCTAACAAGTGTAGAATGGTTATGAGAGTATTCTAAAGGCTTAGAATGGTCTAGGAATGTGTATTAGGACATATACGAACATTTAGAATGATCCTAAACATTGCTTGGTACCCCAAGGGACGTAGAGGGTGTAGCATGAGTCCTTGGAAGTTCTAACAAGTGTAGAATTGTTAAGAGAGTATTCTAAAGGCTTAGAATGGTCTAGGAATGTGTATTAGGACATATACGAACATTTAGAATGATCCTAAACATTGCTTTGTACCCCAAGGGACGTAGAGAGTGTAGCATGAGTCCTTAGAGGTTCTAACAAGTGTAGAATGGTTAAGAGAGTATTCTAAAGGATTAGAATGGTCTAGGAATGTGTATTAGGACTTAAAAGAACCATTAGAATGTTCCTAAACATTGCTTGGTACCCAAGGGACGTATAGGGTGTAGCATGAGTCCTTGGTGGTTCTAACAAGTGTAGAATGGTTATGAGAGTATTCTAAAGGCTTAGAATGGTCTAGGAATGTGTATTAGGACTAAGAAGAACCATTAGAATGATCCTAAACATTTCTTGGTACCCCAAGGGACGTAGAGGGTGTAACATGAGTCCTTTGAGGTTCTAACAAGTGTAGAATGGTTATGAGAGTATTTTAAAGGCTTAGAATGGTCTAGGAATGTGTATTAGGACTGATAAGAACCATTAGAATGATCTTAAACATTGCTTGGTGCCGGAAGGGACGTAGAGGGTGTAACATGAGTCCTTGTAGGTTCTAACAAGTGTAGAATGATTAAGAGAGTATTCTAAAGGCTTAGAATGGTCTAGGAATGTGTATTAGGACTTATAAGAACCATTAGAATGATCCTAAACATTGCTTGGTACCCCAAGGGACGTAGAGGATTTAGCATGAGTCCTTGGAGGTTCTAACAAGTGTAGAATGGTTAAGAGAGTAATCTAAAGGCTTAGAATGGTCTAGGAATGTGTATTAGGACATATACGAACATTTAGAATGATCCTAAACATTGCTTGGTACCCTAATGGACGTAGAGAGTGTAGAATGAGTCCTTGGAAGTTCTAACAAGTGTAGAATGGTTAAGAGAGTATTCTAAAGGATTAGAATGGTATAGGAATGTGTATTAGGACATATACGAACATTTAGAATGATCCTAAACATTGCTTGGTACCCCAAGGGACGTAGAGGGTGTAGCATGAGTCCTTGGAAGTTCTAACAAGTGTAGAATTGTTAAGAGAGTATTCTAAAGGCTTAGAATGGTCTAGGAATGTGTATTAGGACATATACGAACATTTAGAATGATCCTAAACATTGCTTTGTACCCCAAGGGACGTAGAGAGTGTAGCATGAGTCCTTAGAGGTTCTAACAAGTGTAGAATGGTTAAGAGAGTATTCTAAAGGATTAGAATGGTCTAGGAATGTGTATTAGGACTTAAAAGAACAATTAGAATGTTCCTAAACATTGCTTGGTACCCAAGGGACGTATAGGGTGTAGCATGAGTCCTTGGTGGTTCTAACAAGTGTAGAATGGTTATGAGAGTATTCTAAAGGCTTAGAATGGTCTAGGAATGTGTATTAGGACTAAGAAGAACCATTAGAATGATCCTAAACATTTCTTGGTACCCCAAGGGATGTAGAGGGTGTAACATGAGTCCTTGGAGGTTCTAACAAGTGTAGAATGGTTATGAGAGTATTTTAAAGGCTTAGAATGGTCTAGGAATGTGTATTAGGACTGATAAGAACCATTAGAATGATCTTAAACATTGCTTGGTGCCGGAAGGGACGTAGAGGGTGTAACATGAGTCCTTGTAGGTTCTAACAAGTGTAGAATGATTAAGAGAGTATTCTAAAGGCATAGAATGGTCTAGGAATGTGTATTAGGACTTATAAGAACCATTAGAATGATCCTAAACATTGCTTGGTACCCCAAGGGACGTAGAGGATTTAGCATGAGTCCTTGGAGGTTCTAATAAGTGTAGAATGGTTAAGAGAGTAATCTAAAGGCTTAGAATGGTTTAGGAATGTGTATTAGGACATATACGAACATTTAGAATGATCCTAAACATTGCTTGGTACCCTAATGGACAAAGAGAGTGTAGAATGAGTCCTTGGAAGTTCTAACAAGTGTAGAATTGTTATGAGAGTATTCTAAAGGCTTAGAATGGTCTAGGAATGTGTATTAGGACTGATAAGAACCATTAGAATGATATTACACATTGCTTGGTACCTGAAGGGACGTAGAGGGTGTAGCATGAGTCCTTGGAGGTTCTAACAAGTGTAGAATGGTTAAGAAAGTATTCAAAAGATTTAGAATGGTCTAGGAATGTGTATTAGGACTTAGAAGAACCATTAGAATGATCCTAAACATTTCTTGGTACCCCAAGGGACGTAGAGGGCGTAAAATGAGTCCTTGGAGGTTCTAACAAGTGTAGAATGATTATGAGAGTATTCTAAAGGCTTAGAATGGTCTAGGAATGTGTATTAGGACTTATAAGAACCATTAGAATGATCCTAAACATTGTTGGGTACCCCAAGGGACGTAGAGGGTGTAGAATGAGTCTTTGGAGGTTCTAACAAGAGTATTCTAAAGGCTTAGAATGGTCTAGGAATGTATATTAGGACTTATAAGAATGCTCTAGGAATGTATATTAGGACTTATAAGAACCATTAGAATGATCCTAAACATTGCTTGGTACCCCAAGGGACGTAGAGGATTTAGCATGAGTCCTTGGAGGTTCTAACAAGTGTAGAATGGTTAAGAGAGTATTCTAAAGGCTTAGAATGGTCTAGGAATGTGTATTAGGACATATACGAACATTTAGAATGATCCTAAACATTGCTTTGTACCCCAAGGGACGTAGAGAGTGTAGCATGAGTCCTTAGAGGTTCTAACAAGTGTAGAATGGTTAAGAGAGTAATCTAAAGGCTTAGAATGGTCTAGGAATGTGTATTAGGACATATACGAACATTTAGAATGATCCTAAACATTGCTTGGTACCCTAATGGACATAGAGAGTGTAGAATGAGTCCTTGGAAGTTCTAACAAGTGTAGAATGGTTAAGAGAGTATTCTAAAGGATTAGAATGGTCTAGGAATGTGTATTAGGACATATACGAACATTTAGAATGATCCTAAACATTGTTTGGTACCCCAAGGGACGTAGAGGGTGTAGCATGAGTCCTTGGAAGTTCTAACAAGTGTAGAATTGTTAAGAGAGTATTCTAAAGGCTTAGAATGGTCTAGGAATGTGTATTAGGACATATACGAACATTTAGAATGATCCTAAACATTGCTTTGTACCCCAAGGGACGTAGAGAGTGTTGCATGAGTCCTTAGAGGTTCTAACAAGTGTAGAATGGTTAAGAGAGTATTCTAAAGGATTAGAATGGTCTAGGAATGTGTATTAGGACTTAAAAGAACCATTAGAATGTTCCTAAACATTGCTTGGTACCCAAGGGACGTAGAGGGTGTAGCATGAGTCCTTGGTGGTTCTAACAAGTGTAGAATGGTTATGAGAGTATTCTAAAGGCTTAGAATGGTCTTGGAATGTGTATTAGGACTTATAAGAACCATTTGAATGATCCTAAACATTGCTGGGTACCCCAAGGGACGTAGAGGGTGTAGAATGAGTCCTTGGAGGTTCTAACAAGAGTATTCTAAAGGCTTAGAATGGTCTGGGAATGTATATTAGGACTTATAAGAATGGTCTAGGAATGTATATTAGGACTTATAAGAACCATTAGAATGATCCTAAACATTGCTTGGTACCCCAAGGGACATAGAGGATTTACCATGAGTCCTTGAAGGTTCTAACAAGTGTAGAATGGTTAAGAGAGTAATCTAAAGGCTTAGAATGGTCTAGGAATGTGTATTAGGACATATACGAACATTTAGAATGATCCTAAACATTGCTTGGTACCCTAATGGACGTAGAGAGTGTAGAATGAGTCCTTGGAAGTTCTAACAAGTGTAGAATTGTTAAGAGAGTATTCTAAAGGATTAGAATGGTCTAGGAATGTGTATTAGGACATATACGAACATTTAGAATGATCCTAAACATTGCTTGGTACCCCAAGGGACGTAGAGGGTGTAGCATGAGTCCTTGGAAGTTCTAACAAGTGTAGAATTGTTAAGAGAGTATTCTAAAGGCTTAGAATGGTCTAGGAATGTGTATTAGGACATATACGAACATTTAGAATGATCCTAAACATTGCTTTGTACCCCAAAGGACGTAGAGAGTGTAGCATGAGTCCTTAGAGGTTCTAACAAGTGTAGAATGGTTAAGAGAGTATTCTAAAGGATTAGATAGGTCTAGGAATGTGTATTAGGACTTAAAAGAACCATTAGAATGTTCCTAAACATTGCTTGGTACCCAAGGGACGTAGAGGGTGTAGCATGAGTCCTTGGTGGTTCTAACAAGTGTAGAATGGTTATGAGAGTATTCTAAAGGCTTAGAATGGTCTAGGAATGTGTATTAGGACTTATATGAACCATTATAATGATCCTAAACATTGCTGGGTACCCCAAGGGACGTAGAGGGTGTAGAATGAGTCCTTGAAGGTTCTAACAAGAGTATTCTAAAGGCTTAGAATGGTCTAGGAATGTATATTAGGATTTATAAGAATGGTCTTGGAATGTATATTAGGACTTATAAGAACCATTAGAATGATCCTAAACATTGCTTGGTACCCCAAGGGACGTAGAGGATTTAGCATGAGTCCTTGGAGGTTCTAACAAGTGTAGAATGGTTAAGAGAGTAATCTAAAGGCTTAGAATGGTCTAGGAATGTGTATTAGGACATATACGAACATTTAGAATGATCCTAAACATTGCTTGGTACCCTAATGGACGTAGAGAGTGTAGAATGAGTCCTTGGAAGTTCTAACAACTGTAGAATTGTTAAGAGAGTATTCTAAAGGATTAGAATGGTCTAGGACTGTGTATTAGGACATATACGAACATTTAGAATGATCCAAAACATTGCTTGGTACCCCAAGGGACGTAGAGGGTGTAGCATGAGTCCTTGGAAGTTCTAACAAGTGTAGAATTGTTAAGAGAGTATTCTAAAGGCTTAGAATGGTCTAGGAATGTGTATTAGGACATATACGAACATTTAGAATGATCCTAAACATTGCTTTGTACCCCAACGGACGTAGAGAGTGTAGCATGAGTCCTTAGAGGTTCTAACAAGTGTAGAATGGTTAAGAGAGTATTCTAAAGGATTAGATAGGTCTAGGAATGTGTATTAGGACTTAAAAGAACCATTAGAATGTTCCTAAACATTGCTTGGTACCCAAGGGACGTAGAGGGTGTAGCATGAGTCCTTGGTGGTTCTAACAAGTGTAGAATGGTTATGAGAGTATTCTAAAGGCTTAGAATGGTCTAGGAATGTGTATTAGGACTTATATGAACCATTATAATGATCCTAAACATTGCTGGGTACCCCAAGGGACGTAGAGGGTGTAGAATGAGTCCTTGGAGGTTCTAACAAGAGTATTCTAAAGGCTTAGAATGGTCTAGGAATGTATATTAGGATTTATAAGAATGGTCTAGGAATGTATATTAGGACTTATAAGAACCATTAGAATGATCCTAAACATTGCTTGGTACCCCAAGGGACGTAGAGGATTTAGCATGAGTCCTTGGAGGTTCTAACAAGTGTAGAATGGTTAAGAGAGTAATCTAAAGGCTTAGAATGGTCTAGGAATGTGTATTAGGACATATACGAACATTTAGAATGATCCTAAACATTGCTTGGTACCCTAATGGACGTAGAGAGTGTAGAATGAGTCCTTGAAAGTTCTAACAAGTGTAGAATGGTTAAGAGAGTATTCTAAAGGATTAGAATGGTCTAGGAATGTGTATTAGGACATATACGAACATTTAGAATGATCCTAAACATTGCTTGGTACCCCAAGGGACGTAGAGGGTGTAGCATGAGTCCTTGGAAGTCCTAACAAGTGTAGAATTATTAAGAGAGTATTCTAAAGGCTTAGAATGGTCTAGGAATGTGTATTAGGACATATACGAACATTTAGAATGATCCTAAACATTGCTTTGTACCCCAAGGGACGTAGAGAGTGTAGCATGAGTCCTTAGAGGTTCTAACAAGTGTAGAATGGTTAAGAGAGTATTCTAAAGGATTAGAATGGTCTAGGAATGTGTATTAGGACTTAAAAGAACCATTAGAATGTTCCTAAACATTGCTTGGTACCCAAGGGACGTAGAGGGTGTAGCATGAGTCCTTGGTGGTTCTAACAAGTGTAGAATGGTTATGAGAGTATTCTAAAGGCTTAGAATGGTCTAGGAATGTGTATTAGGACTTATATGAACCATTATAATGATCCTAAACATTGCTGGGTACCCCAAGGGACGTAGAGGGTGTAGAACGAGTCCTTGGAGGTTCTAACAAGAGTATTCTAAAGGCTTAGAATGGTCTAGGAATGTATATTAGGATTTATAAGAATGGTCTAGGAATGTATATTAGGACTTATAAGAACCATTAGAATGATCCTAAACATTGCTTGGTACCCCAAGGGACGTAGAGGATTTAGAATGAGTCCTTGGAAGTTCTAACAAGTGTAGAATGGTTATGAGAATATTCTAAAGGCTTAGAATGGTCTAGGAATGTGTATTAGGACTGATAAGAACCATTAGAATGATCTTACACATTGCTTGGTCCCTGAAGGGACGTAGAGGGTGTAGCATGAGTCCTTGGAGGTTCTAACAAGTGTAGAATGGTTAAGAAAGTATTCAAAAGATTTAGAATGGTCTAGGAATGTGTATTAGGACTTAGAAGAACCATTAGAATGATCCTAAACATTGCTTGGTACCCCAAGGGACGTAGAGGGCGTAAAATGAGTCCTTGGAGGTTCTAACAAGTGTAGAATGATTATGAGAGTATTCTAAAGGCTTAGAATGCTCTAGGAATGTATATTAGGACTTATAAGAACCATTAGAATGATCCTAAACATTGCTTGGTACCCCAAGGGAGGTAGAGGATTTAGCATGAGTCCTTGGAGGTTCTAACAAGTGTAGAATGGTTAAGAGAGTAATCTAAAGGCTTAGAATGGTCTAGGAATGTGTATTAGGACATATACGAACATTTAGAATGATCCTAAACATTGCTTGGTACCCTAATGGACATAGAGAGTGTAGAATGAGTCCTTGGAAGTTCTAACAAGTGTAGAATGGTTAAGAGAGTATTCTAAAGGATTAGAATGGTCTAGGAATGTGTATTAGGACATATACGAACATTTAGAATGATCCTAAACATTGTTTGGTACCCCAAGGGACGTAGAGGGTGTAGCATGAGTCCTTGGAAGTTCTAACAAGTGTAGAATTGTTAAGAGAGTATTCTAAAGGCTTAGAATGGTCTAGGAATGTGTATTAGGACATATACGAACATTTAGAATGATCCTAAACATTGCTTTGTACCCCAAGGGACGTAGAGAGTGTTGCATGAGTCCTTAGAGGTTCTAACAAGTGTAGAATGGTTAAGAGAGTATTCTAAAGGATTAGAATGGTCTAGGAATGTGTATTAGGACTTATAAGAACCATTAGAATGATCCTAAACATTGCTTGGTACCCAAAGGGACGTAGAGGGTGTAGCATGAGTCCTTGGAGGTTCTAACAAGTGTAGAATGGATAAGAGAGTAATCTAAAGGCTTAGAATGGTCTAGGAATGTGTATTAGGACATATACGAACATTTAGAATGATCCTAAACATTGCTTGGTACCCTAATGGACGTAGAGAGTGTAGCATGAGTCCTAGGAGGTTCTAACAAGTGTAGAATGGTTAGGAGAGTATTCTAAAGGCTTAGAATGGTCTAGGAATGTGTATTAGGACTTTGAAGAACCATTAGAATGATCCTAAACATTGCTTGGTACCCAAGGGACGTAGAGGATTTAGCATGAGTCCTTGGAGGTTCTAACAAGTGTAAAATGGTTAAGAGAGTAATCTAAAGGCTTAGAATGGTCTTGGAATGTGTATTAGGACATATAAGAACCATTAGAATGATCCTAAATATTGCTTGGTACCCCAAGGGATGTAGAGGGTGTAACATGAGTCCTTGGAGGTTCAAACAAGTGTAGAATGGTTAAGAGAGTAATCTAAAGGCGTAGAATGGTCTAGGAATGTGTATTAGGACATATACGAACATTTAGAATGATCCTAAACATTGCTTGGTACCCTAATGGACGTTGAGAGTGTAGCATGAGTCCTTGGAGGTTCTAACAAGTGTAGAATGGTTAAGAGAGTATTCTAAAGGCTTAGAATGGTCTAGGAATGTGTATTAGGACTTTGAAGAACCATTGGAATGACCCTAAACATTGCTTGGTACCCTAATGGACGTAGAGAGTGTAGCATGAGTCCTTGGAGGTTCTAACAAGTGTAGAATGGTTAAGAGAGTATTCTAAAGGCTTAGAATGGTCTAGGAATGTGTATTAGGACTTTGAAGAACCATTAGAATGATCCTAAACATTGCTTGGTACCCCAAGGGACGTAGAGAGTGTAACATGAGTCCTTGGAAGTTCTAAGAAGTGTAGAATGATTAAGAGATTATTCTAAAGGCTTAGAATGGTCTAGGAATGTGTATTAGGACATATACGAACATTTAGAATGATCCTAAACGTTGCTTGGTACCCTAATGGACGTAGAGAGTGTAGCATGAGTCCTTGGAGGTTAAAACAAGTGTAGAATGGTTAAGAGAGTAATCTAAAGGCGTAGAATGGTCTAGGAATGTGTATTAGGTCATATACGAACATTTAGAATGATCCTAAACATTGCTTGGTACCCTAATGGACGTAGAGAGTGTAGCATGAGTCCTTGGAGGTTCTAACAAGTGTAGAATGGTTAAGAAAGTATTCTAAAGGCTTAGAATGGTCTAGGAAAGTGTATTAGGACTTTGAAGAACCATTAGAATGATCCTAAACATTGCCTTGTACCCCTAGGGACGTAGAGGGTGTACCATGAGTCCTTGGAGGTTCTAACATGTGTAGAATGGTTAAGAGAGTATTCTAAAGGCTTAGAATGGTCTAGGAATGTGTATTAGGACTTATAAGAACCATTTGAATGATCCTAAATATTGCTTGGTACCCCAAGGGACGTAGAGGGTGTAGCATGAGTCCTTGGAGGTTCTAAAAAGTTTAGAATGGTTAAGAGAGTATTCTAAAGGCATAGAATGGTCTAGGAATGTGTATTAGGACTTATAAGAACCATTAGAATGATCCTAAACATTGCTTGGTACCCCAAGGGACGTACGTAGAGGGTTTAGCATGATTCCTTGGAGGTTCTAACAAGTGTAGAATGGTTAAGAGAGTATTCTAAAGGCTTAGAATTGTCTAGGAATGTGTATTAGGACTTATAAGAACCATTAGAATGATCATAAATATTGCTTGGAACCGCAAGGGAGGTAGAGGGTGTAGCATGAGTCCTTGGAGGTTCTAAAAAGTGTAGAATGGTTACGAGAGTATTCTAAAGGCATACAATGGTCTAGGAATGTGTATTAGGACTTATAAGAACCATTAGAATGATCCTAAACATTGCTTGGTACCCCAAGGGACGTACAGGGTTTAGCATGAGTCCTTGGAGGTTCTAACAAGTGTAGAATGGTTATGAGAGTATTCTAAAGGCTTAGAATGGTCTAGGAATTTGTATTAGGACTTATAAGAACCATTAGAATGATCCTAAACATTGCTTGGTAACCCAAGGGACGTAGAGGGTTTAGCATGAGCCCTTGGAGGTTCTAATAAGTGCAGAATGGTTATGAGAGTATTCTAAAGGCTTAGAATGGTCTAGGAATGTGTATTAGGACTTATAAGAACCATTAGAATAATCGTAAACATTGCTTGGTACCCGAAGGGACGTAGAGGGTGTAGCATGAGTCCTTGGAGGTTCTAACAAGTGTAGAATGGTTAAGAGAGTAATCTAAAAGCTTAGAATGGTCTAGGAATGTGTATTAGGATATATACGAACATTTAGAATGATCCTAAACATTGCTGGGTACCCCAAGGGACGTAGAGGGTGTAGCATGAGTCCTTGGAGGTTCTAACAAGTGTAGAATGGTTAAGAGAGTATTCTAAAGGCTTAGAATGGTCTAGGAATGTGTATTAGGACTAAGAAGAACCATTAGAATGATCCTAAACATTGCTTGGTACCCCAAGGGACGTAGAGGGTGTAGCATGACTCCTTGGAGGTTCTAACAAGTGAAGAATGGTTAAGAGAGTATTCTAAAGGCATAGAATGGTCTAGGAATGTGTATTTGGACTTATACGAACCATTAGAATGATCCTAAACATTGCTTGGTACCCCAAGGGACATAGAGCGTGTAACATGAGTCCTTGGAGGTTCTAACAAGTTTAGAATGATTAAGAGAGTATTCTAAAGGCTTAGAATGGTCTAGGAATGTGTATTAGGATATATACGAACATCTAGAATGATCCTAAACATTGCTTGGTACCCGAATGGACGTAGAGGGTGTACATGAGTCCTTGGAGGTTCTAACAAGTGTAGAATGGTTAGGAGAGTATTCTAAAGGCTTAGAATGGTCTAGGAATGTGTATTAGGAGATATACGAACATTTAGAATGATCCTAAACATTGCTTGGTACCCTAATGGACGTAGAGAGTGTAGCATGAGTCCTTGGAGGTTCTAAAGGGTGTAGAATGGTTAAGAGAGTATTCTAAAGGCTTAGAATGGTCTAGGAATGTGTATTTGGACTTTGAAGAACCATTAGAATGATCCTAAACATTGCTTGGTACCCCAAGGGACGAAGAGGGTGTAACATGAGTCCTTGGAGGTTCTAACAAGTGTAGAATGATTAAGAGAGTATTCTAACGGCTTAGAATGGTCTAGGAATGTGTATTAGGACATATACGAACATTTAGAATGATCCTAAACATTGCTTGGTACCCTAATGGATGGAGAGAGTGTAGCATGAGTCCTTGGAGGTTCTAGCAAGTGTATAATGGTTAAGAGAGTAATCTAAAGGCGTAGAATGGTCTAGGAATGTGTATTAGGAGATATACGAACATTTAGAATGATCCTAAGCATTACTTGGTACCCTAATGGACGTAGAGAGTGTAGCATGAGTCCTTGGAGGTTCTAACAAGTGTAGAATGATTATGAGAGTATTCTAAATGCTTAGAATGGTCTAGGAATGTGTATTAGGACTTATAAGAACCATTAGAATGATCCTAAACATTGTTGGGTACCCCAAGGGACGTAGAGGGTGTAGCATGAGTCCTTGGAGGTTCTAAGAAGTGTAGAATGGTTAAGAGAGTATTCTAAAGGCTTAGAATGGTCTAGGAATGTGTATTAGGACTTATAAGAACCATTAGAATGATCCTAAACATTGCTTGGTACCCCAAGGGACGTAGAGGATTTAGCATGAGTCCTTTGAGGTTCTAACAAGTGTAGAATGGTTAAGAGAGTAATCTAAAGGCTTAGAATGGTCATGGAATGTGTATTAGGACATATACTAACATTTAGAATGATCCTAAACCTTGCTTGGTACCCTAAAGGACGTAGAGAGTGTAGCATGAGTCCTTGGAGGTTCTAACAAGTGTAGAATGGTTAAGAGAGTATTCTAAAGGCTTAGATTGGTCTAGGAATGTGTATTAGGACTTACACGAACATTTAGAATGATCCTAAACATTGCTTGGTACCCAAATGGACGTAGAGAGTGTAGCATGAGTCCTTGGAGGTTCTAACAAGTGTATAATGGTTAAGAGAGTTATCTAAAGGCATAGAATGGTCTAGGAATGTGTATTAGGAGATATACGAACATTTAGAATGATCCTAAACATTGCTTGGTACCCTAATGGACGTAGAGAGTGTAGCATGAGTCCTTGGAGGTTCTAACAAGTGTAGAATGATTATGAGAGTATTCTAAAGTCTTAGAATGGTCTAGGAATGTGTATTAGGACTTATAAGAACCATTAGAATGATCCAAAACATTGCTGGGTACCCCAAGAGACGTAGAGGGTGTAGCATGAGTCCTTGGAGGTTCTAACAAGTGTAGAATGGTTAAGAGAGTATTCTAAAGGCTTAGAATGGTCTAGGAATGTGTATTAGAACTTTGAAGAACCATTAGAATGATCCTAAACATTGCTTGGTACCCCAAGGGACGAAGAGGGTGTAACATGAGTCCTTGGAGGTTCTAACAAGTGTAGAATGATTAAGAGAGTATTCTAAAGGCTTAGAATGGTCTAGGAATGTGTATTAGTAGTTTTAAGAACCATTAGAATGATCCTAAACATTGCATGGTACCCCAAGAGACGTAGAGGGTGTAACAAGAGTCCTTGGAGGTTCTAACAAGTGTAGAATGATTAAGAGAGTATTCTAACGGCTTAGAATGGTCTAGGAATTTGTATTAGGACATATACGAACATTTAGAATGATCCTAAACATTGCTTGGTACCCAAATGGACGTAGAGAGTGTAGCATGAGTCCTTGGAGGTTCTAACAAGTGTATAATGGTTAAGAGAGTTATCTAAAGGCGTAGAATAGTCTAGGAATGTGTATTAGGAGATATACGAACATTTAGAATGATCCTAAACATTGCTTGGTACCCAAATGGATGTAGAGAGTGTAGCATGAGTCCTTGGAGGTTCTAACAAGTGTAGAATGATTATGAGAGTATTCTAAAGGCTTAGAATGGTCGAGGAATGTGTATTAGGACTTATAAGAACCATTAGAATGATCCTAAACACTGCTGGGTACCCCAAGGGACGTAGATGGTGTAGCATGAGTCCTTGGAGGTTCTAACAAGTGTAGAATGGTTAAGAGAGTATTCTTATGGCTTAGAATGGTCTAGGAATGTGTATTAGGACTTATAAGAACCATTAGAATGATCCTAAACATTGCTTCGTACCCCAAGGGACGTAGAGGATTTAGCATGAGTCCTTGGAGGTTATAACAAGTGTAGAATGGTTAAGAGAGTAATCTAAAGACTTAGAATGGTCTAGGAATGTGTATTAGGACATATACGAACATTTAGAATGATCCTAAACATTGCTTGGTACCCTAATGGACGTAGAGAGTGTAGCATGAGTCCTTGGAGGTTCTAACAAGTGTAGAATGGTTAAGAGAGTAATCTAAAGGCGTAGAATGGGCTAGGAATGTGTATTAGGACATACACGAACATTTAGAATGATCCTAAACATTGCTTGGTACCCTAATGGACGTAGAGAGTGTAGCATGAGTCCTTGGAGGTTATAACAAGTGTAGAATTATTATGAGAGTATTCTAATGGCTTATAATGGTCTAGGAATGTGTATTAGGACTGATAAGAACCATTAGAATTTTCTTAAACATTGCTTGGTACCGGAAGGGACGTAGACGGTGTAGCATGAGTCCTTGGAGGTTCTAACAAGTGTAGAATGGTTAAGAGAGTATTCTAAAGGCTTAGAATAGTCTAGGAATGTGTAGTAGGACTTATAAGAACCATTAGAATGATCCTAAACATTGCTTGGTACCCCAAGGGACGTAGTGGGTGTAGCATGAGTCCTTGGAGGTTCTAAAAAGTGTAGAATGGTTATGAGAGTATTCTAAGGGCATAGAATGGTCTAGGAATGTGTATTAGGACTTATAAGAACCATTAGAATGATCCTAAACATTGATTGGTACCCCAAGGGACCTAGAGGGTTTAGCATGAGTCCTTGGAGGTTCTAACAAGTGTAGAATGGTTATGAGAGTATTCTAAAGGCTTAGAATGGTCTAGGAATGTGTATTAGGACTTATAAGAACCATTAGAATGTTCGTAAACATTGCTTGGTACCCGAAGGGACGTAGAGCGTGTGGCATAAGTCCTTGGAGGTTCTAAAAAGTGTAGAATGGTTAAGAGAGTATTATAAAGGCATAGAATGGTCTAGGAATGTGTATTAGGACTTATAAGAACCATTAGAATGATCCTAAACATTGCTTGGTACCCCAAGGGACGTAGAGGGTTTAGCATGATTCCTTGGAGGTTCTAACAAGTGTAGAATGGTTAAGAGAGTATTCTAAAGGCTTAGAATTGTCTAGGAATGTGTATTAGGACTTATAAGAACCATTAGAATGATCCTAAATATTGCTTGGAACCCCAAGGGATGTAGAGGGTGTAGCATGAGTCCTTGGAGGTTCTAACAAGTGTAGAATGGATAAGAGAGTAATCTAAAGGCGTAGAATGGTCTAGGAATGTGTATTAGGACATATACGAACATTTAGAATGATCCTAAACATTGCTTGGTACCCTAATGGACGTAGAGAGCTTAGCATGAGTCCTTGGAGGTTATAACAAGTGTAGAATGATTATGAGAGTATTCTAAAGGCTTAGAATGGTCTACGAATGTGTATTAGGACTGATAAGAACCATTAGAATGATCCTAAATATTGCTTGGTACCCAAATGAATGTAGAGAGTGTAGCATTAGTGCTTGGAGGTTCTAACAAGTGTAGAATGTTTAAGAGAGTATTCTAAAGGCTTAGAATGGTCTAGGAATGTGTATTAGGACTTATAAGAACCATTAGAATGATCCTAAATATTGCTTGGTACCCCAAGGGACGTAAAGGGTGTAGCATGAGTCCTTGGAGGTTCTAAAAAGTTTAGAATGGTTAAGAGAGTATTCTAAAGGCTTAGAATGGTCTAGGAATGTGTATTAGGAGTTTTAAGAACCATTAGAATGATCCTAAACATTGCTGGGTACCCCAAGGGACGTAGAGGGTGTAACATGAGTCCTTGGAGGTTCTAACAAGTGTAGAATGGTTAAGAGATTATTCTTAAGGATTAGAATGGTCTAGGAATGTGTATTAGGACTTATAAGAACTATTAGAATGATCCTAAACATTGCTTGGTACCCCAAGGGACGTAGAGGATTTAGCATGAATCCTGGGAGGTTATAACAAGTGTAGAATGGTTAAGAGAGTATTCTAAAGGCTTAGAATGGTCTAGGAATGTGTATTAGAACTTTGAAGAACCATTAGAATGATCATAAACATTGCTTGGTACCCCAAGGGACGAAGAGGGTGTAACATGAGTCCGTGGAGGTTCTAACAAGTGTAGAATGATTAAGAGAGTATTCTAAAGGCTTAGAATGGTCTAGGAATGTGTATTAGGAGTTTTAAGAACCATTAGAATGATCCTAAACATTGCATGGTACCCCAAGAGACGTAGAGGGTGTAACAAGAGTCCTTGGAGGTTCTAACAAGTGTAGAATGATTAAGAGAGTATTCTAACGGCTTAGAATGGTCTAGGAATTTGTATTAGGACATATACGAACATTTAGAATGATCCTAAACATTACTTGGTACCCAAATGGACATAGAGAGTGTAGCATGAGTCCTTGGAGGTTCTAACAAGTGTATAATGGTTAAGAGAGTTATCTAAAGGCGTAGAATAGTCTAGGAATGTGTATTAGGAGATATACGAACATTTAGAATGATCCTAAACATTGCTTGGTACCCAAATGAATGTAGAGAGTGTAGCATTAGTGCTTGGAGGTTCTAACAAGTGTAGAATGATTATGAGAGTATTCTAAAGGCTTAGAATGGTCTAGGAATGTGTATTAGGACTTATAAGAACCATTTGAATGATCCTAAATATTGCTGGGTACCCCAAGGGACGTAGAGGGTGTAGCATGAGTCCTTGGAGGTTCTAACAAGTGTAGAATGGTTAAGAGAGTGTTCTTAAGGCTTAGAATGGTCTAGGAATGTGTATTAGGACTTATAAGAACCATTAGAATGATCCTAAACATTGCTTGGTACCCCAAGGGACGTAGAGGATTTAGCATGAGTCCTTGGAGGTTATAACAAGTGTAGAATGGTTAAGAGAGTAATCTAAAGGCTTAGAATGGTCTAGGAATGTGTATTAGGACATATACGAACATTTAGAATGATCCTAAACATTGCTTGGTACCCTAATGGACGTAGAGAGTGTAGCATGAGTCCTTGGAGGTTCTAACAAGTGTAGAATGGTTAAGAGAGTAATCTAAAGGCGTAGAATGGGCTAGGAATGTGTATTAGGACATATACGAACATTTAGAATGATCCTAAACATTGCTTGGTACCCTAATGGACGTAGAGAGTGTAGCATGAGTCCTTGGAGGTTATAACAAGTGTAGAATTATTATGAGAGTATTCTAATGGCTTATAATGGTCTAGGAATGTGTATTAGGACTGATAAGAACCATTAGAATGATCTTAAACATTGCTTGGTACCGGAAGGGACGTAGAGGGTGTAGCATGAGTCCTTGGAGGTTCTAACAAGTGTAGAATGGTTAAGAGAGTATTCTAAAGGCTTAGAATGGTCTAGGAATGTGTAGTAGGACTTATAAGAACCATTAGAATGATCCTAAACATTGCTTGGTACCCCAAGGGACGTAGAGGGTGTAGCGTGAGTCCTTGGAGGTTCTAAAAAGTGTAGAATGGTTAAGAGAGTATTCTAAAGGCATAGAATGGTCTAGGAAAGTGAATTAGGACTTATAAGAACCATTAGAATGATCCTAAACATTGCTTGGTACCCCAAGGGACGTAGAGGATTTAGCATGAGTCCTTGGAGGTTCAAACAAGTGTAGAATGTTTAAGAGAGTATTCTAAAGGCTTAGAATGGTCTAGGAATGTGTATTAGGACTTATAAGAACCATTAGAATGATCCTAAATATTGCTTGGTACCCCAAGGGACGTAAAGGGTGTAGCATGAGTCCTTGGAGGTTCTAAAAAGTTTAGAATGGTTAAGAGAGTATTCTAAAGGCTTAGAATGGTCTAGGAATGTGTATTAGGAGATTTAAGAACCATTAGAATGATCCTAAACATTGCTGGGTACCCCAAGGGACGTAGAGGGTGTAACATGAGTCCTTGGAGGTTCTAACAAGTGTAGAATGGTTAAGAGATTATTCTTAAGGATTAGAATGGTCTAGGAATGTGTATTAGGACTTATAAGAACTATTAGAATGATCCTAAACATTGCTTGGTACCCCAAGGGACGTAGAGGATTTAGCATGAATCCTGGGAGGTTATAACAAGTGTAGAATGGTTAAGAGAGTATTCTAAAGGCTTAGAATGGTCTAGGAATGTGTATTAGAACTTTGAAGAACCATTAGAATGATCATAAACATTGCTTGGTACCCCAAGGGACGAAGAGGGTGTAACATGAGTCCGTGGAGGTTCTAACAAGTGTAGAATGATTAAGAGAGTATTCTAAAGGCTTAGAATGGTCTAGGAATGTGTATTAGGAGTTTTAAGAACCATTAGAATGATCCTAAACATTGCATGGTACCCCAAGAGACGTAGAGGGTGTAACAAGAGTCCTTGGAGGTTCTAACAAGTGTAGAATGATTAAGAGAGTATTCTAACGGCTTAGAATGGTCTAGGAATTTGTATTAGGACATATACGAACATTTAGAATGATCCTAAACATTGCTTGGTACCCAAATGGACATAGAGAGTGTAGCATGAGTCCTTGGAGGTTCTAACAAGTGTAGAATGGTTAAGAGAGTATTCTAAAGGCTTAGATTGGTCTAGGAATGTGTATTAGGACTTATACAAACATTTAGAATGATCCTAAACATTGCTTGGTACCCAAATGGACGTAGAGAGTGTAGCATGAGTCCTTGGAGGTTCTAACAAGTGTATAATGGTTAAGAGAGTTATCTAAAGGCGTAGAATAGTCTACGAATGTGTATTAGGAGATATACGAACATTTAGAATGATCCTAAACATTGCTTGGTACCCAAATGAATGTAGAGAGTGTAGCATTAGTGCTTGGAGGTTCTAACAAGTGTAGAATGATTATGAGAGTATTCTAAAGGCTTAGAATGGTCTAGGAATGTGTATTAGGACTTATAAGAACCATTTGAATGATCCTAAATATTGCTGGGTACCCCAAGGGACGTAGAGGGTGTAGCATGAGTCCTTGGAGGTTCTAACAAGTGTAGAATGGTTAAGAGAGTATTCTTAAGGCTTAGAATGGTCTAGGAATGTGTATTAGGACTTATAAGAACCATTAGAATGATCCTAAACATTGCTTGGTACCCCAAGGGACGTAGAGGATTTAGCATGAGTCCTTGGAGGTTATAACAAGTGTAGAATGGTTAAGACAGTAATCTAAAGGCTTAGAATGGTCTAGGAATGTGTATTAGGACATATACGAACATTTAGAATGATCCTAAACATTGCTTGGTACCCTAATGGACGTAGAGAGTGTAGCATGAGTCCTTGGAGGTTCTAACAAGTGTAGAATGGTTAAGAGAGTAATCTAAAGGCGTAGAATGGGCTAGGAATGTGTATTAGGAGATATACGAACATTTAGAATGATCCTAAACATTGCTTGGTACCCTAATGGACGTAGAGAGTGTAGCATGAGTCCTTGGAGGTTATAACAAGTGTAGAATTATTATGAGAGTATTCTAATGGCTTATAATGGTCTAGGAATGTGTATTAGGACTGATAAGAACCATTAGAATGATCTTAAACATTGCTTGGTACCGGAAGGGACGTAGAGGGTGTAGCATGAGTCCTTGGAGGTTCTAACAAGTGTAGAATGGTTAAGAGAGTATTCTAAAGGCATAGAATGGTCTAGGAATGTGTGTTAGGACTTATAAGAACCATTAGAATGATCCTAAACATTGCTTGGTACCCCAAGGGACGTAGAGGGTGTAGCGTGAGTCCTTGGAGGTTCTAAAAAGTGTAGAATGGTTAAGAGAGTATTCTAAAGGCATAGAATGGTCTAGGAAAGTGAATTAGGACTTATAAGAACCATTAGAATGATCCTAAACATTGCTTGGTACCCCAAGGGACGTAGAGGATTTAGCATGAGTCCTTGGAGGTTCAAACAAGTGTAGAATGTTTAAGAGAGTATTCTAAAGGCTTAGAATGGTCTAGGAATGTGTATTAGGACTTATAAGAACCATTAGAATGATCCTAAATATTGCTTGGTACCCCAAGGGACGTAAAGGGTGTAGCATGAGTCCTTGGAGGTTCTAAAAAGTTTAGAATGGTTAAGAGAGTATTCTAAAGGCTTAGAATGGTCTAGGAATGTGTATTAGGAGATTTAAGAACCATTAGAATGATCCTAAACATTGCTGGGTACCCCAAGGGACGTAGAGGGTGTAACATGAGTCCTTGGAGGTTCTAACAAGTGTAGAATGGTTAAGAGATTATTCTTAAGGATTAGAATGGTCTAGGAATGTGTATTAGGACTTATAAGAACTATTAGAATGATCCTAAACATTGCTTGGTACCCCAAGGGACGTAGAGGATTTAGCATGAATCCTGGGAGGTTATAACAAGTGTAGAATGGTTAAGAGAGTATTCTAAAGGCTTAGAATGGTCTAGGAATGTGTATTAGAACTTTGAAGAACCATTAGAATGATCATAAACATTGCTTGGTACCCCAAGGGACGAAGAGGGTGTAACATGAGTCCGTGGAGGTTCTAACAAGTGTAGAATGATTAAGAGAGTATTCTAAAGGCTTAGAATGGTCTAGGAATGTGTATTAGGAGTTTTAAGAACCATTAGAATGATCCTAAACATTGCATGGTACCCCAAGAGACGTAGAGGGTGTAACAAGAGTCCTTGGAGGTTCTAACAAGTGTAGAATGATTAAGAGAGTATTCTAACGGCTTAGAATGGTCTAGGAATTTGTATTAGGACATATACGAACATTTAGAATGATCCTAAACATTGCTTGGTACCCAAATGGACATAGAGAGTGTAGCATGAGTCCTTGGAGGTTCTAACAAGTGTAGAATGGTTAAGAGAGTATTCTAAAGGCTTAGATTGGTCTAGGAATGTGTATTAGGACTTATACAAACATTTAGAATGATCCTAAACATTGCTTGGTACCCAAATGGACGTAGAGAGTGTAGCATGAGTCCTTGGAGGTTCTAACAAGTGTATAATGGTTAAGAGAGTTATCTAAAGGCGTAGAATAGTCTAGGAATGTGTATTAGGAGATATACGAACATTTAGAATGATCCTAAACATTGCTTGGTACCCAAATGAATGTAGAGAGTGTAGCATTAGTGCTTGGAGGTTCTAACAAGTGTAGAATGATTATGAGAGTATTCTAAAGGCTTAGAATGGTCTAGGAATGTGTATTAGGACTTATAAGAACCATTTGAATGATCCTAAATATTGCTGGGTACCCCAAGGGACGTAGAGGGTGTAGCATGAGTCCTTGGAGGTTCTAACAAGTGTAGAATGGTTAAGAGAGTATTCTTAAGGCTTAGAATGGTCTAGGAATGTGTATTAGGACTTATAAGAACCATTAGAATGATCCTAAACATTGCTTGGTACCCCAAGGGACGTAGAGGGTTTAGCATGATTCCTTGGAGGTTCTAACAAGTGTAGAATGGTTAAGAGAGTATTCTAAAGGCTTAGAATTGTCTAGGAATGTGTATTAGGACTTATAAGAACCATTAGAATGATCCTAAATATTGCTTGGAACCCCAAGGGATGTAGAGGGTGTAGCATGAGTCCTTGGAGGTTCTAACAAGTGTAGAATGGATAAGAGAGTAATCTAAAGGCGTAGAATGGTCTAGGAATGTGTATTAGGACATATACGAACATTTAGAATGATCCTAAACATTGCTTGGTACCCTAATGGACGTAGAGAGCTTAGCATGAGTCCTTGGAGGTTATAACAAGTGTAGAATGATTATGAGAGTATTCTAAAGGCTTAGAATGGTCTACGAATGTGTATTAGGACTGATAAGAACCATTAGAATGATCCTAAATATTGCTTGGTACCCAAATGAATGTAGAGAGTGTAGCATTAGTGCTTGGAGGTTCTAACAAGTGTAGAATGTTTAAGAGAGTATTCTAAAGGCTTAGAATGGTCTAGGAATGTGTATTAGGACTTATAAGAACCATTAGAATGATCCTAAATATTGCTTGGTACCCCAAGGGACGTAAAGGGTGTAGCATGAGTCCTTGGAGGTTCTAAAAAGTTTAGAATGGTTAAGAGAGTATTCTAAAGGCTTAGAATGGTCTAGGAATGTGTATTAGGAGTTTTAAGAACCATTAGAATGATCCTAAACATTGCTGGGTACCCCAAGGGACGTAGAGGGTGTAACATGAGTCCTTGGAGGTTCTAACAAGTGTAGAATGGTTAAGAGATTATTCTTAAGGATTAGAATGGTCTAGGAATGTGTATTAGGACTTATAAGAACTATTAGAATGATCCTAAACATTGCTTGGTACCCCAAGGGACGTAGAGGATTTAGCATGAATCCTGGGAGGTTATAACAAGTGTAGAATGGTTAAGAGAGTATTCTAAAGGCTTAGAATGGTCTAGGAATGTGTATTAGAACTTTGAAGAACCATTAGAATGATCATAAACATTGCTTGGTACCCCAAGGGACGAAGAGGGTGTAACATGAGTCCGTGGAGGTTCTAACAAGTGTAGAATGATTAAGAGAGTATTCTAAAGGCTTAGAATGGTCTAGGAATGTGTATTAGGAGTTTTAAGAACCATTAGAATGATCCTAAACATTGCATGGTACCCCAAGAGACGTAGAGGGTGTAACAAGAGTCCTTGGAGGTTCTAACAAGTGTAGAATGATTAAGAGAGTATTCTAACGGCTTAGAATGGTCTAGGAATTTGTATTAGGACATATACGAACATTTAGAATGATCCTAAACATTGCTTGGTACCCAAATGGACATAGAGAGTGTAGCATGAGTCCTTGGAGGTTCTAACAAGTGTATAATGGTTAAGAGAGTTATCTAAAGGCGTAGAATAGTCTAGGAATGTGTATTAGGAGATATACGAACATTTAGAATGATCCTAAACATTGCTTGGTACCCAAATGAATGTAGAGAGTGTAGCATTAGTGCTTGGAGGTTCTAACAAGTGTAGAATGATTATGAGAGTATTCTAAAGGCTTAGAATGGTCTAGGAATGTGTATTAGGACTTATAAGAACCATTTGAATGATCCTAAATATTGCTGGGTACCCCAAGGGACGTAGAGGGTGTAGCATGAGTCCTTGGAGGTTCTAACAAGTGTAGAATGGTTAAGAGAGTATTCTTAAGGCTTAGAATGGTCTAGGAATGTGTATTAGGACTTATAAGAACCATTAGAATGATCCTAAACATTGCTTGGTACCCCAAGGGACGTAGAGGATTTAGCATGAGTCCTTGGAGGTTATAACAAGTGTAGAATGGTTAAGAGAGTAATCTAAAGGCTTAGAATGGTCTAGGAATGTGTATTAGGACATATACGAACATTTAGAATGATCCTAAACATTGCTTGGTACCCTAATGGACGTAGAGAGTGTAGCATGAGTCCTTGGAGGTTCTAACAAGTGTAGAATGGTTAAGAGAGTAATCTAAAGGCGTAGAATGGGCTAGGAATGTGTATTAGGACATATACGAACATTTAGAATGATCCTAAACATTGCTTGGTACCCTAATGGACGTAGAGAGTGTAGCATGAGTCCTTGGAGGTTATAACAAGTGTAGAATTATTATGAGAGTATTCTAATGGCTTATAATGGTCTAGGAATGTGTATTAGGACTGATAAGAACCATTAGAATGATCTTAAACATTGCTTGGTACCGGAAGGGACGTAGAGGGTGTAGCATGAGTCCTTGGAGGTTCTAACAAGTGTAGAATGGTTAAGAGAGTATTCTAAAGGCTTAGAATGGTCTAGGAATGTGTAGTAGGACTTATAAGAACCATTAGAATGATCCTAAACATTGCTTGGTACCCCAAGGGACGTAGAGGGTGTAGCGTGAGTCCTTGGAGGTTCTAAAAAGTGTAGAATGGTTAAGAGAGTATTCTAAAGGCATAGAATGGTCTAGGAAAGTGAATTAGGACTTATAAGAACCATTAGAATGATCCTAAACATTGCTTGGTACCCCAAGGGACGTAGAGGATTTAGCATGAGTCCTTGGAGGTTCAAACAAGTGTAGAATGTTTAAGAGAGTATTCTAAAGGCTTAGAATGGTCTAGGAATGTGTATTAGGACTTATAAGAACCATTAGAATGATCCTAAATATTGCTTGGTACCCCAAGGGACGTAAAGGGTGTAGCATGAGTCCTTGGAGGTTCTAAAAAGTTTAGAATGGTTAAGAGAGTATTCTAAAGGCTTAGAATGGTCTAGGAATGTGTATTAGGAGATTTAAGAACCATTAGAATGATCCTAAACATTGCTGGGTACCCCAAGGGACGTAGAGGGTGTAACATGAGTCCTTGGAGGTTCTAACAAGTGTAGAATGGTTAAGAGATTATTCTTAAGGATTAGAATGGTCTAGGAATGTGTATTAGGACTTATAAGAACTATTAGAATGATCCTAAACATTGCTTGGTACCCCAAGGGACGTAGAGGATTTAGCATGAATCCTGGGAGGTTATAACAAGTGTAGAATGGTTAAGAGAGTATTCTAAAGGCTTAGAATGGTCTAGGAATGTGTATTAGAACTTTGAAGAACCATTAGAATGATCATAAACATTGCTTGGTACCCCAAGGGACGAAGAGGGTGTAACATGAGTCCGTGGAGGTTCTAACAAGTGTAGAATGATTAAGAGAGTATTCTAAAGGCTTAGAATGGTCTAGGAATGTGTATTAGGAGTTTTAAGAACCATTAGAATGATCCTAAACATTGCATGGTACCCCAAGAGACGTAGAGGGTGTAACAAGAGTCCTTGGAGGTTCTAACAAGTGTAGAATGATTAAGAGAGTATTCTAACGGCTTAGAATGGTCTAGGAATTTGTATTAGGACATATACGAACATTTAGAATGATCCTAAACATTGCTTGGTACCCAAATGGACATAGAGAGTGTAGCATGAGTCCTTGGAGGTTCTAACAAGTGTAGAATGGTTAAGAGAGTATTCTAAAGGCTTAGATTGGTCTAGGAATGTGTATTAGGACTTATACAAACATTTAGAATGATCCTAAACATTGCTTGGTACCCAAATGGACGTAGAGAGTGTAGCATGAGTCCTTGGAGGTTCTAACAAGTGTATAATGGTTAAGAGAGTTATCTAAAGGCGTAGAATAGTCTACGAATGTGTATTAGGAGATATACGAACATTTAGAATGATCCTAAACATTGCTTGGTACCCAAATGAATGTAGAGAGTGTAGCATTAGTGCTTGGAGGTTCTAACAAGTGTAGAATGATTATGAGAGTATTCTAAAGGCTTAGAATGGTCTAGGAATGTGTATTAGGACTTATAAGAACCATTTGAATGATCCTAAATATTGCTGGGTACCCCAAGGGACGTAGAGGGTGTAGCATGAGTCCTTGGAGGTTCTAACAAGTGTAGAATGGTTAAGAGAGTATTCTTAAGGCTTAGAATGGTCTAGGAATGTGTATTAGGACTTATAAGAACCATTAGAATGATCCTAAACATTGCTTGGTACCCCAAGGGACGTAGAGGATTTAGCATGAGTCCTTGGAGGTTATAACAAGTGTAGAATGGTTAAGAGAGTAATCTAAAGGCTTAGAATGGTCTAGGAATGTGTATTAGGACATATACGAACATTTAGAATGATCCTAAACATTGCTTGGTACCCTAATGGACGTAGAGAGTGTAGCATGAGTCCTTGGAGGTTCTAACAAGTGTAGAATGGTTAAGAGAGTAATCTAAAGGCGTAGAATGGGCTAGGAATGTGTATTAGGACATATACGAACATTTAGAATGATCCTAAACATTGCTTGGTACCCTAATGGACGTAGAGAGTGTAGCATGAGTCCTTGGAGGTTATAACAAGTGTAGAATTATTATGAGAGTATTCTAATGGCTTATAATGGTCTAGGAATGTGTATTAGGACTGATAAGAACCATTAGAATGATCTTAAACATTGCTTGGTACCGGAAGGGACGTAGAGGGTGTAGCATGAGTCCTTGGAGGTTCTAACAAGTGTAGAATGGTTAAGAGAGTATTCTAAAGGCATAGAATGGTCTAGGAATGTGTATTAGGACTTATAAGAACCATTAGAATGATCCTAAACATTGCTTGGTACCCCAAGGGACGTAGAGGGTGTAGCGTGAGTCCTTGGAGGTTCTAAAAAGTGTAGAATGGTTAAGAGAGTATTCTAAAGGCATAGAATGGTCTAGGAAAGTGAATTAGGACTTATAAGAACCATTAGAATGATCCTAAACATTGCTTGGTACCCCAAGGGACGTAGAGGATTTAGCATGAGTCCTTGGAGGTTCAAACAAGTGTAGAATGTTTAAGAGAGTATTCTAAAGGCTTAGAATGGTCTAGGAATGTGTATTAGGACTTATAAGAACCATTAGAATGATCCTAAATATTGCTTGGTACCCCAAGGGACGTAAAGGGTGTAGCATGAGTCCTTGGAGGTTCTAAAAAGTTTAGAATGGTTAAGAGAGTATTCTAAAGGCTTAGAATGGTCTAGGAATGTGTATTAGGAGATTTAAGAACCATTAGAATGATCCTAAACATTGCTGGGTACCCCAAGGGACGTAGAGGGTGTAACATGAGTCCTTGGAGGTTCTAACAAGTGTAGAATGGTTAAGAGATTATTCTTAAGGATTAGAATGGTCTAGGAATGTGTATTAGGACTTATAAGAACTATTAGAATGATCCTAAACATTGCTTGGTACCCCAAGGGACGTAGAGGATTTAGCATGAATCCTGGGAGGTTATAACAAGTGTAGAATGGTTAAGAGAGTATTCTAAAGGCTTAGAATGGTCTAGGAATGTGTATTAGAACTTTGAAGAACCATTAGAATGATCATAAACATTGCTTGGTACCCCAAGGGACGAAGAGGGTGTAACATGAGTCCGTGGAGGTTCTAACAAGTGTAGAATGATTAAGAGAGTATTCTAAAGGCTTAGAATGGTCTAGGAATGTGTATTAGGAGTTTTAAGAACCATTAGAATGATCCTAAACATTGCATGGTACCCCAAGAGACGTAGAGGGTGTAACAAGAGTCCTTGGAGGTTCTAACAAGTGTAGAATGATTAAGAGAGTATTCTAACGGCTTAGAATGGTCTAGGAATTTGTATTAGGACATATACGAACATTTAGAATGATCCTAAACATTGCTTGGTACCCAAATGGACATAGAGAGTGTAGCATGAGTCCTTGGAGGTTCTAACAAGTGTAGAATGGTTAAGAGAGTATTCTAAAGGCTTAGATTGGTCTAGGAATGTGTATTAGGACTTATACAAACATTTAGAATGATCCTAAACATTGCTTGGTACCCAAATGGACGTAGAGAGTGTAGCATGAGTCCTTGGAGGTTCTAACAAGTGTATAATGGTTAAGAGAGTTATCTAAAGGCGTAGAATAGTCTAGGAATGTGTATTAGGAGATATACGAACATTTAGAATGATCCTAAACATTGCTTGGTACCCAAATGAATGTAGAGAGTGTAGCATTAGTGCTTGGAGGTTCTAACAAGTGTAGAATGATTATGAGAGTATTCTAAAGGCTTAGAATGGTCTAGGAATGTGTATTAGGACTTATAAGAACCATTTGAATGATCCTAAATATTGCTGGGTACCCCAAGGGACGTAGAGGGTGTAGCATGAGTCCTTGGAGGTTCTAACAAGTGTAGAATGGTTAAGAGAGTATTCTTAAGGCTTAGAATGGTCTAGGAATGTGTATTAGGACTTATAAGAACCATTAGAATGATCCTAAACATTGCTTGGTACCCCAAGGGACGTAGAGGATTTAGCATGAGTCCTTGGAGGTTATAACAAGTGTAGAATGGTTAAGAGAGTAATCTAAAGGCTTAGAATGGTCTAGGAATGTGTATTAGGACATATACGAACATTTTGAATGATCCTAAACATTGCTTGGTACCCTAATGGACGTAGAGAGTGTAGCATGAGTCCTTGGAGGTTCTAACAAGTGTAGAATGGTTAAGAGAGTAATCTAAAGGCGTAGAATGGGCTAGGAATGTGTATTAGGACATATACGAACATTTAGAATGATCCTAAACATTGCTTGGTACCCTAATGGACGTAGAGAGTGTAGCATGAGTCCTTGGAGGTTATAACAAGTGTAGAATTATTATGAGAGTATTCTAATGGCTTATAATGGTCTAGGAATGTGTATTAGGACTGATAAGAACCATTAGAATGATCTTAAACATTGCTTGGTACCGGAAGGGACGTAGAGGGTGTAGCATGAGTCCTTGGAGGTTCTAACAAGTGTAGAATGGTTAAGAGAGTATTCTAAAGGCTTAGAATGGTCTAGGAATGTGTAGTAGGACTTATAAGAACCATTAGAATGATCCTAAACATTGCTTGGTACCCCAAGGGACGTAGAGGGTGTAGCGTGAGTCCTTGGAGGTTCTAAAAAGTGTAGAATGGTTAAGAGAGTATTCTAAAGGCATAGAATGGTCTAGGAAAGTGAATTAGGACTTATAAGAACCATTAGAATGATCCTAAACATTGCTTGGTACCCCAAGGGACGTAGAGGATTTAGCATGAGTCCTTGGAGGTTCAAACAAGTGTAGAATGTTTAAGAGAGTATTCTAAAGGCTTAGAATGGTCTAGGAATGTGTATTAGGACTTATAAGAACCATTAGAATGATCCTAAATATTGCTTGGTACCCCAAGGGACGTAAAGGGTGTAGCATGAGTCCTTGGAGGTTCTAAAAAGTTTAGAATGGTTAAGAGAGTATTCTAAAGGCTTAGAATGGTCTAGGAATGTGTATTAGGAGATTTAAGAACCATTAGAATGATCCTAAACATTGCTGGGTACCCCAAGGGACGTAGAGGGTGTAACATGAGTCCTTGGAGGTTCTAACAAGTGTAGAATGGTTAAGAGATTATTCTTAAGGATTAGAATGGTCTAGGAATGTGTATTAGGACTTATAAGAACTATTAGAATGATCCTAAACATTGCTTGGTACCCCAAGGGACGTAGAGGATTTAGCATGAATCCTGGGAGGTTATAACAAGTGTAGAATGGTTAAGAGAGTATTCTAAAGGCTTAGAATGGTCTAGGAATGTGTATTAGAACTTTGAAGAACCATTAGAATGATCATAAACATTGCTTGGTACCCCAAGGGACGAAGAGGGTGTAACATGAGTCCGTGGAGGTTCTAACAAGTGTAGAATGATTAAGAGAGTATTCTAAAGGCTTAGAATGGTCTAGGAATGTGTATTAGGAGTTTTAAGAACCATTAGAATGATCCTAAACATTGCATGGTACCCCAAGAGACGTAGAGGGTGTAACAAGAGTCCTTGGAGGTTCTAACAAGTGTAGAATGATTAAGAGAGTATTTTAACGGCTTAGAATGGTCTAGGAATTTGTATTAGGACATATACGAACATTTAGAATGATCCTAAACATTGCTTGGTACCCAAATGGACATAGAGAGTGTAGCATGAGTCCTTGGAGGTTCTAACAAGTGTAGAATGGTTAAGAGAGTATTCTAAAGGCTTAGATTGGTCTAGGAATGTGTATTAGGACTTATACAAACATTTAGAATGATCCTAAACATTGCTTGGTACCCAAATGGACGTAGAGAGTGTAGCATGAGTCCTTGGAGGTTCTAACAAGTGTATAATGGTTAAGAGAGTTATCTAAAGGCGTAGAAAAGTCTAGGAATGTGTATTAGGAGATATACGAACATTTAGAATGATCCTAAACATTGCTTGGTACCCAAATGAATGTAGAGAGTGTAGCATTAGTGCTTGGAGGTTCTAACAAGTGTAGAATGATTATGAGAGTATTCTAAAGGCTTAGAATGGTCTAGGAATGTGTATTAGGACTTATAAGAACCATTTGAATGATCCTAAATATTGCTGGGTACCCCAAGGGACGTAGAGGGTGTAGCATGAGTCCTTGGAGGTTCTAACAAGTGTAGAATGGTTAAGAGAGTATTCTTAAGGCTTAGAATGGTCTAGGAATGTGTATTAGGACTTATAAGAACCATTAGAATGATCCTAAACATTGCTTGGTACCCCAAGGGACGTAGAGGATTTAGCATGAGTCCTTGGAGGTTATAACAAGTGTAGAATGGTTAAGAGAGTAATCTAAAGGCTTAGAATGGTCTAGGAATGTGTATTAGGACATATACGAACATTTAGAATGATCCTAAACATTGCTTGGTACCCTAATGGACGTAGAGAGTGTAGCATGAGTCCTTGGAGGTTATAACAAGTGTAGAATTATTATGAGAGTATTCTAATGGCTTATAATGGTCTAGGAATGTGTATTAGGACTGATAAGAACCATTAGAATGATCTTAAACATTGCTTGGTACCGGAAGGGACGTAGAGGGTGTAGCATGAGTCCTTGGAGGTTCTAACAAGTGTAGAATGGTTAAGAGAGTATTCTAAAGTCTTAGAATGGTCTAGGAATGTGTAGTAGGACTTATAAGAACCATTAGAATGATCCTAAACATTGCTTGGTACCCCAAGGGACGTAGAGGGTGTAGCGTGAGTCCTTGGAGGTTCTAAAAAGTGTAGAATGGTTAAGAGAGTATTCTAAAGGCTTAGAATGGTCTAGGAAAGTGAATTAGGACTTATAAGAACCATTAGAATGATCCTAAACATTGATTGGTACCCCAAGGGACCTAGAGGGTTTAGCATGAGTCCTTGGAGGTTCTAACAAGTGTAGAATGGTTATGAGAGTATTCTAAAGGCTTAGAATGGTCTAGGAATGTGTATTAGGACTTATAAGAACCATTAGAATGATCGTAAACCTTGCTTGGTACCCGAAGGGACGTAGAGGGTGTAGCATGAGTCCTTGGAGGTTCTAACAAGTGTAGAATGGTTAAGAGAGTATTATAAAGGCATAGAATGGTCTAGGAATGTGTATTAGGACTTATAAGAACCATTAGAATGATCCTAAACATTGCTTGGTACCCCAAGGGACGTAGAGGGTTTAGCATGATTCCTTGGAGGTTCTAACAAGTGTAGAATGGTTAAGAGAGTATTCTAAAGGCTTAGAATTGTCTAGGAATGTGTATTAGGACTTATAAGCACCATTAGAATGATCCTAAAATTGCTTGGAACCCCAAGGGACGTAGAGGGTGTAGCATGAGTCCTTGGCGGTTCTAACAAGTGTAGAATGGATAAGAGAGTAATCTAAAGGCGTAGAATGGTCTCGGAATGTGTATTAGGACATATACGAACATTTAGAATGATCCTAAACATTGCTTGGTACCCTAATGGACGTAGAGAGTGTAACATGAGTCCTTGGAGGTTCTAACAAGTGTAGAATGGTTAAGAGAGTATTCTAAAGGCTTAGAACGGTCTAGGAAAGTGTATTAGGACTTTGAAGAACCATTAGAATGATCCTAAACATTGCTTGGTACCCCAAGGGACGTAGAGGGTGTAGCATGAGTCCTTGGATGTTCTAACAAGTGTAGAATGGTTAAGAGAGTATTCTAAAGGCTTAGAATGGTCTAGGAATGTGTATTAGGACTTATAAGAACCATTAGAATGATCCTAAACATTGCTTGGTACCCCAAGGGACGTAGAGGGTGTAGCATGAGTCCTTGGAGGTTCTAAAAAGTTTAGATTGGTTAGGAGAGTATTCTAAAGGCATAGAATGGTCTAGGAATGTGTATTAGGACTTATAAGAACCATTAGAATGATCCTAAACATTGCTTGGTACCCCAAGGGACGTAGAGGGTTTAGCATGATTCCTTGGAGGTTCTAACAAGTGTAGAATGGTTAAGAGAGTATTCTAAAGGCTTAGAATGGTCTAGGAATGTGTAGTAGGACTTATAAGAACCATTAGAATGATCCTAAACATTGCTTGGTACCCCAAGGGACGTAGAGGGTGTAGCGTGAGTCCTTGGAGGTTCTAAAAAGTGTAGAATGGTTAAGAGAGTATTCTAAAGGCTTAGAATGGTCTAGGAAAGTGAATTAGGACTTATAAGAACCATTAGAATGATCCTAAACATTGATTGGTACCCCAAGGGACCTAGAGGGTTTAGCATGAGTCCTTGGAGGTTCTAACAAGTGTAGAATGGTTATGAGAGTATTCTAAAGGCTTAGAATGGTCTAGGAATGTGTATTAGGACTTATAAGAACCATTATAATGATCGTAAACCTTGCTTGGTACCCGAAGGGACGTAGAGGGTGTAGCATGAGTCCTTGGAGGTTCTAACAAGTGTAGAATGGTTAAGAGAGTATTATAAAGGCATAGAATGGTCTAGGAATGTGTATTAGGACTTATAAGAACCATTAGAATGATCCTAAACATTGCTTGGTACCCCAAGGGACGTAGAGGGTTTAGCATGATTCCTTGGAGGTTCTAACAAGTGTAGAATGGTTAAGAGAGTATTCTAAAGGCTTAGAATTGTCTAGGAATGTGTATTAGGACTTATAAGAACCATTAGAATGATCCTAAAATTGCTTGGAACCCCAAGGGACGTAGAGGGTGTAGCATGAGTCCTTGGCGGTTCTAACAAGTGTAGAATGGATAAGAGAGTAATCTAAAGGCGTAGAATGGTCTCGGAATGTGTATTAGGACATATACGAACATTTAGAATGATCCTAAACATTGCTTGGTACCCTAATGGACGTAGAGAGTGTAACATGAGTCCTTGGAGGTTCTAACAAGTGTAGAATGGTTAAGAGAGTATTCTAAAGGCTTAGAACGGTCTAGGAAAGTGTATTAGGACTTTGAAGAACCATTAGAATGATCCTAAACATTGCTTGGTACCCCAAGGGACGTAGAGGGTGTAGCATGAGTCCTTGGATGTTCTAACAAGTGTAGAATGGTTAAGAGAGTATTCTAAAGGCTTAGAATGGTCTAGGAATGTGTATTAGGACTTATAAGAACCATTAGAATGATCCTAAACATTGCTTGGTACCCCAAGGGACGTAGAGGGTGTAGCATGAGTCCTTGGAGGTTCTAAAAAGTTTAGATTGGTTAGGAGAGTATTCTAAAGGCATAGAATGGTCTAGGAATGTGTATTAGGACTTATAAGAACCATTAGAATGATCCTAAACTTTGCTTGGTACCCCAAGGGACGTAGAGAGTGTAGCATGAGTCCTTGGAGGTTCTAACAAGTGTACAATGGTTAAGAGAGTAGTATTATAAAGGCATAGAATGGTCTAGGAATGTGTATTAGGACTTATAAGAACCATTAGAATGATCCTAAACATTGCTTGGTACCCCAAGGGACGTAGAGGGTTTAGCATGATTCCTTGGAGGTTCTAACAAGTGTAGAATGGTTAAGAGAGTATTCTAAAGGCTTAGAATTGTCTAGGAATGTGTATTAGGACTTATAAGAACCATTAGAATGATCCTAAATATTGCTTGGTACCCCAAGGGACGTAGATGGTTTAGCATGATTCCTTGGAGGTTCTAACAAGTGTAGAATGGTTAAGAGAGTAATCTAAAGGCTTAGAATGGTCTAGGAATGTGTATTAGGACATATACGAACATTTAGAATGATCCTAAACATTGCTTGGTACCCTAATGGACGTAGAGAGTGTAGCATGAGTCCTTGGAGGTTCTAAAAAGTGTAGAATGGATAAGAGAGTAATCTAAAGGCGTAGAATGGTCTAGGAATGTGTATTAGGACATATACGAACATTTAGAATGATCCTAAACATTGCTTAGTACCCTAATGGACGTAGAGAGTGTAGCATGAGTCCTTGGAGGTTATAACAAGTGTAGAATGATTATGAGAGTATTCTAAAGGCTTAGAATGGTCTAGGAATGTGTATTAGGACTGATAAGAACCATTAGAATGATCGTAAACATTGCTTGGTACCCGAAGGGACGTAGAGGGTGTAGCATGAGTCCTTGGAGGTTCTAACAAGTGTAGAATGGTTAAGAGAGTATTATAAAGGCATAGAATGGTCTAGGAATGTGTATTAGGACTTATAAGAACCATTAGAATGATCCTAAACATTGCTTGGTACCCCAAGGGACGTAGAGGGTTTAGCATGATTCCTTGGAGGTTCTAACAAGTGTAGAATGGTTAAGAGAGTATCTAAAGGATTAGAATTGTCTAGGAATGTGTATTAGGACTTATAAGAACCATTAGAATGATCCTAAATATTGCTTGGAACCCCAAGCGACGTAGAGGGTGTAGCATGAGTCCTTGGAGGTTCTAACAAGTGTAGAATGGATAAGAGAGTAATCTAAAGGCGTAGAATGGTCTAGGAATGTGTATTAGGACATATACGAACATTTAGAATGATCCTAAACATTGCTTGGTACCCTAATGGACGTAGAGAGTGTAGCATGAGTCCTTGGAGGTTCTAAAAAGTGTAGAATGGATAAGAGAGTAATCTAAAGGCGTAGAATGGTCTAGGAATGTGTATTAGGACATATACGAACATTTAGAATGATCCTAAACATTGCTTAGTACCCTAATGGACGTAGAGAGTGTAGCATGAGTCCTTGGAGGTTATAACAAGTGTAGAATGATTATGAGAGTATTCTAAAGGCTTAGAATGGTCTAGGAATGTGTAGTAGGACTTATAAGAACCATTAGAATGATCCTAAACATTGCTTGGTACCCCAAGGGACGTAGAGGGTGTAGCGTGAGTCCTTGGAGGTTCTAAAAAGTGTAGAATGGTTAAGAGAGTATTCTAAAGGCTTAGAATGGTCTAGGAAAGTGAATTAGGACTTATAAGAACCATTAGAATGATCCTAAACATTGATTGGTACCCCAAGGGACCTAGAGGGTTTAGCATGAGTCCTTGGAGGTTCTAACAAGTGTAGAATGGTTATGAGAGTATTCTAAAGGCTTAGAATGGTCTAGGAATGTGTATTAGGACTTATAAGAACCATTAGAATGATCGTAAACCTTGCTTGGTACCCGAAGGGACGTAGAGGGTGTAGCATGAATCCTTGGAGGTTCTAACAAGTGTAGAATGGTTAAGAGAGTAGTATTATAAAGGCATAGAATGGTCTAGGAATGTGTATTAGGACTTATAAGAACCATTAGAATGATCCTAAACATTGCTTGGTACCCCAAGGGACGTAGAGGGTTTAGCATGATTCCTTGGAGGTTCTAACAAGTGTAGAATGTTTAAGAGAGTATTCTAAAGGCTTAGAATTGTCTAGGAATGTGTATTAGGACTTATAAGAACCATTAGAATGATCCTAAAATTGCTTGGAACCCCAAGGGACGTAGAGGGTGTAGCATGAGTCCTTGGCGGTTCTAACAAGTGTAGAATGGATAAGAGAGTAATCTAAAGGCGTAGAATGGTCTCGGAATGTGTATTAGGACATATACGAACATTTAGAATGATCCTAAACATTGCTTGGTACCCTAATGGACGTAGAGAGTGTAACATGAGTCCTTGGAGGTTCTAACAAGTGTAGAATGGTTAAGAGAGTATTCTAAAGGCTTAGAACGGTCTAGGAAAGTGTATTAGGACTTTGAAGAACCATTAGAATGATCCTAAACATTGCTTGGTACCCCAAGGGACGTAGAGGGTGTAGCATGAGTCCTTGGATGTTCTAACAAGTGTAGAATGGTTAAGAGAGTATTCTAAAGGCTTAGAATGGTCTAGGAATGTGTATTAGGACTTATAAGAACCATTAGAATGATCCTAAACATTGCTTGGTACCCCAAGGGACGTAGAGGGTGTAGCATGAGTCCTTGGAGGTTCTAAAAAGTTTAGATTGGTTAGGAGAGTATTCTAAAGGCATAGAATGGTCTAGGAATGTGTATTAGGACTTATAAGAACCATTAGAATGATCCTAAACTTTGCTTGGTACCCCAAGGGACGTAGAGAGTGTAGCATGAGTCCTTGGAGGTTCTAACAAGTGTACAATGGTTAAGAGAGTAGTATTATAAAGGCATAGAATGGTCTAGGAATGTGTATTAGGACTTATAAGAACCATTAGAATGATCCTAAACATTGCTTGGTACCCCAAGGGACGTAGAGGGTTTAGCATGATTCCTTGGAGGTTCTAACAAGTGTAGAATGGTTAAGAGAGTATTCTAAAGGCTTAGAATTGTCTAGGAATGTGTATTAGGACTTATAAGAACCATTAGAATGATCCTAAATATTGCTTGGTACCCCAAGGGACGTAGATGGTTTAGCATGATTCCTTGGAGGTTCTAACAAGTGTAGAATGGTTAAGAGAGTAATCTAAAGGCTTAGAATGGTCTAGGAATGTGTATTAGGACATATACGAACATTTAGAATGATCCTAAACATTGCTTGGTACCCTAATGGACGTAGAGAGTGTAGCATGAGTCCTTGGAGGTTCTAAAAAGTGTAGAATGGATAAGAGAGTAATCTAAAGGCGTAGAATGGTCTAGGAATGTGTATTAGGACATATACGAACATTTAGAATGATCCTAAACATTGCTTAGTACCCTAATGGACGTAGAGAGTGTAGCATGAGTCCTTGGAGGTTATAACAAGTGTAGAATGATTATGAGAGTATTCTAAAGGCTTAGAATGGTCTAGGAATGTGTATTAGGACTGATAAGAACCATTAGAATGATCGTAAACATTGCTTGGTACCCGAAGGGACGTAGAGGGTGTAGCATGAGTCCTTGGAGGTTCTAACAAGTGTAGAATGGTTAAGAGAGTATTATAAAGGCATAGAATGGTCTAGGAATGTGTATTAGGACTTATAAGAACCATTAGAATGATCCTAAACATTGCTTGGTACCCCAAGGGACGTAGAGGGTTTAGCATGATTCCTTGGAGGTTCTAACAAGTGTAGAATGGTTAAGAGAGTATCTAAAGGATTAGAATTGTCTAGGAATGTGTATTAGGACTTATAAGAACCATTAGAATGATCCTAAATATTGCTTGGAACCCCAAGCGACGTAGAGGGTGTAGCATGAGTCCTTGGAGGTTCTAACAAGTGTAGAATGGATAAGAGAGTAATCTAAAGGCGTAGAATGGTCTAGGAATGTGTATTAGGACATATACGAACATTTAGAATGATCCTAAACATTGCTTGGTACCCTAATGGACGTAGAGAGTGTAGCATGAGTCCTTGGAGGTTCTAAAAAGTGTAGAATGGATAAGAGAGTAATCTAAAGGCGTAGAATGGTCTAGGAATGTGTATTAGGACTTATAAGAACCATTAGAATGATCCTAAACATTGCTTGGTACCCCAAGGGACGTAGAGGGTTTAGCATGATTCCTTGGAGGTTCTAACAAGTGTAGAATGGTTAAGAGAGTATCTAAAGGATTAGAATTGTCTAGGAATGTGTATTAGGACTTATAAGAACCATTAGAATGATCCTAAATATTGCTTGGAACCCCAAGCGACGTAGAGGGTGTAGCATGAGTCCTTGGAGGTTCTAACAAGTGTAGAATGGATAAGAGAGTAATCTAAAGGCGTAGAATGGTCTAGGAATGTGTATTAGGACATATACGAACATTTAGAATGATCCTAAACATTGCTTAGTACCCTAATGGACGTAGAGAGTGTAGCATGAGTCCTTGGAGGTTATAACAAGTGTAGAATGATTATGAGAGTATTCTAAAGGCTTAGAATGGTCTAGGAATGTGTATTAGGACTGATAAGAACCATTAGAATGATCGTAAACATTGCTTGGTACCCGAAGGGACGTAGAGGGTGTAGCATGAGTCCTTGGAGGTTCTAACAAGTGTAGAATGGTTAAGAGAGTATTATAAAGGCATAGAATGGTCTAGGAATGTGTATTAGGACTTATAAGAACCATTAGAATGATCCTAAACATTGCTTGGTACCCCAAGGGACGTAGAGGGTTTAGCATGATTCCTTGGAGGTTCTAACAAGTGTAGAATGGTTAAGAGAGTATCTAAAGGATTAGAATTGTCTAGGAATGTGTATTAGGACTTATAAGAACCATTAGAATGATCCTAAATATTGCTTGGAACCCCAAGCGACGTAGAGGGTGTAGCATGAGTCCTTGGAGGTTCTAACAAGTGTAGAATGGATAAGAGAGTAATCTAAAGGCGTAGAATGGTCTAGGAATGTGTATTAGGACATATACGAACATTTAGAATGATCCTAAACATTGCTTGGTACCCTAATGGACGTAGAGAGTGTAGCATGAGTCCTTGGAGGTTCTAAAAAGTGTAGAATGGATAAGAGAGTAATCTAAAGGCGTAGAATGGTCTAGGAATGTGTATTAGGACTTATAAGAACCATTAGAATGATCCTAAACATTGCTTGGTACCCCAAGGGACGTAGAGGGTTTAGCATGATTCCTTGGAGGTTCTAACAAGTGTAGAATGGTTAAGAGAGTATCTAAAGGATTAGAATTGTCTAGGAATGTGTATTAGGACTTATAAGAACCATTAGAATGATCCTAAATATTGCTTGGAACCCCAAGCGACGTAGAGGGTGTAGCATGAGTCCTTGGAGGTTCTAACAAGTGTAGAATGGATAAGAGAGTAATCTAAAGGCGTAGAATGGTCTAGGAATGTGTATTAGGACATATACGAACATTTAGAATGATCCTAAACATTGCTTGGTACCCTAATGGACGTAGAGAGTGTAGCATGAGTCCTTGGAGGTTATAACAAGTGTAGAATGATTATGAGAGTATTCTATAGGCTTAGAATGGTCTAGGAATGTGTATTAGGACTGATAAGAACCATTAGAATGATCTTAAATATTGCTTGGTACCGGAAGAGACGTAGAGGGTGTAGCATGAGTCCTTGGAGGTTCTAACAAGTGTAGAATGGTTAAGAGAGTATTCTAAAGGCTTAGAATGGTCTAGGAATGTGTATTAGGACTTATAAGAACCATTAGAATGATCCTAAATATTGCTTGGTACCCCAAGGGACGTAGAGGGTGTAGCATGAGTCCTTGGAGGTTCTAAAAAGTTTAGAATGGTTAAGAGAGTATTCTAAAGGCATAAAATGGTCTAGGAATGTGTATTAGGACTTATAAGAACCATTAGAATGATCCTAAACATTGCTTGGTACCCCAAGGGACGTACGTAGAGGGTTTAGCATGATTCCTTGGAGGTTCTAACAAGTGTAGAATGGTTAAGAGAGTATTCTAAAGGCTTAGAATTGTCTAGGAATGTGTATTAGGACTTATAAGAACCATTAGAATGATCCTAAATATTGCTTGGAACCCCAAGGGACGTAGAGGGTGTAGCATGAGTCCTTGGAGGTTCTAAAAAGTGTAGAATGGTTACGAGAGTATTCTAAAGGCATAGAATGGTCTAGGAATGTGTATTAGGACTTATAAGAACCATTAGAATGATCCTAAACATTGCTTGGTACCCCAAGGGACGTAGAGGGTGTAGCATGAGTCCTTTGAGGTTCTAACAAGTGTAGAATGGTTACGAGAGTATTCTAAAGGCATAGAACGGTCTAGGAAAGTGTATTAGGACTTTGAAGAACCATTAGAATGATCCTAAACATTGCTTGGTACCCCAAGGGACGTAGAGGGTGTAGCATGAGTCCTTGGATGTTCTAACAAGTGTAGAATGGTTAAGAGAGTATTCTAAAGGCGTAGAATGGTCTCGGAATGTGTATTAGGACATATACGAACATTTAGAATGATCCTAAACATTGCTTGGTACCCTAATGGACGTAGAGAGTGTAACATGAGTCCTTGGAGGTTCTAACAAGTGTAGAATGGTTAAGAGAGTATTCTAAAGGCTTAGAATGGTCTAGGAAAGTGTATTAGGACTTTGAAGAACCATTAGAATGATCCTAAACATTGCTTGGTACCCCAAGGGACGTAGAGGGTGTAGCATGAGTCCTTGGATGTTCTAACAAGTGTAGAATGGTTAAGAGAGTATTCTAAAGGCTTAGAATGGTCTAGGAATGTGTATTAGGACTTATAAGAACCATTAGAATGATCCTAAACATTGCTTGGTACCCCAAGGGACGTAGAGGGTGTTGCATGAGTCCTTGGCGGTTCTAACAAGTGTAGAATGGTTAAGAGAGTATTCTAAAGGCTTAGAATGGTCTTGGAATGTGTATTAGGACTTATAAGAACCATTAGAATTATCCTAAACATTGCTTGGTACCCCAAGGGACGTAGAGGGTGTAGCATGAGTCCTTGGAGGTTATAAAAAGTTTAGAATGGTTAAGAGAGTATTCTAAAGGCATAGAATGGTCTAGGAATGTGTATTAGGACTTATAAGAACCATTAGAATGATCCTAAACATTGCTTGGTACCCCAAGGGACGTAGAGGGTTTAGCATGATTCCTTGGAGGTTCTAACAAGTGTAGAATGGTTAAGAGAGTATTCTAAAGGCTTAGAATTGTCTAGGAATGTGTATTAGGACTTATAAGAACCATTAGAATGATCCTAAATATTGCTTGGAACCCCAAGGGACGTAGAGGGTGTAGCATGAGTCCTTGGAGGTTCTAACAAGTGTAGAATGGATAAGAGAGTAATCTAAAGGCGTAGAATGGTCTCGGAATGTGTATTAGGACATATACGAACATTTAGAATGATCCTAAACATTGCTTGGTATCCTAATGGACGTAGAGAGTGTAACATGAGTCCTTGGAGGTTCTAACAAGTGTAGAATGGTTAAGAGAGTATTCTAAAGGCTTAGAATGGTCTAGGAAAGTGTATTAGGACTTTGAAGAACCATTAGAATGATCCTAAACATTGCTTGGTACCCCAAGGGACGTAGAGGGTGTAGCATGAGTCCTTGGATTTTCTAACAAGTGTAGAATGGTTAAGAGAGTATTCTAAAGGCTTAGAATGGTCTAGGAATGTGTATTAGGACTTATAAGAACCATTAGAATGATCCTAAACATTGCTTGGTACCCCAAGGGACGTAGAGGGTGTTGCATGAGTCCTTGGAGGTTCTAACAAGTGTAGAATGGTTAAGAGAGTATTCTAAAGGCTTAGAATGGTCTTGGAATGTGTATTAGGACTTATAAGAACCATTAGAATTTTCCTAAACATTGCTTGGTACCCCAAGGGACGTAGAGGGTGTAGCATGAGTCCTTGGAGGTTATAAAAAGTTTAGAATGGTTAAGAGAGTATTTTAAAGGCATAGAATGGTCTAGGAATGTGTATTAGGACTTATAAGAACCATTAGAATGATCCTAAACTTTGCTTGGTACCCCAAGGGACGTAGAGAGTGTAGCATGAGTCCTTGGAGGTTCTAAAAAGTGTAGAATGCTTACGAGAGTATTCTAAAGGCATAGAATGGTCTAGGAATGTGTATTAGGACTTATAAGAACCATTAGAATGATCCTAAACATTGCTTGGTACCCCAAGGGACCTAGAGGGTTTAGCATGAGTCCTTGGAGGTTCTAACAAGTTTAGAATGGTTATGAGAGTATTCTAAAGGCTTAGAATGGTCTGTGAATGTGTATTAGGACTTATAAGAACCATTAGAATGATCGTAAACATTGCTTGGTACCCGAAGGGACGTAGAGGGTGTAGCATGAGTCCTTGGAGGTTCTAACAACTGTAGAATGGTTAAGAGAGTATTATAAAGGCTTAGAATTGTCTAGGAATGTGTATTAGGACTTATAAGAACCATTAGAATGATCCTAAATATTGCTTGGAACCCCAAGGGACGTAGAGGGTGTAGCATGAGTCTTTGGAGGTTCTAGCAAGTGTAGAATGGTCTAGGAATGTGTATTAGGACATATACGAACATTTAGAATGATCCTAAACTTTGCTTGGTACCCTAATGGACGTAGAGAGTGTAGAATGTGTCCTTGGATGTTCTAACAAGTGTAGAATGGTTAAGAGAGTATTCTAAAGGCTTAGAATGGTCTAGGAAATTGTATTAGGATTTTGAAGAACCATAAGAATGATCCTAAACATTGCTTGGTACCCCAAGGGACGTAGAGGGTGTAGCATGAGTCCTTGGAGGTTCTAACAAGTGTAGAATGGTTAAGAGAGTATTCTAAAGGCTTAGAATGGTCTAGGAATGTGTATTAGGACTTATAAGAACCATTAGAATGATCCTAAACATTGCTTGGTACCCCAAGGGACGTAAAGGGTGTAGCATGAGTCCTTGGAGGTTCTAACAAGTGTAGAATGGTTAAGAGAATATTCTAAAGGCTTAGAATGGTCTAGGAATGTGTATTAGGACTTATAAGAACCATTAGAATGATCCTAAACATTGCTTGGTACCCCAAGGGACCTAGAGGGTTTAGCATGAGTCCTTGGAGGTTCTAACAAGTTTAGAATGGTTATGAGAGTATTCTAAAGGCTTAGAATGGTCTGTGAATGTGTATTAGGACTTATAAGAACCATTAGAATGATCGTAAACATTGCTTGGTACCCGAAGGGACGTAGAGGGTGTAGCATGAGTCCTTGGAGGTTCTAACAACTGTAGAATGGTTAAGAGAGTATTATAAAGGCTTAGAATTGTCTAGGAATGTGTATTAGGACTTATAAGAACCATTAGAATGATCCTAAATATTGCTTGGAACCCCAAGGGACGTAGAGGGTGTAGCATGAGTCTTTGGAGGTTCTAGCAAGTGTAGAATGGTCTAGGAATGTGTATTAGGACATATACGAACATTTAGAATGATCTTAAACTTTGCTTGGTACCCTAATGGACGTAGAGAGTGTAGAATGTGTCCTTGGATGTTCTAACAAGTGTAGAATGGTTAAGAGAGTATTCTAAAGGCTTAGAATGGTCTAGGAAATTGTATTAGGATTTTGAAGAACCATAAGAATGATCCTAAACATTGCTTGGTACCCCAAGGGACGTAGAGGGTGTAGCATGAGTCCTTGGAGGTTCTAACAAGTGTAGAATGGTTAAGAGAGTATTCTAAAGGCTTAGAATGGTCTAGGAATGTGTATTAGGACTTATAAGAACCATTAGAATGATCCTAAACATTGCTTGGTACCCCAAGGGACGTAAAGGGTGTAGCATGAGTCCTTGGAGGTTCTAACAAGTGTAGAATGGTTAAGAGAATATTCTAAAGGCTTAGAATGGTCTAGGAATGTGTATTAGGACTTATAAGAACCATTAGAATGATCGTAAACATTGCTTGGTACCCGAAGGGACGTAGAGGGTGTAGCATGAGTCCTTGGAGGTTCTAACAAGTGTAGAATGGTTAAGAGAGTATTATAAAGGCATAGAATGGTCTAGGAATGTGTATTAGGACTTATAAGAACCATCAGAATGATCCTAAACATTGCTTGGTACCCCAAGGGACGTAGAGGGTTTAGCATGATTCCTTGGAGGTTCTAAAAAGTGTAGAATGGTTACGAGAGTATTCTAAAGGCATAGAATGGTCTAGGAATGTCTATTAGGACATATAAGAACCATTAGAATAATCCTAAACATTGATTGGTACCCCAAGGGACCTAGAGGGTTTAGCATGAGTCCTTGGAGGTTCTAACAAGTGTAGAATGGTTAAGAGAGTATTCTAAAGGCTTAGAATGGTCTAGGAATGTGTATTAGGACTTATAAGAACCATTAGAATGATCCTAAACATTGCTTGGTACCCCAAGGGACGTAAAGGGTGTAGCATGAGTCCTTGGAGGTTCTAACAAGTGTAGAATGGTTAAGAGAATATTCTAAAGGCTTAGAATGGTCTAGGAATGTGTATTAGGACTTATAAGAACCATTAGAATGATCGTAAACATTGCTTGGTACCCGAAGGGACGTAGAGGGTGTAGCATGAGTCCTTGGAGGTTCTAACAAGTGTAGAATGGTTAAGAGAGTATAATAAAGGCATAGAATTGTCTAGGAATGTGTATTAGGACTTATAAGAACCATCAGAATGATCCTAAACATTGCTTGGTACCCCAAGGGACGTAGAGGGTTTAGCATGATTCCTTGGAGGTTCTAAAAAGTGTAGAATGGTTACGAGAGTATTCTAAAGGCATAGAATGGTCTAGGAATGTCTATTAGGACTTATAAGAACCATTAGAATAATCCTAGACATTGATTGGTACCCCAAGGGACCTAGAGGGTTTAGCATGAGTCCTTGGAGGTTCTAACAAGTGTAGAACGGTTAAGAGAGTATTCTAAAGGCTTAGAATGGTCTAGGAATGTGTATTAGGACTTATAAGAACCATTAGAATGTTCCTAAACATTGCTTGGTACCCCAAGGTACGTAGAGTGTGTAGCATGAGTCCTTGGAGGTTCTAAAAAGTGTAGAATGGTTACGAGAGTATTCTAAAGGCATAGAATGGTCTAGGAATGTGTATTAGGACTGATAAGAACCATTAGAATGATCTTAAATATTGCTTGGTACCGGAAGGGACGTAGAGGGTGTAGCATGAGTCCTTGGAGCTTCTAACAAGTGTAGAATGGTTAAGAGAGTATTCTAAAGGCTTAGAATGGTCTAGGAATGTGTATTAGGACTTATAAGAACCATTAGAATGATCCTAAATATTGCTTGGTACCCCAAGGGACGTAGAGGGTGTAGCATGAGTCCTTGGAGGTTCTAAAAAGTTTAGAATGGTTAAGAGAGTATTCTAAAGGCATAAAATGGTCTAGGAATGTGTATTAGGACTTATAAGAACCATTAGAATGATCCTAAACATTGCTTGGTACCCCAAGGGACGTACGTAGAGGGTTTAGCATGATTCCTTGGAGGTTCTAACAAGTGTAGAATGGTTAAGAGAGTATTCTAAAGGCTTAGAATGGTCTATGAATGTGTATTAGGACTTATAAGAACCATTAGAATGATCGTAAACATTGCTTGGTACCCGAAGGGACGTAGAGGGTGTAGCATGAGTCCTTGGAGGTTCTAACAACTGTAGAATGGTTAAGAGAGTATTATAAAGGCTTAGAATTGTCTAGGAATGTGTATTAGGACTTATAAGAACCATTAGAATGATCCTAAATATTGCTTGGAACCCCAAGGGACGTAGAGGGTGTAGCATGAGTCCTTGGTGGTTCTAGCAAGTGTAGAATGGTCTAGGAATGTGTATTAGGACATATACGAACATTTAGAATGATCCTAAACTTTGCTTGGTACCCTAATGGACGTAGAGAGTGTAGCATGTGTCCTTGGAGGTTCTAACAAGTGTAGAATGGTTAAGAGAGTATTCTAAAGGCTTAGAGTGGTCTAGGAAAGTGTATTAGGATTTTGAAGAACCATTAGAATGATCCTAAACATTGCTTGGTACCCCAAGGGACGTAGAGGGTGTAGCATGAGTCCTTGGAGGTTCTAACAAGTGTAGAATGGTTAAGAGAGTATTCTAAACGCTTAGAATGGTCTAGGAATGTGTATTAGGACTTATAAGAACCATTAGAATGATCCTAAACATTGCTTGGTACCCCAAGGGACGTAAAGGGTGTAGCATGAGTCCTTGGAGGTTCTAACAAGTGTGGAATGGTTAAGAGAATATTCTAAAGGCTTAGAATGGTCTAGGAATGTGTATTAGGACTTATAAGAACCATTAGAATGATCGTAAACATTGCTTGGTACCCGAAGGGACGTAGAGGGTGTAGCATGAGTCCTTGGAGGTTCTAACAAGTGTAGAATGGTTAAGAGAGTATTATAAAGGCATAGAATGGTCTAGGAATGTGTATTAGGACTTATAAGAACCATCAGAATGATCCTAAGCATTGCTTGGTACCCCAAGGGACGTAGAGGGTTTAGCATGATTCCTTGGAGGTTCTAAAAAGTGTAGAATGGTTACGAGAGTATTCTAAAGGCATAGAATGGTCTAGGAATGTCTATTAGGACTTATAAGAACCATTAGAATAATCCTAAACATTGATTGGTACCCCAAGGGACGTAGAGGGATTAGCATGAGTCCTTGGAGGTTCTAACAAGTGTAGAATGGTTAAGAGAGTATTCTAAAGGCTTAGAATGGTCTAGGAATGTGTATTAGGACTTATAAGAACCATTAGAATGATCCTAAACATTGCTTGGTACCCCAAGGGACGTAAAGGGTGTAGCATGAGTCCTAGGAGGTTCTAACAAGTGTAGAATGGTTAAGAGAATATTCTAAAGGCTTAGAATGGTCTAGGAATGTGTATTAGGACTTATAAGAACCATTAGAATGATCGTAAACATTGCTTGGTACCCGAAGGGACGTAGAGGGTGTAGCATGAGTCCTTGGAGGTTCTAACAAGTGTAGAATGGTTAAGAGAGTATTATAAAGGCATAGAATGGTCTAGGAATGTGTATTAGGACTTATAAGAACCATCAGAATGATCCTAAACATTGCTTGGTACCCGAAGGGACGTAGAGGGTGTAGCATGAGTCCTTGGAGGTTCTAACAACTGTAGAATGGTTAAGAGAGTATTATAAAGGCTTAGAATTGTCTAGGAATGTGTATTAGGACTTATAAGAACCATTAGAATGATCCTAAATATTGCTTGGAACCCCAAGGGACGTAGAGGGTGTAGCATGAGTCCTTGGAGGTTCTAACAAGTGTAGAATGGATAAGAGAGTAATCTAAAGGCGTAGAATGGTCTCGGAATGTGTATGAGGACATATACGAACATTTAGAATGATCCTAAACATTGCTTGGTACCCTAATGGACGTAGAGAGTGTAGCATGTGTCCCTAGAGGTTCTAACAAGTGTAGAATGGTTAAGAGAGTATTCTAAAGGCTTAGAATGGTCTAGGAAAGTGTATTAGGACTTTGAAGAACCATTAGAATGATCCTAAACATTGCTTGGTACCCCAAGGGACGTAGAGGGTGTAGCATGAGTCCTTGGAGGTTCTAACAAGTGTAGAATGGTTAAGAGAGTATTCTAAAGGCTTAGAATGGTCTAGGAATGTGTATTAGGACTTATAAGAACCATTAGAATGATCGTAAACATTGCTTGGTACCCGAAGGGACGTAGAGGGTGTAGCATGAGTCCTTGGAGGTTCTAACAAGTGTAGAATGGTTAAGAGAGTATTATAAAGGCATAGAATGGTCTAGGAATGTGTATTAGGACTTATAAGAACGATCAGAATGATCCTAAACATTGCTTGGTACCCCAAGGGACGTAGAGGGTTTAGCATGATTCCTTGGAGGTTCTAAAAAGTGTAGAATGGTTACGAGAGTATTCTAAAGGCATAGAATGGTCTAGGAATGTCTATTAGGACTTATAAGAACCATTAGAATAACCCTAAACATTGATTGGTACCCCAAGGGACCTAGAGGGTTTAGCATGAGTCCTTGGAGGTTCTAACAAGTGTAGAATGGTTAAGAGAGTATTCTAAAGGCTTAGAATGGTCTAGGAATGTGTATTAGGACTTATAAGAACCATTAGAATGATCCTAAACATTGCTTGGTACCCCAAGGGACGTAAAGGGTGTAGCATGAGTCCTTGGAGGTTCTAACAAGTGTAGAATGGTTAAGAGAATATTCTAAAGGCTTAGAATGGTCTAGGAATGTGTACTAGGACTTATAAGAACCATTAGAATGATCGTAAACATTGCTTGGTACCCGAAGGGACGTAGAGGGTGTAGCATGAGTCCTTGGAGGTTCTAACAAGTGTAGAATGGTTAAGAGAGTATAATAAAGGCATAGAATTGTCTAGGAATGTGTATTAGGACTTATAAGAACCATCAGAATGATCCTAAACATTGCTTGGTACCCCAAGGGACGTAGAGGGTTTAGCATGATTCCTTGGAGGTTCTAAAAAGTGTAGAATGGTTACGAGAGTATTCTAAAGGCATAGAATGGTCTAGGAATGTCTATTAGGATTTATAAGAACCATTAGAATAATCCTAGACATTGATTGGTACCCCAAGGGACCTAGAGGGTTTAGCATGAGTCCTTGGAGGTTCTAACAAGTGTAGAACGGTTAAGAGAGTATTCTAAAGGCTTAGAATGGTCTAGGAATGTGTATTAGGACTTATACGAACCATTAGAATGTTCCTAAACATTGCTTGGTACCCCAAGGTACGTAGAGGGTGTAGCATGAGTCCTTGGAGGTTCTAAAAAGTGTAGAATGGTTACGAGAGTATTCTAAAGGCATAGAATGGTCTAGGAATGTGTATTAGGACTGATAAGAACCATTAGAATGATCTTAAATATTGCTTGGTACCGGAAGGGACGTAGAGGGTGTAGCATGAGTCCTTGGAGGTTCTAACAAGTGTAGAATGGTTAAGAGAGTATTCTAAAGGCTTAGAATGGTCTAGGAATGTGTATTAGGACTTATAAGAACCATTAGAATGATCCTAAATATTGCTTGGTACCCCAAGGGACGTAGAGGGTGTAGCATGAGTCCTTGGAGGTTCTAAAAAGTTTAGAATGGTTAAGAGAGTATTCTAAAGGCATAAAATGGTCTAGGAATGTGTATTAGGACTTATAAGAACCATTAGAATGATCCTAAACATTGCTTGGTACCCCAAGGGACGTACGTAGAGGGTTTAGCATGATTCCTTGGAGGTTCTAACAAGTGTAGAATGGTTAAGAGAGTATTCTAAAGGCTTAGAATGGTCTATGAATGTGTATTAGGACTTATAAGAACCATTAGAATGATCGTAAACATTGCTTGGTACCCGAAGGGACGTAGAGGGTGTAGCATGAGTCCTTGGAGGTTCTAACAACTGTAGAATGGTTAAGAGAGTATTATAAAGGCTTAGAATTGTCTAGGAATGTGTATTAGGACTTATAAGAACCATTAGAATGATCCTAAATATTGCTTGGAACCCCAAGGGACGTAGAGGGTGTAGCATGAGTCCTTGGTGGTTCTAGCAAGTGTAGAATGGTCTAGGAATGTGTATTAGGACATATACGAACATTTAGAATGATCCTAAACTTTGCTTGGTACCCTAATGGACGTAGAGAGTGTAGCATGTGTCCTTGGAGGTTCTAACAAGTGTAGAATGGTTAAGAGAGTATTCTAAAGGCTTAGAGTGGTCTAGGAAAGTGTATTAGGATTTTGAAGAACCATTAGAATGATCCTAAACATTGCTTGGTACCCCAAGGGACGTAGAGGGTGTAGCATGAGTCCTTGGAGGTTCTAACAAGTGTAGAATGGTTAAGAGAGTATTCTAAAGGCTTAGAATGGTCTAGAATTGTGTATTAGGACTTATAAGAACCATTAGAATGATCCTAAACATTGCTCGGTACCTCAAGGGACGTAAAGGGTGTAGCATGAGTCCTTGGAGGTTCTAACAAGTGTAGAATGGTTAAGAGAATATTCTAAAGGCTTAGAATGGTCTAGGAATGTGTATTAGGACTTATAAGAACCATTAGAATGATCGTAAACATTGCTTGGTACCCGAAGGGACGTAGAGGGTGTAGCATGAGTCCTCGGAGGTTCTAACAAGTGTAGAATGGTTAAGAGAGTATTATAAAGGCATAGAATGGTCTAGGAATGTGTATTAGGACTTATAAGAACCATCAGAATGATCCTAAGCATTGCTTGGTACCCCAAGGGACGTAGAGGGTTTAGCATGATTCCTTGGAGGTTCTAAAAAGTGTAGAATGGTTACGAGAGTATTCTAAAGGCATAGAATGGTCTAGGAATGTCTATTAGGACTTATAAGAACCATTAGAATAATCCTAAACATTGATTGGTACCCCAAGGGACCTAGAGGGTTTAGCATGAGTCCTTGGAGGTTCTAACAAGTGTAGAATGGTTAAGAGAGTATTCTAAAGGCTTAGAATGGTCTAGGAATGTGTATTAGGACTTATAAGAACCATTAGAATGATCCTAAACATTGCTTGGTACCCCAAGGGACGTAAAGGGTGTAGCATGAGTCCTTGGAGGTTCTAACAAGTGTAGAATGGTTAAGAGAATATTCTAAAGGCTTAGAATGGTCTAGGAATGTGTATTAGGACTTATAAGAACCATTAGAATGATCGTAAACATTGCTTGGTACCCGAAGGGACGTAGAGGGTGTAGCATGAGTCCTTGGAGGTTCTAACAAGTGTAGAATGGTTAAGAGAGTATTATAAAGGCATAGAATGGTCTAGGAATGTGTATTAGGACTTATAAGAACCATCAGAATGATCCTAAACATTGCTTGGTACCCGAAGGGACGTAGAGGGTGTAGCATGAGTCCTTGGAGGTTCTAACAACTGTAGAATGGTTAAGAGAGTATTCTAAAGGCTTAGAATTGTCTAGGAATGTGTATTAGGACTTATAAGAACCATTAGAATGATCCTAAATATTGCTTGGAACCCCAAGGGACGTAGAGGGTGTAGCATGAGTCCTTGGAGGTTCTAACAAGTGTAGAATGGATAAGAGAGTAATCTAAAGGCGTAGAATGGTCTCGGAATGTGTATTAGGACATATACGAACATTTAGAATGATCCTAAACATTGCTTGGTACCCTAATGGACGTAGAGAGTGTAGCATGTGTCCCTAGAGGTTCTAACAAGTGTAGAATGGTTAAGAGAGTATTCTAAAGGCTTAGAATGGTCTAGGAAAGTGTATTAGGACTTTGAAGAACCATTAGAATGATCCTAAACATTGCTTGGTACCCCAAGGGACGTAGAGGGTGTAGCATGAGTCCTTGGAGGTTCTAACAAGTGTAGAATGGTTAAGAGAGTATTCTAAAGGCTTAGAATGGTCTAGGAATGTGTATTAGACCTTATAAGAACCATTAGAATGATCCTAAACATTGCTTGGTACCCCAAGGGACGTAGAGGGTGTAGCATGAGTCCTTGGAGGTTCTAACAAGTGTAGAATGGTTAAGAGAGTATTCTAAAGGCTTAGAATGGTCTAGGAATGTGTATTAGGACTTATAAGAACCATTAGAATTATCCTAAACATTGCTTGGTACCCCAAGGGACGTAGAGGGTGTAGCATGAGTCCTTGGAGGTTCTAAAAAGTTTAGAATAGTTAAGAGAGTATTCTAAAGGCATAGAATGGTCTAGGAATGTGTATTAGGACTTATAAGAACCATTAGAATAATCCTAAACATTGCTTGGTACCCCAAGGGACGTAGAGAGTGTAGCATGAGTCCTTGGAGGTTCTAAAAAGTGTAGAATGCTTACAAGAGTATTCTAAAGGCATAGAATGGTCTAGGAATGTGTATTAGGACTTATAAGAACCATTAGAATGATCCTAAACATTGCTTGGTACCCCAAGGGACCTAGAGGGTTTAGCATGCGTCCTTGGAGGTTCTAACAAGTTTAGAATGGTTATGAGAGTAATCTAAAGGCTTAGAATGGTCTAGGAATGTGTATTAGGACTTATAAGAACCATTAGAATGATCGTAAACATTGCTTGGTACCCGAAGGGACGTAGAGGGTGTAGCATGAGTCCTTGGAGGTTCTAACAAGTGTAGAATGGTTACGAGAGATTTATAAAGGCATAGAATGGTCTAGGAATTTGTATTTGGACTTATAAGAACCATTAGAATGATCCTAAACATTGCTTGGTACCCCAAAGGACGTAGAGGGTTTAGCATGATTCCTTGGAGGTTCTAACAAGTGTAGAATGCTTAAGAGATTATTCTAAAGGCTTAGAATTGTCTAGGAATGTGTATTAGGACTTATAAGAACCATTAGAATTATCCTAAACATTGCTTGGTACCCCAAGGGACGTAGAGGGTGTAGCATGAGTCCTTGGAGGTTCTAACAAGTATAGAATGGTTATGAGAGTATTCTAAAGGCATATGATGGTCTAGGAATGTGTATTAGGACTTATACAAACATTTAGAATGATCCTAAACATTGCTTGGTACCCTAATGGACGTAGAGAGTGTAGCATGTGTCTTTGGAGGTTCTAACAAGTGTAGAATGGTTAAGAGAGTATTCTAAAGGCTTAGATTGGTCTAGGAAAGTGTATTAGGACTTTGAAGAACCATTAGAATGATCCTAAACATTGCTTGGTACGCCAAGGGACGTAGAGGGTGTAGCATGAGTCCCTGGAGGTTCTAACAAGTGTAGAATGGTTAAGAGAGTATTCTAAAGGCTTAGAATGGTCTAGGAATGTGTATTAGGACTTATAAGAACCAATAGAATGATCCTAAACATTGCTTGGTACCCCAAGGGACGTAGAGGGTGTAGCATGAGTCCTTGGAGGTTCTAACAAGTGTAGAATGGTTAAGAGAGTATTCTAAAGGCTTAGAATGGTCTAGGAATATGTATTAGGACTTATAAGAACCATTAGAATGATCCTAAACATTGCTTGGTACCCCAAGGGACGTAGAGGGTGTAGCATGAGTCCTTGGAGGTTCTAAAAAGTTTAGAATGGTTAAGAGAGTATTCTAAAGGCATAGAATGGTCTAGGAATGTGTATTACGACTTATAAGAACCATTAGAATTATCGTAAACATTGCTTGGTACCCCAAGGGACGTAGAGGGTTTAGCATGATTCCTTGGAGGTTCTAACAAGTGTAGAATGGTTAAGAGAGTATTCTAAAGGTTTAGAATGGTCTAGGAATGTATATTAGGACTTATAAGAACCATTAGAATGATCCTAAATATTGCTTGGAACCCCAAGGGACGTAGAGGGTGTAGCATGAGTCCTTGGAGGTTCTAAAAAGTGTAGAATGCTTACGAGAGTATTCTAAATGCATAGAATGGTCTAGGAATGTGTATTAGGATTTATAAGAACCATTAGAATGATCCTAAACATTGCTTGGTACCCCAAGGGACGTAGAGAGTGTAGCATGTGTCCTTGGAGGTTCTAACAAGTGTAGAATTGTTAAGAGAGTATTCTAAAGGCTTAGATTGGTCTAGGAAAGTGTATTAGGACTTTGAAGAACCATTAGAATGATCCTAAACATTGCTTGGTACGCCAAGGGACGTAGAGGGTGTAGCATGAGTCCCTGGAGGTTCTAACAAGTGTAGAATGGTTAAGAGAGTATTCTAAAGGCTTAGAATGGTCTAGGAATGTGTATTACGACTTATAAGAACCATTAGAATTATCGTAAACATTGCTTGGTACCCCAAGGGACGTAGAGGGTTTAGCATGATTCCTTGGAGGTTCTAACAAGTGTAGAATGGTTAATAGAGTATTCTAAAGGTTTAGAATGGTCTAGGAATGTATATTAGGACTTATAAGAACCATTAGAATGATCCTAAATATTGCTTGGAACCCCAAGGGACGTAGAGGGTGTAGCATGAGTCCTTGGAGGTTCTAACAAGTGTAGAATGGTTAAGAGAGTATTCTAAAGGCTTAGAATGGTCTAGGAATGTGTATTAGGACTTATAAGAACCATTAGAATTATCCTAAACATTGCTTGGTACCCCAAGGGACGTAGAGGGTGTAGCATGAGTCCTTGGAGGTTCTAACAAGTGTAGAATTGTTAAGAGAGTATTCTAAAGGCTTAGATTGGTCTAGGAAAGTGTATTAGGACTTTGAAGAACCATTAGAATGATCCTAAACATTGCTTGGTACGCCAAGGGACGTAGAGGGTGTAGCATGAGTCCCTGGAGGTTCTAACAAGTGTAGAATGGTTAAGAGAGTATTCTAAAGGCTTAGAATGGTCTAGGAATGTGTATTAGGACTTATAAGAACCATTAGAATGATCCTAAACATTGCTTGGTACCCCAAGGGACGTAGAGGGTGTAGCATGAGTCCTTGGAGGTTCTAACAAGTGTAGAATGGTTAAGAGAGTATTCTAAAGGCTTAGAATGGTCTAGGAATATGTATTAGGACTTATAAGAACCATTAGAATGATCCTAAACATTGCTTGGTACCCCAAGGGACGTAGAGGGTGTAGCATGAGTCCTTGGAGGTTCTAAAAAGTTTAGAATGGTTAAGAGATTATTCTAAAGGCATAGAATGGTCTACGAATGTGTATTACGACTTATAAGAACCATTAGAATTATCGTAAACATTGCTTGGTACCCCAAGGGACGTAGAGGGTTTAGCATGATTCCTTGGAGGTTCTAACAAGTGTAGAATGGTTAAGAGAGTATTCTAAAGGTTTAGAATGGTCTAGGAATGTATATTAGGACTTATAAGAACCATTTGAATGATCCTAAATATTGCTTGGAACCCCAAGGGACGTAGAGGGTGTAGCATGAGTCCTTGGAGGTTCTAAAAAGTGTAGAATGCTTACGAGAGTATTCTAAATGCATAGAATGGTCTAGGAATGTGTATTAGGACTTATAAGAACCATTAGAATGATCCTAAACATTGCTTGGTACCCCAAGGGACGTAGAGAGTGTAGCATGAGTCCTTGGAGGTTCTAAAAAGTGTAGAATGCTTACAAGAGTATTCTAAAGGCATAGAATGGTCTAGGAATGTGTATTAGGACTTATAAGAACCATTAGAATGATCCTAAACATTGCTTGGTACCCCAAGGGACCTAGAGGGTTTAGCATGCGTCCTTGGAGGTTCTAACAAGTTTAGAATGGTTATGAGAGTAATCTAAAGGCTTAGAATGGTCTAGGAATGTGTATTAGGACTTATAAGAACCATTAGAATGATCGTAAACATTGCTTGGTACCCGAAGGGACGTAGAGGGTGTAGCATGAGTCCTTGGAGGTTCTAACAAGTGTAGAATGGTTACGAGAGATTTATAAAGGCATAGAATGGTCTAGGAATTTGTATTTGGACTTATAAGAACCATTAGAATGATCCTAAACATTGCTTGGTACCCCAAAGGACGTAGAGGGTTTAGCATGATTCCTTGGAGGTTCTAACAAGTGTAGAATGCTTAAGAGATTATTCTAAAGGCTTAGAATTGTCTAGGAATGTGTATTAGGACTTATAAGAACCATTAGAATTATCCTAAACATTGCTTGGTACCCCAAGGGACGTAGAGGGTGTAGCATGAGTCCTTGGAGGTTCTAACAAGTATAGAATGGTTATGAGAGTATTCTAAAGGCATATGATGGTCTAGGAATGTGTATTAGGACTTATACAAACATTTAGAATGATCCTAAACATTGCTTGGTACCCTAATGGCCGTAGAGAGTGTAGCATGTGTCCTTGGAGGTTCTAACAAGTGTAGAATTGTTAAGAGAGTATTCTAAAGGCTTAGATTGGTCTAGGAAAGTGTATTAGGACTTTGAAGAACCATTAGAATGATCCTAAACATTGCTTGGTACGCCAAGGGACGTAGAGGGTGTAGCATGAGTCCCTGGAGGTTCTAACAAGTGTAGAATGGTTAAGAGAGTATTCTAAAGGCTTAGAATGGTCTAGGAATGTGTATTAGGACTTATAAGAACCATTAGAATGATCCTAAACATTGCTTGGTACCCCAAGGGACGTAGAGGGTGTAGCATGAGTCCTTGGAGGTTCTAACAAGTGTAGAATGGTTAAGAGAGTATTCTAAAGGCTTAGAATGGTCTAGGAATATGTATTAGGACTTATAAGAACCATTAGAATGATCCTAAACATTGCTTGGTACCCCAAGGGACGTAGAGGGTGTAGCATGAGTCCTTGGAGGTTCTAACAAGTGTAGAATGGTTAAGAGAGTATTCTAAAGGCTTAGAATGGTCTAGGAATATGTATTAGGACTTATAAGAACCATTAGAATTATCCTAAACATTGCTTGGTACCCCAAGGGACGTAGAGGGTGTAGCATGAGTCCTTGGAGGTTCTAAAAAGTTTAGAATGGTTAAGAGAGTATTCTAAAGGCATAGAATGGTCTAGGAATGTGTATTAGGACTTATAAGAACCATTAGAATGATCCTAAACATTGCTTGGTACCCCAAGGGACGTAGAGGGTGTAGCATGAGTCCTTGGAGGTTCTAACAAGAGTAGAATGGTTAAGAGAGTATTCTAAAGGCTTAGAATGGTCTAGGAATGTGTATTAGGACTTATAAGAACCATTAGAATTATCCTAAACATTGCTTGGTACCCCAAGGGACGTAGAGGGTGTAGCATGAGTCCTTGGAGGTTCTAAAAAGTTTAGAATAGTTAAGAGAGTATTCTAAAGGCATAGAATGGTCTAGGAATGTGTATTAGGACTTATAAGAACCATTAGAATAATCCTAAACATTGCTTGGTACCCCAAGGGACGTAGAGAGTGTAGCATGAGTCCTTGGAGGTTCTAAAAAGTGTAGAATGCTTACAAGAGTATTCTAAAGGCATAGAATGGTCTAGGAATGTGTATTAGGACTTATAAGAACCATTAGAATGATCCTAAACATTGCTTGGTACCCCAAGGGACCTAGAGGGTTTAGCATGCGTCCTTGGAGGTTCTAACAAGTTTAGAATGGTTATGAGAGTAATCTAAAGGCTTAGAATGGTCTAGGAATGAGTATTAGGACTTATAAGAACCATTAGAATGATCGTAAACATTGCTTGGTACCCGAAGGGACGTAGAGGGTGTAGCATGAGTCCTTGGAGGTTCTAACAAGTGTAGAATGGTTACGAGAGATTTATAAAGGCATAGAATGGTCTAGGAATTTGTATTTGGACTTATAAGAACCATTAGAATGATCCTAAACATTGCTTGGTACCCCAAAGGACGTAGAGGGTTTAGCATGATTCCTTGGAGGTTCTAACAAGTGTAGAATGCTTAAGAGATTATTCTAAAGGCTTAGAATTGTCTAGGAATGTGTATTAGGACTTATAAGAACCATTAGAATTATCCTAAACATTGCTTGGTACCCCAAGGGACGTAGAGGGTGTAGCATGAGTCCTTGGAGGTTCTAACAAGTATAGAATGGTTATGAGAGTATTCTAAAGGCATAGAATGGTCTAGGAATGTGTATTACGACTTATAAGAACCATTAGAATTATCGTAAACATTGCTTGGTACCCCAAGGGACGTAGAGGGTTTAGCATGATTCCTTGGAGGTTCTAACAAGTGTAGAATGGTTAAGAGAGTATTCTAAAGGCTTAGAATGGTCTAGGAATGTGTATTAGGACTTATAAGAACCATTAGAATGATCCTAAACATTGCTTGGTACCCCAAGGGACGTAGAGGGTGTAGCATGAGTCCTTGGAGGTTCTAACAAGAGTAGAATGGTTAAGAGAGTATTCTAAAGGCTTAGAATGGTCTAGGAATGTGTATTAGGACTTATAAGAACCATTAGAATTATCCTAAACATTGCTTGGTACCCCAAGGGACGTAGAGGGTGTAGCATGAGTCCTTGGAGGTTCTAACAAGTATAGAATGGTTATGAGAGTATTCTAAAGGCATATGATGGTCTAGGAATGTGTATTAGGACTTATACAAACATTTAGAATGATCCTAAACATTGCTTGGTACCCTAATGGCCGTAGAGAGTGTAGCATGTGTCCTTGGAGGTTCTAACAAGTGTAGAATTGTTAAGAGAGTATTCTAAAGGCTTAGATTGGTCTAGGAAAGTGTATTAGGACTTTGAAGAACCATTAGAATGATCCTAAACATTGCTTGGTACGCCAAGGGACGTAGAGGGTGTAGCATGATTCCTTGGAGGTTCTAACAAGTGTAGAATGCTTAAGAGATTATTCTAAAGGCTTAGAATTGTCTAGGAATGTGTATTAGGACTTATAAGAACCATTAGAATTATCCTAAACATTGCTTGGTACCCCAAGGGACGTAGAGGGTGTAGCATGAGTCCTTGGAGGTTCTAACAAGTATAGAATGGTTATGAGAGTATTCTAAAGGCTTAGAATGGTCTAGGAATGTGTATTAGGACTTATAAGAACCATTAGAATGATCCTAAACATTGCTTGGTACCCCAAGGGACGTAGAGGGTGTAGCATGAGTCCTTGGAGGTTCTAACAAGAGTAGAATGGTTAAGAGAGTATTCTAAAGGCTTAGAATGGTCTAGGAATGTGTATTAGGACTTATAAGAACCATTAGAATTATCCTAAACATTGCTTGGTACCCCAAGGGACGTAGAGGGTGTAGCATGAGTCCTTGGAGGTTCTAAAAAGTTTAGAATAGTTAAGAGAGTATTCTAAAGGCTTAGAATGGTCTAGGAATATGTATTAGGACTTATAAGAACCATTAGAATGATCCTAAACATTGCTTGGTACCCCAAGGGACGTAGAGGGTGTAGCATGAGTCCTTGGAGGTTCTAAAAAGTTTAGAATGGTTAAGAGATTATTCTAAAGGCATAGAATGGTCTAGGAATGTGTATTACGACTTATAAGAACCATTAGAATTATCGTAAACATTGCTTGGTACCCCAAGGGACGTAGAGGGTTTAGCATGATTCCTTGGAGGTTCTAACAAGTGTAGAATGGTTAAGAGAGTATTCTAAAGGTTTAGAATGGTCTAGGAATGTATATTAGGACTTATAAGAACCATTTGAATGATCCTAAATATTGCTTGGAACCCCAAGGGACGTAGAGGGTGTAGCATGAGTCCTTGGAGGTTCTAAAAAGTGTAGAATGCTTACGAGAGTATTCTAAATGCATAGAATGGTCTAGGAATGTGTATTAGGACTTATAAGAACCATTAGAATGATCCTAAACATTGCTTGGTACCCCAAGGGACGTAGAGAGTGTAGCATGAGTCCTTGGAGGTTCTAAAAAGTGTAGAATGCTTACAAGAGTATTCTAAAGGCATAGAATGGTCTAGGAATGTGTATTAGGACTTATAAGAACCATTAGAATGATCCTAAACATTGCTTGGTACCCCAAGGGACCTAGAGGGTTTAGCATGCGTCCTTGGAGGTTCTAACAAGTTTAGAATGGTTATTAGAGTAATCTAAAGGCTTAGAATGGTCTAGGAATGTGTATTAGGACTTATAAGAACCATTAGAATGATCGTAAACATTGCTTGGTACCCGAAGGGACGTAGAGGGTGTAGCATGAGTCCTTGGAGGTTCTAACAAGTGTAGAATGGTTACGAGAGATTTATAAAGGCATAGAATGGTCTAGGAATTTGTATTTGGACTTATAAGAACCATTAGAATGATCCTAAACATTGCTTGGTACCCCAAAGGACGTAGAGGGTTTAGCATGATTCCTTGGAGGTTCTAACAAGTGTAGAATGCTTAAGAGATTATTCTAAAGGCTTAGAATTGTCTAGGAATGTGTATTAGGACTTATAAGAACCATTAGAATTATCCTAAACATTGCTTGGTACCCCAAGGGACGTAGAGGGTGTAGCATGAGTCCTTGGAGGTTCTAACAAGTATAGAATGGTTATGAGAGTATTCTAAAGGCATATGATGGTCTAGGAATGTGTATTAGGACTTATACAAACATTTAGAATGATCCTAAACATTGCTTGGTACCCTAATGGCCGTAGAGAGTGTAGCATGTGTCCTTGGAGGTTCTAACAAGTGTAGAATTGTTAAGAGAGTATTCTAAAGGCTTAGATTGGTCTAGGAAAGTGTATTAGGACTTTGAAGAACCATTAGAATGATCCTAAACATTGCTTGGTACGCCAAGGGACGTAGAGGGTGTAGCATGAGTCCCTGGAGGTTCTAACAAGTGTAGAATGGTTAAGAGAGTATTCTAAAGGCTTAGAATGGTCTAGGAATGTGTATTAGGACTTATAAGAACCATTAGAATGATCCTAAACATTGCTTGGTACCCCAAGGGACGTAGAGGGTGTAGCATGAGTCCTTGGAGGTTCTAACAAGTGTAGAATGGTTAAGAGAGTATTCTAAAGGCTTAGAATGGTCTAGGAATATGTATTAGGACTTATAAGAACCATTAGAATGATCCTAAACATTGCTTGGTACCCCAAGGGACGTAGAGGGTGTAGCATGAGTCCTTGGAGGTTCTAACAAGTGTAGAATGGTTAAGAGAGTATTCTAAAGGCTTAGAATGGTCTAGGAATATGTATTAGGACTTATAAGAACCATTAGAATGATCCTAAACATTGCTTGGTACCCCAAGGGACGTAGAGGGTGTAGCATGAGTCCTTGGAGGTTCTAAAAAGTTTAGAATGGTTAAGAGAGTATTCTAAAGGCATAGAATGGTCTAGGAATGTGTATTAGGACTTATAAGAACCATTAGAATGATCCTAAACATTGCTTGGTACCCCAAGGGACGTAGAGGGTGTAGCATGAGTCCTTGGAGGTTCTAACAAGAGTAGAATGGTTAAGAGAGTATTCTAAAGGCTTAGAATGGTCTAGGAATGTGTATTAGGACTTATAAGAACCATTAGAATTATCCTAAACATTGCTTGGTACCCCAAGGGACGTAGAGGGTGTAGCATGAGTCCTTGGAGGTTCTAAAAAGTTTAGAATAGTTAAGAGAGTATTCTAAAGGCATAGAATGGTCTAGGAATGTGTATTAGGACTTATAAGAACCATTAGAATAATCCTAAACATTGCTTGGTACCCCAAGGGACGTAGAGAGTGTAGCATGAGTCCTTGGAGGTTCTAAAAAGTGTAGAATGCTTACAAGAGTATTCTAAAGGCATAGAATGGTCTAGGAATGTGTATTAGGACTTATAAGAACCATTAGAATGATCCTAAACATTGCTTGGTACCCCAAGGGACCTAGAGGGTTTAGCATGCGTCCTTGGAGGTTCTAACAAGTTTAGAATGGTTATGAGAGTAATCTAAAGGCTTAGAATGGTCTAGGAATGAGTATTAGGACTTATAAGAACCATTAGAATGATCGTAAACATTGCTTGGTACCCGAAGGGACGTAGAGGGTGTAGCATGAGTCCTTGGAGGTTCTAACAAGTGTAGAATGGTTACGAGAGATTTATAAAGGCATAGAATGGTCTAGGAATTTGTATTTGGACTTATAAGAACCATTAGAATGATCCTAAACATTGCTTGGTACCCCAAAGGACGTAGAGGGTTTAGCATGATTGCTTGGAGGTTCTAACAAGTGTAGAATGCTTAAGAGATTATTCTAAAGGCTTAGAATTGTCTAGGAATGTGTATTAGGACTTATAAGAACCATTAGAATTATCCTAAACATTGCTTGGTACCCCAAGGGACGTAGAGGGTGTAGCATGAGTCCTTGGAGGTTCTAACAAGTATAGAATGGTTATGAGAGTATTCTAAAGGCATAGAATGGTCTAGGAATGTGTATTACGACTTATAAGAACCATTAGAATTATCGTAAACATTGCTTGGTACCCCAAGGGACGTAGAGGGTTTAGCATGATTCCTTGAAGGTTCTAACAAGTGTAGAATGGTTAAGAGAGTATTCTAAAGGCTTAGAATGGTCTAGGAATGTGTATTAGGACTTATAAGAACCATTAGAATGATCCTAAACATTGCTTGGTACCCCAAGGGACATAGAGGGTGTAGCATGAGTCCTTGGAGGTTCTAACAAGAGTAGAATGGTTAAGAGAGTATTCTAAAGGCTTAGAATGGTCTAGGAATGTGTATTAGGACTTATAAGAACCATTAGAATTATCCTAAACATTTCTTGGTACCCCAAGGGACGTAGAGGGTGTAGCATGAGTCCTTGGAGGTTCTAAAAAGTTTAGAATAGTTAAGAGAGTATTCTAAAGGCATAGAATGGTCTAGGAATGTGTATTAGGACTTATAAGAACCATTAGAATAATCCTAAACATTGCTTGGTACCCCAAGGGACGTAGAGAGTGTAGCATGAGTCCTTGGAGGTTCTAAAAAGTGTAGAATGCTTACAAGAGTATTCTAAAGGCATAGAATGGTCTAGGAATGTGTATTAGGACTTATAAGAACCATTAGAATGATCCTAAACATTGCTTGGTACCCCAAGGGACCTAGAGGGTTTAGCATGCGTCCTTGGAGGTTCTAACAAGTTTAGAATGGTTATGAGAGTAATCTAAAGGCTTAGAATGGTCTAGGAATGAGTATTAGGACTTATAAGAACCATTAGAATGATCGTAAACATTGCTTGGTACCCGAAGGGACGTAGAGGGTGTAGCATGAGTCCTTGGAGGTTCTAACAAGTGTAGAATGGTTACGAGAGATTTATAAAGGCATAGAATGGTCTTGGAATTTGTATTTGGGCTTATAAGAACCATTAGAATGATCCTAAACATTGCTTGGTACCCCAAAGGACGTAGAGGGTTTAGCATGATTCCTTGGAGGTTCTAACAAGTGTAGAATGCTTAAGAGATTATTCTAAAGGCTTAGAATTGTCTAGGAATGTGTATTAGGACTTATAAGAACCATTAGAATTATCCTAAACATTGCTTGGTACCCCAAGGGACGTAGAGGGTGTAGCATGAGTCCTTGGAGGTTCTAACAAGTATAGAATGGTTATGAGAGTATTCTAAAGGCTTAGAATGGTCTAGGAATGTGTATTAGGACTTATAAGAACCATTAGAATTATCCTAAACATTGCTTGGTACCCCAAGGGACGTCGAGGGTGTAGCATGAGTCCTTGGAGGTTCTAAAAAGTTTAGAATAGTTAAGAGAGTATTCTAAAGGCATAGAATGGTCTAGGAATGTGTATTAGGACTTATAAGAACCATTAGAATAATCCTAAACATTGCTTGGTACCCCAAGGGACGTAGAGAGTGTAGCATGAGTCCTTGGAGGTTCTAAAAAGTGTAGAATGCTTACAAGAGTATTCTAAAGGCATAGAATGGTCTAGGAATGTGTATTAGGACTTATAAGAACCATTAGAATGATCCTAAACATTGCTTGGTACCCCAAGGGACCTAGAGGGTTTAGCATGCGTCCTTGGAGGTTCTAACAAGTTTAGAATGGTTATGAGAGTAATCTAAAGGCTTAGAATGGTCTAGGAATGAGTATTAGGACTTATAAGAACCATTAGAATGATCGTAAACATTGCTTGGTACCCGAAGGGACGTAGAGGGTGTAGCATGAGTCCTTGGAGGTTCTAACAAGTGTAGAATGGTTACGAGAGATTTATAAAGGCATAGAATGGTCTAGGAATTTGTATTTGGACTTATAAGAACCATTAGAATGATCCTAAACATTGCTTGGTACCCCAAAGGACGTAGAGGGTTTAGCATGATTCCTTGGAGGTTCTAACAAGTGTAGAATGCTTAAGAGATTATTCTAAAGGCTTAGAATTGTCTAGGAATGTGTATTAGGACTTATAAGAACCATTAGAATTATCCTAAACATTGCCTGGTACCCCAAGGGACGTAGAGGGTGTAGCATGAGTCCTTGGAGGTTCTAACAAGTATAGAATGGTTATGAGAGTATTCTAAAGGCATATGATGGTCTAGGAATGTGTATTAGGACTTATACAAACATTTAGAATGATCCTAAACATTGCTTGGTACCCTAATGGACGTAGAGAGTGTAGCATGTGTCTTTGGAGGTTCTAACAAGTGTAGAATGGTTAAGAGAGTATTCTAAAGGCTTAGATTGGTCTAGGAAAGTGTATTAGGACTTTGAAGAACCATTAGAATGATCCTAAACATTGCTTGGTACGCCAAGGGACGTAGAGGGTGTAGCATGAGTCCCTGGAGGTTCTAACAAGTGTAGAATGGTTAAGAGAGTATTCTAAAGGCTTAGAATGGTCTAGGAATGTGTATTAGGACTTATAAGAACCATTAGAATGATCCTAAACATTGCTTGGTACCCCAAGGGACGTAGAGGGTGTAGCATGAGTCCTTGGAGGTTCTAACAAGTGTAGAATGGTTAAGAGAGTATTCTAAAGGCTTAGAATGGTCTAGGAATATGTATTAGGACTTATAAGAACCATTAGAATGATCCTAAACATTGCTTGGTACCCCAAGGGACGTAGAGGGTGTAGCATGAGTCCTTGGAGGTTCTAAAAAGTTTAGAATGGTTAAGAGAGTATTCTAAAGGCATAGAATGGTCTAGGAATGTGTATTACGACTTATAAGAACCATTAGAATTATCGTAAACATTGCTTGGTACCCCAAGGGACGTAGAGGGTTTAGCATGATTCCTTGGAGGTTCTAACAAGTGTAGAATGGTTAAGAGAGTATTCTAAAGACTTAGAATGGTCTAGGAATGTGTATTAGGACTTATAAGAACCATTAGAATGATCCTAAACATTGCTTGGTACCCCAAGGGACATAGAGGGTGTAGCATGAGTCCTTGGAGGTTCTAACAAGAGTAGAATGGTTAAGAGAGTATTCTAAAGGCTTAGAATGGTCTAGGAATGTGTATTAGGACTTATAAGAACCATTAGAATTATCCTAAACATTGCTTGGTACCCCAAGGGACGTAGAGGGTGTAGCATGAGTCCTTGGAGGTTCTAAAAAGTTTAGAATAGTTAAGAGAGTATTCTAAAGGCATAGAATGGTCTAGGAATGTGTATTAGGACTTATAAGAACCATTAGAATAATCCTAAACATTGCTTGGTACCCCAAGGGACGTAGAGAGTGTAGCATGAGTCCTTGGAGGTTCTAAAAAGTGTAGAATGCTTACAAGAGTATTCTAAAGGCATAGAATGGTCTAGGAATGTGTATTAGGACTTATAAGAACCATTAGAATGATCCTAAACATTGCTTGGTACCCCAAGGGACCTAGAGGGTTTAGCATGCGTCCTTGGAGGTTCTAACAAGTTTAGAATGGTTATGAGAGTAATCTAAAGGCTTAGAATGGTCTAGGAATGTGTATTAGGACTTATAAGAACCATTAGAATGATCGTAAACATTGCTTGGTACCCGAAGGGACGTAGAGGGTGTAGCATGAGTCCTTGGAGGTTCTAACAAGTGTAGAATGGTTACGAGAGATTTATAAAGGCATAGAATGGTCTAGGAATTTGTATTTGGACTTATAAGAACCATTAGAATGATCCTAAACATTGCTTGGTACCCCAAAGGACGTAGAGGGTTTAGCATGATTCCTTGGAGGTTCTAACAAGTGTAGAATGCTTAAGAGATTATTCTAAAGGCTTAGAATTGTCTAGGAATGTGTATTAGGACTTATAAGAACCATTAGAATTATCCTAAACATTGCTTGGTACCCCAAGGGACGTAGAGGGTGTAGCATGAGTCCTTGGAGGTTCTAACAAGTATAGAATGGTTATGAGAGTATTCTAAAGGCATATGATGGTCTAGGAATGTGTATTAGGACTTATACAAACATTTAGAATGATCCTAAACATTGCTTGGTACCCTAATGGACGTAGAGAGTGTAGCATGTGTCCTTGGAGGTTCTAACAAGTGTAGAATGGTTAAGAGAGTATTCTTAAGGCTTAGATTGGTCTAGGAAAGTGTATTAGGACTTTGAAGAACCATTAGAATGATCCTAAACATTGCTTGGTACGCCAAGGGACGTAGAGGGTGTAGCATGAGTCCCTGGAGGTTCTAACAAGTGTAGAATGGTTAAGAGAGTATTCTAAAGGCTTAGAATGGTCTAGGAATGTGTATTAGGACTTATAAGAACCATTAGAATGATCCTAAACATTGCTTGGTACCCCAAGGGACGTAGAGGGTGTAGCATGAGTCCTTGGAGGTTCTAACAAGTGTAGAATGGTTAAGAGAGTATTCTAAAGGCTTAGAATGGTCTAGGAATATGTATTAGGACTTATAAGAACCATTAGAATGATCCTAAACATTGCTTGGTACCCCAAGGGACGTAGAGGGTGTAGCATGAGTCCTTGGAGGTTCTAACAAGTGTAGAATGGTTAAGAGAGTATTCTAAAGGCTTAGAATGGTCTAGGAATATGTATTAGGACTTATAAGAACCATTAGAATGATCCTAAACATTGCTTGGTACCCCAAGGGACGTAGAGGGTGTAGCATGAGTCCTTGGAGGTTCTAAAAAGTTTAGAATGGTTAAGAGAGTATTCTAAAGGCATAGAATGGTCTAGGAATGTGTATTACGACTTATAAGAACCATTAGAATTATCGTAAACATTGCTTGGTACCCCAAGGGACGTAGAGGGTTTAGCATGATTCCTTGGAGGTTCTAACAAGTGTAGAATGGTTAAGAGAGTATTCTAAAGGCTTAGAATGGTCTAGGAATGTGTATTAGGACTTATAAGAACCATTAGAATGATCCTAAATATTGCTTGGAACCCCAAGGGACGTAGAGGGTGTAGCATGAGTCCTAGGAGGTTCTAAAAAGTGTAGAATGCTTACGAGAGTATTCTAAAGGCATAGAATGGTCTAGGAATGTGTATTAGGACTTATAAGAACCATTAGAATAATCCTAAACATTGCTTGGTACCCCAAGGGACGTAGAGAGTGTAGCATGAGTCCTTGGAGGTTCTAAAAAGTGTAGAATGCTTACAAGAGTATTCTAAAGGCATAGAATGGTCTAGGAATGTGTATTAGGACTTATAAGAACCATTAGAATGATCCTAAACATTGCTTGGTACCCCAAGGGACGTAGAGGGTTTAGCATGAGTCCTTGGAGGTTCTAAAAAGTTTAGAAGGGTTAAGAGAGTATTCTAAAGGCATAGAATGGTCTAGGAATGTGTATTACGACTTATAAGAACCATTAGAATTATCGTAAACATTGCTTGGTACCCCAAGGGACGTAGAGGGTTTAGCATGATTCCTTGGAGGTTCTAACAAGTGTAGAATGGTTAAGAGAGTATTCTAAAGACTTAGAATGGTCTAGGAATGTGTATTAGGACTTATAAGAACCATTAGAATGATCCTAAACATTGCTTGGTACCCCAAGGGACATAGAGGGTGTAGCATGAGTCCTTGGAGGTTCTAACAAGAGTAGAATGGTTAAGAGAGTATTCTAAAGGCTTAGAATGGTCTAGGAATGTGTATTAGGACTTATAAGAACCATTAGAATTATCCTAAACATTGCTTGGTACCCCAAGGGACGTAGAGGGTGTAGCATGAGTCCTTGGAGGTTCTAAAAAGTTTAGAATAGTTAAGAGAGTATTCTAAAGGCATAGAATGGTCTAGGAATGTGTATTAGGACTTATAAGAACCATTAGAATAATCCTAAACATTGCTTGGTACCCCAAGGGACGTAGAGAGTGTAGCATGAGTCCTTGGAGGTTCTAAAAAGTGTAGAATGCTTACAAGAGTATTCTAAAGGCATAGAATGGTCTAGGAATGTGTATTAGGACTTATAAGAACCATTAGAATGATCCTAAACATTGCTTGGTACCCCAAGGGACCTAGAGGGTTTAGCATGCGTCCTTGGAGGTTCTAACAAGTTTAGAATGGTTATGAGAGTAATCTAAAGGCTTAGAATGGTCTAGGAATGTGTATTAGGACTTATAAGAACCATTAGAATGATCGTAAACATTGCTTGGTACCCGAAGGGACGTAGAGGGTGTAGCATGAGTCCTTGGAGGTTCTAACAAGTGTAGAATGGTTACGCGATATTTATAAAGGCATAGAATGGTCTAGGAATTTGTATTTGGACTTATAAGAACCATTAGAATGATCCTAAACATTGCTTGGTACCCCAAAGGACGTAGAGGGTTTAGCATGATTCCTTGGAGGTTCTAACAAGTGTAGAATGCTTAAGAGATTATTCTAAAGGCTTAGAATTGTCTAGGAATGTGTATTAGGACTTATAAGAACCATTAGAATTATCCTAAACATTGCTTGGTACCCCAAGGGACGTAGAGGGTGTAGCATGAGTCCTTGGAGGTTCTAACAAGTATAGAATGGTTATGAGAGTATTCTAAAGGCATATGATGGTCTAGGAATGTGTATTAGGACTTATACAAACATTTAGAATGATCCTAAACATTGCTTGGTACCCTAATGGACGTAGAGAGTGTAGCATGTGTCCTTGGAGGTTCTAACAAGTGTAGAATGGTTAAGAGAGTATTCTTAAGGCTTAGATTGGTCTAGGAAAGTGTATTAGGACTTTGAAGAACCATTAGAATGATCCTAAACATTGCTTGGTACGCCAAGGGACGTAGAGGGTGTAGCATGAGTCCCTGGAGGTTCTAACAAGTGTAGAATGGTTAAGAGAGTATTCTAAAGGCTTAGAATGGTCTAGGAATGTGTATTAGGACTTATAAGAACCATTAGAATGATCCTAAACATTGCTTGGTACCCCAAGGGACGTAGAGGGTGTAGCATGAGTCCTTGGAGGTTCTAACAAGTGTAGAATGGTTAAGAGAGTATTCTAAAGGCTTAGAATGGTCTAGGAATATGTATTAGGACTTATAAGAACCATTAGAATGATCCTAAACATTGCTTGGTACCCCAAGGGACGTAGAGGGTGTAGCATGAGTCCTTGGAGGTTCTAACAAGTGTAGAATGGTTAAGAGAGTATTCTAAAGGCTTAGAATGGTCTAGGAATATGTATTAGGACTTATAAGAACCATTAGAATGATCCTAAACATTGCTTGGTACCCCAAGGGACGTAGAGGGTGTAGCATGAGTCCTTGGAGGTTCTAAAAAGTTTAGAATGGTTAAGAGAGTATTCTAAAGGCATAGAATGGTCTAGGAATGTGTATTACGACTTATAAGAACCATTAGAATTATCGTAAACATTGCTTGGTACCCCAAGGGACGTAGAGGGTTTAGCATGATTCCTTGGAGGTTCTAACAAGTGTAGAATGGTTAAGAGAGTATTCTAAAGGCTTAGAATGGTCTAGGAATGTGTATTAGGACTTATAAGAACCATTAGAATGATCCTAAATATTGCTTGGAACCCCAAGGGACGTAGAGGGTGTAGCATGAGTCCTAGGAGGTTCTAAAAAGTGTAGAATGCTTACGAGAGTATTCTAAAGGCATAGAATGGTCTAGGAATGTGTATTAGGACTTATAAGAACCATTAGAATAATCCTAAACATTGCTTGGTACCCCAAGGGACGTAGAGAGTGTAGCATGAGTCCTTGGAGGTTCTAAAAAGTGTAGAATGCTTACAAGAGTATTCTAAAGGCATAGAATGGTCTAGGAATGTGTATTAGGACTTATAAGAACCATTAGAATGATCCTAAACATTGCTTGGTACCCCAAGGGACCTAGAGGGTTTAGCATGCGTCCTTGGAGGTTCTAACAAGTTTAGAATGGTTATGAGAGTAATCTAAAGGCTTAGAATGGTCTAGGAATGTGTATTAGGACTTATAAGAACCATTAGAATGATCGTAAACATTGCTTGGTACCCGAAGGGACGTAGAGGGTGTAGCATGAGTCCTTGGAGGTTCTAACAAGTGTAGAATGGTTACGAGAGATTTATAAAGGCATAGAATGGTCTAGGAATTTATATTTGGACTTATAAGAACCATTAGAATGATCCTAAACATTGCTTGGTACCCCAAAGGACGTAGAGGGTTTAGCATGATTCCTTGGAGGTTCTAACAAGTGTAGAATGCTTAAGAGATTATTCTAAAGGCTTAGAATTGTCTAGGAATGTGTATTAGGACTGATAAGAACCATTAGAATTATCCTAAACATTGCTTGGTACCCCAAGGGACGTAGAGGGTGTAGCATGAGTCCTTAGAATTGTCTTTGCATTGAAGATTTGGAGGCACTATCTCTATGGCACTACGTTCCGGGTGTTTAGTGACCATAAGAGTTTAAAGTATCTCTTTGATCAGAAGGAGTTGAATATGAGGCAGCGTCGATGGATGGACTTCTTGAAAGATTATGAGTTTGAGCTCCATTACCACCCTGGGAAGGCAAATGTTGTGGAAGATGCATTGAGTCGAAAGGCAATGCATATCAGTACGATGATGGTTAGAGAAGCTGCACTGATAGAGGAATTTAGAGACATGAGTCTGACGATGCAAGTGGAGCCAACAAATATCAAGATGGGGATGTTGCAGATTACTAATGAATTTCTACAAAGAATTCGGGAATTTCAACATATAGATGAGGGACTTAAAGAAAAGAAGAAGCTTATGGAAGAAGGCAAGGAGTTGGAGTTTCAAGAAGGAAAGGATGGAATCCTTCGTTTTCGAACAAGGATTTGTATTCCTAATGATCTGGAAGTAAAGAGGATGATTTTGGACGAAGCACATAAGAGCAAAATGAGGAGCTACCAAAATGTATCAGGATCTGAAGAAGGTATTTTGGTGGCCTGGTTTAAAGAAGGACGTGGCTAGGTACGTGGCATGTTGTTTGGTGTGTCAGAAGGCGAAAGTGGAACATCAAAGGCCAGGAGGAGAGTTACTTTCCTTGGAAATTCCACAGTGGAAATGGGATAGTATCTCAATGGATTTTGTGTCGGGATTGCCAAGGGCAGCTACTGGTCATGATGCAATCTGGGTGATAGTGGATCGTTTAATCAAGTCGGCGCATTTCATTCCCGTTAATATGCGCTATTCTTTGGAAAAGCTCACTCAGTTTTATGTCAAGGAAGTTGTTCGTCTGCATGGGATACCATCAAGCATCGTGTCAGATCGCGATCCGAGGTTTACATCAAAGCTTTGGCAAGATCTACATAAAGCCTTGGGTTCAAGATTGAAGTTGAGTTCTTCATACCACCCTCAGACTGATGGTAAAACGGAGAGGACTATTCAGTCATTGGAGGACATCTTGAGGGCTTGTGCTTTGGAAGACCAAGGGAGTTGGGAGCGAATGTTGCCGCTCGTGGAATTCACGTACAACAACAGTTATCATACGAGCATTGGCATGGCACCATTTGAAGCTTTGTATGGAAGAAAGTGTCAGACACCGTTGTGCTGGTTTCAAGTGGGGGAGAATTCTCTGGTTGGGCCAGATTTTGTGCAAGAGACCACGGAACAGATCAAGATGATACAAGAGAAGATGAGGACAACTCAGAGTAGGCATGTGTTCATTAGAATAGTACCAACAAAAGGTGTTAGTAGAGCCTTGAAAACCCAGAAACTATCACCTAAGTTTATTGGTCCCTATCAAATTCTTAAAAGAGTCGGCCCCGTAGCCTATCAATCAGCCCTGCCCCCATCACTAGCTAACCTACACAATGTATTTCATGTGTCTCAGTTGAAAAGATATGTCCATGACCCCACCATTGTTCTTAGAATCCAACCTGATGACCTAGAAATTCATGAGAACTTAACCTTCGAAGCTAAGCCTGTGCGCATTGAAGACCGAAGGGTCAAGCAGCTTAGAGGGAAGGATATTTGTTTGGTCAAAGTCGTCTGGGTTTGTGGCAATGTTATAGAGGCATCTTGGGAATTAGAGGATAAGATGCGTCGGGACTATCCTGACTTGTTTGTATAAGTTGAATTTCGGGGACGAAATTCCTTGTAAGAGGGGGAGTAGTGTAACACCCCAAAATTTTAATCCCCGAATAAGGAAATGTTAATTATAAAATTAATTATAATTAATAATTTCTATTTTTAATCCTTGATTAAAATCTGTGTTTATGTAGTTAGGAAATGTGTGTGGATTGGTTTAATAAATATAATTATGCATGGAATAAGTATTTTGCATATTAGTCCCTGGGTTGGGACCTAGAGGTAATTATAGGAAAGAATTTGGAGGGAAAGTAAATAAATAATTATTTTTCAAAAATTGGGCAAAATACTCGAGTATTTCTCGGAAAACTCGAGTATTCTGGTCAAAGTTGCTCAACGTTAGTGTGTTTTGATGAGTCACCACCGAGTTATCGCCGCCTTGACACGAAAACACCCTCCACAACACGTCCTTGTATGCGTGTCGACGTGCATGGACACGTTCCTTGCTTATTTAAACCCTTTAACTCAGATTGAGAGCTATTTTGCCAAATTGTTGAAGAAGCTAGTGAGTTAGGGTTCTGAAATCGTTTTCTTTGATTCATCCTCTGTGTGTTGATTCAAGTAACAAACCATACACTAATACAAATCTCACATCACGAGCTTTGTATAGACACTAAAATCGTGAGATTTGAGTGAGTGTGTTGGAAGAATTGGAGCTTGGAAGTTGAGGCTGTTCCTGTCAAAGTGGTTCTAGGAGCCCACTTTGATTCTGATTTCTGGTAAGCTCAGGAGTCTTTGAGTCTCAAATTCGATTTCTTTAGTTGGTATGTGTTGCATAGAGTCTAGAAAAACTAAATTCCCCAATCCTTATCTCTGTTTCATGTGTGAACCAATTCAATCTTGGTGCTGCACTCAAAACTGTCTTGCATGTGGTGCTCAAAGTCATTTTTTGGTGTTGGAGAGCTTTTCTTTGGAATCCTCTGTTGGTACACGTCTGAGAGGTAAGGGGAAGTTGTTTTATACACTAGATAAAGTTTAAATTCCATGATTTTCATTAGAGAGCCACCAAGAGGCTCTAAGGGCTTAAATTGAATAGGAACTTTGGTTTGGAGACCAGTTCATGCTCTATGGTTGTTGTGAGCAAGTTTTATATGATGCATGCAAGCTGTAAGAAACACTATTTCATGAATTTGTTGATTAATTTGCAATTTGAGGTATTAAGTTGTTAAATTGTATGTTTTATGCATTAACAATCGATTCTCTGACAAATTTGTAATTTGATATGTGATAAGTGTTATAACATGTTCAATATATGGTATATGAACTGTTTTGATCATTGGTTTAGGTTAAAAATGTTTAGAAATGAAAATGGTATGTAAAAACCAAGTTTTCAGTCTGTTCTGTCTGATAAAACTCGAGTATATGGCTCGATACTCGAGTATTCCGTGATGCACCAGTGTGGATTTTGGCGCACAACTCGAGTATCTGGCTTGAGACTCGAGTATTAACAGATGCAACAAGAGTCAAGTGTGATGAACGACTCGAGTAATGCATGAACTACTCGAGTATTCTGGATTGGGAATGACTCGAGTATCTCATGAACTACTCGAGTATTTTCTTAAAAATCTGAAACCTAACTTTTTGAAAATATATGAACAACTCGAGTATAATGATGAATTACTCGAGTAAAACTGGAAACTGATGAACTACTCGAGTGTTATGAAGAATACTCGAGTATTTTAGTCAGAAACATAAAAATACCATTTTCAATTCTAAGTCATTTTGTTAACACTTAAAGGACAACAAACCAAGTGATCCAAGACTTAAAAAGAAATTGATTGGCATTATGAATGTTTTCATTTGAGTAATGATACGTTGCTCGGGAGGCACGTAAGATATTAATAAAAGAATAAAACGTCAATCAATTCCTTTTTAACTAAGTAATGCATCCATTTTGGAGTTGGATGGTAGGTCGTTTAACATGTTTTGGTAACATGTGGAGGGCCTCTGGGAGTGCCAATACGCTTGCTTGATGACACATTGAAGACGTGGTCGGCTTAGTGGATGTCGATGCGGTTACACCGTTTGGATGACGGTCCGTTTGGATGACGGGATGTGCTCGGGTGGCACGGATTCCAAGCTTGTCGTGTACATTCTTGGTGAATGTACGAAATGTTGTATACCTAGGAATACAACGCACTGATGAGTGCTGGGTTGTCAGGGATGGACGTCAGAGAGTGACATAGATTGACGGAGATAGGTTGAGAGTTAAAATTCATGCATCATGCCATTCATTTAAATTAACTATGACACTTACAGCTAATTTGATGTCAGATCTCAGTCCATTCTCGAATCGCGTACACTTGGAATGTTCATCCGGGTGATACTGGAAGTATGGTGAATACTTCATCAGCTCTTCAAATTTCTCAGCATATTGGTCAACTGTCAGACTTCCTTGCTTTAGGTCGAGGAATTCCATTTCCTTCTGCAGCCTGATGTCATCCGGGAAATACTTCTCGAGAAACTTCTCTGCGAAGATCCCCCAAGTAAACTCTACTTGATCGAACTCCAGGAATTGACGAGTTTGGTTCCACCATGTAGCAGCTTCACCAGTGAGCATATAAGCGGCAAACATGACCTTTTGCGATTCCGACAGAGTCAGCGTTCTAAAGATTTTATTCATCTCGTCAAGCCAGAACTGAGCTTGCTCGGGACGACGACCACCCGAGAAGCTAGGGGGTTTGCACTTCCTAAAGGAATCTAAGCCTTGAAACTCCGCTGGGGTTCCACTGCTTGGAGGATGGTTGTGCTGCATATTCTCTAGAACTGCAGCCATACGGGTCAAAGCCTCCGCAATGTTAGCGTTATTTCTTCCGGCCATCTAGTCCTACAGAATCCAAAGGGGAAACTTAATTAGATTCTGTGAATTCTAGTCTTATACTACAAACATAAAAAACATCATGTCATGATATGCAATGGTTAGTGTGTAAGGCCACACTCCAAGGCCGAGAGTCGAACCATTGCTCTGATACCACTAAATGTGACGACCCAACTTTTATTCCAAAGTAAAACATTTATATTTAGAAAATACGACCATAATTTTTTTTTTCTTTGAAACTAAAAGTCAGTCATCATCCATTATCAAATCTTGCAGAATTATGTAAACATCGAGTCATGAAGACAAGTGAAGTAACATCATATTTCATTCATATTAAAATGGTTACATACCACATTCTCCATTTCAACAAAATACATAATTACTTGATTTAACACTCTAGGCCATTACATTATATTACATATATTACAACAAAATTCATAATAACCTAGAGCATATGGTTCATGACTCAAAATATAAAATAGGATAGATAAGAGAAAACCTGATGGATCATATCATTCACATTCCACCCCACAACTTAGCTCAGTCGTCAGTTCCCCACTGACTTCCAGTTGAGTTGTCCATAAAGTCATCCACCATCTGATTCGCATTATCCACCGGATCCTCATCTTCGATTGGGTCCTCCTCTTCCTCTTCCTCCTCCTCTTGTGCCGAATCATCGGGCACGTATATCGGAGTTCGGGATCGAACTCGAGGGGAAGGACTAGGACAAGCAGGAACCTCTAGGATGATTCTTTCTGAGGAGAGTGTTGGACTCGGTGGGATAGTACGTCTCTGAAAACGTCTTGGTGGTGGTGGAGGGGTTCCATTTCGCATAACAAAATTTGGCGGAAAGTGCATGATGTAAACCATTGGGATTCTCGATCTAAGCGGACGCATACGGGAATATGGGTTAGGATGGCGGAAGATAACTTCCACAACCCCCTCATATGTAGCCCTATGGTCCTCAAAATTCCACTCCCCATTAGGGAGCGGCCTCATCTCCACGCAGAACATGTTCCTCGCCATCACCTACACAAGGGACTGGGAGTGAGTCATAGCTAAAAGCAATAACAAATGAGCATAACAGTGGCTAGAAATAACAAGCACAATTTATCAAATAGCAATACTAGATGCAAGTACATATGCTCAAACTGTCTTTTATAATATCTCAATTAGTGTCATGATGCATGCCTACTCCTCATTCATGCTACGCGGTTTGGCATCCGAGTATCTCAGGCTCGGGATATTCTCAATCCTATGTTTCATCAAACCGGAGCGATTCAATTTCAAGCATCACGATCGATTGGGAACTCGGTCTTCCTAGCATCCTTGTGCTAGGGATATTCTGATTTAACCTTACCGAAGTTCCGAATCTAGATCGGAGCAACTCCATGATCGATTTGGGAAATCGGTCTTCCTAGCATCCTTGTGCTAGGGATATTCTGATTTAACCTATACCGATGTTCCAAATCTAGATCGGAGCAACTTCTTCTCCATGCATGATAATGCCACACAAACTTTTCTTTTTATTCTTTACTTTCTTTTATTCTTTAATCACATCCTTGAACAGCATGTCTCCAATATAGAGACCCAAAGTTCATAATCCTTCTCAATCTCAAATTCATCTTTTCTTTCGGCATTAACTGGTGCTAGTGCTTTTCTGAAAATTCCATCAGCGGCCCAGCCACTTTGTGATGGTTTTATATAATAGGAGTTTAATCATTTTATTATTAATTAATGCAACGACCCCATTTAGGACTCCCAAAATATCAACCAAGTGGGTAAAGACTTCCACTGGGACGTGGGAAAAATAATCAACCAAATGGGTGTACGCACTTCCATTGGGACATCCTGTCCGAATACATCAACCACTGAATAAAATTCCAGTATGAATCATCCAGGATAAAAATCTACCAATGGGAATCAAATAAACTTATACATTTATCCGTTGGGACTCCTGTCCGAATATATCAACCACTGAATAAAATTCCAGTAGGACTCTTTCAGGATAATAATCAACCAACGGGATAAAAGGAAATAATTAGAATTTAATAATATAGGAGATTAGACGAGTTAATCTTTAATGAAATTATAGAAAAGTAAGATTTTTCTGAAAATTCATTGAATTACTCGAGTAGTTCTTGCCTACTCGAGTGTTCTTATGAATTTACTCGAGTCCTTAAGAAATACTCGAGTGTTCTTCAATTTTTCCAGAATACTCGAGTCCTCCTTAATTTACTCCAGTGTTTTTATTGCAACAACACCAGTTTCTGCACCTTTCAATATCAATTCGGATTCTGTGCATTGTATTTCCATTCCTATGCATAACAGAGACATAAACTCACATAGTAAACATGTTAGAACACATAAACAAGCACAAATCAATATCAAATCACAGAATCAATGTAAACTTGGAACATAACCATTTCAACATATGAAATTCATTTTTACTCGATTTTAACTTCGAAAATTTATCCAGTAAGCATTATTAAGTCCATTTGAACTTGTTTAAATCCGAAAACCTCAGGTTTATGACCTCTAAGTGATATTCCCAATTCCAACTTCATCCCTTGATGAACCTTGTGAGGTTCCTACATTTCTAGCTTGAGATTACTCATTCTAGCAATTAGATAACTCCTCCCTTACCTCAGAGAAGCTAAACAACAGATTAAACAACAAGGAAATTGGCTGGATCGAAAATTCGAATTCTGGACTTGTGAAAAAGGGTTGAACAGGCTGACTTTGGCCACAGATTTCACCACGGATTTGGCATGAAAAAGAGTGAAACAAGTTAGTTTAACAAACTAGGATATACTAACTCCAATCAGGAACAAGTTTGACACAAAAAGGGTTTCTGAAATTACCAAACGAACTCAACGAAGATGAATACTTGATGCTGAAAACTACTCTGTTTTTCTCAGCTTTGAACCTCAAACTTTGAAGGTCTGGAACTCGAACTACAGGGGCTTATTTGAAGTGATTCTTGATTCTAATTCAAAGATGGAACTAGAACCTTGAGTTGTCTTTTGGTTTCGAAGGATTTGATTGAGAAACGAAGGAGAAATCAGAGATCAAAGAGTGCTCTGAAAAACTGAAAGTTTGAAACTGAAATTCGGGTTTTGGGATGATTAACGTGTTGAATGCTTCAACTAAGCACTCATTTATAGCCTAGGAATGCTTCAAGTGGAAGTAAAGTCCAGCTCTATGCTTGAAGACTCGAGAAACCGCGTTTTGGTGCGAAAATTAAATGAAAACCGACTTATACACTTTCAGGTCTGTACGAAATACTCGAGTGTTTTCAAATATACTCGAGTGTTTATTTAAAAATTCAAATTTCCAAACAGCTACTTATAATACTCGAGTCTTACCTAAAGTACTCGAGTGTTTTTGCTAAAATAGGAAAAATTAACTATTTTAATGATACTAATATTGATAAAATACTTTTACTTCATATATTAAAATATAGGACCTTACATCCTCCCCCACTTAAACAGAATTTCGTCCCCGAAATTCCGACTAAATAAACAAATGTGGATACTCTTCTCTCATCGTAGATTCTAATTCCCATGTTGATTCTGACACTCCTTTTTGATTCCAAAGAACTCGCACTAAAGGAATCTCCTTTCCTCGCAGCCTTCTGATTTGACGGTCTTCAATTCGCACTGGTCCGACTTCAAATGTCAGATTCTCCTTTAAAGGTATTTCATTTGGCTGTAACTGGATAATTGAAGACGGGTCTTGAATAAATTTGCGAAGCTGAGAGACGTGGACTACATCATGGAGATTAGCTAAAGAAGGCGGTAACGCGATCTGATAAGCGACGGGACCGACTCGCTTTAGGATTTGATAAGGACCAATAAACTTCGGTGTCAGCTTCCTCGGCTTCATCACTCTCCCAATACCAGTTGTCGGTACCACTCGTAGAAATACATGATCCCCTTCTTGAAATTCGAGCTTGGATCTACGCTGATCGGCATAGCTCTTCTGACGACTTTGTGCAATCTTCATCTTTTCTTGGATAACCTTGATCTTCTCGGTCGTTTCCTGAACTAATTCAGGTCCGATGAGAGCGTTCTCCCCCACTTGGAACCAACATTGTGGGGTTCTACACTTCCTTCCATAGAGGGTTTCGTACGAAGCCATATCGATGCTTGTGTGGTAACTATTGTTGTAGGTGAACTCCACAAGCGGCAACAAACGATCCCAACTTTCTTGGTACTCTAAAACGCAAGCACGGAGCAAATCTTCCAAAGATTGAATCATTCTTTCCGATTGACCATCCGTTTGCGGGTGATAAGCCGAACTCATTCTTAGCTGCGTTCCTAACGCTCGATGCAAATCTGCCAGAAGCGAGATATGAAACGAGGATCACAATCCGATACAATACTCGAGGGAATACCGTGCAATCTAACAATCTATTTGATGTACAATCTTGCATGCTTCTCCAACGGATATTGCATGTTGATGGGAATGAAATGAGCTGACTTCGTTAAACGATCAAGTACTACCCAAATCGCGTCAAAACCTTCTCTTGTTCTCGGAAAACCACTTACAAAATCCATGGCTATTCCATCCCATTTCCATTCTGGTATTCTCAAAGGTTGCAATTCTCCTCCGGGCTTCTTATGTTCAATCTTCGCCTTTTGGCAAACAAGGCAAGACGCAACATAAGACGCAACGTCTTTCTTCAATCCGGACCACCAAAACATCTTCTTCAGGTCTTGATACATCTTCGTTGATCCAGGATGCATACTCAGCTTGCTTTTGTGGGCTTCTTCTAGTACAGCTCTCCTTAGTTCTTGATTCGCCGGGATGCAGATTCGATCCTTGAATCTCAAAATGCCATCCGATCCTAATTGGAAATCTGGTTCCACTCCTTCTATCCCTAGTCTTTTCTTCTCTAGAAGCTCTTCATCCACTTGTTGTAGGTTTCGGACTTGACCCACAAACTCATTTGTGATTTGTAATATTCCTAACTTGATGCAATTTGGTTTGAACTGAACCGCCAAATTCAAGTTTCAGAATTCTTCAATTAATTCAGCTTCTTTCACCATCATCGATCTCATATGCAACGTCTTTCTACTCAATGTGTCAGCTACGATATTGGCCTTGCCGGGGTGGTAATGTAATTCAAAGTCGTAATCCTTTAAGAATTCCATCCACCTAAGTTGCCTCATATTCAGCTCCTTTTGGTCAAAAAGATACTTTAGACTTTTATGGTCACTGAATACTTGGAACGTATTACCATACAGGTAATGTCTCCATATTTTCAAAGCAAAGACAATAGCAGCCAACTCCAAATCATGAGTAGGATAATTCTCCTCATGCACCTTCAACTGTCGCGACGCATAAGCAATAACTCTTCCTTCTTGCATCAGAACACAACCTAGACCTTGTTTTGATGCATCACAGTAAACATCAAAATTTTTCTGGGGATCGGGCAGAGTTTACACTGGAGACGATGTTAACTTGTCCTTTAAAGTTTGGAAACTAACTTCACACTTCTCATTCCAAACAAAAGGTTGCTCCTTCCTAGTCAGGCGGGTTAAAGGAAGAGCCAACTTAGAAAATTCTTCAATGAACTTCCGATAATAACCGGCTAAACCAAGAAAACTTCTAACTTCAGTAACAGACTTTGGCCTCTCCCATTTCAACACTGCTTCTACTTTAGCTGGGTCTACGGCAACACCATCTCTTGAAATTACATGTCCCAAGAAATTGACTTTTTCAAGCCAAAATTCGCACTTGGCTAACTTGGCATATAATTTATTTTCCTTCAAAGTCTCAAATACAATCTTCAAATGATTGGCATGCTCCTTTGGGGTCTTTGAATAGATGAGTATATCATCTATAAACACCACAACAAAGGAATCCAAATAAGGTCGAAACACTCTATTCATGTAATCCATGAATATGGCAGGAGCATTGGTTAAACCGAATAGCATCACCACATACTCGTAGTGTCCATATCGAGACCGAAAAGCATTCTTTGGAATATCTTCCTCCTTAACCCTGATCTGATGATAACCTGATCTCAAATCGATCGTTGAAAACACTGATGCTCCTCTCACTTGATCCATCAAATCGTTGATCCTTGGCAACGGGTATTTGTTCTTGATTGTAACCTTATTGAGTTGTCTGTAATCAATGCACATCCTCATGGATCCATCCTTCTTCTTTACGAACAAAACTGGCGCTCGCCAAGGCGACACACTTGGTCTGATGAACTGCTTCTCTAACAAGTCTTCCACTTGCTTCTTCAGTTCAGCTAATTCGGTTGGAGCCATACGATAAGGAGCAATAGAAATAGGACCAGTACCAGGAACTAGATCGATACTGAACTCTATCTCTCGATGTGGCGGCAGACCGGGAACTTCATCAGGAAACACTTCGGGAAAATCTCGAATAATTGGGATTTCCTCGATCTTCGGCTCATCTTTCTTTTCTTCTACTACCGCAGAAAACACACAAATGTACCCTTCAGGTTGCACCTCAGGCGACTTTTTACCGAGAAAAACAATCGTTCGAGTCTTGCAATCGATCACCATTTGGTTAGTTGCTAACCAATCCATCCCCAAAATAACGTCGAGCTGGGATAACGGTAGACAGATTAAATCTACCATAGAGGACAAGCTTCATATATCGACAGAACATCCAAAACATGCTCTTGACGTAGTTACCGGTACATTCGAAGGAGTACACACCATAAGTCTAAACGGTGTCTCCGAAACGGGTAAACACAAACGCTTAACGCATTCCTCAGAGATGAAAGAATGCGTAGCACCAGAATCGAATAAAAAGCGACAAGGCATGCCATTGAGAAGATGGTTACCTTGCACGAGATTGTCTGCTTGCTCTGCCTCTGATCAGGACATGGTAAAAACCTTCCCGTTCACCCATGACTTGTTTCCCGCACCTTGATTGTTCTGACGCTGGGGTTGATGACAGAGACGAGCGATGTGACCAGTCCTTCCACAGTTGTAGCAAACCGGTGGTTTGTCTCTCCAACACTCCCTTCCAGGATGGAATCTTTGACATTTATTGCACACTGCACCAGAGGCTGGGAGACTGGGTACTCCAGAAGATGATGCACTTCCTTTTCCTTTCTGTGGATAAGGACCTCTCCGGTTCTTGTTACCATACCTATGCTGATTGCGATGTGGGCCAAAGCTTCCTTGTCCAATGTCCTTCTTGACACTATTCCTTTCAAAGATGCGGCAAGTACTAACCAGCGTTGGATAGTGTCGGATCCTTTGCACACTTACAGCTAATTTGATGTCGGATCTCAGTCCACTCTCGAATCGCGTACACTTGGAATGTTCATCGGGGTGATACTGGAAGTATGGCGAGTACTTCATCAGCTCTTCAAATTTCTCAGCATACTGGTCAACTGTCAGACTTCCTTGCTTTAGGTCGAGGAATTCCATTTCCTTCTGCAGCCTGATGTCATCTGGGAAATACTTCTCAAGAAACTTCTCTGTGAAGATCCCCCAAGTAAACTCTACTTGATCGAACTCTAGGAATTGACGAGTTTGGTTCCACCATGTAGCAGCTTCACCAGTGAGCATATAAGCGGCAAACATGACCTTTTGCGATTCCGACAGAGTCAGCGTTCTAAAGATTTTATTCATCTCGTCATGCCAGAACTGAGCTTGCTCGGGACGACGACCACCCGAGAAGCTAGGGGGTTTGCACTTCCTAAAGGAATCTAAGCCTTGAAACTCCGCTGGGGTTCCATTGCTTGGAGGATGGTTGTGCTGCATATTCTCTAGAACTGCAACCATATGGGTCAAAGCCTCCGCAATGTTAGCGTTATTTCTTCCGGCCATCTAGTCCTACAGAATCCAAAGGGGAAACTTAATTAGATTTTGTGAATTCTAGTCTTAACTACAAACATCAAAAACATCATGTCATGATATGCAATGGTTAGTGTGTAAGGCCACACTCCAAGGCCGAGAGTCGAACCATTGCTCTGATACCACTAAATGTGACGACCCAACTTTTATTCCAAAGTAAAACATTTATATTTAGAAAATACGACCATAAATTTTTTTTTTCTTTGAAACTAAAAGTCAGTCATCATCCATTATCAAATCTTGCGGAATTATGTAAACATCGAGTCATGAAGACAAGTGAAGTAACATCATATTTCATTCATATTAAAAAGGTTACATATCACATTCTCCATTTCAACAAAATACATAATTACTTGATTTAACACTCTAGGCCATTACATTATATTACATATATTACAACAAAATTCATAATAACCTAGAGCATATGGTTCATGACTCAAAATATAAAATAGGATAGATAAGAGAAAACCTGATGGATCATATCATTCACATTCCACCCCACAACTTAACTCAGTCGTCCGTTCCCCACTGACTTCCAATTGAGTTGTCCATAAAGTCATCCACCATCTGATTCGCATTATCCACCGGATCCTCATCTTCGATTGGGTCCTCCTCTTCCTCTTCCTCCTCCTCTTGTGTCGAATCATCGGGCACGTATATCGGAGTTCGGGATCAAACTCGAGGGGAAGGACTAGGACAAGCAGGAACCTCTAGGATGATTCTTTCTGAGGAGAGTGTTGGACTCGGTGGGATAGTGCGTCTCTGAAAACGTCTTGGTGGTGGTGGAGGGGTTCCATTTCGCATAACAAAATTTGGCGGAATGTGCATGATGTAAACCATTGGGATTCTCGATCTAAGCGGACGCATACGGGAATATGGGTTAGGATGGCGGAAGATAACTTCCACAACCCCCTCATATGTAGCCCTATGGTCCTCAAAATTCCACTCCCCATTAGGGAGCGGCCTCATCTTCATGCAGAACATGTTCCTCGCCATCACCTACACAAGGGACTGGGAGTGAGTCATAGCTAAAAGCAATAACAAATGAGCATAACAGTGGCTAGAAATAACAAGCACAATTTATCAAATAGCAATACTAGATGCAAGTACATATGCTCAAACTGTCTTTTATAATATCTCAATTAGTGTCATGATGCATGCCTACTCCTCATTCATGCTACGCAGTTTGGCATCCGAGTATCTCAGGCTCGGGATATTCTCAATCCTATGTTTCATCGAACCGGAGCGATTCACATTCAAGCGTCACGATCGATTGGGAACTCGGTCTTCCTAGCATCCTTGTGCTAGGGATATTCTGATTTAACCTTACCGAAGTTCCGAATCTAGATCGGAGCAACTCCATGATCGATTTGGGAAATAATTATACATTTATCCGTTGGGACTCCTGTCCGAATATATCAACCACTGAATAAAATTCCAGTAGGACTCTTTCAGGATAATAATCAACCAACGGGATAAAAGGAAATAATTAGAATTTAATAATATAGGAGATTAGACGAGTTAATCTTTAATGAAATTATAGAAAAGTAAGATTTTTCTGAAAATTCTTTGAATTACTCGAGTAGTTCTTGCCTACTCGAGTGTTCTTATGAATTTACTCGAGTCCTTAAGAAATACTCGAGTGTTCTTCAATTTTTCTAGAATACTCGAGTCCTCCTTAATTTACTCCAGTGTTTTTATTGCAACAACACCAGTTTCTGCACCTTTCAATATCAATTCGGATTCTGTGCATTGTATTTCCATTCCTATGCATAACAGAGACATAAACTCACATAGTAAACATGTTAGAACACATAAACAAGCACAAATCAATATCAAATCACAGAATCAATGTAAACTTGGAACATAACCATTTCAACATATGAAATTCATTTTTACTCGATTTTAACTTCGAAAATTTATCCAGTAAGCATTATTAAGTCCATTTGAACTTGTTTAAATCCGAAAACCTCAGGTTTATGACCTCTAAGTGATATTCCCAATTCCAACTTCATCCCTTGATGAACCTTGTGAGGTTCCTACATTTCTAGCTTGAGATTACTCATTCTAGCAATTAGATAACTCCTCCCTTACCTCAGAGAAGCTAAACAACAGATTAAACAACAAGGAAATTGGCTGGATCGAAAATTCGAATTCTGGACTTGTGAAAAAGGGTTGAACAGGCTGACTTTGGCCACAGATTTCACCACGGATTTGGCATGAAAAAGAGTGAAACAAGTTAGTTTAACAAACTAGGATATAATAACTCCAATCAGGAACAAGTTTGACACAAAAAGGGTTTCTGAAATTACCAAACGAACTCAATGAAGATGAATACTTGATGCTGAAAACTACTCTATTTTTCTCAGCTTTGAACCTCAAACTTTGAAGGTCTAGATCTCGAACTACAGGGGCTTATTTGAAGTGATTCTTGATTCTAATTCAAAGATGGAACTAGAACCTTGAGTTGTGTTTTGGTTTCGAAGGATTTGATTGAGAAACGAAGGAGAAATCAGAGATCAAAGAGTGCTCTGAAAAACTGAAAGTTTGAAACTGAAATTCGGGTTTTGGGATGATTAAGGTGTTGAATGCTTCAACTAAGTACTCATTTATAGCCTAGGAATGCTTCAAGTCGAAGTAAAGTCCAACTCTATGCTTGAAGATTCGAGAAACCGCATTTTGGTGCGAAAATTAAATGAAAACCTTCTTATACACTTTCAGGTCTGTACGAAATACTCGAGTGTTTTCAAATATACTCGAGTGTTTATTTAAAAATTCAAATTTCCAAACAGCTACTTATAATACTCGAGTCTTACCTAAAGTACTTGTGTTTTTGCTAAAATAGGAAAAATTAACTATTTTAATGATACTAATATTGATAAAATACTTTTATTTCATATATTAAAATATAGGACCTTACACACTCTCCATCGGATGAGATCGAGGAGGATCCCGTGGAGGATGAGAGCGGGGGCGAGCCTGTCGTTCATTCCACAGGGAGTCAGTGGAGGGATGATGATCCCTAGGTACGTGTATAAGGTGTATGATGAGGATCAGAGGATCCGGTGTGGGGATGTTGTGGAGGAGATTCTGCTGCTGCTGTTGATGTGGGTGTTTCTTTTGCTACCTGGAGACTGCTACTGCCATTATCACTACTACTACTGATGCTGCAGATCTATGTGACCACCTCTAGAGTCTATATTTTGAGATGTACATATTGTAGATATACTATGAGTACTCTAGGGCTATGGTTTTATTTTGAGCCTAGATCTGTTATGGACTTGTGTTATGGATCTTGGAGACATGACTTCTGCTTGGACTATGTATCACCTGACTTTTTATTTATATATGTATATAAAGTCTATGTTATATTTCTACTAGTTGCATAGTCCTATAATTCTCGCTTACTCTGATTAAATCTTTTAAAAGAGCTCGGCTACGAAAAGGATAGCTCCATTTACTTTCTATCATATAAAGACGATTTCAAATACGAATGCTATTCCGCTTATGAAAAGGTTTTAGAGATCGCCGAACTCAATACAACTGATTTAAAATGGTTTAGAATTTCTTCTCCAAGAATTCCAAGTTTTGGTTTGTGCACCCTCTTGAAAAGAGAAATTTTAATTTTCATCATTTCTATACAATAACAAGTCCATATAGTTTACAAGAAATACATATTTATTGTAATATTTACTTGTATGGGAAAAGGGTGTCACAACGACCCCATTGGGACTCCCTTAGGAAATATCAACCAAGTGAATAAAACTTTTCACTGGGACGTTAGGGATAATATCACTAGTACAAAAAACACATTTTAGACTAGTTGATTTAGACCGGTTCTGTGCGGAACCACTCTCTAAATGGATATTTGTTAAAACTAGACTGGTTACTTTGTATAACTAGTCTGAAAATATATTAAATAAGACTGGTTCCACACGGAACCAGCCTCTTTTTGGGTCTTTTGTTAAAATCAGACTGGTTCCGCACGGAACCAGTCTCATACCCTGGTACAAATCAAACTGGTTCCACACGGAACCAGTCTCTTTAGACTCTTTATTAAGGCCGGTTCCATGCTGAACCGGTCTGGAATTGACATTAAGTTCAAATGAGAGTGGTTCATTTAGACAACCAGTCTAAAAGATATATTAATGAGCCCCTGTGCACTGCACGGACAAAAGTCCTTCCCTAAACCTAAAATTCCCATTTCCCTCACAAACAATCGATTCTTCCTCTCCTTCCTCTGAGTTCATCTTCTTCTCCTTCCGCCGCCGTCTCCTCTGCTTTCTCTCTCCGGTTCGTCTTCTCTCTGTTCCCTCTAGTTCATCTTCTTCGTTATTCTTCATCGTTCGTCTTCCCTCTAGTTCATCTTCATCGTTCTTCGTTCTCTCCTCCCCATCGAAACCACCACTCTCTTCGCTGTCCATCGTTGTCGCCGTTGTTGTCCGCTCCGTCGTTTTTGTTCGCACCGTCGTTGCTATCGTTGCTATCCGTCGGTCCATCGAAGCCACCATGTTCCTATCCTTCATCGTTGCTGCCCAGCCATCACGTTCCTCTCCTTCATACCCATCGATCGCTCCTCTCCTTCATACTCTAAGGTAATTGTTGTTTCTTATTTTTCATTATGTCCATAGTTTAAATGATTTCCTCTAGTATATCTTTTAAGGTTCTTGTTACTTTATAATCCGTGGAAGCTAAGGTAGAAAGGTAACAAGTAAAAATGTTTCACCAATACATACATTGCATGATTAGATTAAGACTATTTGGACACCAAATGCTTACTGAACCATACTATGGCAGGGACATTACAATTTTTTTTTAATAAAGCAAGAATGTATTAGTAGATAAATATTAGTTCTATTTGTAGGCTTTCTGTTAACATATAAAACAAGAAAAGTTAAATTCTTAAAGTTCTAACTAGAAACAAGACTGTGTTGTAGATACCTATAATTGAGTAATTGAATAATCGTATGTTTAATATGGTTCAGTACATAGAATGGCAGCAATTATTAGAGTGATAATGGTTTCATATAGTTATACTGATAGCCTACACTTATTTGTATGTTAAATTTACTTTTCCAAAATCAATACCAAGAGTGATTTGAAAATGATAAAGGTAAGTATAAGGAAAACTAAATTATGAAAATAAAAACCTTATCTTGTTATGTGTTATGTACGGCTCTGGCTTTGAAACAGTTGCCAAGTTGGTTTTATACTGTTCAAGTGTCAGTCTTCCACTTACATCAGTAATTGGTTCAATGGTACCCTTGGTGAATCTTTGTTGTGTCCTCATAATTTAGAGCAATTTTTGTTGGTTAGCTTCAAAGAGTTTGGCAGGAATAAAGAGGAAAAGACTTTATGGCAGCATATTGTTTATGTTGGTATTTGTTGTATTTAGTTAGAGTGAAAGTTTGTTTTTTCAAGAATATTATCAACCTCTGATCTGTCTTGGGGATAGACTTGCATATATGGCATCTCTTTGACAATTAGCCCATGGCCTCATTAAGAGTTAGATATGGAGAGGGATTGTAGAGATTTATGGTACTTTTGGAACTCTAGTTTTGTTTTTGTTTCATGTCATTGTCGTGGAGGATATCATATCCATCTCTTGTATTTTGTATAGATAAAATAAAATGAAATGAAATAGTTTTTTTTTCCTTTTTATCTTGATTCTAAGTTCATTAAAACTGTAAAATGAGATTTTCCGTTTTAGTTTTCCTTTTTATCTTTAAATGAGATTTTTAGTTTTGCTTCCCTAGGTTATATAGTTTGCATTATTTTGGATGTTAAAGTATTACAAAAATTAACTTGTGAAGGAACGAAGCCAGCTAGTTGCAGCAATGTGTAATCTATCCAACTCTTTTGTGCATTTAGTTGAAGTGTCATTCCCTCTTCTTTGAATGAGAAGCTTCATTGGGATAAGATTAGGCATTTGACTTCTATTCAGTATAACATTCAATCTTTTTACATGGGCTCCTCTAGCATATATGTTTAGAGATTGGATAGCTTTACCTCATTTGACTTCAATCTCGGTTTATTTTGGCTTTTTTTTACAGAGGATCTCTTATCTCCTATCCTTTTGAAATCACCTCTTTTTATTTAAGAATGTCTTCTTTTATCAAAACAATATAAATAATGATGATCTCTTCTAGTGGATTATTGGTGGCTAAATCCCACCTCCCGGTCAAAAACTTTGCTTATCAAAAAAACTAATGATCTCTTCTTATTTTGTCTCAATATTTTTTTTTGATGTCTAGATAGAAATCTGAAATAATAAGTTGGAAATGCAATCAGTAAATCAAAGATCTCTCATTATTGAGCTTGATAAGCTTCTAGATCCACTGAGTATTCCTTCTGAGTTATGCCTTAGAGTTGTGAATTATCGTAGTTTGAGTTTGGTGAACTTACTTAGCTTGGTATTTAATTTAATGATGTTTCAATGGGTGCAGTATTCAGCATGTTTGACAGGAGATTCATTTGATGAACCGAAAAAGCTTTAAAATGTATGTGAGTGGTTGATAAGTGCGATGCAGGGTCTTGAAGTGCCTAATATCGATCCTACTTTTGCAAAAATGCGAGCTGTATATTCTTTGCTTTACTTTTCACTTGTTCAAAATATTTGGTAAAGAATGTTATTGATAATTTAGGAAACAAAATTGTTCATGGTATAGTCATGTTTGTTTTATTTTCAAAAAAAAGTTCATTAGTTTCTTCCTTTCTTATTGGTTTTAGACACTGTATGTGTGAGTACTATGATTTTTGGCTCATGCCCTTGACTGCCGCTGGTATGGGCCATATGTGTAGAACCTAAAAGTCATCTTTTTTTTTTTGGTTCTTTCTTCTACACCTACAGGTTAAAGAGAAATTACTTCAAATATTAAAATCTACTTTTGTCAGGAAAGCTTCTGAATTCTTGAGAAATTACTTTGCTAGTTTCACTGAATTCATGATGAATGATAAAAGTTACTTTTCTCAAGTATTTTCTGCATAAATTCTTTATAGAATTGTATGTTTTTCTAATTCTCGGAATCATTCATCTTCGATTTGTCCGCTTTCTCTAATCAGCAGGGACAATTGAAAAGTCCAGATCATGCTTACCTGAGGTTCAACTGCAGGACTTATGCAGGCCTTCTGCAATATTTAAAGGTAGTATGGATGAACTACAATCTTTGCTCAAGGTTTTGTTTTGCATACTTATATTTCTTTAGTTTTTAATTTTCCTCCCTAAATTATCTTCTTGTAAACTTGCAGATTCTTGATAAGAATTGCTTGGGTATTGTTGTTCTCTAAACTTGCTTCTTCGCCGGGAGGTCTGAGATCAAACTATTCTTACACCATATTGATGTTATTTTTTAATTCCTAGTCATCTAGAAATAAAATTCTTGCTAAGGCTTGCACTTCATGTTTTTATGAACTGAGACGTTAGCCATTATGCATGTAGTAGAAATATATTCATTGGTGTGTTTACTTGAATACAGTCAAGATTTAAAAATAAATATAAAAAAGATCTACAATGAGCATGAGGGGTTCTGAAGTATTCCAGAGAGAATAAAATCCCTCTTCTATCTCTCATGACATCAAGATTTATTGTGTGTTTAATTGTATAAAGTCAAGATTGGAAAATAAAATATTAAAAATATCTTTTATGAGCATGAAGGGTTATGAGATGCCCTGGAGAGAATAAAATCCCTCTCTAACCTCTCCTTGACTATCTTCTGAGTGATATAGAACATTAAAGTTATAACTCATTCAGCAGACTCCCTTAAAGAGACACTACTGAATCCTATTGGTTAACTTTGACATAGGTTCTGTCTGTTAGGTTGCTTTTGGTTCAGCTTATAATTTTGAAGAAAATTATAAATTTTTTTTCATTGTTTTGTTGGTCTCAAGTGTGTGTTAAAAACTTGAAACAAAAGTTGATTTGAGACAAGAAAAATACCTTCAATGACTCAACCGAAGTTGGATGCAGAAGTTGTTCTTTTCTGCTTTTGTTCTATTGTTTTCTGATCTGCTGTTAGTTTTTTTTTTTTTTTGGTTTGGCTGCTGTTAGTGTTTTTATCTGTTTGGTAAATTAGTTTTCAAATGGAATCTAAGTGGCTGCAGGAATTGTTTTATATTACATACTTTGGATCTATATTTGGAAATTTTATGTTTCTTCTTACCATGGAAAGCTATATATTTCACTTGCAGATATGTTTTTATATTCTATCTTGATAGATTGTTGGATCGAGGAAGGCAGGATGTGATGGCTGGAGAAGATAGAATGATGCATTTTTGATTCAGGAAGGGATAGTTTGCAGCTTATCGCTCTAGATATAAGACTTTTGTGTAGTTTATGTTAGTTTCACTAGGCATAGTGTTATATACTTGTGTTGATCAATCTTGTACTAGATATGCATATAACGTGGTTTTTATAATATAATTTTAGAATCTAGTTATGTCTAGATAATTATTATTTATTAGTTTTATTATATATTTATGTGTTTTTTTTTAATTGAGACCGGTTGAAAACATCAAACGAGATTGGTTAAAAATTTAATTGAGATCTGGTTCAGATTTTAATGAGACCGGTTCAAAATGCTCAATGAGACCGGTTCAAAAAGCAAAAAAAAAATTAATTGAGACCGGTTCAAAAAGAAAAAAAAATAATTGAGACCGGTTCAAAATACTCAATGAGACCGGTTCAAAATACTCAATGAGACTGGTTATTTTTTTGTTTTCAAACCGGTTCAAATCACTCAATCAGACTGGTTCTTAGTTTAAATGAGACCGGTTCAAAATACTCAATGAGACCGGTTCATCTTTTAATAGAGATTGGTTAATTTTTTATTTTCAGACTGGTTCGGAATCAGTCTCTTTAGTTGGGAACGAGACCGGTTCAGAACCAGTCTCATTTAAAGGCATTGCAATAAGACCGCCACTTTTAAGACTGGTTCGGAACCGGTCTGAAATGGGGTGCGGAACCGGTCTGAAATGACATATTTGTACTAGTGTATCAACCAAATGGGTGTACGCACTTCTGTTGGGACTCCTGTAGGGATTAATCAACCACTGAATAAAATTCCAGTAGGACACCTCCAGGATAGCTATCAACCAACGGGATTTAAATTGTAAATATAATATTAGTAATTTAGTCATTTAGGAGTTTAGACGAGTTAATTTTAGTGAAACTTTGAAAAGTAAGAGTTTTCTAAAAATTGCTCAAATTACTCGAGTAGTTCTTGACTACTCGAGTTGTTCATGCAAAAATACTCGAGTCTTTAAAGATCTACTCGAGTGTTCTTCCCAATTCCCAGAATACTCGAGTCTTCTTTAAATTACTCGAGTCTTTTTGCTGCAACAGCACCAGTTTTATGCACTTTTAAGGCAAATTCGTGATCCATACTCCTTTACTTCCATCTTGCACCAAACAGGGGTTATTCCTCACATAATAAACACATTGCACATATCAATTATCATCAATTACAACAGGAACATAATCAAATCATAGAATTTCATAAAACATAGCAAATAACCAATTCAACCTATGACTTTGATATCTACTTGATTTTAAGTTCGAAAATCCATCCAGTGAGCTTCCTTAGGTTCAATTAAAGTTGTTTGAATGCAAAAACTATGGGTTTCTGGCCTCCAAGTCAGATTCCCATTTCTAACTTATGTTGCCCATGAACCTCATATGGTTCCTATGAATTTAGCTTATTATTTATCATTCTAGCGATTAGATAACTTCTCCCATACCTTAGAGAAGCTAGAGGAACGATTGGTTGAAGAGGAGAGGGACTGGATCAAAGCTTGAGTTTCAACACTCAAGGTTTGTACTTTGAACAGCAAACTTTGGCCATCAAATTCGCCATGATTAAGGCATGAAAAAGAACGAAATAAGTTAGATTAAGAAACTAGGCAATGCTAACTTTACTCAGAAACAAATTTGAGATCAAGAGGGTTCCTGGATTTACCAAACCAATTCGAGAAAGAAGGGTTGAAGGTGCTGATTTGCACTCTGTTTTTCGCAACTTCAGGGAGTCGACTTTGATTTCCTGGAGCTTGCTCTACAGGAGGCCAAAATGAGTGGTTCTTGGTTCTAATTCAAGAGGGGAAATAGAACTCAAATCGTGTTTTGGTTTCACTGAGTTTGGTTTAGTGAGGAGGGAGAATCGAAGGTGAAAAGTTTGCACTTGAAAACAGAGGGTGTTTGTATAGAAATTCAGGTTTAGGGTGTTGCAAATGTGTTTCTAGCCCTTCAAAGCACTTATTTATAGTTTCAGGTTACCTCCCTACGAAGTAAAGTTTAGCTGGGTGCTTGTAACTAAGTGGAACGAGCTGTTAGCTCCAATTTGGTTTGAAACCGACTTTTATTTTTTTGCAGAACTACTATAAATGTAACACCCAGCATTTTTCCCGTACGTGCGAGAACGAAATTTGTTAAAATAAACCCCGAAGTTCTGTTTTATAAAAGATTTTTGGAAAAGTGCTTTACGAGAATAAGAAATAAAGAGTTGATTTTCATGGAATTTATAAACAAAATGTTTTTATAAAAGAGAAGTGAATGATTTTGTTGAAATGAAAATGACTTGCAAAATTGTGATTTTTCTAAAAAGAGATTTTTGTTTGAAATAGAATTTTTGGGTCTGTTAACTTGAAAAATTTGTAACTTTTTAACCGTAACTCGGATTTTCATGATTTTTATATCAAAACGATCGTCTTGAAACATAGATTTTAAAAATGTAATTTTCAGATTTTTCTGGGTGCTTTTACAAAAATTTATTTTCAGAATTAAGAAATACGAATTTTTGGATTTGTGTTTTAAGAAAGTGAACTTATTGATTTGATTTGAATTTTTGTGTGAAATGTGTTTGATTTAATTGTGTGTACTGTATGATGAATGCTTGGTTTGGTGTGTGTGTGATGTGTGATGCATGAAATGATTTTGAAATTGTGATTTCTTAGAACTAATTCCATTATTGTATGAATTTAGGACCTTTAAGAAATTAAAAATAAGAAGACATGTGTGTGTGTAGGAAGGTGCCACGGTTGGAGCATGTATGTAGGTGTGTGTGCGTGCTACGTGTGTGTGTGCGCATGTGTGTGCATAAATTTAAAATTCTAGGAACTAAGTGAACCAAACCAAAAACCAAACTAAGTTAGTGTGCAACTAAAACCCTAACCAAGTGCTAACAAGTCCTTAAGTCTAGCTTGACCCTAAAACACTAGCCATGCAACTTTGTCCCCCTTGGTTTTGATAACTTCCACCCATGCAAATAATTAGAAGCCCAGAAACGCCCCTCCCTAGTGCTCATGGCCGAACCACCTACAAGGGCACAAGGAGGAAAATTAAATTGCTTATAAATAGCGTGAGCCTTAGTCCATCACCTCATTTTCACTTCTCTTCACCCCTTTCTCATTTCTTCCACCCACACCAACCCAACTTCTAAGAGGCTCCTTAAACTCTTAGAGAAAGAAAACAAAAGAAAAATAGAGAGAAGAAAAGGAGAGGGAGCCGTGAGATATGGAGAATGAGAAAGAAGGAGACCCAAATTTAACCAAGCCACATCCTTGTAGATCAAGAGCTAGAATAATCGATCCTTTCATGGTAGGATTTGAAGAAGAGGAAGACTTGTAATAGTGTAGATTTTTCTTTCTAGTTTATGGATCTATATTCTTTTCTTCTTGCATGTTCTATTTTATGGTTTCAAAGATGTTATTATGTGTTGATCTTGTTAGATCAAGGACTTTAAGGACTTAGACTAATTTGTAATATGTGATTTTTATGCTTTTGTTTCGGTTTGGATCTTTATTGTTGGATCTAATAATTTCTAACTAAACTCCTAAAGATTTAAAGAAAAATTTAGATTTTGTGAAAACTAAATAGATCATCTTGCATGTCTACTTTTTCTCTTCTAAACCGTGATGTGTATATGCTTTAAACCTATGATCTAAGTTGAATTGATGATAAAGTGAAATTAAATGGCTTGCATGTTGTGTGTATGTATTGATCTTGAGTATTTGTGCTTGAAAAGCTTTGATCTTTAATTTGTATATTTTCTTCTTCATGGTTTATGTAAGAATTGTGTTTAAGTTTGTGTGTTTGCTTTGATTCCTCTTGCATGTCTATTTTCTTGTTTAGATCCGTGATCTATATATGTGTTTATGTGGTTAATTGATAAATAAATTCATGATCTAGTCTTGCATGTTAATTTTGTTTTGATTGTAGTTGTTTTGAGTATGTGCATGTAATTATTTTGTTAGGTGGATTAAAAATGTTTAGATCCTTGACTTGCATGTTATTTTCAAGTGAAAAGTTTGTGTTTCTTTTTTTATATATATGATTCGGTTTTAAAAGATTAAAGAAACTAAGTCTTAAAAATGATTTTCAAAGCATAAACATGATTTTCATTGAGTATTTGATTATGTGCATGAATTATTTTTTTTGAGGCCATTCGGCCATGATTAGGAAAAAGTGGAATTTATGCTTTTTATTTGGTAAAAGTTGATGCATGTTTGTTTTAAAGTTAGATCCATTGATTTCAAGTGCATGTATGTTATTTTTGGAAATTTAAAGTGTAACCTTGATTTTTATAGAATAATGAAATTGAAGTTTATTTTGTGAAGGTTGATGTGAATGAATGATGAGTACTTTACATGTCTTGGTTATAATTATGTGATTTGGTGTGTGTTGAAAATAAATGAAACCATGTCTTTTTACATGTTGACTTTCGGCCATACTAGGGAAAATAGGTAGCTATGCTTGTCCCTCATCTAGAGAACATGCATGATGGAACTATTTTTATAAGAAGCTTTAAAAGTGCATGCATGAAGTGATTGAATTTAAAAGAAATATGTGTGATAATTTGTGATTTAAAGTGTGTGTTGATTTTGTTTTCGAAAATGAAATTTAAGTTGTAAATTTTTCCTACTGTATGCTCACGGTTGTGAGCACTAAAATAAATAAAATGATTTCATGTTTGTATGTTTTGTTTGTGCATGAAGTTCTTGCCAAATTGTACATATAGGATTCGGCCAAGACATGCTAAAATGTTTAGGAAAATTATTTTCTTAAAGTGACCATGATGATAGCTATATTTTTAGGTGCATGAGGATGTGTGCTTGATGAAAGTGATGTGTGTGTTTTCTTTAAACTCTTTTCGGTTGTAAATGTCAAAATAAATAAGTTGATTTGATTATGTGAAAAGATTTTTGGTAATGCTGCTTCCATGATTTTTGGTTTTAAAATTTATTTGTGATTAGGAATTGTTAAGAATGTGTGATTCGGTTTGTGTTAAATTGATTAGAAGATTAATTTTTAAATTATTTTCTTAAGTGTAATTAAATTAATTTATTAAGGTTATGATTTAATTAATTGTTTTGAATGATTAAAAATATGAGTTGTGTGGTGGGTGCTTATGAATGCTTGAAACTTGTATGTACTGTTGTGAATGCTTTAATTGTTTTGAAATTGTGTTGTTTGTGTGCTAACTGAAAGTATTAAATTGGGATACTATTTGCGAACTGTGTTTGCGAAATCTATAGATCTTAAAGGATTTGAAAAATGATTTTTATAATCAGAGTGTTTTAAATTAAAAAGAATGAATTTGTTTTAATGAAAAGATTATTATTGTTTTCAAAGTTTTCTTGAAAATCTTTTATTTGAAATTTGATTTGGTTTTGGAGTCTTTGGATATTAATAGTGAATTCTTAAGAAAAGAATTACTTCAAAGACTTTTCAAAACAAAAATAAAGAAATTATCGAAAAACGTTCTAACGCACGGAGAAAAATGTTTTAGTTCGGGTGTTACATCGGACGCGAGGAAACGTGGCAAGGATAGCGACTGGGAACCCTTGGAAAGCTTTCGGATGATTCGTCAACCAGGTGAGTGAGAGTGCGGTGATCCCGCAACGCGGTTGCTCGTAATCCAAATGGATGGATTGCGAATGTACTGCAAATTAGGCAATATAGATATGTGTGCTAAATGCTTATTTGTTTTATGTGCATACTTCCTGTTTAATTGTTGAGCATACTTTATTCTGTTTGAAATTGTTTGATTATGTTTGAGTAGTGCAATTATAATAAGGAAACCATGAAAGTGATGAGATGAGATTGAAAAGAGAAAAGAGAATGCGAATGCGAAACATGAGCATAATTAAGTGAAGGATAAGCGATAAGTAAGATTAAAGAGAAGGTTGTTGGAATGATTGAGAAAGATAAAGCATGATGTGAATGGAATGCAAAAGAGATAAAGTAAGAAAGTAAAAATTGAGTTGAAAGGAAATGAAACGTCTTATGAGACGAGCGGAAGTGTGGATGTGAAAGTAAGATGTGATTCCTCATTCACATTTTTTGGAAGAAGCTTAGTGTTGAGTTGAGCTTGCTCCTGCATTAACACTCACCCAAAAATGTGAGTTTTTGAAAATGGTTTTGAAAAGAGATTTTTGAAAAGTTTTTGTGAAAACTATATTTTGTGAAAGTTTGTGGAAATATTATCTTTTGAGTAAAGTTTTGCAAAAATGTTTATGAAATGAGGTTTTTGAAAATATTTTGTGAAGTAAAGTTTTGCTAAATCATGTTTTCGAAAAGTTTTGTGAAAAGATGTTTTGAGAAAGATGAGGAAAAGAGACTGATGATGTTGATGAGGAATATGTTGAGAATGAGTCTATGAGAATCATGATGATGAGATGAGAATGTGATTTGAGGCCAAGGGCCATTGAGATTTAGGGGGAACAGATTGCGATTAGTGGTCGGGCTTCGTTGAAGGGATGCACCAAGGACGAGCCGACTGTTAGGATTAAGCCGCTAATTAATTATAAAACTTTAAAAAACTTTAAAAGACATTTACAAACACGGTGAGGTATGAGTGTCGTATCGAAGTAGTGGAGAGGAAGATACTATGGGTATCTGCAGATACTCAGGTGGGGATTGCAAGAGGGGAGGACGATGATGGTGAAACGTCAAGAAGTCTAGAGTATATTTCTAGGCGGAACAACTCCACATGTGGCACACTAACGTGGTGGGGACTGGGTCTAATGCCGTGGCACGTTCTGCACTGCAGACTAGAAATATACTATCGCCCCCTCGATGCAAGTTTAGAACAGTGAGAGGGACTGGAACGAGGCATTTGTGATTGCCGCTGAGAGCGTGCCTGTTTATATGAAATGATATGATTGAATTGATTTGAGGCTGAGTCCTCCTGGTCTGGGACCATTTGTTTGTGTGACAGCTGTCGTGCCCGTGTGGTAAAGGTCCTGTACTCCTGTTTGCTTCCGACTAGGTTGGGTGGTTGACCGAGGAGATGTAGACGTGTGTGAGCTCAATGATGTTTCCTCCTCATCATTGATGCTAATCGAGATAATAAAATTTAAAAGACAAAGATGTTTCAAGAAAAGTATTTCAAAACATTAAGCATCGAGTAAGATTTATAAAATGAGAGTATAAGAAAGAAGGGTTGAGAAAGTTGTGAAAGCTCGTGAGAAAGATTCTGAGAATGTGATTGTAAGAGCACAAAAGATTTAAGTGGTTATGAATGATGGTATCGATGTGTTTAGAACCTCATGATATATCTTGTTCTATGTGATTCATATGTGCTATGTGCATTACTTGTTATGCATGTTGATGATGTTTTAGTTATGCTGTTTTATTATATTATCTGTCTTTCTTTATTTTTAACCTACCCTGAGACCGCATGGTCAACCCGTTGGTGTTCGGAACACTGACTCTCTCCTACCGTGTTGTCGTATTGGCAAATGCTGATATTGCAACTGGTAGATGGCGTAGTGCCAGGAAAGGCAAGTACCCGACGACTCTCTGAGTGAGACTCCTGAGAGGGTTGGATGCGACAACTCTGCTGGTGGACCGAGAGTGTGGGCTGCCAAGATGCGAAGATAAAGAGATAGTGTTGGTGTGCATGACTAGAAGCTAGGTGATTCCCCTGGCGGGATGTATTCCATTGTAAGTTCTTAGTTACCTTAGCTCTATCAAACTGTGCCCCGACAAAAGTTTTAATTCATTACTGATGTTTCGAAACTAGTAAACGGGCTTTATTTTAAATGATGTTTGAAAACGAGTTTCAAAGTGCGGTGTCTTGTGACATCTCGGTTTGGAACTTGAAAGATGTTATGCAATATGAGAACATGAGTTTTAATTGTAACTACGTTTTGAAAATCTAAATGTTTCCATCTTGTGTAACACTTGTTTTTGTTTTAAAAAAAATGGCCCTAATTTTCACTATATTTTGTTTAAATTTTCAAGTTGCCGAATCGGGGTGTTACAGTAATGGTATCAGAGCAGTGGTTGAACTAAGTAACCTTATACATGGACTTACATACTCTGTTGTGTGTCTCTGAGTGAGCGTTAGTATTAGATTTGCGATAGATGAGGATAGGAACGCTAAAAGTGCGCGAATGCTTTCCTGGAGCATGTCAGTCTTCGTCTAATGTGAAACGAGGAGCGGAGATCAGTGTCGTCATGGGATGATAGTGCGTGATTCGGATCACCTTTCGTTGAAGTCTTCTTGATGTGAACCTCTTTTGTTTGTGATGATCCTTAACCCATGAGGTCTGTCTTGTAACTAGAACCTTTCTTTTCTTGTCGAAACTTTTCTTATGTAAACCCTATGCGTTGCCAAATTGCTTTGGTATAGCATTTGAAAGAACCTTTTTCTGAAAATCTTAACCCCTGATTTTGATGAAGCCTTGATTGTTGATGAACCCGAAAATTTTTTCTTTTGATTGTAACCAGACATATGTTCTTTCCTAAAAGTCTTGATGAAAAATTTTGAACCCTGACCCCTGTACCCAGATAGTCCTAGATTAGAAGGTGGGTTGTGAAGTGTTGTTAAGAGAATAAGGATTAGTAAGTATAGTTGAGTTGAGTTGGTAAATGATTGGATGGAGGTGATTAAGTGATGAAATGGTAAAGTCGAGTTTGTAAGATGGTGGAAATTTGTGGTTAACTCAAGATTAGGTAGGAAGCTAGGATTTGATGTGGTAATGGATAATAGGTCTCTGAGTTGAGGAATTTTAATGGTTTAGAACATGAGGAAAATTGTGGAAAGTGGAAAAAGGGTTTAGAATTGTCTAAGTTATATGATGGAGTGGTTGAGATAAGAGTAAGGTAGTGTATGTTTCTTGAGGATTAGTGGTTGTTAGGGCAAAAGGTGGATAAAATAGTGGCTATAGGAGTCTGATAAGGATCAATATTTGGTGGGAAGTGAGATAATGAGAGGATATATCGAAGTTAAGTGATGGGAAATTTTGTAAGGTTGACCAGAAAGTAATGAAGGATAGAAGTATTTAGAGGTAAGTCTGTGATGATGAGTATGGTATAGAAGGATATGAGTCATTTAAGTTGGGGAGTAGTTGGAGATGTGAGGTCTTTGAGGAGTAGATCGTTTAGGCTTGAACTGATGAGAAGAGTTTAACCTTAAGTGTGGTAGTGTCTTGACCCCGGATGTCTGTAACCCTGCTGTCTTTGAATACTATTTTGATATCTTTGAACCCCTCAATCCTTTGTTGTCAATGAAACCGTATTGTTTCTATCCCGCCATATTGTTATTGAGAGTCCTTCGAGAGATTACTTTTGCAATAATCCGTTTGATTCGCCCTTAAGAACGATGAGTAGATGGTACGTGTTCGAAGATACGGCAATGGCTACGGTTGAAAAGGGAAAGAATTTCGTCAAGGAGTTACGCGTCCACGAATTAGCCGAATTCTGCATAGCATTTCTCGAGGACGAGAAATCTTCAAGTTGGGGAGAATGTAACACCCCGCATTTTTCTCGTACGTGCGAGAACGAAATTTGTTAAAATAAACCCCGAAGTTCTGTTTTATAAAAGATTTTTGGAAAAGTGCTTTACGAGAATAAGAAATAAAGAGTTGATTTTCATGGAATTTATAAACAAAATGTTTTTATAAAAGAGAAGTGAATGATTTTGTTGAAATGAAAATGACTTGCAAAATTGTGATTTTTCTAAAAAGAGATTTTTGTTTGAAATAGAATTTTTGGGTCTGTTAAATTGAAAAATTTGTAACTTTTTAACCGTAACTCAGATTTTCATGATTTTTATATCAAAACGATCGTCTTGAAACATTGATTTTAAAAATGTAATTTTCAGATTTTTCTGGGTGCTTTTACAAAAATTTATTTTCAGAATTAAGAAATACGAAATTTTGGATTTGTGTTTTAAGAAAGTGAACTTATTGATTTGATTTGAATTTTTGTGTGAAATATGTTTGATTTAATTGTGTGTACTGTATGATGAATGCTTGGTTTGGTGTGTGTGTGATGTGTGATGCATGAAATGATTTTGAAATTGTGATTTCTTAGAACTAATTCCATTATTGTATGAATTTAGGACCTTTAAGAAATTAAAAATAAGAAGACATGTGTGTGTGTAGGAAGGTGCCACGGTTGGAGCATGTATGTAGGTGTGTGTGTGTGTGTATGTGCTACGTGTGTGTGTGCATGTGCTACGTGTGTGTGTGCATAAATTTAAAATTCTAGGAACTAAGTGAACCAAACCAAAAACCAAACTAAGTTAGTATGCAACTAAAACCCTAACCAAGTGCTAACAAGTCCTTAAGTCTAGCTTGACCCTAAAACACTAGCCATGCAACTTTGTCCCCCTTGGTTTTGATAACTTCCACCCATGCAAATAATTAGAAGCCCAAAAACGCCCCTCCCTAGTGCTCATGGCCGAACCACCTACAAGGGCACAAGGAGGAAAATTATATTGCTTATAAATAGGGTGAGCCTTAGTCCGTCACCTCATTTTCACTTCTCTTCACCCTTTTCTCATTTCTTCCACCCACACCAACACAACTTCTAAGAGGCTCCTTAAACTCTTAGAGAAAGAAAATAAAAGAAAAATAGAGAGAAGAAAAGGAGAGGGAGCCGTGAGACATGGAGAATGAGAAAGAAGGAGACCCAAACTTAACCAAGCCACATCCTTGTAGATCAAGAGCTAGAATAATCGACCCTTTCATGGTAGGATTTAAAGAAGAGGAAGACTTGTAATAGTGTAGATTTTTCTTTCTAGTTTATGGATCTATATTCTTTTCTTCTTGCATGTTCTATTTTATGGTTTCAAAGATGTTATTATGTGTTGATCTTGTTAGATCAAGGACTTTAAGGACTTAGACTAATTTGTAATATGTGATTTTTATGCTTTTGTTTCGGTTTGGATCTTTATTGTTGGATCTAATAATTTTCTAACTAAACTCCTAAAGATTTAAAGAAAAATTAAGATTTTGTGAAAACTAAATAGATCATCTTGCATGTCTACTTTTTCTCTTCTAAACCGTGATGTGTATATGCTTTAAACCTATGATCTAAGTTGAATTGATGATAAAGTGAAATTAAATGGCTTGCATGTTGTGTGTATGTATTGATCTTGAGTATTTGTGCTTGAAAAGCTTTGATCTTTAATTTGTATATTTTCTTCTTCATGGTTTATGTAAGAATTGTGTTTAAGTTTGTGTGTTTGCTTTGATTCCTCTTGCATGTCTATTTTCTTGTTTAGATCTGTGATCTATATATGTGTTTATGTGGTTAATTGATAAATAAATTCATGATCTAGTCTTGCATGTTAATTTTGTTTTGATTGTAGTTGTTTTGAGTATGTGCATGTAATTATTTTGTTAGGTGGATTAAAAATGTTTAGATCCTTGACTTGCATGTTATTTTCAAGTGAAAAGTTTGTGTTTCTTTTTTTATATATATGATTCGGTTTTAAAAGATTAAAGAAACTAAGTCTTAAAAATGATTTTCAAAGCATAAACATGATTTTCATTGAGTATTTGATTATGTGTATGAACTATTTTTTTTGAGGCCATTCGGCCATGATTAGGAAAAAGTGGAATTTATGCTTTTTATTTGGTAAAAGTTGATGCATGTTTGTTTTAAAGTTAGATCCATTGATTTCAAGTGCATGTATGTTATTTTTGGAAATTTAAAGTGTAACCTTGATTTTTATAGAATAATGAAATTGAAGTTTATTTTGTGAAGGTTGATGTGAATGAATGATGAGTACTTTACATGCCTTGGTTATAATTATGTGATTTGGTGTGTGTTGAAAATAAATGAAACCATGTCTTTTTACATGTTGACTTTCGGCCATACTAGGGAAAATAGGTAGCTATGCTTGTCCCTCATCTAGAGAACATGCATGATGGAACTATTTTTATAAGAAGCTTTAAAAGTGCATGCATGAAGTGATTGAATTTAAAAGAAATATGTGTGATAATTTGTGATTTAAAGTGTGTGTTGATTTTGTTTTGGAAAAGGAAATTTAAGTTGTAAACTTTTCCTACTGTATGCTCACGGTTGTGAGCACTAAAATAAATAAAATGATTTCATGTTTGTATGTTTTGTTTGTGCATGAAGTTCTTGCCAAATTGTACATATAGGATTCGGCCAAGACATGCTAAAAAGTTTAGGAAAATTATTTTCTTAAAGTGACCATGATGATAGCTATATTTTTAGGTGCATGAGGATGTGTGCTTGATGAAAGTGATGTGTGTGTTTTCTTTAACTCTTTCGGTTGTAAATGTGAAAATAAATAAGTTGATTTGATTATGTGAAAAGATTTTTGGTAATGTTGCTTCCATGATTTTTGGTTTTAAAATTTATTTGTGATTAGGAATTGTTAAGAATGTGTGATTCGGTTTGTGTTAAATTGATTAGAAGATTAGTTTTTAAATTATTTTCTTAAGTGTAATTAAATTAATTTATTAAGGTTATGATTTAATTAATTGTTTTGAATGATTAAAAATATGAGTTGTGTGGTGGGTGCTTATGAATGCTTGAAACTTGTATGTACTGTTGTGAATGCTTTAATTGTTTTGAAATATTGTTGTTTGTGTGCTAACTGAAAGTATTAAATTGGGATACTATTTGCGAACTGTGTTTGCGAAATCTATAGATCTTAAAGGATTTGAAAAATGATTTTTATAATCAGAGTGTTTTAAATTAAAAAGAATGAATTTGTTTTAATGAAAAGATTATTATTGTTTTCAAAGTTTTCTTGAAAATCGTTTATTTGAAATCTGATTTGGTTTTGGAGTCTTTGGATATTAATAGTGAATTCTTAAGAAAAGAATTACTTCAAAGAATTTTCAAAACAAAAATTAAGAAATTATCGAAAAACGTTCTAACGCACGGGGAAAAATGTTCTAGTTCGAGTGTTACATCGGACGCGAGGAAACGTGGCAAGGATAGCGACTGGGAACCCTTGGAAAGCTTTCGGATGATTCGTCAACCAGGTGAGTGATAGTGCAGTGATCCCGCAACGCGGTTGCTCGCAATCCGAATGGATGGATTGCGAATGTACTGCAAATTAGGCAATATAGATATGTGTGCTAAATGCTTATTTGTTTTATGTGCATACTTCCTGTTTAATTGTTGAGCATACTTTATTCTGTTTGAAATTGTTTGATTATGTTTGAGTAGTGAAATTATAATAAGGAAACCATGAAAGTGATGAGATGAGATTGAAAAGAGAAAAGAGAATGCGAATGCGAAACATGAGCATAATTAAGTGAAGGATAAGCGATAAGTAAGATTAAAGAGAAGGTTGTTGGAATGATTGAGAAAGATAAAGCATGATGTGAATGGAATGCAAAAGAGATAAAGTAAGAAAGTAAAAATTGAGTTCAAAGGAAATGAAACGTCTTATAAAATGAGCGGAAGCGTGGATGTGAAAGTAAGATGTGATTCCTCATTCACATTTTTGGGAAGAAGCTTAGTGTTGAGTTGAGCTTGCTCCTCCATTAACACTCACCCAAAAATGTGAGTTTTTGAAAATGGTTTTGAAAAGAGATTTTTGAAAAGTTTTTGTGAAAACTATATTTTGTGAAAGTTTGTGGAAATATTATCTTTTGAGTAAAGTTTTGCGAAAATGTTTATGAAATGAGGTTTTTGAAAATATTTTGTGAAGTAAAGTTTTGCGAAATCATGTTTTCGAAAAGTTTTGTGAAAAGATGTTTTGAGAAAGACGAGGAAAAGAGACTGATGATGTTGATGAGGAATATGTTGAGAATGAGTCTATGAGAATCATGATGATGATATGAAAATGTGATTTGAGGCCAAGGGCCATTGAGATTTAGAGGGAACAGATTGCGATTAGTGGTCGGGCTTCGTTGAAGGGATGCACCAAGGACGAGCCGACTGTTAGGATTAAGCCGCTAATTAATTATAAAACTTTAAAAAACTTTAAAAGACATTTACAAACACGGTGAGGTATGAGTGTCGTATCGAAGTAGTGGAGAGGAAGATACTATGGGTATCTGCGGATACTCAGGTGGGGATTGCAGGAGGGGAGGACGATGACGGTGAAACGTCAAGAAGTCTAGAGTATATTTCTAGGCGGAACAACTCCACATGTGGCGCACTAACATGGTGTGGACTGGGTCTAATGTCGTGGCACGTTCTGCACTGCAGACTAGAAATATACTGTCGCCCCCTCGATGCAAGTCTAGAACAGTGAGAGGGACTGGAACGGGGCATTTGTGATTGCCGCTGAGAGCGTGCCTGTTTATATGAAATGATATGATTGAATTGATTTGAGGTTGAGTCCTCCTGGTCTGGGACCATTTGTTTGTGTGACAGCTGTCGTGCCAGCGTGGTAAAGGTCTTGTACTCCTGTTTGCTTCCGACTAGGTTGGGTGGTTGACCGAGGAGATGTAGACATGTGTGAGCTCAATGATGTTTCCCCCTCATCATTGATGCTAATCGAGATAATAAAATTTAAAAGACAAAGATGTTTCAAGAAAAGTATATCAAAACATTAAGCATCGAATAAGATTTATAAAATGAGAATATAAGAAAGAAGGGTTGAGAAAGTTGTGAAAGCTCATGAGAAAGATTCTGAGAATGTGATTGTAAGAGCACAAAAGATTTAAGTGGTTATAAATGATGGTATCGATGTGTTTAGAACCTCATGATATATCTTGTTCTATGTGATTCATATGTGCTATGTGCATTACTTGTTATGCATGTTGATGATGTTTTAGTTATGCTGTTTTATTATATTATCTGTCTTTCTTTATGTTTAACCTACCCTGAGTCCGCATGGTCAACCCGTTGGTGTTCGGAACACTGACTCTCTCCTACCGTGTTGTCGTATTGGCAAATGCTGATATTGCAACCGGTAGATGGCGTAGTGCCAGGAAAGGCAAGTACCCGACGACTCTCTGAGTGAGACTCCTGAGAGGGTTGGATGCGACAACTCTGCTGGTGGACCGAGAGTGTGGGCTGCCAAGATGCGAAGATAAAGAGATAGTGTTGGTGTGCATGACTAGAAGCTAGGTGATTCCCCTGGCGGGATGTATTCCGTTGTAAGTTCTTAGTTACCTTAGCTCTATCAAACTGTGCCCCGGCAAAAGTTTTAATTCATTACTGATGTTTTGAAACTAGTAAACGGGCTTTATTTTAAATGATGTTTGAAAACGAGTTTCAAAGTGCGGTGTCTTGTGACATCTCGGTTTGGAACTTGAAAGATGTTATGCAATATGAGAACATGAGTTTTAATTGTAACTATGTTTTGAAAATCTAAATGTTCCCATCTTGTGTAACACTTGTTTTTGTTTTTAAAAAAAATGGCCCTAATTTTCACTATATTTTGTTTAAATTTTCAAGTTGCCGAATAGGGGAATTACACAAAATACTCGAGCATTTTTCCTTTTACTCGAGTCTTTTTCAGCAATTCAAAGAACACTCGAGTCTTCTTTGTAAGACTCGAGTCTTTCAACTCATAATTCAAATTATTCAAACAACTAAGGATTATACTCGAGTCCTTCCTAAAACACTCGAGTATTTTAACCTAATTTCAAAAAATTCATTATTTCATTCAATATACTAACATTATTTATTTTAAATACTTATTTTTATTTATTTATGAAATGTAGGGCCTTACATCCTCCCCCACTTAAACAGAATTTCGTCCTTGAAATTCGATTCAAAAAGCAAAAACTTACTCAAACAGATATGGATATTCCTCTTTGATCTGACTTTCTAACTCCCAAGTGATGTCGCTAACGCCACCACGTTCCCATACGACTTTCACTAAAGGGATCTCCTTCCCTCGCAGCTGCTTACTTTTTCTATCCTCTATCCGAATGGGACCGGTTTCGAACGTCAGATTCTCTCGTAAGGGTATCTCGTCGGGTTTGATGCTAATAATAGAGGCAGGATCAGGCACGAACTTCCTTAGCTGGGACACATGGAACACGTTGTGCAGGTTGGATAGAAATGGTGGCAGGGCTATCTGGTAGGCAAAAGGTCCTATGCGTCTCAGGATTTGGTACGGACCAATGAAATTGGGTGCTAACTTCTTTGGTTTCATCACACGTCCAACTCCAGTCGTTGGGACCACTCGGAGAAAGACATGCTCTCCTTCTTGAAATTCCAGTTTAGTTCTTCTCCGATCTGCATAACTCTTTTGTCTACTTTGGGCAGCTTTCATCTTCTCTCGAATTACTTTAATCCTTTCGGTTGTTTCTTGAACGACATCAGGGCCAATGAGTGCATTCTCCCCCACTTGGAACCAACATAGCGGAGTCCTACACTTTTGCCCATAAAATGCTTCGAAAGGTGCCATTCCAATGCTTGCGTGGAAGTTATTGTTGTAAGTGAATTCCACTAGAGGCAATGATTGACTCTAGTTTTCACTATACTCCAAAGCACACGCCCTTAATAAATCCTCAAGATATTGGATTGTTCTTTTAGATTGACCATCGGTTTGGGGATGATAGGCTGAACTCATCCTCAACTTGGTTCCCATTGCTTGGTGTAGACTCTGCCAAAACCGGGAACAAAACCTTGGGTCACGATCAGAGATTATGCTTGCTGGAATTCCATGCAATCGCACCACCTCCTTGATATAAAGTTGTGTAAGCTTTTCCAATGAATATTTCATATTGATTGTAATAAAGTGAGCCGACTTTGTCAATCGATCCACTATTACCCACACGGCTTCATATCCTCCTTGTGTTCTTGGAAAACCGGAAACGAAATCCATTGCAATACTGTCCCATTTCCATTCCGGAATATCCAATGGTTGAAGTTCTCCTCCAGGCCTCTTATGCTCTATCTTTGCTTTTTGACAAACAAAACAAGATGCCACATAAGTTGCCACTTCCTTCTTCAATCCAGACCACCAGAACATTTTCTTCATATCTTGGTACATCTTTGTAGCTCCAGGATGAATACTCATTTTGCTTTTGTGGGCCTCGTCCAAAATGGTCCTTCGCAACTCCTGATTTGCAGGAATGCACACTCGGTCTTTAAATCTCAAAACTCCATCTGGACCAACTTGGAAGTCTGGTTCCTTCCCTTCCATACTCAGCCTCACCTTTTCTTGCAGTTCTACATCATCTCGCTGCATTTCCTTTATCTGCTCTAGGAATTCATTGGTTATCTTTAGCATTCCTAACTTGATACTGGATGGTGTTACTTCCATTGCCAGATTCAAGTCTCGGAATTTTTCAATCAGCTCCACTTCCTTGATCATTAGAGTACTCATATGCAACGTCTTTCGACTTAAAGCATCCGCTACCACATTGGCTTTACCAGGATGGTAGTGAAGCTCAAAGTCATAGTCCTTCAAAAATTCCATTCATCTACGTTGTCACATATTTAACTCCTTTTGGTTGAATAAATATCTGAGGCTTTTGTGGTCACTGAACACCTGGAATGTTGTTCCATAAAGATAGTGCCTCCATAATTTCAATGCAAACACTATGGCTGCTAATTCCAGGTCATGAGTTGGATAATTCTCCTCATGGATTTTCAACTGTCTTGATGCATAAGCTACCACCTTTCCTTCTTGCATCAACACACATCCAAGTCCTTGTTTAGAAGCATCGCAGTATACATCGAAACTTTTGTGAGGATCGGGCAAGATTAACACCGGTGAAGATGTCAATTTGTCCTTTAGCTTTTGAAAGCTTGCTTTGCACTTTTCATCCCAAACAAAAGGCTGTTCTTTTCTTGTAAAACGTGTCAATGGCAAAGCAATCCTTGAAAAGTTTTCAATGAATTTTCGATAGTATCCTGCGAGTCCAAGAAAACTTCTCACTTCAGTGACAGTTCTTGGGGCTTCCCATTGGAGTACCGCCTCCACCTTGGATGGATCCACAGCGACTCCATCTTTCGTAATTACATGGCCAAGGAACTTCACTTCTGTTAGCCAAAATTCGCATTTGGCCAACTTTGCATAGAGCTTCCTTTCCCTCAAAGTTTCAAGGATCAACTGAAGATGTTTGGCATGCTCCTCCTGGGTTTTCGAGTATATCAGGATGTCATCTATGAATACCACCACAAATGAGTCCAGATATGGTCGAAAGACCCGATTCATGTAATCCATGAACACAGCCGGTGCATTCGTTAGGCCAAACGGCATCACCACATATTCATAATGACCATAACGAGATCGGAAGGCCATCTTGGGGATATCTTCTTCTCTAACTCGAATCTGATGATAACTGGATCTCAGATCGATTTTAGAGAACACCTTAGCTCCACGGACTTGATCCATTAGGTCATCAATTCGGGGCAACGGGTACTTATTTTTGATAGTCACTTTGTTCAACTGCCGATAGTCAATACACATGCGCATACTTCCGTCCTTCTTCTTTAAAAATAACACCGGTGCACCCTATGGCGATACACTTGGTCTGATAAACTTTTCCTCTAATAGATCTTCCACACTTGTTTCTTTAATTCTGCCAATTCTGATGGTGCCATTCGAAAGGGAGCAATCGAGATAGGACCGGTTCCAGGAATAAGGTCTATACTAAACTCTATTTCACGAGGAGGAGGTAAACCGGGTACTTCCTCGGGAAAAACACAAACTATGGGGATATTTTCGACCTTGGGTTCTATTTTGGGGGTTTCTTCTACTGAGGCAGAAAATAAACATAGATATCCTTCAGGTGGTGACATGGGAATTTTGATCTCGGGAAATAAAATGGACTTACGATGACAATCTATGGTTATTTGGTACTTGGTTAGCCAATCCATTCCTAAGATTATATCTGTAATGTCCTAGACACAATGTTCAGAGTATAACCCTAGCTCAAGGGTATGGAAGACCTAAGAGCTAGAATACGGTCTGATGTTACTGTGTGATTTCGTTGGTATACTAGCTATCCAGTTGGGATAACTAGGGTTTCCCTAATCACGAGTGTGTGCTAGTGTATGATTAGGGAGAAAAAACGTACCTCAGCCCCTAGCTGGAGACAGCTATTTATAGGGGGAGCGGTGTTGTACCCTATGGGCCTGTACGGAGGTCCAATAGGGCTGACGTGTCCCTTTATAGGATAAGGGATGAGTCATTCATCCTTATCCTGTTAGCGGTTAGTCTTATCTGGTTGGCGAGCTAGGCTCACGCGCCCTTAGCTTGGACTCTTTAAGGGAAGAGGTCCCTGTACTCGGTCCAGAGTCGTTAGGGTGGGTCCTATGGCATGTGCTCGGCCCAAAGATGCGTGACCCGGCAGAATGAGAATTCTGGTCGGCCAGTGAGTATTATGGTCGGCCGAGGGCGTTTTAGGGTAGACCGAGGGTCGGTCTACCACAATATCTAATTGGGATAAAGGTAAGCATATGAGGTTGACTATAGTATTTTTATCTAGTATGGTTATCCTACAATCTACACAGGCCTTTGATGTGGTTACAGGTAGATTGGTTGGTGTGGACACTGTGAGGTTATATGGTGTATCGGTGATTTTTAGTTTTAAACGGTTGACACAATCATATGAAATAAAAGAGTGGGTGGCTCCAGAATCTATAAGGACTCTACATGGGTTACTATTCAAAAGGCAATTACCTTGGATCAGGTTCTCAGATTGCTCAGCTTCGGCTCCCGACATGGTGAACACCTTTGCACGGGCCATACGCTTGGGTGCAGCTCCTCCTTGGTTAGCACCTCCCTCGGGACAGTTCCGGTTGATGTGTCCCTTCTTTCCACAAGTAAAACAAGTTGGGGGATTAACAGCCCAACAAGTCCTACCTCCATGATGCCTCTGACACTGGTTTCACTTGGGCAAGTTGGTTGGCCCTCCTTCCTTGTTGTTTGCTTGCCCCTTGTTATGGTATGGACCCTTGCCACGATTGCTTTGATTATTGTGGCGTCCATGGTTACGGTGAGGACCGTAATTCTGCTGGCTGCGTTGTTGCTGTTCATACACTGCCTTTGCCTTCAAATCATTTTCAGTGACCCGGCAACGTTGCACTAGAGTCGCAATGTGCCGAATGCACTGTCCACTTACGAACGGTTTAATATCAGGTCTCAACCCATTCTCAAAGCGAACACATTTGGAATTCTCATCAGGACGCAGCATGAAGTATGGGGAATACTTCATCAGCTCCTCAAACTTGGCAGCATACTCCCCGACAGTCATAGTTCCTTGCTTTAGCTCCAAAAATTCAATCTCCTTCTTGATTCTCACATCCTCGGGGAAAAACTTCTCATAGAACTTTTCCACGAAGATTTCCCATGTGATTTGCTTATTCTCGTGCTCCAGGGTTTGCTTTGTGTACTTCCACCAGTATCCGCTGGACCCACAAGGACATAAGCAGCATAAGTGACCTTCTATTCCTCATCACACGGAATGGTCTGGAAGATCTTCTCCAACTCCTGAATCCAGATTTGCGCCTCCTCAGGATTTGTTCTCCCATAAAACTTCGGGGGATCACACTTTCTAAAGTCAGCCAGTCCCTTGAATTCAGATGGGCCAGCAGCTTGCCTATTCGTCAGGTGCTCTAGAATGGCAGCTATGCGGTCTAGGGATTCGTCGGTCTGGCGTGCATGCCTGGATGCCATTGCTACCTTGCGCTATTTATCAAAAATAATAGTTATGTTTAAGATTAAAGAATGTTAATAGTATACCCCAATGACTCTATCCTAAGTCTACTCATAACTCAATCCAGAGTTATCACAGCTCATAGCATGTGTGGCCATATTCCATAGGCCGAGAGTTTGAACCATTGCTTTGATACCACTAAGTGTAACGACCCAACTAATGAACTATAAATTACTTATAAGTAAAATAGAGGAAAATTTTTCGCCAAAATAGGTTTATAACTTGTTCGTTCAAAAGCGGAAGCAACTCACATATACCATTTTGTTTCATAATAAAACATAGAGAGTCACAACTTATACACAATAGTTCAAACTATAAAAGTGAACAAAATAGACTCCGAGCTACTTAATATACTATCGTAACCCAGAGCATGGTTCTCAAAACTCCACCATTGGAAATGGAATTATCGCATCCCTTGCCAGCCTCATTCTTCCCCTTGGAAGACGGAAGCTCCATTACCTACAAGGACAACCAGGGAGTAAGTCATAGATAATCACGTTAAAGCGAACGATAAAGAACATTGGCTAAAAACAACAAACAAAAGTATTCAATTAGCAACAATTTCCATCATGCATATACATATGTCAAACCCTTTTTACTCAATTAATTATTCTTATTTATCAATGGCATGATGCATGTTTATCTCAACAATATCCCGGGGCATCACAACTTGGAGTAAATGGGTCATCTTGAGCTTCCTCCGCTCGACCCTCCACGACAGACAGCGTGTGCGACAGACAGCGCAAAACATCTCAACAAGCTGGAGAAAATAACCAATGCATGAATGCAACCATAATCCATTACCAATCTTTATTATCAATTCTTTATCTTAACCATCAAGGACATAGTCCTTCATTTCATATCTGCATTCATCAATCTCATCTTTAACAATTTCTTTTAGCTGGTGCTGGTGCTTTATAGAAAAATCCATCAGCCACCTTGCGATGGTTTTTAGAAATAGAGTATAATCATTATTTCAATAATCCGTCGGGGCATAGCCTCCTATTGGCGGATATTTATTGCAACGACCCCATTGGGACTCCCTTAGGAAATATCAACCAAGTGAATAAAACTTTTCACAGGGACGTTAGGGATAATATCAACCAAATGGGTGTACGCACTTCCGTTGGGACTCCTGTAGGGATTAATCAACCACTGAATAAAATTCCAGTAGGACACCTCCAGGATAGCTATCAACCAACGGGATTTAAATTGTAAATATAATATTAGTAATTTAGTCATTTAGGAGTTTAGACGAGTTAATTTTAGTGAAACTTTGAAAACTAAGAGTTTTCTAAAAATTGCTCAAATTACTCGAGTAGTTCTTGACTACTCGAGTTGTTCATGCAAAAATACTCGAGTCTTTAAAGATCTACTCGAGTGTTCTTCCCAATTCCCAGAATACTCGAGTCTTCTTTAAATTACTCGAGTCTTTTTGCTGCAACAGCACCAGTTTTATGCACTTTTAAGGCAAATTCGTGATCCATACTCCTTTACTTCCATCCTGCACCAAACAGGGGTTATTCCTCACATAATAAACACATTGCACATATCAATTAACATCAATTACAACAGGAACATAATCAAATCATAGAATTTCATAAAACATAGAAAATAACCAATTCAACCTATTACTTTGATATCTACTTGATTTTAAGTTCGAAAATCCATCCAGTGAGCTTCCTTAGGTTCAATTAAAGTTGTTTGAATGCAAAAACTATGGGTTTCTGGCCTCCAAGTCAGATTCCCATTTCTAACTTATGTTGCCCATGAACCTCATATGGTTCCTATGAATTTAGCTTATTATTTATCATTCTAGCGATTAGATAACTTCTCCCATACCTTAGAGAAGCTAGAGGAACGATTGGTTGAAGAGGAGAGGGACTGGATCAAAGCTTGAGTTTCAACACTCAAGGTTTGTAATTTGAACAACAAACTTTGGCCATCAAATTCGCCATGATTAAGGCATGAAAAAGAACGAAATAAGTTAGCTTAAGAAACTAGGCAATGCTAACTTTACTCAGAAACAAATTTGAGATCAAGAGGGTTCCTAGATTTACCAAACCAATTCGAGAAAGAAGGGTTGAAGGTGCTGATTTGCACTTTGTTTTTCGCAGCTTCAGGGACTCGACTTTGATTGCCTGGAGCTTGCTCGGCCAAAATGAGTGGTTCTTGGTTCTAATTCAAGAGGGGAATTAGAACTCAAATCGTGTTTTGGTTTCACTGAGTTTGGTTAAGTGAGGAGGGAGAATCGAAGGTGCAAAGTTTGCACTTGAAAACAGAGGGTGTTTGTATAGAAATTTGGGTTTAGGGTGTTGCAAATGTGTTTCTAGCCCTTCAAAGCACTTATTTATAGTTTCAGGTTACCTCCCTACGAAGTAAAGTTCAGCTGGGTGCTTGTAACTAAGTGGAACGAGCTGTTAGCTCCAATTTGGTTTGAAACCGACTTTTATTTTTTTGCAGAACTGCTCGAAATACTCGAGTATTTTTCCTTTTACTCGAGTCTTTTTCAGCAATTCAAAGAACACTCGAGTCTTCTATGTAAAGACTCGAGTCTTTCGACTCATAATTCAAATTTTTCAAACAAATAAGGTTTATACTCGAGTCCTTCCTAAAACACTTGAGTATTTTAACCTAATTTCAAAAAATTGATTATTTTATTCAATATACTAACATTATTTATTTTAAATACTTATTTTTATTTATTTATGAAATGTAGGGCCTTACATCCTCCCCCACTTAAACAGAATTTCGTCCTCGAAATTCGATTCAAAAAGCAAAAACTTACTCAAACAGATATGGATATTCCTCTTTCATCTGACTTTCTAACTCCCAAGTGATGTCGCTAACGCCACCACGTTCCCATACGACTTTCAATAAAGGGATCTCCTTCCCTCGCAGCTGCTTACTTTTTCTATCCTCTATCCGAATGGGACCGGTTTCGAATGTCAGATTCTCTCGTAAGGGTATCTCGTTGGGTTTGATGCTAATAATAGAGGCAGGATCAGGCACGAACTTCCTTAGCTGGGACACATGGAACACGTTGTGCAGGTTGGATAGAAATGGTGGCAGGGCTATCTGTTAGGCAACAGGTCCTATGCGTCTCAGGATTTGGTATGGACCAATGAACTTGGGTGCTAACTTCTTTGGTTTCATCACACGTCCAACTCAAGTCGTTGGAACCACTCGGAGAAAGACATGCACTCCTTCTTGAAATTCCAATTTAGTTCTTCTCCGATCTGCATAACTCTTTTGTCTACTTTGGGCAGCTTTCATCTGCTCTCGAATTACTTTAATCCTTTCGGTTGTTTCTTGAACGACATCAAGGCCAATGAGTGCATTCTCCCCCACTTGGAACCAACATAGTGGAGTCCTACACTTTCGCCCATACAATGCTTCGAAAGGTGCCATTCCAATGCTTGCGTGGAAGCTATTGTTGTAAGTGAATTCCACCAGAGGGACATAGAATGCTCTAGGAATATGTATTAGGACTTTTAAGAAACATTAGAATTATCCTAAACATTGCTTGTACCCCAAGGGACGTAGAGGGTGTAGCATGAGTCCTTGAAGGTTCTAACAAGTGTAGAATGGTTAACAGAGTATTCTAAAGGCTTAGAATGGTCTAGGAATGTGTATTAGGACTTATAAGAACAATTAGAATGATCCTAAACATTGCTTGGTACCCCAAGGGACGAAGAGGGTGTAGCATGAGTCGTTGGAGGTTCTAACAAGTATAGAATGGTTAAGAGAGCATTCTAAAGGCTTAGAATGGTCTAGGAATGTGAATTAGGACTTATAAGAACCATTAGAATGATCCTAAACATTGCTTAGTACCTCAAGGGACGTAGAGGGTGTAGCATGAGTCAATGGAGGTTCTAACAAGTGTAGAATGGTTAAGAGAGTATTCTAAAGGCTTAGAATGGTCTAGGAATGTGTATTAGGACTTATAAAAACCATTAGAATGATCCTAAACAATGCTTCGTACCCCAAGGGACGTAGAAGGTGTAGCATGAATCCCTGGAGGTTCTAACAAGTGTAGAATGGTTAAGAGAGTAATCTAAAGGCTTAGAATGGTCTAGGAATGTGTATTAGGACATAAAAGAACATTTAGAATGATCCTAAACATTGCTTGGTACCCCAAGGGACGTGGAGGGTGTAGCATGAGTCCTTGGAGGTTCTAACAAGTGTAGAATGGTTAAGAGAGTATTCTAAAGGCTTAGAATGGTCTAGGAATGTGTATTAGGACTTATAAGAACCATTAGAATGATCCTAAACATTGCTTGGTACCCCAAGGAACGTAGAGGGTGTAGCATGAGTCCTTGGAGGTTCTAACAAGTTTAGAATGGTTAAGAAAGTATTCTAAAGGCTTAGAATGGTCTAGGAATGTGTATTAGGACATATAAGAACCATTAGAATGATCCTAAACATTGCTTGGTACCCCAAGGGACGTAGAGGGTGTAGCATGATTCCTTGGAGGTTCTAACAAGTGTAGAATGGTTAAGAGAGTATTCTAAAGGCTTAGAATGGTCTAGGAATGTGTATTAGGAATAATAAGGTAAAGGTGTAGCATGAGTCCTTGGAGGTTCTAACAAGTTTAGAATGGTTAAGAGAGTATTCAAAAGGCATAATATGATCTAGGAATGTGTATTAGGACTTATAAGAACCATTAGAATGATCCTAAAACATTGCTTGGTACCCCAAGGGACGTAGAGGGTGTAGCATGAGTCCTTGGAGGTTCTAACAAGTGTAGAATGGTTAAGAGAGTATTCTAAAGGCTTAGAATGGTCTAGGAATGTGTATTAGGACTTATAAGAACCATTAGAATGATCCTAAACATTGCTTGGTACCCCAAGGGACGTAGAGGGTGTAGCATGAGTCCTTGGAGGTTCTAACAAGTTTAGAATGGTTAAGAAAGTATTCTAAAGGCTTAGAATGGTCTAGGAATGTGTATTAGGACATATAAGAACCATTAGAATGATCCTAAACATTGCTTGGTACCCCAAGGGACGTAGAGGGTGTGGCATGAGTCCTTGGAGGTTCTAACAAGTGTAGAATGGTTAAAAGAGTATTTTAAAGGCTTAGAATGGTCTAGGAATGTGTATTAGGACTTATAAGGTAGAGGGTGTTGCATGAGTCCTTGGAGGTTATAACAAGTGTAGAATGGTTAAGAGAGTATTCTAAAGGCTTAGAATGGTCTAGGAATGTGTATTAGGACTTATAAGAACCATTAGAATGATCCTAAATATTTGCTTGGTACCCCAAGGGACGTAGAGGGTGTAGCTTGAGTCCTTGGAGGTTCTAACAAGTTTAGAATGGTTAAGAAAGTATTCTAAAGGCTTAGAATGGTCTAGGAATGTGTATTAGGACATATAAGAACCATTAGAATGATCCTAAACATTGCTTGGTACCCCAAGGGACGTAGAGGGTGTAGCATGATTCCTTGGAGGTTCTAACAAGTGTAGAATGGTTAAGAGAGTATTCTAAAGGCTTAGAATGGTCTAGGAATGTGTATTAGGAATAATAAGGTAGAGGGTGTAGCATGAGTCCTTGGAGGTTCTAACAAGTTTAGAATGGTTAAGAGAGTATTCAAAAGGCATAAAATGATCTAGGAATGTGTATTAGGACTTATAAGAACCATTAGAATGATCCTAAAACATTGCTTGGTACCCCAAGGGACGTAGAGGGTGTAGCATGAGTCCTTGGAGGTTCTAACAAGTGTAGAATGGTTAAGAGAGTATTCTAAAGGCTTAGAATGGTCTAGGAATGTGTATTAGGACTTATAAGAACCATTAGAATGATCCTAAACATTGCTTGGTACCCCAAGGGACGTAGAGGGTGTAGCATGAGTCCTTGGAGGTTCTAACAAGTTTAGAATGGTTAAGAAAGTATTCTAAAGGCTTAGAATGGTCAAGGAATGTGTATTAGGACATATAAGAACCATTAGAATGATCCTAAACATTGCTTGGTACCCCAAGGGACGTAGAGGGTGTGGCATGAGTCCGTGGAGGTTCTAACAAGTGTAGAATGGTTAAAAGAGTATTCTAAAGGCTTAGAATGGTCTAGGAATGTGTATTAGGACTTATAAGGTAGAGGGTGTTGCATGAGTCCTTGGAGGTTCTAACAAGTGTAGAATGGTTAAGAGAGTATTCTAAAGGCTTAGAATGGTCTAGGAATGTGTATTAGGACTTATAAGAACCATTAGAATGATCCTAAATATTTGCTTGGTACCCCAAGGGACGTAGAGGGTGTAGCTTGAGTCCTTGGAGGTTCTAACAAGTTTAGAATGGTTAAGAAAGTATTCTAAAGGCTTAGAATGGTCTAGGAATGTGTATTAGGACATATAAGAACCATTAGAATGATCCTAAACATTGCTTGGTACCCCAAGGGACGTAGAGGGTGTAGCATGATTCCTTGGAGGTTCTAACAAGTGTAGAATGGTTAAGAGAGTATTCTAAAGGCTTAGAATGGTCTAGGAATGTGTATTAGGAATAATAAGGTAGAGGGTGTAGCATGAGTCCTTGGAGGTTCTAACAAGTTTAGAATGGTTAAGAGAGTATTCAAAAGGCATAAAATGATCTAGGAATGTGTATTAGGACTTATAAGAACCATTAGAATGATCCTAAAACATTGCTTGGTACCCCAAGGGACGTAGAGGGTGTAGCATGAGTCCTTGGAGGTTCTAACAAGTGTAGAATTGTTAAGAGAGTATTCTAAAGGCTTAGAATGGTCTAGGAATGTGTATTAGGACATATAAGAACCATTAGAATGATCCTAAACATTGCTTGGTACCCCAAGGGACGTAGAGGGTGTAGCATGAGTCCTTGGAGGTTCTAACAAGTTTAGAATGGTTAAGAAAGTATTCTAAAGGCTTAGAATGGTCTAGGAATGTGTATTAGGACATATAAGAACCATTAGAATGATCCTAAACATTGCTTGGTACCCCAAGGGACGTAGAGGGTGTGGCATGAGTCCTTGGAGGTTCTAACAAGTGTAGAATGGTTAAAAGAGTATTCTAAAGGCTTAGAATGGTCTAGGAATGTGTATTAGGACTTATAAGGTAGAGGGTGTTGCATGAGTCCTTGGAGGTTCTAACAAGTGTAGAATGGTTAAGAGAGTATTCTAAAGGCTTAGAATGGTCTAGGAATGTGTATTAGGACTTATAAGAACCATTAGAATGATCCTAAATATTTGCTTGGTAACCCAAGGGACGTAGAGGGGGTAGCATGAGTCCTTGGAGGTTCTAACAAGTTTAGAATGGTTAAGAAAGTATTCTAAAGGCTTAGAATGGTCTAGGAATGTGTATTAGGACATATAAGAACCATTAGAATGATCCTAAACATTGCTGGGTACCCCAAGGGACGTAGAGGGTGTAGCATGATTCCTTGGAGGTTCTAACAAGTGTAGAATGGTTAAGAGAGTATTCTAAAGGCTTAGAATGGTCTAGGAATGTGTATTAGGAATAATAAGGTAGAGCATGTAGCATGAGTCCTTGGAGGTTCTAACAAGTTTAGAATGGTTAAGAGAGTATTCAAAAGGCATAAAATGATCTAGGAATGTGTATTAGGACATATAAGAACCATTAGAATGATCCTAAAACATTGCTTGGTACCCCAAGGGACGTAGAGGGTGTAGCATGAGTCCTTGGAGGTTCTAACAAGTGTAGAATGGTTAAGAGAGTATTCTAAAGGCTTAGAATGGTCTAGGAATGTGTATTAGGACTTATAAGAACCATTAGAATGATCCTAAACATTGCTTGGTACCCCAAGGGACGTAGAGGGTGTAGCATGAGTCCTTGGAGGTTTTAACAAGTTTAGAATGGTTAAGAGAGTATTCAAAAGGCATAAAATGATCTAGGAATGTGTATTAGGACTTATAAGAACCATTAGAATGATCCTAAAACATTGCTTGGTACCCCAAGGGACGTAGAGGGTGTAGCATGAGTCCTTGGAGGTTCTAACAAGTGTAGAATGGTTAAGAGAGTATTCTAAAGGCTTAGAATGGTCTAGGAATGTGTATTAGGACATATAAGAACCATTAGAATGATCCTAAACATTGCTTGGTACCCCAAGGGACGTAGAGGGTGTAGCATGAGTCCTTGGAGGTTCTAACAAGTTTAGAATGGTTAAGAAAGTATTCTAAAGGCTTAGAATGGTCTAGGAATGTGTATTAGGACATATAAGAACCATTAGAATGATCCTAAACATTGCTTGGTACCCCAAGGGACGTAGAGGGTGTGGCATGAGTCCTTGGAGGTTCTAACAAGTGTAGAATGGTTAAAAGAGTATTCTAAAGGCTTAGAATGGTCTAGGAATGTGTATTAGGACTTATAAGGTAGAGGGTGTTGCATGAGTCCTTGGAGGTTCTAACAAGTGTAGAATGGTTAAGAGAGTATTCTAAAGGCTTAGAATGGTCTAGGAATGTGTATTAGGACTTATAAGAACCATTAGAATGATCCTAAATATTTGCTTGGTACCCCAAGGGACGTAGAGGGTGTAGCATGAGTCCTTGGAGGTTCTAACAAGTTTAGAATGGTTAAGAAAGTATTCTAAAGGCTTAGAATGGTCTAGGAATGTGTATTAGGACATATAAGAACCATTAGAATGATCCTAAACATTGCTTGGTACCCCAAGGGACGTAGAGGGTGTAGCATGATTCCTTGGAGGTTCTAACAAGTGTAGAATGGTTAAGAGAGTATTCTAAAGGCTTAGAATGGTCTAGGAATGTGTATTAGGAATAATAAGGTAGAGGGTGTAGCATGAGTCCTTGGAGGTTCTAACAAGTTTAGAATGGTTAAGAGAGTATTCAAAAGGCATAAAATGACCTAGGAATGTGTATTAGGACTTATAAGAACCATTATAATGATCCTAAAACATTGCTTGGTACCCCAAGGGACGTAGAGGGTGTAGCATGAGTCCTTAGAGGTTCTAACAAGTGTAGAATGGTTAAGAGAGTATTCTAAAGGCTTAGAATGGTCTAGGAAAGTGTATTAGGACTTATAAGAACCATTAGAATGATCCTAAACATTGCTTGGTACCCCAAGGGACGTAGAGGGTGTAGCATGAGTCCTTGGAGGTTCTAACAAGTTTAGAATGGTTAAGAAAGTATTCTAAAGGCTTAGAATGGTCTAGGAATGTGTATTAGGAAATATAAGAACCATTAGAATGATCCTAAACATTGCTTGGTACACCAAGGGACGTAGAGGGTGTGGCATGAGTCCTTGGAGGTTCTAACAAGTGTAGAATGGTTAAAAGAGTATTCTAAAGGCTTAGAATGGTCTAGGAATGTGTATTAGGACTTATAAGGTAGAGGGTGTTGCATGAGTCCTTGGAGGTTCTAACAAGTGTAGAATGGTTAAGAGAGTATTCTAAAGGCTTAGAATGGTCTAGGAATGTGTATTAGGACTTATAAGAACCATTAGAATGATCCTAAATATTTGCTTGGTACCCCAAGGGACGTAGAGGGTGTAGCATGAGTCCTTGGAGGTTCTAACAAGTTTAGAATGGTTAAGAAAGTATTCTAAAGGCTTAGAATGGTCTAGGAATGTGTATTAGGACATATAAGAACCATTAGAATGATCCTAAACATTGCTTGGTACCCCAAGGGACGTAGAGGGTGTAGCATGATTCCTTGGAGGTTCTAACAAGTGTAGAATGGTTAAGAGAGTATTCTAAAGGCTTAGAATGGTCTAGGAATGTGTATTAAGAATAATAAGGTAGAGGGTGTAGCATGAGTCCTTGGAGGTTCTAACAAGTTTAGAATGGTTAAGAGAGTATTCAAAAGGCATAAAATGACCTAGGAATGTGTATTAGGACTTATAAGAACCATTATAATGATCCTAAAACATTGCTTGGTACCCCAAGGGACGTAGAGGGTGTAGCATGAGTCCTTGGAGGTTCTAACAAGTGTAGAATGGTTAAGAGAGTATTCTAAAGGCTTAGAATGGTCTAGGAAAGTGTATTAGGACTTATAAGAACCATTAGAATGATCCTAAACATTGCTTGGTACCCCAAGGGACGTAGAGGGTGTAGCATGAGTCCTTGGAGGTTCTAACAAGTTTAGAATGGTTAAGAAAGTATTCTAAAGGCTTAGAATGGTCTAGGAATGTGTATTAGGAAATATAAGAACCATTAGAATGATCCTAAACATTGCTTGGTACCCCAAGGGACGTAGAGGGTGTGGCATGAGTCCTTGGAGGTTCTAACAAGTGTAGAATGGTTAAAAGAGTATTCTAAAGGCTTAGAATGGTCTAGGAATGTGTATTAGGACTTATAAGGTAGAGGGTGTTGCATGAGTCCTTGGAGGTTCTAACAAGTGTAGAATGGTTAAGAGAGTATTCTAAAGGCTTAGAATGGTCTAGGAATGTGTATTAGGACTTATAAGAACCATTAGAATGATCCTAAATATTTGCTTGGTACCCCAAGGGACGTAGAGGGTATAGCTTGAGTCCTTGGAGGTTCTAACAAGTTTAGAATGGTTAAGAAAGTATTCTAAAGGCTTAGAATGGTCTAGGAATGTGTATTAGGACATATAAGAACCATTAGAATGATCCTAAACATTGCATGGTACCCCAAGGGACGTAGAGGGTGTAGCATGATTCCTTGGAGGTTCTAACAAGTGTAGAATGGTTAAGAGAGTATTCTAAAGGCTTAGAATGGTCTAGGAATGTGTATTAGGAATAATAAGGTAGAGGGTGTAGCATGAGTCCTTGGAGGTTCTAACAAGTGTAGAATGGTTAAGAGAGTATTCTAAAGGCTTAGAATGGTCTAGGAATGTGTATTAGGACTTATAAGAACCATTAGAATGATCCTAAATATTTGCTTGGTACCCCAAGGGACGTAGAGGGTGTAGCTTGAGTCCTTGGAGGTTCTAACAAGTTTAGAATGGTTAAGAAAGTATTCTAAAGGCTTAGAATGGTCTAGGAATGTGTATTAGGACATATAAGAACCATTAGAATGATCCAAAAACATTGCTTGGTACCCCAAGGGACGTAGAGGGTGTAGCATGAGTCCTTGGAGGTTCTAACCAGTGTAGAATGGTTAAGAGAGTAATCTAAAGACTTAGAATGATCTAGGAATGTGTATTAGGACTTAGAAGAACCATTAGAATTAAACTAAACATTGCTTGGTACCCCAAGGGACGTAGAGGGTGTACATTGAGTCCTTGGAGGTTCTAACAAGTGTAGAATGGTTAAGAGAGTATTCTAAAGGCTTAGAATGGTCTAGGAATGTGTATTAGGACTTATAAGAACCATTAGAATGATCCTAAACATTGCTTGGTACCCCAAGGGACGTAGAGGGTGTGGCATGAGTCCTTGGAGGTTCTAACAAGTGTAGAATGGTTAAAAGAGTATTCTAAAGGCTTAGAATGGTCTAGGAATGTGTATTAGGACTTATAAGGTAGAGGGTGTAGCATGAGTCCTTGGAGGTTCTAACAAGTGTAGAATGGTTAAGAGAGTATTCTAAAGGCTTAGAATGGTCTAGGAATGTGTATTAGGACTTATAAGAACCATTAGAATGATCCTAAACATTGCTTGGTACCCCAAGGGACGTAGAGGGTGAAGCATGAGTCCTTGGAGGTTCTAACAAGTTTAGAATGGTTAAGAAAGTATTCTAAAGGCTTAGAATGGTCTAGGAATGTGTATTAGGACATATAAGAACCATTAGAATGATCCTAAACATTGCTTGGTACCCCAAGGGACGTAGAGGGTGTGGCATGAGTCCTTGGAGGTTCTAACAAGTGTAGAATGGTTAAAAGAGTATTCTAAAGGCTTAGAATGGTCTAGGAATGTGTATTAGGACTTATATGGTAGAGGGTGTTGCATGAGTCCTTGGAGGTTCTAACAAGTGTAGAATGGTTAAAAGAGTATTCTAATGGCTTAGAATGGTCTAGGAATGCGTATTAGGACTTATAAGAACCATTAGAATGATCCTAAACATTGCTTGGTACCCCAAGGGACGAAGAGGGTGTAGCATGAGTCTTTGGAGGTTCTAACAAGTGTAGAATGGTTAAGAGAGTATTCTAAAGGCTTAGAATGGTCTAGGAATGTGTATTAGGACTTATAAGAACCATTAGAATGATCCTAAACATTGCTTGGTACCCCAAGGGACGAAGAGGGTGTAGCATGAGTCCTTGGAGGTTCTAACAAGTGTAGAATGGTTAAGAGAGTATTCTAAAGGCTTAGAATGGTCTAGGAATGTGTATTAGGACTTATAAGAACCATTAGAATGATCCTAAACATTGCTTGGTACCCCAAGGGACGTAGAGGGTGTAACATGAGTCCTTGGAGGTTCTAACTAGTTTAGAATGGTTAAGAGAGTATTCTAAAGGCTTATAATGGTCTATGAATGTGTATTAGGACATATAAGAACCATTAGAATAATCCTAAACATTGCTTGGTACCCCAAGGGACGTAGAGGGTGTAGCATGAGTCCTTGGAGGTTCTAACAAGTGTAGAATGGTTAAGAGAGTATTCTAAAGGCTTAGAATGGTCTAGGAATGTGTATTAGGACTTATAAGAACCATTAGAATGATCCTAAACATTGCTTGGTACCCCAAGGGACGTAGAGGGTGTAGCATGAGTCCTTGGAGGTTCTAACAAGTTTAGAATGGTTAAGAGAGTTTTCTAAAGGCTTAGAATGGTCTAGGAATGTGTATTAGGACATATAAGAACCATTAGAATGATCCTAAACATTGCTTGGTACCCCAAGGGACGTAGAGGGTGTGGCATGAGTCCTTGGAGGTTCTAACAAGTGTAGAATGGTTAAGAGAGTATTCTAAAGGCTTAGAATGGTCTAGGAATGTGTATTAGGACTTATAAGGTAGAGGGTGTAGCATGAGTCCTTGGAGGTTCTAACAAGTTTAGAATGGTTAAGAGAGTATTCAAAAGGCATAGAATGATCTAGGAATGTGTATTAGGACTTATAGGAACCATTAGAATGATCCAAAAACATTGCTTGGTACCCCAAGGGACGTAGAGGGTGTAGCATGAGTCCTTGGAGGTTCTAACCAGTGTAGAATGGTTAAGAGAGTAATCTAAAGACTTAGAATTGTCTAGGAATGTGTATTAGGACTTAGAAGAACCATTAGAATTATCCTAAACATTGCTTGGTACCCCAAGGGACGTAGAGGGTGTAACATGAGTCCTTGGAGGTTCTAACAAGTGTAGAATGGTTAAGAGAGTATTCTAAAGGCTTAGAATGGTCTAGGAATGTGTATTAGGACTTATAAGAACCATTAGAATGATCCTAAACATTGCTTGGTACCCCAAGGGACGTAGAGGGTGTAGCATGAGTCCTTGGAGGTTCTAACCAGTGTAGAATGGTTAAGAGAGTAATCTAAAGACTTAGAATTGTCTAGGAATGTGTATTAGGACTTAGAAGAACCATTAGAATTATCCTAAACATTGCTTGGTACCCCAACGGACGTAGAGGGTGTAACATGAGTCCTTGGAGGTTCTAACAAGTGTAGAATGGTTAAGAGAGTATTCTAAAGGCTTAGAATGGTCTAGGAATGTGTATTAGGACTTATAAGAACCATTAGAATGATCCTAAACATTGCTTGGTACCCCAAGGGACGAAGAGGGTGAAGCATGAGTCCTTGGAGGTTCTAACAAGTGTAGAATGGTTAAGAGAGTATTCTAAAGGCTTAGAATGGTCTAGGAATGTGTATTAGGACTTATAAGAACCATTAGAATGATCCTAAACATTGCTTGGTACCCCAAGGGACGTAGAGGGTGTAACATGAGTCCTTGGAGGTTCTAACTAGTTTAGAATGGTTAAGAGAGTATTCTAAAGGCTTATAATGGTCTATGAATGTGTATTAGGACATATAAGAACCATTAGAATGATCCTAAACATTGCTTGGTACCCCAAGGGACGTAGAGGGTGTAGCATAAGTCCTTGGAGGTTCTAACAAGTGTAGAATGGTTAAGAGAGTATTCTAAAGGCTTAGAATGGTCTAGGAATGTGTATTAGGACTTATAAGAACCATTAGAATGATCCTAAACATTGCTTGGTACCCCAAGGGACGAAGAGGGTGTAGCATGAGTCCTTGGAGGTTCTAACAAGTGTAGAATGGTTAAGAGAGTATTCTAAAGGCTTAGAATGGTCTAGGAATGTGTATTAGGACTTATAAGAACCATTAGAATGATCCTAAACATTGCTTGGTACCCCAAGGGACGTAGAGGGTGTAACATGAGTCCTTGGAGGTTCTAACTAGTTTAGAATGGTTAAGAGAGTATTCTAAAGGCTTATAATGGTCTATGAATGTGTATTAGGACATATAAGAACCATTAGAATGATCCTAAACATTGCTTGGTACCCCAAGGGACGTAGAGGGTGTAGCATGAGTCCTTGGAGGTTCTAACAAGTGTAGAATGGTTAAGAGAGTATTCTAAAGGCTTAGAATGGTCTAGGAATGTGTATTAGGACTTATAAGAACCATTAGAATGATCCTAAACATTGCTTGGTACCCCAAGGGACGTAGAGGGTGTAGCATGAGTCCTTGGAGGTTCTAACAAGTTTAGAATGGTTAAGAGAGTTTTCTAAAGGCTTAGAATGGTCTAGGAATGTGTATTAGGACATATAAGAACCATTAGAATGATCCTAAACATTGCTTGGTACCCCAAGGGACGTAGAGGGTGTGGCATGAGTCCTTGGAGGTTCTAACAAGTGTAGAATGGTTAAGAGAGTATTCTAAAGGCTTAGAATGGTCTAGGAATGTGTATTAGGACTTATAAGGTAGAGGGTGTAGCATGAGTCCTTGGAGGTTCTAACAAGTTTAGAATGGTTAAGAGAGTATTCAAAAGGCATAGAATGATCTAGGAATGTGTATTAGGACTTATAAGAACCATTAGAATGATCCAAAAACATTGCTTGGTACCCCAAGGGACGTAGAGGGTGTAGCATGAGTCCTTGGAGGTTCTAACCAGTGTAGAATGGTTAAGAGAGTAATCTAAAGACTTAGAATTGTCTAGGAATGTGTATTAGGACTTAGAAGAACCATTAGAATTATCCTAAACATTGCTTGGTACCCCAAGGGACGTAGAGGGTGTAACATGAGTCCTTGGAGGTTCTAACAAGTGTAGAATGGTTAAGAGAGTATTCTAAAGGTTTAGAATGGTCTAGGAATGTGTATTAGGACTTATAAGAACCATTAGAATGATCCTAAACATTGCTTGGTACCCCAAGGGACGTAGAGGGTGTAGCATGAGTCCTTGGAGGTTCTAACCAGTGTAGAATGGTTAAGAGAGTAATCTAAAGACTTAGAATTGTCTAGGAATGTGTATTAGGACTTAGAAGAACCATTAGAATTATCCTAAACATTGCTTGGTACCCCAACGGACGTAGAGGGTGTAACATGAGTCCTTGGAGGTTCTAACAAGTGTAGAATGGTTAAGAGAGTATTCTAAAGGCTTAGAATGGTCTAGGAATGTGTATTAGGACTTATAAGAACCATTAGAATGATCCTAAACATTGCTTGGTACCCCAAGGGACGAAGAGGGTGTAGCATGAGTCCTTGGAGGTTCTAACAAGTGTAGAATGGTTAAGAGAGTATTCTAAAGGCTTAGAATGGTCTAGGAATGTGTATTAGGACTTATAAGAACCATTAGAATGATCCTAAACATTGCTTGGTACCCCAAGGGACGTAGAGGGTGTAACATGAGTCCTTGGAGGTTCTAACTAGTTTAGAATGGTTAAGAGAGTATTCTAAAGGCTTATAATGGTCTATGAATGTGTATTAGGACATATAAGAACCATTAGAATGATCCTAAACATTGCTTGGTACCCCAAGGGACGTAGAGGGTGTAGCATAAGTCCTTGGAGGTTCTAACAAGTGTAGAATGGTTAAGAGAGTATTCTAAAGGCTTAGAATGGTCTAGGAATGTGTATTAGGACTTATAAGAACCATTAGAATGATCCTAAACATTGCTTGGTACCCCAAGGGACGAAGAGGGTGTAGCATGAGTCCTTGGAGGTTCTAACAAGTGTAGAATGGTTAAGAGAGTATTCTAAAGGCTTAGAATGGTCTAGGAATGTGTATTAGGACTTATAAGAACCATTAGAATGATCCTAAACATTGCTTGGTACCCCAAGGGACGTAGAGGGTGTAACATGAGTCCTTGGAGGTTCTAACTAGTTTAGAATGGTTAAGAGAGTATTCTAAAGGCTTATAATGGTCTATGAATGTGTATTAGGACATATAAGAACCATTAGAATGATCCTAAACATTGCTTGGTACCCCAAGGGACGTAGAGGGTGTAGCATGAGTCCTTGGAGGTTCTAACAAGTGTAGAATGGTTAAGAGAATATTCTAAAGGCTTAGAATGGTCTAGGAATGTGTATTAGGACTTATAAGAACCATTAGAATGATCCTAAACATTGCTTGGTACCCCAAGGGACGTAGAGGGTGTAGCATGAGTCCTTGGAGGTTCTAACAAGTTTAGAATGGTTAAGAGAGTTTTCTAAAGGCTTAGAATGGTCTAGGAATGTGTATTAGGACATATAAGAACCATTAGAATGATCCTAAACATTGCTTGGTACCCCAAGGGACGTAGAGGGTGTGGCATGAGTCCTTGGAGGTTCTAACAAGTGTAGAATGGTTAAGAGAGTATTCTAAAGGCTTAGAATGGTCTAGGAATGTGTATTAGGACTTATAAGGTAGAGGGTGTAGCATGAGTCCTTGGAGGTTCTAACAAGTTTAGAATGGTTAAGAGAGTATTCAAAAGGCATAGAATGATCTAGGAATGTGTATTAGGACTTATAAGAACCATTAGAATGATCCAAAAACATTGCTTGGTACCCCAAGGGACGTAGAGGGTGTAGCATGAGTCCTTGGAGGTTCTAACCAGTGTAGAATGGTTAAGAGAGTAATCTAAAGACTTAGAATTGTCTAGGAATGTGTATTAGGACTTAGAAGAACCATTAGAATTATCCTAAACATTGCTTGGTACCCCAAGGGACGTAGAGGGTGTAACATGAGTCCTTGGAGGTTCTAACAAGTGTAGAATGGTTAAGAGAGTATTCTAAAGTCTTAGAATGGTCTAGGAATGTGTATTAGGACTTATAAGAACCATTAGAATGATCCTAAACAATGCTTGGTACCCCAAGGAACGTAGAGGGTGTAGCATGAGTCCTTGGAGGTTCTAACCAGTGTAGAATGGTTAAGAGAGTAATCTAAAGACTTAGAATTGTCTAGGAATGTGTATTAGGACTTAGAAGAACCATTAGAATTATCCTAAACATTGCTTGGTACCCCAACGGACGTAGAGGGTGTAACATGAGTCCTTGGAGGTTCTAACAAGTGTAGAATGGTTAAGAGAGTATTCTAAAGGCTTAGAATGGTCTAGGAATGTGTATTAGGACTTATAAGAACCATTAGAATGATCCTAAACATTGCTTGGTACCCCAAGGGACGAAGAGGGTGTAGCATGAGTCCTTGGAGGTTCTAACAAGTGTAGAATGGTTAAGAGAGTATTCTAAAGGCTTAGAATGGTCTAGGAATGTGTATTAGGACTTATAAGAACCATTAGAATGATCCTAAACATTGCTTGGTACCCCAAGGGACGTAGAGGGTGTAACATGAGTCCTTGGAGGTTCTAACTAGTTTAGAATGGTTAAGAGAGTATTCTAAAGGCTTATAATGGTCTATGAATGTGTATTAGGACATATAAGAACCATTAGAATGATCCTAAACATTGCTTGGTACCCCAAGGGACGTAGAGGGTGTAGCATGAGTCCTTGGAGGTTCTAACAAGTGTAGAATGGTTAAGAGAGTATTCTAAAGGCTTAGAATGGTCTAGGAATGTGTATTAGGACTTATAAGAACCATTAGAATGATCCTAAACATTGCTTGGTACCCCAAGGGACGTAGAGGGTGTAGCATGAGTCCTTGGAGGTTCTAACAAGTTTAGAATGGTTAAGAGAGTTTTCTAAAGGCTTAGAATGGTCTAGGAATGTGTATTAGGACATATAAGAACCATTAGAATGATCCTAAACATTGCTTGGTACCCCAAGGGACGTAGAGGGTGTGGCATGAGTCCTTGGAGGTTCTAACAAGTGTAGAATGGTTAAGAGAGTATTCTAAAGGCTTAGAATGGTCTAGGAATGTGTATTAGGACTTATAAGGTAGAGGGTGTAGCATGAGTCCTTGGAGGTTCTAACAAGTTTAGAATGGTTAAGAGAGTATTCAAAAGGCATAGAATGATCTAGGAATGTGTATTAGGACTTATAAGAACCATTAGAATGATCCAAAAACATTGCTTGGTACCCCAAGGGACGTAGAGGGTGTAGCATGAGTCCTTGGAGGTTCTAACCAGTGTAGAATGGTTAAGAGAGTAATCTAAAGACTTAGAATTGTCTAGGAATGTGTATTAGGACTTAGAAGAACCATTAGAATTATCCTAAACATTGCTTGGTACCCCAAGGGACGTAGAGGGTGTAACATGAGTCCTTGGAGGTTCTAACAAGTGTAGAATGGTTAAGAGAGTATTCTAAAGTCTTAGAATGGTCTAGGAATGTGTATTAGGACTTATAAGAACCATTAGAATGATCCTAAACATTGCTTGGTACCCCAAGGAACGTAGAGGGTGTAGCATGAGTCCTTGGAGGTTCTAACCAGTGTAGAATGGTTAAGAGAGTAATCTAAAGACTTAGAATTGTCTAGGAATGTGTATTAGGACTTAGAAGAACCATTAGAATTATCCTAAACATTGCTTGGTACCCCAACGGACGTAGAGGGTGTAACATGAGTCCTTGGAGGTTCTAACAAGTGTAGAATGGTTAAGAGAGTATTCTAAAGGCTTAGAATGGTCTAGGAATGTGTATTAGGACTTATAAGAACCATTAGAATGATCCTAAACATTGCTTGGTACCCCAAGGGACGAAGAGGGTGTAGCATGAGTCCTTGGAGGTTCTAACAAGTGTAGAATGGTTAAGAGAGTATTCTAAAGGCTTAGAATGGTCTAGGAATGTGTATTAGGACTTATAAGAACCATTAGAATGATCCTAAACATTGCTTGGTACCCCAAGGGACGTAGAGGGTGTAACATGAGTCCTTGGAGGTTCTAACTAGTTTAGAATGGTTAAGAGAGTATTCTAAAGGCTTATAATGGTCTATGAATGTGTATTAGGACATATAAGAACCATTAGAATGATCCTAAACATTGCTTGGTACCCCAAGGGACGTAGAGGGTGTAGCATAAGTCCTTGGAGGTTCTAACAAGTGTAGAATGGTTAAGAGAGTATTCTAAAGGCTTAGAATGGTCTAGGAATGTGTATTAGGACTTATAAGAACCATTAGAATGATCCTAAACATTGCTTGGTACCCCAAGGGACGTAGAGGGTGTAGCATGAGTCCTTTGAGGTTCTAACAAGTTTAGAATGGTTAAGAGAGTTTTCTAAAGGCTTAGAATGGTCTAGGAATGTGTATTAGGACATATAAGAACCATTAGAATGATCCTAAACATTGCTTGGTACCCCAAGGGACGTAGAGGGTGTAGCATGAGTCCTTGGAGGTTCTAACAAGTGTAGAATGGTTAAAAGAGTATTCTAAAGGCTTAGAATGGTCTAGGAATGTGTATTAGGACTTATAAGGTAGAGGGTGTAGCATGAGTCCTTGGAGGTTATAACAAGTTTAGAATGGTTAAGAGAGTATTCAAAAGGCATAGAATGATCTAGGAATGTGTATTAGGACTTATAAGAACCATTAGAATGATCCAAAAACATTGCTTGGTACCCCAAGGGACGTAGAGGGTGTAGCATGAGTCCTTGGAGGTTCTAACCAGTGTAGAATGGTTAAGAGAGTAATCTAAAGACTTAGAATTGTCTAGGAATGTGTATTAGGACTTAGAAGAACCATTAGAATGATCCTAAACATTGCTTGGTACCCCAAGGGACGTAGAGGGTGTGGCATGAGTCCTTGGAGGTTCTAACAAGTGTAGAATGGTTAAAAGAGTATTCTAAAGGCCTAGAATGGTCTAGGAATGTGTATTAGGACTTATAAGGTAGAGGGTGTAGCATGAGTCCTTGGAGGTTCTAACAAGTGTAGAATGGTTAAGAGAGTATTCGAAAGGCTTAGAATGGTCTAGGAATGTGTATTAGGACTTATAAGAACCATTAGAATGATCCTAAACATTGCTTGGTACCCCAAGGGACGTAGAGGGTGTATCATGAGTCCTTGGAGGTTCTAACATGTTTAGAATGGTTAAGAAAGTATTCTAAAGGCTTAGAATGGTCTAGGAATGTGTATTAGGACATATAAGAACCATTAGAATGATCCTAAACATTGCTTGGTACCCCAAGGGACGTAGAGGGTGTGGCATGAGTCCTTGGAGGTTCTAACAAGTGTAGAATGGTTAAAAGAGTATTCTAAAGGCTTAGAATGGTCTAGGAATGTGTATTAGGACTTATATGGTAGAGGGTGTTGCATGAGTCCTTGGAGGTTCTAACAAGTTTAGAATGGTTAAGAGAGTATTCTAAAGGCTTATAATGGTCTATGAATGTGTATTAGGACATATAAGAACCATTAGAATGATCCTAAACATTGCTTGGTACCCCAAGGGACGTAGAGGGTGTAGCATGAGTCCTTGGAGGTTCTAACAAGTGTAGAATGGTTAAGAGAGTATTCTAAAGGCTTAGAATGGTCTAGGAATGTGTATTAGGACTTATAAGAACCATTAGAATGATCCTAAACATTGCTTGGTACCCCAAGGGACGTAGAGGGTGTAGCATGAGTCCTTGGAGGTTCTAACAAGTTTAGAATGGTTAAGAGAGTTTTCTAAAGGCTTAGAATGGTCTAGGAATGTGTATTAGGACATATAAGAACCATTAGAATGATCCTAAACATTGCTTGGTACCCCAAGGGACGTAGAGGGTGTAGCATGAGTCCTTGGAGGTTCTAACAAGTGTAGAATGGTTAAGAGAGTATTCTAAAGACTTAGAATGGTCTAGGAATGTGTATTAGGACTTATAAGGTAGAGGGTGTAGCATGAGTCCTTGGAGGTTCTAACAAGTGTAGAATGGTTAAGAGAGTATTCTAAAGGCTTAGAATGGTCTAGGAATGTGTATTAGGACATATAAGAACCATTAGAATGATCCTAAACATTGCTTGGTACCCCAAGGGACGTAGAGGGTGTAGCATGAGTCCTTGGAGGTTCTAACAAGTGTAGAATGGTTAAGAGAGTATTCTAAAGGCTTAGAATGGTCTAGGAATGTGTATTAGGACTTATAAGAACCATTAGAATGATCCTAAACATTGCTTGGTACCCCAAGGGACGTAGAGGGTGTAGCATGAGTCCTTGGAGGTTCTAACAAGTTTAGAATGGTTAAGAGAGTTTTCTAAAGGCTTAGAATGGTCTAGGAATGTGTATTAGGACATATAAGAACCATTAGAATGATCCTAAACATTGCTTGGTACCCCAAGGGACGTAGAGGGTGTGGCATGAGTCCTTGGAGGTTCTAACAAGTGTAGAATGGTTAAGAGAGTATTCTAAAGGCTTAGAATGGTCTAGGAATGTGTATTAGGACTTATAAGGTAGAGGGTGTAGCATGAGTCCTTGGAGGTTCTAACAAGTTTAGAATGGTTAAGAGAGTATTCAAAAGGCATAGAATGATCTAGGAATGTGTATTAGGACTTATAAGAACCATTAGAATGATCCAAAAACATTGCTTGGTACCCCAAGGGACGTAGAGGGTGTAGCATGAGTCCTTGGAGGTTCTAACCAGTGTAGAATGGTTAAGAGAGTAATCTAAAGACTTAGAATTGTCTAGGAATGTGTATTAGGACTTAGAAGAACCATTAGAATTATCCTAAACATTGCTTGGTACCCCAAGGGACGTAGAGGGTGTAACATGAGTCCTTGGAGGTTCTAACAAGTGTAGAATGGTTAAGAGAGTATTCTAAAGGTTTAGAATGGTCTAGGAATGTGTATTAGGACTTATAAGAACCATTAGAATGATCCTAAACATTGCTTGGTACCCCAAGGGACGTAGAGGGTGTAGCATGAGTCCTTGGAGGTTCTAACCAGTGTAGAATGGTTAAGAGAGTAATCTAAAGACTTAGAATTGTCTAGGAATGTGTATTAGGACTTAGAAGAACCATTAGAATTATCCTAAACATTGCTTGGTACCCCAACGGACGTAGAGGGTGTAACATGAGTCCTTGGAGGTTCTAACAAGTGTAGAATGGTTAAGAGAGTATTCTAAAGGCTTAGAATGGTCTAGGAATGTGTATTAGGACTTATAAGAACCATTAGAATGATCCTAAACATTGCTTGGTACCCCAAGGGACGAAGAGGGTGTAGCATGAGTCCTTGGAGGTTCTAACAAGTGTAGAATGGTTAAGAGAGTATTCTAAAGGCTTAGAATGGTCTAGGAATGTGTATTAGGACTTATAAGAACCATTAGAATGATCCTAAACATTGCTTGGTACCCCAAGGGACGTAGAGGGTGTAACATGAGTCCTTGGAGGTTCTAACTAGTTTAGAATGGTTAAGAGAGTATTCTAAAGGCTTATAATGGTCTATGAATGTGTATTAGGACATATAAGAACCATTAGAATGATCCTAAACATTGCTTGGTACCCCAAGGGACGTAGAGGGTGTAGCATAAGTCCTTGGAGGTTCTAACAAGTGTAGAATGGTTAAGAGAGTATTCTAAAGGCTTAGAATGGTCTAGGAATGTGTATTAGGACTTATAAGAACCATTAGAATGATCCTAAACATTGCTTGGTACCCCAAGGGACGAAGAGGGTGTAGCATGAGTCCTTGGAGGTTCTAACAAGTGTAGAATGGTTAAGAGAGTATTCTAAAGGCTTAGAATGGTCTAGGAATGTGTATTAGGACTTATAAGAACCATTAGAATGATCCTAAACATTGCTTGGTACCCCAAGGGACGTAGAGGGTGTAACATGAGTCCTTGGAGGTTCTAACTAGTTTAGAATGGTTAAGAGAGTATTCTAAAGGCTTATAATGGTCTATGAATGTGTATTAGGACATATAAGAACCATTAGAATGATCCTAAACATTGCTTGGTACCCCAAGGGACGTAGAGGGTGTAGCATGAGTCCTTGGAGGTTCTAACAAGTGTAGAATGGTTAAGAGAATATTCTAAAGGCTTAGAATGGTCTAGGAATGTGTATTAGGACTTATAAGAACCATTAGAATGATCCTAAACATTGCTTGGTACCCCAAGGGACGTAGAGGGTGTAGCATGAGTCCTTGGAGGTTCTAACAAGTTTAGAATGGTTAAGAGAGTTTTCTAAAGGCTTAGAATGGTCTAGGAATGTGTATTAGGACATATAAGAACCATTAGAATGATCCTAAACATTGCTTGGTACCCCAAGGGACGTAGAGGGTGTGGCATGAGTCCTTGGAGGTTCTAACAAGTGTAGAATGGTTAAGAGAGTATTCTAAAGGCTTAGAATGGTCTAGGAATGTGTATTAGGACTTATAAGGTAGAGGGTGTAGCATGAGTCCTTGGAGGTTCTAACAAGTTTAGAATGGTTAAGAGAGTATTCAAAAGGCATAGAATGATCTAGGAATGTGTATTAGGACTTATAAGAACCATTAGAATGATCCAAAAACATTGCTTGGTACCCCAAGGGACGTAGAGGGTGTAGCATGAGTCCTTGGAGGTTCTAACCAGTGTAGAATGGTTAAGAGAGTAATCTAAAGACTTAGAATTGTCTAGGAATGTGTATTAGGACTTAGAAGAACCATTAGAATTATCCTAAACATTGCTTGGTACCCCAAGGGACGTAGAGGGTGTAACATGAGTCCTTGGAGGTTCTAACAAGTGTAGAATGGTTAAGAGAGTATTCTAAAGTCTTAGAATGGTCTAGGAATGTGTATTAGGACTTATAAGAACCATTAGAATGATCCTAAACAATGCTTGGTACCCCAAGGAACGTAGAGGGTGTAGCATGAGTCCTTGGAGGTTCTAACCAGTGTAGAATGGTTAAGAGAGTAATCTAAAGACTTAGAATTGTCTAGGAATGTGTATTAGGACTTAGAAGAACCATTAGAATTATCCTAAACATTGCTTGGTACCCCAACGGACGTAGAGGGTGTAACATGAGTCCTTGGAGGTTCTAACAAGTGTAGAATGGTTAAGAGAGTATTCTAAAGGCTTAGAATGGTCTAGGAATGTGTATTAGGACTTATAAGAACCATTAGAATGATCCTAAACATTGCTTGGTACCCCAAGGGACGAAGAGGGTGTAGCATGAGTCCTTGGAGGTTCTAACAAGTGTAGAATGGTTAAGAGAGTATTCTAAAGGCTTAGAATGGTCTAGGAATGTGTATTAGGACTTATAAGAACCATTAGAATGATCCTAAACATTGCTTGGTACCCCAAGGGACGTAGAGGGTGTAACATGAGTCCTTGGAGGTTCTAACTAGTTTAGAATGGTTAAGAGAGTATTCTAAAGGCTTATAATGGTCTATGAATGTGTATTAGGACATATAAGAACCATTAGAATGATCCTAAACATTGCTTGGTACCCCAAGGGACGTAGAGGGTGTAGCATGAGTCCTTGGAGGTTCTAACAAGTGTAGAATGGTTAAGAGAGTATTCTAAAGGCTTAGAATGGTCTAGGAATGTGTATTAGGACTTATAAGAACCATTAGAATGATCCTAAACATTGCTTGGTACCCCAAGGGACGTAGAGGGTGTAGCATGAGTCCTTGGAGGTTCTAACAAGTTTAGAATGGTTAAGAGAGTTTTCTAAAGGCTTAGAATGGTCTAGGAATGTGTATTAGGACATATAAGAACCATTAGAATGATCCTAAACATTGCTTGGTACCCCAAGGGACGTAGAGGGTGTGGCATGAGTCCTTGGAGGTTCTAACAAGTGTAGAATGGTTAAGAGAGTATTCTAAAGGCTTAGAATGGTCTAGGAATGTGTATTAGGACTTATAAGGTAGAGGGTGTAGCATGAGTCCTTGGAGGTTCTAACAAGTTTAGAATGGTTAAGAGAGTATTCAAAAGGCATAGAATGATCTAGGAATGTGTATTAGGACTTATAAGAACCATTAGAATGATCCAAAAACATTGCTTGGTACCCCAAGGGACGTAGAGGGTGTAGCATGAGTCCTTGGAGGTTCTAACCAGTGTAGAATGGTTAAGAGAGTAATCTAAAGACTTAGAATTGTCTAGGAATGTGTATTAGGACTTAGAAGAACCATTAGAATTATCCTAAACATTGCTTGGTACCCCAAGGGACGTAGAGGGTGTAACATGAGTCCTTGGAGGTTCTAACAAGTGTAGAATGGTTAAGAGAGTATTCTAAAGTCTTAGAATGGTCTAGGAATGTGTATTAGGACTTATAAGAACCATTAGAATGATCCTAAACATTGCTTGGTACCCCAAGGAACGTAGAGGGTGTAGCATGAGTCCTTGGAGGTTCTAACCAGTGTAGAATGGTTAAGAGAGTAATCTAAAGACTTAGAATTGTCTAGGAATGTGTATTAGGACTTAGAAGAACCATTAGAATTATCCTAAACATTGCTTGGTACCCCAACGGACGTAGAGGGTGTAACATGAGTCCTTGGAGGTTCTAACAAGTGTAGAATGGTTAAGAGAGTATTCTAAAGGCTTAGAATGGTCTAGGAATGTGTATTAGGACTTATAAGAACCATTAGAATGATCCTAAACATTGCTTGGTACCCCAAGGGACGAAGAGGGTGTAGCATGAGTCCTTGGAGGTTCTAACAAGTGTAGAATGGTTAAGAGAGTATTCTAAAGGCTTAGAATGGTCTAGGAATGTGTATTAGGACTTATAAGAACCATTAGAATGATCCTAAACATTGCTTGGTACCCCAAGGGACGTAGAGGGTGTAACATGAGTCCTTGGAGGTTCTAACTAGTTTAGAATGGTTAAGAGAGTATTCTAAAGGCTTATAATGGTCTATGAATGTGTATTAGGACATATAAGAACCATTAGAATGATCCTAAACATTGCTTGGTACCCCAAGGGACGTAGAGGGTGTAGCATAAGTCCTTGGAGGTTCTAACAAGTGTAGAATGGTTAAGAGAGTATTCTAAAGGCTTAGAATGGTCTAGGAATGTGTATTAGGACTTATAAGAACCATTAGAATGATCCTAAACATTGCTTGGTACCCCAAGGGACGTAGAGGGTGTAGCATGAGTCCTTTGAGGTTCTAACAAGTTTAGAATGGTTAAGAGAGTTTTCTAAAGGCTTAGAATGGTCTAGGAATGTGTATTAGGACATATAAGAACCATTAGAATGATCCTAAACATTGCTTGGTACCCCAAGGGACGTAGAGGGTGTAGCATGAGTCCTTGGAGGTTCTAACAAGTGTAGAATGGTTAAAAGAGTATTCTAAAGGCTTAGAATGGTCTAGGAATGTGTATTAGGACTTATAAGGTAGAGGGTGTAGCATGAGTCCTTGGAGGTTATAACAAGTTTAGAATGGTTAAGAGAGTATTCAAAAGGCATAGAATGATCTAGGAATGTGTATTAGGACTTATAAGAACCATTAGAATGATCCAAAAACATTGCTTGGTACCCCAAGGGACGTAGAGGGTGTAGCATGAGTCCTTGGAGGTTCTAACCAGTGTAGAATGGTTAAGAGAGTAATCTAAAGACTTAGAATTGTCTAGGAATGTGTATTAGGACTTAGAAGAACCATTAGAATGATCCTAAACATTGCTTGGTACCCCAAGGGACGTAGAGGGTGTGGCATGAGTCCTTGGAGGTTCTAACAAGTGTAGAATGGTTAAAAGAGTATTCTAAAGGCCTAGAATGGTCTAGGAATGTGTATTAGGACTTATAAGGTAGAGGGTGTAGCATGAGTCCTTGGAGGTTCTAACAAGTGTAGAATGGTTAAGAGAGTATTCGAAAGGCTTAGAATGGTCTAGGAATGTGTATTAGGACTTATAAGAACCATTAGAATGATCCTAAACATTGCTTGGTACCCCAAGGGACGTAGAGGGTGTATCATGAGTCCTTGGAGGTTCTAACATGTTTAGAATGGTTAAGAAAGTATTCTAAAGGCTTAGAATGGTCTAGGAATGTGTATTAGGACATATAAGAACCATTAGAATGATCCTAAACATTGCTTGGTACCCCAAGGGACGTAGAGGGTGTGGCATGAGTCCTTGGAGGTTCTAACAAGTGTAGAATGGTTAAAAGAGTATTCTAAAGGCTTAGAATGGTCTAGGAATGTGTATTAGGACTTATATGGTAGAGGGTGTTGCATGAGTCCTTGGAGGTTCTAACAAGTTTAGAATGGTTAAGAGAGTATTCTAAAGGCTTATAATGGTCTATGAATGTGTATTAGGACATATAAGAACCATTAGAATGATCCTAAACATTGCTTGGTACCCCAAGGGACGTAGAGGGTGTAGCATGAGTCCTTGGAGGTTCTAACAAGTGTAGAATGGTTAAGAGAGTATTCTAAAGGCTTAGAATGGTCTAGGAATGTGTATTAGGACTTATAAGAACCATTAGAATGATCCTAAACATTGCTTGGTACCCCAAGGGACGTAGAGGGTGTAGCATGAGTCCTTGGAGGTTCTAACAAGTTTAGAATGGTTAAGAGAGTTTTCTAAAGGCTTAGAATGGTCTAGGAATGTGTATTAGGACATATAAGAACCATTAGAATGATCCTAAACATTGCTTGGTACCCCAAGGGACGTAGAGGGTGTAGCATGAGTCCTTGGAGGTTCTAACAAGTGTAGAATGGTTAAGAGAGTATTCTAAAGACTTAGAATGGTCTAGGAATGTGTATTAGGACTTATAAGGTAGAGGGTGTAGCATGAGTCCTTGGAGGTTCTAACAAGTGTAGAATGGTTAAGAGAGTATTCTAAAGGCTTAGAATGGTCTAGGAATGTGTATTAGGACTTATAAGAACCATTAGAATGATCCTAAACATTGCTTGGTACCCCAAGGGACGTAGAGGGTGTAACATGAGTCCTTGGAGGTTCTAACTAGTTTAGAATGGTTAAGAGAGTATTCTAAAGGCTTATAATGGTCTATGAATGTGTATTAGGACATATAAGAACCATTAGAATGATCCTAAACATTGCTTGGTACCCCAAGGGACGTAGAGGGTGTAGCATGAGTCCTTGGAGGTTCTAACAAGTGTAGAATGGTTAAGAGAGTATTCTAAAGGCTTAGAATGGTCTAGGAATGTGTATTAGGACTTATAAGAACCATTAGAATGATCCTAAACATTGCTTGGTACCCCAAGGGACGTAGAGGGTGTAGCATGAGTCCTTGGAGGTTCTAACAAGTTTAGAATGGTTAAGAGAGTTTTCTAAAGGCTTAGAATGGTCTAGGAATGTGTATTAGGACATATAAGAACCATTAGAATGATCCTAAACATTGCTTGGTACCCCAAGGGACGTAGAGGGTGTGGCATGAGTCCTTGGAGGTTCTAACAAGTGTAGAATGGTTAAGAGAGTATTCTAAAGGCTTAGAATGGTCTAGGAATGTGTATTAGGACTTATAAGGTAGAGGGTGTAGCATGAGTCCTTGGAGGTTCTAACAAGTTTAGAATGGTTAAGAGAGTATTCAAAAGGCATAGAATGATCTAGGAATGTGTATTAGGACTTATAAGAACCATTAGAATGATCCAAAAACATTGCTTGGTACCCCAAGGGACGTAGAGGGTGTAGCATGAGTCCTTGGAGATTCTAACCAGTGTAGAATGGTTAAGAGAGTAATCTAAAGACTTAGAATTGTCTAGGAATGTGTATTAGGACTTAGAAGAACCATTAGAATTATCCTAAACATTGCTTGGTACCCCAAGGGACGTAGAGGGTGTAACATGAGTCCTTGGAGGTTCTAACAAGTGTAGAATGGTTAAGAGAGTATTCTAAAGGCTTAGAATGGTCTAGGAATGTGTATTAGGACTTATAAGAACCATTAGAATGATCCTAAACATTGCTTGGTACCCCAAGGGACGTAGAGGGTGTAGCATGAGTCCTTGGAGGTTCTAACCAGTGTAGAATGGTTAAGAGAGTAATCTAAAGACTTAGAATTGTCTAGGAATGTGTATTAGGACTTAGAAGAACCATTAGAATTATCCTAAACATTGCTTGGTACCCCAAGGGACGTAGAGGGTGTAGCATGAGTCCTTGGAGTTTCTAACAAGTGTAGAATGGTTAAGAGAGTATTCTAAAGGCTTAGAATGGTCTAGGAATGTGTATTAGGACTTATAAGAACCATTAGAATGATCCTAAACATTGCTTGGTACCCCAAGGGACGTAGAGGGTGTAACATGAGTCCTTGGAGGTTCTAACTAGTTTAGAATGGTTAAGAGAGTATTCTAAAGGCTTATAATGGTCTATGAATGTGTATTAGGACATATAAGAACCATTAGAATGATCCTAAACATTGCTTGGTACCCCAAGGGACGTAGAGGGTGTAGCATAAGTCCTTGGAGGTTCTAACAAGTGTAGAATGGTTAAGAGAGTATTCTAAAGGCTTAGAATGGTCTAGGAATGTGTATTAGGACTTATAAGAACCATTAGAATGATCCTAAACATTGCTTGGTACCCCAAGGGACGTAGAGGGTGTAGCATGAGTCCTTGGAGGTTCTAACAAGTTTAGAATGGTTAAGAGAGTTTTCTAAAGGCTTAGAATGGTCTAGGAATGTGTATTAGGACATATAAGAACCATTAGAATGATCCTAAACATTGCTTGGTACCCCAAGGGACGTAGAGGGTGTAGCATGAGTCCTTGGAGGTTCTAACAAGTGTAGAATGGTTAAGAGAGTATTCTAAAGGCTTAGAATGGTCTAGGAATGTGTATTAGGACTTATAAGGTAGAGGGTGTAGCATGAGTCCTTGGAGGTTATAACAAGTTTAGAATGGTTAAGAGAGTATTCAAAAGGCATAGAATGATCTAGGAATGTGTATTAGGACTTATAAGAACCATTAGAATGATCCAAAAACATTGCTTGGTACCCCAAGGGACGTAGAGGGTGTAGCATGAGTCCTTGGAGGTTCTAACCAGTGTAGAATGGTTAAGAGAGTAATCTAAAGACTTAGAATTGTCCAGGAATGTGTATTAGGACTTAGAAGAACCATTAGAATGATCCTAAACATTGCTTGGTACCCCAAGGGACGTAGAGGGTGTGGCATGAGTCCTTGGAGGTTCTAACAAGTGTAGAATGGTTAAAAGAGTATTCTAAAGGCCTAGAATGGTCTAGGAATGTGTATTAGGACTTATAAGGTAGAGGGTGTAGCATGAGTCCTTGGAGGTTCTAACAAGTGTAGAATGGTTAAGAGAGTATTCTAAAGGCTTAGAATGGTCTAGGAATGTGTATTAGGACTTATAAGAACCATTAGAATGATCCTAAACATTGCTTGGTACCCCAAGGGACGTAGAGGGTGTATCATGAGTCCTTGGAGGTTCTAACAAGTTTAGAATGGTTAAGAAAGTATTCTAAAGGCTTAGAATGGTCTAGGAATGTGTATTAGGACATATAAGAACCATTAGAATGATCCTAAACATTGCTTGGTACCCCAAGGGACGTAGAGGGTGTGGCATGAGTCCTTGGAGGTTCTAACAAGTGTAGAATGGTTAAAAGAGTATTCTAAAGGCTTAGAATGGTCTAGGAATGTGTATTAGGACTTATATGGTAGAGGGTGTTGCATGAGTCCTTGGAGGTTCTAACAAGTTTAGAATGGTTAAGAGAGTATTCTAAAGGCTTATAATGGTCTATGAATGTGTATTAGGACATATAAGAACCATTAGAATGATCCTAAACATTGCTTGGTACCCCAAGGGACGTAGAGGGTGTAGCATGAGTCCTTGGAGGTTCTAACAAGTGTAGAATGGTTAAGAGAGTATTCTAAAGGCTTAGAATGGTCTAGGAATGTGTATTAGGACTTATAAGAACCATTAGAATGATCCTAAACATTGCTTGGTACCCCAAGGGACGTAGAGGGTGTAGCATGAGTCCTTGGAGGTTCTAACAAGTTTAGAATGGTTAAGAGAGTTTTCTAAAGGCTTAGAATGGTCTAGGAATGTGTATTAGGACATATAAGAACCATTAGAATGATCCTAAACATTGCTTGGTACCCCAAGGGACGTAGAGGGTGTAGCAAGAGTCCTTGGAGGTTCTAACAAGTGTAGAATGGTTAAGAGAGTATTCTAAAGACTTAGAATGGTCTAGGAATGTGTATTAGGACTTATAAGGTAGAGGGTGTAGCATGAGTCCTTGGAGGTTCTAACAAGTGTAGAATGGTTAAGAGAGTATTCTAAAGACTTAGAATGGTCTAGGAATGTGTATTAGGACTTATAAGAACCATTAGAATGATCCTAAACATTGCTTGGTACCCCAAGGGACGTAGAGGGTGTAGCATGAGTCCTTGGAGGTTCTAACAAGTGTAGAAAGGTTAAGAGAGTATTCTAAAGGTTTAGAATGGTCTAGGAATGTGTATTAGGACTTATAAGGTAGAGGGTGTAGCATGAGTCCTTGTAGGTTCTAACAAATGTAGAATGGTTAACAGAGTATTCTAAAGGCTTAGAATGGTCTAGGAATGTGTATTAGGACTTATAAGAACCATTAGAATGATCCTAAACATTGCTTCGTATCCCAAGGTACGTAGAGGGTGTAGCATGAGTCCTTGGAGGTTCTAACAAATGTAGAATGGTTAAGAGAGTATTCTAAAGGTTTAGAATGGTCTAGGAATGTGTATTAGGACTTATAAGGTAGAGGGTGTAGCATGAGTCCTTGGAGGTTCTAACAAATGTAGAATGGTTAAGAGAGTATTCTAAAGGCTTAGAATGGTCTAGGAATGTGTAATAGGACTTATAAGAACCATTAGAATGATCCTAAACATTGCTTGGTACCCCAAGGGACGTAGAGGGTGTAGCATGAGTCCTAGGAGGTTCTAACAAGTTTAGAATGGTTAAGAGAGTATTCAAAAGGCATAGAATGGTCTAGGAATGTGTATTAGGACTTATAAGAACCATTAGAATGATCCTAAACATTGCTTGGTACCCCAAGGGACGTAGAGGGTGTAGCATGAGTCCTTGGAGGTTCTAACAAGTGTAGAATGGTTAAGAGAGTATTCTAAAGGCTTAGAATGGTCTAGGAATGTGTATTAGGACTTATAAGGTAGAGGGTGTAGCATGAGTCCTTGGAGGTTCTAACAAGTGTAGAATGGTTAAGAGTGTATTCTAATGGCTTAGAATGGTGAAGGAATGTGTATTGGGACTTATAAGAACCATTAGAATGATCCTAAACATTGCTTGGTACCCCAAAGGAACATAGAGGGTGTAGCATGAGTCCTCTGAGGTACTAACTAGTTTAGAATGGTTAAGAGAGTATTCTAAAGGCATAGAATGGTCTAGGAATGTGTATTAGGACTTATAAGAACCATTAGAATGATCCTAAACATTGCTTGGTACCCCAAGGGACGTAGAGGGTGTAGCATGAGTCCTTGGAGGTTCTAACAAGTGTAGAATGGTTAAGAGAGTATTCTAAAGGCTTAGAATGGTCTAGAAATGTGTATTAGGACTTATAAGAACCATTAGAATGATCCTAAACATTGCTTGGTACCCCAAGGGACGTAGAGGGTGTAACATGAGTCCTTGGAGGTTCTAACAAGTTTAGAATGGTTAAAAGAGTATTCTAATGGCTTAGAATGGTCTATGAATGTGTATTAGGACTTATAAGAACCATTAGAATGATCCTAAACATTGCTTGGTACCCCAAGGGACGTAGAGGGTGTAGCATGAGTCCTTGGAGGTTCTAACAAGTTTAGAATGGTTAAGAGAGTATTCTAAAGGCTTAGAATGGTCTATGAATGTGTATTAGGACATATAAGAACCATTAGAATGATCCTAAACATTGCTTGGTACCCCAAGGGACGTAGAGGGTGTAGCATGAGTCCTTGGAGGTTCTAACAAGTGTAGAATGGTTAAGAGAGTATTCTAAAGGCTTAGAATGGTCTAGGAATGTGTATTAGGACTTATAAGAACCATTAGAATGATCCTAAACATTGCTTGGTACCCCAAGGGACGTAGAGGGTGTAGCATGAGTCCTTGGAGGTTCTAACAAGTTTAGAATGGTTAAGAGAGTATTCTAAAGGCTTAGAATGGTCTAGGAATGTGTATTAGGAAATATAAGAACCATTAGAATGATCCTAAACATTGCTTGGTACCCCAAGGGACGTAGAGGGTGTAGCATGAGTCCTTGGAGGTTCTAACAAGTGTAGAATGGTTAAGAGAGTATTCTAAAGGCTTAGAATGGTCTAGGAATGTGTATTAGGACTTATAAGGTAGAGGGTGTAGCATGAGTCCTTGGAGGTTCTAACAAGTTTAGAATGGTTAAGAGAGTATTCAAAAGGCATAGAATGATCTAGGAATGTGTATTAGGACTTATAAGAACCATTAGAATGATCCAAAAACATTGCTTGGTACCCTAAGGGACGTAGAGGGTGTAGCATGAGTCCTTGGAGGTTCTAACCAATGTAGAATGGTTAAGAGAGTAATCTAAAGACTTAGAATGGTCTAGGAATGTGTATTAGGACTTAGAAGAACCATTAGAATTATCTTAAACATTGCTTGGTACCCCCAAGGGACGTAGAGGGTGTAACATGAGTCCTTGGAGGTTCTAACAAGTGTAGAATGGTTAAGAGAGTATTCTAAAGGCTTAGAATGGTCTAGGAATGTGTATTAGGACTTATAAGAACCATTAGAATGATCCTAAACATTGCTTGGTACCCCAAGGGACGTAGAGGGTGTGGCATGAGTCCTTGGAGGTTCTAACAAGTGTAGAATGGTTAAGAGAGTATTCTAAAGGCTTAGAATGGTCTAGGAATGTGTATTAGGACTTATAAGAACCATTAGAATGATCCTAAACATTGCTTGGTACCCCAAGGGACGTAGAGGGTGTAGCATGAGTCCTTGGAGGTTCTAACAAGTTTAGAATGGTTAAGAGAGTTTTCTAATGGCTTAGAATGGTCTAGGAATGTGTATTAGGACATATAAGAACCATTAGAATGATCCTAAACATTGCTTGGTACCCCAAGGGACGTAGAGGGTGTAGCATGAGTCCTTGGAGGTTCTAACAAGTGTAGAATGGTTAAGAGAGTATTCTAAAGGCTTAGAATGGTCTAGGAATGTGTATTAGGACTTATAAGGTAGAGGGTGTAGCATGAGTCCTTGGAGGTTATAACAAGTTTAGAATGGTTAAGAGAGTATTCAAAAGGCATAGAATGATCTAGGAATGTGTATTAGGACTTATAAGAACCATTGGAATGATCCAAAAACATTGCTTGGTACCCCAAGGGACGTAGAGGGTGTAGCATGAGTCCTTGGAGGTTCTAACCAGTGTAGAATGGTTAAGAGAGTAATCTAAAGACTTAGAATTGTCTAGGAATGTGTATTAGGACTTAGAAGAACCATTAGAATGATCCTAAACATTGCTTGGTACCCCAAGGGACGTAGAGGGTGTGGCATGAGTCCTTGGAGGTTCTAACAAGTGTAGAATGGTTAAAAGAGTATTCTAAAGGCCTAGAATGGTCTAGGAATGTGTATTAGGACTTATAAGGTAGAGGGTGTAGCATGAGTCCTTGGAGGTTCTAACAAGTTTAGAATGGTTAAGAGAGTATTCTAAAGGCTTATAATGGTCTATGAATGTGTATTAGGACATATAAGAACCATTAGAATGATCCTAAACATTGCTTGGTACCCCAAGGGACGTAGAGGGTGTAGCATGAGTCCTTGGAGGTTCTAACAAGTGTAGAATGGTTAAGAGAGTATTCTAAAGGCTTAGAATGGTCTAGGAATGTGTATTAGGACTTATAAGAACCATTAGAATGATCCTAAACATTGCTTGGTACCCCAAGGGACGTAGAGGGTGTAGCATGAGTCCTTGGAGGTTCTAACAAGTTTAGAATGGTTAAGAGAGTTTTCTAAAGGCTTAGAATGGTCTAGGAATGTGTATTAGGACATATAAGAACCATTAGAATGATCCTAAACATTGCTTGGTACCCCAAGGGACGTAGAGGGTGTAGCATGAGTCCTTGGAGGTTCTAACAAGTGTAGAATGGTTAAGAGAGTATTCTAAAGGCTTAGAATGGTCTAGGAATGTGTATTAGGACTTATAAGGTAGAGGGTGTAGCATGAGTCCTTGGAGGTTCTAACAAGTTTAGAATGGTTAAGAGAGTATTCAAAAGGCATAGAATGATCTAGGAATGTGTATTAGGACTTATAATAACCATTAGAATGATCCAAAAACATTGCTTGGTACCCTAAGGGACGTAGAGGGTGTAGCATGAGTCCTTGGAGGTTCTAACCAATGTAGAATGGTTAAGAGAGTAATCTAAAGACTTAGAATGGTCTAGGAATGTGTATTAGGACTTAGAAGAACCATTAGAATTATCTTAAACATTGCTTGGTACCCCCAAGGGACGTAGAGGGTGTAACATGAGTCCTTGGAGGTTCTAACAAGTGTAGAATGGTTAAGAGAGTATTCTAAAGGCTTAGAATGGTCTAGGAATGTGTATTAGGACTTATAAGAACCATTAGAATGATCCTAAACATTGCTTGGTACCCCAAGGGACGTAGAGGGTGTGGCATGAGTCCTTGGAGGTTCTAACAAGTGTAGAATGGTTAAGAGAGTATTCTAAAGGCTTAGAATGGTCTAGGAATGTGTATTAGGACTTATAAGAACCATTAGAATGATCCTAAACATTGCTTGGTACCCCAAGGGACGTAGAGGGTGTAGCATGAGTCCTTGGAGGTTCTAACAAGTTTAGAATGGTTAAGAGAGTTTTCTAATGGCTTAGAATGGTCTAGGAATGTGTATTAGGACATATAAGAACCATTAGAATGATCCTAAACATTGCTTGGTACCCCAAGGGACGTAGAGGGTGTAGCATGAGTCCTTGGAGGTTCTAACAAGTGTAGAATGGTTAAGAGAGTATTCTAAAGGCTTAGAATGGTCTAGGAATGTGTATTAGGACTTATAAGGTAGAGGGTGTAGCATGAGTCCTTGGAGGTTATAACAAGTTTAGAATGGTTAAGAGAGTATTCAAAAGGCATAGAATGATCTAGGAATGTGTATTAGGACTTATAAGAACCATTGGAATGATCCAAAAACATTGCTTGGTACCCCAAGGGACGTAGAGGGTGTAGCATGAGTCCTTGGAGGTTCTAACCAGTGTAGAATGGTTAAGAGAGTAATCTAAAGACTTAGAATTGTCTAGGAATGTGTATTAGGACTTAGAAGAACCATTAGAATGATCCTAAACATTGCTTGGTACCCCAAGGGACGTAGAGGGTGTGGCATGAGTCCTTGGAGGTTCTAACAAGTGTAGAATGGTTAAAAGAGTATTCTAAAGGCCTAGAATGGTCTAGGAATGTGTATTAGGACTTATAAGGTAGAGGGTGTAGCATGAGTCCTTGGAGGTTCTAACAAGTTTAGAATGGTTAAGAGAGTATTCTAAAGGCTTATAATGGTCTATGAATGTGTATTAGGACATATAAGAACCATTAGAATGATCCTAAACATTGCTTGGTACCCCAAGGGACGTAGAGGGTGTAGCATGAGTCCTTGGAGGTTCTAACAAGTGTAGAATGGTTAAGAGAGTATTCTAAAGGCTTAGAATGGTCTAGGAATGTGTATTAGGACTTATAAGAACCATTAGAATGATCCTAAACATTGCTTGGTACCCCAAGGGACGTAGAGGGTGTAGCATGAGTCCTTGGAGGTTCTAACAAGTTTAGAATGGTTAAGAGAGTTTTCTAAAGGCTTAGAATGGTCTAGGAATGTGTATTAGGACATATAAGAACCATTAGAATGATCCTAAACATTGCTTGGTACCCCAAGGGACGTAGAGGGTGTAGCATGAGTCCTTGGAGGTTCTAACAAGTGTAGAATGGTTAAGAGAGTATTCTAAAGACTTAGAATGGTCTAGGAATGTGTATTAGGACTTATAAGGTAGAGGGTGTAGCATGAGTCCTTGGAGGTTCTAACAAGTGTCGAATGGTTAAGAGAGTATTCTAAAGGCTTAGAATGGTCTAGGAATGTGTATTAGGACTTATAAGAACCATTAGAATGATCCTAAACATTGCTTGGTACCCCAAGGGACGTAGAGGGTGTAGCATGAGTCCTTGGAGGTTCTAACAAGTGTAGAAAGGTTAAGAGAGTATTCTAAAGGTTTAGAATGGTCTAGGAATGTGTATTAGGACTTATAAGGTAGAGGGTGTAGCATGAGTCCTTGTAGGTTCTAACAAATGTAGAATGGTTAACAGAGTATTCTAAAGGCTTAGAATGGTCTAGGAATGTGTATTAGGACTTATAAGAACCATTAGAATGATCCTAAACATTGCTTCGTATCCCAAGGTACGTAGAGGGTGTAGCATGAGTCCTTGGAGGTTCTAACAAATGTAGAATGGTTAAGAGAGTATTCTAAAGGTTTAGAATGGTCTAGGAATGTGTATTAGGACTTATAAGGTAGAGGGTGTAGCATGAGTCCTTGGAGGTTCTAACAAGTTTAGAATGGTTAAGAGAGTATTCTAAAGGCTTAGAATGGTCTAGGAATGTGTATTAGGAAATATAAGAAGCATTAGAATGATCCTAAACATTGCTTGGTACCCCAAGGGACGTAGAGGGTGTAGCATGAGTCCTAGGAGGTTCTAACAAGTTTAGAATGGTTAAGAGAGTATTCAAAAGGCATAGAATGGTCTAGGAATGTGTATTAGGACTTATAAGAACCATTAGAATGATCCTAAACATTGCTTGGTACCCCAAGGGAGGTAAAGGGTGTAGCATGAGTCCTTGGAGGTTCTAACAAGTGTAGAATGGTTAAGAGAGTATTCTAAAGGCTTAGAATGGTCTAGGAATGTGTATTAGGACTTATAAGGTAGAGGGTGTAGCATGAGTCCTTGGAGGTTCTAACAAGTGTAGAATGGTTAAGAGTGTATTCTAATGGCTTAGAATGGTCAAGGAATGTGTATTGGGACTTATAAGAACCATTAGAATGATCCTAAACATTGCTTGGTACCCCAAAGGAACATAGAGGGTGTAGCATGAGTCCTCTGAGGTACTAACTAGTTTAGAATGGTTAAGAGAGTATTCTAAAGGCATAGAATGGTCTAGGAATGTGTATTAGGACTTATAAGAACCATTAGAATGATCCTAAACATTGCTTGGTACCCCAAGGGACGTAGAGGGTGTAGCATGAGTCCTTGGAGGTTCTAACAAGTGTAGAATGGTTAAGAGAGTATTCTAAAGGCTTAGAATGGTCTAGAAATGTGTATTAGGACTTATAAGAACCATTAGAATGATCCTAAACATTGCTTGGTACCCCAAGGGACGTAGAGGGTGTAACATGAGTCCTTGGAGGTTCTAACAAGTTTAGAATGGTTAAAAGAGTATTCTAATGGCTTAGAATGGTCTATGAATGTGTATTAGGACTTATAAGAACCATTAGAATGATCCTAAACATTGCTTGGTACCCCAAGGGACGTAGAGGGTGTAGCATGAGTCCTTGGAGGTTCTAACAAGTTTAGAATGGTTAAGAGAGTATTCTAAAGGCTTAGAATGGTCTATGAATGTGTATTAGGACATATAAGAACCATTAGAATGATCCTAAACATTGCTTGGTACCCCAAGGGACGTAGAGGGTGTAGCATGAGTCCTTGGAGGTTCTAACAAGTGTAGAATGGTTAAGAGAGTATTCTAAAGGCTTAGAATGGTCTAGGAATGTGTATTAGGACTTATAAGAACCATTAGAATGATCCTAAACATTGCTTGGTACCCCAAGGGACGTAGAGGGTGTAGCATGAGTCCTTGGAGGTTCTAACAAGTTTAGAATGGTTAAGAGAGTATTCTAAAGGCTTAGAATGGTCTAGGAATGTGTATTAGGAAATATAAGAAGCATTAGAATGATCCTAAACATTGCTTGGTACCCCAAGGGACGTAGAGGGTGTAGCATGAGTCCTTGGAGGTTCTAACAAGTGTAGAATGGTTAAGAGAGTATTCTAAAGGCTTAGAATGGTCTAGGAATGTGTATTAGGACTTATAAGGTAGAGGGTGTAGCATGAGTCCTTGGAGGTTCTAACAAGTTTAGAATGGTTAAGAGAGTATTCAAAAGGCATAGAATGATCTAGGAATGTGTATTAGGACTTATAAGAACCATTAGAATGATCCAAAAACATTGCTTGGTACCCTAAGGGACGTAGAGGGTGTAGCATGAGTCCTTGGAGGTTCTAACCAGTGTAGAATGGTTAAGAGAGTAATCTAAAGACTTAGAATGGTCTAGGAATGTGTATTAGGACTTAGAAGAACCATTAGAATTATCTTAAACATTGCTTGGTACCCCCAAGGGACGTAGAGGGTGTAACATGAGTCCTTGGAGGTTCTAACAAGTGTAGAATGGTTAAGAGAGTATTCTAAAGGCTTAGAATGGTCTAGGAATGTGTATTAGGACTTATAAGAACCATTAGAATGATCCTAAACATTGCTTGGTACCCCAAGGGACGTAGAGGGTGTGGCATGAGTCCTTGGAGGTTCTAACAAGTGTAGAATGGTTAAAAGAGTATTCTAAAGGCTTAGAATGGTCTAGGAATGTGTATTAGGACTTATAAGGTAGAGGGTGTAGCATGAGTCCTTGGAGGTTCTAACAAGTGTAGAATGGTTAAGAGAGTATTCTAAAGGCTTAGAATGGTCTAGGAATGTGTATTAGGACTTATAAGAACCATTAGAATGATCCTAAACATTGCTTGGTACCCCAAGGGACGTAGAGGGTGTAGCATGAGTCCTTGGAGGTTCTAACAAGTGTAGAAAGGTTAAGAGAGTATTCTAAAGGTTTAGAATGGTCTAGGAATGTGTATTAGGACTTATAAGAACCATTAGAATGATCCTAAACATTGCTTGGTACCCCAAGGGAGGTAAAGGGTGTAGCATGAGTCCTTGGAGGTTCTAACAAGTGTAGAATGGTTAAGAGAGTATTCTAAAGGCTTAGAATGGTCTAGGAATGTGTATTAGGACTTATAAGGTAGAGGGTGTAGCATGAGTCCTTGGAGGTTCTAACAAGTGTAGAATGGTTAAGAGAGTATTCTAAAGGCTTAGAATGGTCTAGGAATGTGTATTAGGACTTATAAGGTAGAGGGTGTAGCATGAGTCCTTGGAGGTTCTAACAAGTTTAGAATGGTTAAGAGAGTATTCAAAAGGCATAGAATGATCTAGGAATGTGTATTAGGACTTATAAGAACCATTAGAATGATCCAAAAACATTGCTTGGTACCCCAAGGGACGTTGAGGGTGTAGCATGAGTCCTTGGAGGTTCTAACCAGTGTAGAATGGTTAAGAGAGTAATCTAAAGACTTAGAATGGTCTAGGAATGTGTATTAGGACTTAGAAGAACCATTAGAATTATCTTAAACATTGCTTGGAACCCCAAGGGACGTAGAGGGTGTAGCATGAGTCCTTGTAGGTTCTAACAAATGTAGAATGGTTAAGAGAGTATTCTAAAGGCTTAGAATGGTCTAGGAATGTGTATTAGGACTTATAAGAACCATTAGAATGATCCTAAACATTGCTTCGTATCCCAAGGTACGTAGAGGGTGTAGCATGAGTCCTTGGAGGTTCTAACAAGTGTAGAATGGTTAAGAGAGTATTCTAAAGGTTTAGAATGGTCTAGGAATGTGTATTAGGACTTATAAGGTAGAGGGTGTAGCATGAGTCCTTGGAGGTTCTAACAAATGTAGAATGGTTAAGAGAGTATTCTAAAGGCTTAGAATGGTCTAGGAATGTGTAATAGGACTTATAAGAACCATTAGAATGATCCTAAACATTGCTTGGTACCCCAAGGGACGTAGACCGTGTAGCATGAGTCCTAGGAGGTTCTAACAAGTTTAGAATGGTTAAGAGAGTATTCAAAAGGCATAGAATGGTCTAGGAATGTGTATTAGGACTTATAAGAACCATTAGAATGATCCTAAACATTGCTTGGTACCCCAAGGGAGGTAAAGGGTGTAGCATGAGTCCTTGGAGGTTCTAACAAGTGTAGAATGGTTAAGAGAGTATTCTAAAGGCTTAGAATGGTCTAGGAATGTGTATTAGGACTTATAAGGTAGAGGGTGTAGCATGAGTCCTTGGAGGTTCTAACAAGTGTAGAATGGTTAAGAGTGTATTCTAAAGGCTTAGAATGGTCAAGGAATGTGTATTGGGACTTATAAGAACCATTAGAATGATCCTAAACATTGCTTGGTACCCCAAGGGACATAGAGGGTGTAGCATGAGTCCTCTGAGGTACTAACTAGTTTAGAATGGTTAAGAGAGTATTCTAAAGGCATAGACTGGTCTAGGAATGTGTATTAGGACTTATAAGAACCATTAGAATGATCCTAAACATTGCTTGGTACCCCAAGGGACGTAGAGGGTGTAGCATGAGTCCTTGGAGGTTCTAACAAGTGTAGAATGGTTAAGAGAGTATTCTAAAGGTTTAGAATGGTCAAGGAATGTGTATTGGGACTTATAAGAACCATTAGAATGATCCTAAACATTGCTCGGTACCCCAAGGGACGTAGAGGGTGTAGCATAAGTCCTTGGAGGTTCTAACAAGTGTAGAATGGTTAAGAGAGTATTCAAAAGGCTTAGAATGGTCTAGGAAAGTGTATTAGGACTAATAAGAACCATTAGAATGATCCTAAACATTGCTTAGTACCTCAAGGGACGTAGAGGGTGTAGCATGAGTCCTTGGAGGTTCTAACAAGTGTAGAATGGTTAAGAGAGTATTCTAAAGGCTTAGAATGGTCTAGGAATGTGTATTAGGACTTATAAAAACCATTAGAATGATCCTAAACATTGCTTGGTACCCCAAGGGACGTAGAAGGTGTAGCACGAATCCTTGGAGGTTCTAACAAGTGTAGAATGGTTAAGAGAGTAATCTAAAGGCTTAGAATGGTCTAGGAATGTGTATTTGCACTTAAAAGAACATTTAGAATGATCCTAAACATTGCTTGGTACCCCAAGGGACGTAGAGGCTGTAGCATGAGTCCTTGGAGGTTCTAACAAGTGTAGAATGGTTAAGAGAGTATTCTAAAGGCTTAGAATAGTCTAGGAATGTGTATTAGGACTTATAAGAACCATTAGAATGATCCTAAACATTGCTTGGTACCCCAAGGGATGTAGAGGGTGTAGCATGAGTCCTTGGAGGTTCTAACAAGTTTAGAATGGTTAAGAGAGTATTCTAAAGGCTTAGAATGGTCTAGGAATGTGTATTTGGACATAAAAGAACATTTAGAATGATCCTAAACATTGCTTGGTACCCCAAGGGACGTGGAGGCTGTAGCATGAGTCCTTGGAGGTTCTAACAAGTGTAGAATGGTTAAGATAGTATTCTAAAGACTTAGAATAGTCTAGGAATGTGTATTAGGACTTATAAGAACCATTAGAATGATCCTAAACATTGCTTGGTACCCCAAGGGACATAGAGGGTGTAGCATGAGTCCTTGGAGGTTCTAACAAGTGTAGAATGGTTAAGAGAGTATTCTAAAGGCTTAGAATGGTCAAGGAATGTGTATTGGGACTTATAAGAACCATTAGAATGATCCTAAACATTGCTCGGTACCCCAAGGGACGTAGAGGGTGTAGCATGAGTCCTTGGAGGTTCTAACAAGTGTAGAATGGTTAGGAGAGTATTCTAAAGGCTTAGAATGGTCTAGGAATGTGTATTATGACTTATAAGGTAGAGGGTGTAGCATGAGTCCTTGGAGGTTCTAACAAATGTAGAATGGTTAAGAGAGTATTCTAAAGGCTTAGAATGGTCTAGGAGTGTGTATTAGGACTTATAAGAACCATTAGAATTATCCTAAACATTCCTTGGTACCCCAAGGGACGTAGAGGGTGTAGCATGAGTCCTTGGAGGTTCTAACAAGTGTAGAAAGGTTAAGAGAGTATTGTAAAGGTTTAGAATGGTCTAGGAATGTGTATTAGGACTTATAAGGTAGAGGGTGTAGCATGAGTCCTTGGAGGTTCTAACAAATGTAGAATGGTTAAGAGAGTATTCTAAAGGCTTAGAATGGTCTAGGAATGTGTATTAGAACTTATAAGAACCATTAGAATGATCCTAAACATTGCTTGGTACCCCAAGGGACATAGAGGGTGTAGCATGAGTCCTTGGAGGTTCTAACAAGTGTAGAATGGTTAAGAGAGTATTCTAAAGGTTTAGAATGGTCTAGAAATGTGTATTAGGACTTATAAGGTAGAGGGTGTAGCATGAGTCCTTGGAGGTTCTAACAAATGTAGAATGGTTAAGAGAGTATTCTAAAGGCTTAGAATGGTCTAGGAATGTGTATTAGGACTTCTAAGAACCATTAGAATGATCCTAAACGTTGCTTGGTACCCCAAGGGACGTCGACCGTGTAGCATGAGTCCTAGGAGGTTCTAACAAGTTTAGAATGGTTAAGAGAGTATTCAAAAGGCATAGAATGGTCTAGGAATGTGTATTAGGACTTATAAGAACCATTAGAATGATCCTAAACATTGCTTGGTACCCCAAGGGACGTAAAGGGTGTAGCATAAGTCCTTGGAGGTTCTAACAAGTGTAGAATGGTTAAGAGAGTATTCTAAAGGCTTAGGATGGTCTCGGAATGTGTATTAGGACTTATAAGGTAGACGGTGTAGCATGAGTCCTTGGAGGTTCTAACAAGTGTAGAATGGTTAAGAGAGTATTCTAAAGGCTTAGAATGGTCAAGGAATGTGTATTGGGACTTATAAGAACCATTAGAATTATCCTAAACATTGCTTGGAACCCCAAGGGATATAGAGGGTGTAGCATGAGTCCTTGGAGGTACTAACAAGTTTAGAATGGTTAAGAGAGTATTCTAAAGGCTTAGAATGGTCTAGGAATGTGTATTAGGACTTATAAGAACCATTAGAATGATCCTAAATATTGCTTGGTACCCCAAGGGACGTAGAGGGTGTAGCATGAGTCCTTGGAGGTTCTAACAAGTTTAGAATGGTTAAGAGAGTATTCTAAAGGCTTAGAATGGTCAAGGAATGTGTACTGGGACTTATAAGAACCATTATAATGATCCTAAACATTGCTCGGTACCCCAAGGGACGTAGAGGGTGTAGCATGAGTCCTTGGAGGTTCTAACAAGTGTAGAATGGTTAAGAGAGTATTCTAAAGGCTTAGAATGGTCTAGGAATGTGTATTAGGACTTATAAGAACCATTAGAATGATCCTAAACATTGCTTGGTACCCCAAGGGACGTAGAGGGTGTAGCATGAGTCCTTGGAGGTTCTAACAAGTGTAGAAAGGTTAAAAGAGTATTCTAAAGGTTTAGAATGGTCTAGGAATGTGTATAAGGACTTATAAGAACCATTAGAATGATCCTAAACATTTCTTGGTACCCCAAGGGAGGTAAAGGGTGTAGCATGAGTCCTTGGAGGTTCTAACAAGTGTAGAATGGTTAAGAGAGTATTCTAAAGGCTTAGAATGGTCTAGGAATGTGTATTAGGACTTATAAGGTAGAGGGTGTAGCATAAGTCCTTGGAGGTTCAAACAAGTTTAGAATGGTTAAGAGAGTATTCAAAAGGCATAGAATGATCTAGGAATGTGTATTAGGACTTATAAGAACCATTAGAATGATCCAAAAACATTGCTTGGTACCCCAAGGGACGTAGAGGGTGTAGCATGAGTCCTTGGAGGTTCTAGCAAGTGTAGAATGGTTAAGAGAGTAATCTAAAGACTTAGAATGGTCTAGGAATGTGTATTAGGACTTAGAAGAACCATTAGAATTATCCTAAACATTGCTTGGTACCCCAAGGGACGTAGAGGGTGTAACATGAGTCCTTGGAGGTTCTAACAAGTGTAGAATGGTTAAGAGAGTATTCTAAAGGCTTAGAATGGTCTAGGAATGTGTATTAGGACTTATAAGGTAGACGGTGTAGCATGAGTCCTTGGAGGTTCTAACAAGTGTAGAATGGTTAAGAGAGTATACTAAAGGCTTAGAATGGTCAAGGAATGTGTATTGGGACTTATAAGAACCATTAGAATTATCCTAAACATTGCTTGGAACCCCAAGGGATATAGAGGGTGTAGCATGAGTCCTTGGAGGTACTAACAAGTTTAGAATGGTTAAGAGAGTATTCTAAAGGCTTAGAATGGTCTAGGAATGTGTATTAGGACTTATGAGAACCATTAGAATGATCCTAAACATTGCTTGGTACCCCAAGGGACGTAGAGGGTGTAGCATGAGTCCTTGGAGGTTCTAACAAGTTTAGAATGGTTAAGAGAGTATTCTAAAGGCTTAGAATGGTCAAGGAATGTGTACTGGGACTTATAAGAACCATTATAATGATCCTAAACATTGCTCGGTACCCCAAGGGACGTAGAGGGTGTAGCATGAGTCCTTGGAGGTTCTAACAAGTTTAGAATGGTTAAGAGAGTATTCTAAAGGCTTAGAATGGTCAAGGAATGTGTACTGGGACTTATAAGAACCATTAGAATGATCCTAAACATTGCTTGGTACCCCAAGGGACGTAGAGGGTGTAGCATGAGTCCTTGGAGGTTCTAACAAGTGTAGAAAGGTTAAAAGAGTATTCTAAAGGTTTAGAATGGTCTAGGAATGTGTATAAGGACTTATAAGAACCATTAGAATGATCCTAAACATTTCTTGGTACCCCAAGGGAGGTAAAGGGTGTAGCATGAGTCCTTGGAGGTTCTAACAAGTGTAGAATGGTTAAGAGAGTATTCTAAAGGCTTAGAATGGTCAAGGAATGTGTATTGGGACTTATAAGAACCATTAGAATGATCCTAAACATTGCTCGGTACCCCAAGGGACGTAGAGGGTGTAGCATGAGTCCTTGGAGGTTCTAACAAGTGTAGAATGGTTAGGAGAGTATTCTAAAGGCTTAGAATGGTCTAGGAATGTGTATTATGACTTATAAGGTAGAGGGTGTAGCATGAGTCCTTGGAGGTTCTAACAAATGTAGAATGGTTAAGAGAGTATTCTAAAGGCTTAGAATGGTCTAGGAGTGTGTATTAGGACTTATAAGAACCATTAGAATTATCCTAAACATTCCTTGGTACCCCAAGGGACGTAGAGGGTGTAGCATGAGTCCTTGGAGGTTCTAACAAGTGTAGAAAGGTTAAGAGAGTATTGTAAAGGTTTAGAATGGTCTAGGAATGTGTATTAGGACTTATAAGGTAGAGGGTGTAGCATGAGTCCTTGGAGGTTCTAACAAATGTAGAATGGTTAAGAGAGTATTCTAAAGGCTTAGAATGGTCTAGGAATGTGTATTAGAACTTATAAGAACCATTAGAATGATCCTAAACATTGCTTGGTACCCCAAGGGACATAGAGGGTGTAGCATGAGTCCTTGGAGGTTCTAACAAGTGTAGAATGGTTAAGAGAGTATTCTAAAGGTTTAGAATGGTCTAGAAATGTGTATTAGGACTTATAAGGTAGAGGGTGTAGCATGAGTCCTTGGAGGTTCTAACAAATGTAGAATGGTTAAGAGAGTATTCTAAAGGCTTAGAATGGTCTAGGAATGTGTATTAGGACTTCTAAGAACCATTAGAATGATCCTAAACGTTGCTTGGTACCCCAAGGGACGTCGACCGTGTAGCATGAGTCCTAGGAGGTTCTAACAAGTTTAGAATGGTTAAGAGAGTATTCAAAAGGCATAGAATGGTCTAGGAATGTGTATTAGGACTTATAAGAACCATTAGAATGATCCTAAACATTGCTTGGTACCCCAAGGGACGTAAAGGGTGTAGCATAAGTCCTTGGAGGTTCTAACAAGTGTAGAATGGTTAAGAGAGTATTCTAAAGGCTTAGGATGGTCTAGGAATGTGTATTAGGACTTATAAGGTAGACGGTGTAGCATGAGTCCTTGGAGGTTCTAACAAGTGTAGAATGGTTAAGAGAGTATTCTAAAGGCTTAGAATGGTCAAGGAATGTGTATTGGGACTTATAAGAACCATTAGAATTATCCTAAACATTGCTTGGAACCCCAAGGGATATAGAGGGTGTAGCATGAGTCCTTGGAGGTACTAACAAGTTTAGAATGGTTAAGAGAGTATTCTAAAGGCTTAGAATGGTCTAGGAATGTGTATTAGGACTTATAAGAACCATTAGAATGATCCTAAATATTGCTTGGTACCCCAAGGGACGTAGAGGGTGTAGCATGAGTCCTTGGAGGTTCTAACAAGTTTAGAATGGTTAAGAGAGTATTCTAAAGGCTTAGAATGGTCAAGGAATGTGTACTGGGACTTATAAGAACCATTATAATGATCCTAAACATTGCTCGGTACCCCAAGGGACGTAGAGGGTGTAGCATGAGTCCTTGGAGGTTCTAACAAGTGTAGAATGGTTAAGAGAGTATTCTAAAGGCTTAGAATGGTCTAGGAATGTGTATTAGGACTTATAAGAACCATTAGAATGATCCTAAACATTGCTTGGTACCCCAAGGGACGTAGAGGGTGTAGCATGAGTCCTTGGAGGTTCTAACAAGTGTAGAAAGGTTAAAAGAGTATTCTAAAGGTTTAGAATGGTCTAGGAATGTGTATAAGGACTTATAAGAACCATTAGAATGATCCTAAACATTTCTTGGTACCCCAAGGGAGGTAAAGGGTGTAGCATGAGTCCTTGGAGGTTCTAACAAGTGTAGAATGGTTAAGAGAGTATTCTAAAGGCTTAGAATGGTCTAGGAATGTGTATTAGGACTTATAAGGTAGAGGGTGTAGCATAAGTCCTTGGAGGTTCAAACAAGTTTAGAATGGTTAAGAGAGTATTCAAAAGGCATAGAATGATCTAGGAATGTGTATTAGGACTTATAAGAACCATTAGAATGATCCAAAAACATTGCTTGGTACCCCAAGGGACGTAGAGGGTGTAGCATGAGTCCTTGGAGGTTCTAGCAAGTGTAGAATGGTTAAGAGAGTAATCTAAAGACTTAGAATGGTCTAGGAATGTGTATTAGGACTTAGAAGAACCATTAGAATTATCCTAAACATTGCTTGGTACCCCAAGGGACGTAGAGGGTGTAACATGAGTCCTTGGAGGTTCTAACAAGTGTAGAATGGTTAAGAGAGTATTCTAAAGGCTTAGAATGGTCTAGGAATGTGTATTAGGACTTATAAGGTAGACGGTGTAGCATGAGTCCTTGGAGGTTCTAACAAGTGTAGAATGGTTAAGAGAGTATACTAAAGGCTTAGAATGGTCAAGGAATGTGTATTGGGACTTATAAGAACCATTAGAATTATCCTAAACATTGCTTGGAACCCCAAGGGATATAGAGGGTGTAGCATGAGTCCTTGGAGGTACTAACAAGTTTAGAATGGTTAAGAGAGTATTCTAAAGGCTTAGAATGGTCTAGGAATGTGTATTAGGACTTATGAGAACCATTAGAATGATCCTAAACATTGCTTGGTACCCCAAGGGACGTAGAGGGTGTAGCATGAGTCCTTGGAGGTTCTAACAAGTTTAGAATGGTTAAGAGAGTATTCTAAAGGCTTAGAATGGTCAAGGAATGTGTACTGGGACTTATAAGAACCATTATAATGATCCTAAACATTGCTCGGTACCCCAAGGGACGTAGAGGGTGTAGCATGAGTCCTTGGAGGTTCTAACAAGTGTAGAATGGTTAAGAGAGTATTCTAAAGGCTTAGAATGGTCTAGGAATGTGTATTAGGACTTATAAGAACCATTAGAAGGATCCTAAACATTGCTTGGTACCCCAAGGGACGTAGAGGGTGTAGCATGAGTCCTTGGAGGTTCTACAAGTGTAGAAAGGTTAAGAGAGTATTCTAAAGGTTTAGAATGGTCTAGGAATGTGTATTAGGACTTATAAGAACCATTAGAATGATCCTAAACATTGCTTGGTACCCCAAGGGAGGTAAAGGGTGTAGCATGAGTCCTTGGAGGTTCTAACAAGTGTAGAATAGTTAAGAGAGTATTCTAAAGGCTTAGAATGGTCTAGGAATGTGTATTAGGACTTATAAGGTAGAGGGTGTAGCATGAGTCCTTGGAGGTTCTAACAAGTTTAGAATGGTTAAGAGAGTAGTCAAAAGGCATAGAATGATCTAGGAATGTGTATTAGGACTTATAAGAACCATTAGAATGATCCAAAAACATTCCTTGGTACCCCAAGGGACGTAGAGGGTGTAGCATGAGTCCTTGGAGGTTCTAGCAAGTGTAGAATGGTTAAGAGAGTAATCTAAAGACTTAGAATGGTCTAGGAATGTGTATTAGGACTTAGAAGAACCATTAGAATTATCCTAAACATTGCTTGGTACCCCAAGGGACGTAGAGGGTGTAACATGAGTCCTTGGAGGTTCTAACAAGTGTAGAATGGTTATGAGAGTATTCTAAAGTCTTAGAATGGTCTAGCAATGTGTATTAGGACATATAGGAACCATTAGAATGATCCTAAACATTGCTTGGTACCCCAAGGGACGTAGAGGGTGTAGCATGAGTCCTTGGAGGTTCTAACAAGTTTAGAATGGTTAAGAGAGTATTCTAAAGGCTTAGAATGGTCAAGGAATGTGTACTGGGACTTATAAGAACCATTATAATGATCCTAAACATTGCTCGGTACCCCAAGGGACGTAGAGGGTGTAGCATGAGTCCTTGGAGGTTCTAACAAGTGTAGAATGGTTAAGAGAGTATTCTAAAGGCTTAGAATGGTCTAGGAATGTGTATTAGGACTTATAAGGTAGAGGGTGTAGCATAAGTCCTTGGAGGTTCTAACAAGTTTAGAATGGTTAAGAGAGTATTCAAAAGGCATAGAATGATCTAGGAATGTGTATTAGGACTTATAAGAACCATTAGAATGATCCAAAAACATTGCTTGGTACCCCAAGGGACGTAGAGGGTGTAGCATGAGTCCTTGGAGGTTCTAGCAAGTGTAGAATGGTTAAGAGAGTAATCTAAAGACTTAGAATGGTCTAGGAATGTGTATTAGGACTAAGAAGAACCATTAGAATTATCCTAAACATTGCTTGGTACCCCAAGGGACGTAGAGGGTGTAACATGAGTCCTTGGAGGTTCTAACAAGTGTAGAATGGTTAAGAGAGTATTCTAAAGGCTTAGAATGGTCTAGGAATGTGTATTAGGACTTATAAGGTAGACGGTGTAGCTTGAGTCCTTGGAGGTTCTAACAAGTGTTGAATGGTTAAGAGAGTATTCTAAAGGCTTAGAATGGTCAAGGAATGTGTATTGGGACTTATAAGAACCATTAGAATTATCCTAAACATTGCTTGGAACCCCAAGGGATATAGAGGGTGTAGCATGAGTCCTTGGAGGTACTAACAAGTTTAGAATGGTTTAGAGAGTATTCTAAAGGCTTAGAATGGTCTAGGAATGTGTATTAGGACTTAAAAGAACCATTAGAATGATCCTAAACATTGCTTGGTACCCCAAGGGACGTAGAGGGTGTAGCATGAGTCCTTGGAGGTTCTAACAAGTTTAGAATGGTTAAGAGAGTATTCTAAAGGCTTAGAATGGTCAAGGAATGTGTACTGGGGCTTATAAGAACCATTATAATGATCCTAAACATTGCTCGGTACCCCAAGGGACGTAGAGGGTGTAGCATGAGTCCTTGGAGGTTCTAACAAGTGTAGAATGGTTAAGAGAGTATTCTAAAGGCTTAGAATGGTCTAGGAATGTGTATTAGGACTTATAAGAACCATTAGAATGATCCTAAACATTGCTTGGTACCCCAAGGGACGTAGAGGGTGTAGCATGAGTCCTTGGAGGTTCTAACAAGTGTAGAAAGGTTAAGAGAGTATTCTAAAGGTTTAGAATGGTCTAGGAATGTGTATTAGGACTTATAAGAACCATTAGAATGATCCTAAACATTGCTTGGTACCCCAAGGGATGTAAAGGGTGTAGCATGAGTCCTTGGAGGTTCTAACAAGTGTAGAATAGTTAAGAGAGTATTCTAAAGGCTTAGAATGGTCTAGGAATGTGTATTAGGACTTATAAGGTAGAGGGTATAGCATGAGTCCTTGGAGGTTCTAACAAGTTTAGAATGGTTAAGAGAGTATTCAAAAGGCATAGAATGATCTAGGAATGTGTATTAGGACTTATAAGAACCATTAGAATGATCCAAAAACATTGCTTGGTACGCCAAGGGACGTAGAGGGTGTAGCATGAGTCCTTGGAGGTTCTAGCAAGTGTAGAATGGTTAAGAGAGTAATCTAAAGACTTAGAATGGTCTAGGAATGTGTATTAGGACTTAGAAGAACCATTAGAATTATCCTAAACATTGCTTGGTACCCCAAGGGACGTAGAGGGTGTAACATGAGTCCTTGGAGGTTCTAACAAGTGTAGAATGGTTAAGAGAGTATTCTAAAGGCTTAGAATGGTTTAGGAATGTGTATTAGGACTTATAAGAACCATTAGAATGATACTACACATTGCTTGTTACCCCAAGGGACGTAGAGGGTGTAGCATGAGTCCTTGGAGGTTCTAACAAGTGTAGAAAGGTTAAGAGAGTATTCTAAAGGTTTAGAATGGTCTAGGAATGTGTATTAGGACTTATAAGGTAGAAGGTGTAGCATGAGTCCTTGTAGGTTCTAACAAATGTAGAATGGTTAAGAGAGTATTCTAAAGGCTTAGAATGGTCTAGGAATGTGTATTAGGACTTATAAGAACCATTAGAATGATCCTAAACATTGCTTCGTATCCCAAGGTACGTAGAGGGTGTAGCATGAGTCCTTGGAGGTTCTAACAAGTGTAGAATGGTTAAGAGAGTATTCTAAAGGTTTAGAATGGTCTAGGAATGTGTATTAGGACTTATAAGGTAGAGGGTGTAGCATGAGTCCTTGGAGGTTCTAACAAATGTAGAATGGTTAAGAGAGTATTCTAAAGGCTTAGAATGGTCTAGGAATGTGTAATAGGACTTATAAGAACCATTAGAATGATCCTAAACATTGCTTGGTACCCCAAGGGACGTAGACCGTGTAGCATGAGTCCTAGGAGGTTCTAACAAGTTTAGAATGGTTAAGAGAGTATTCAAAAGGCATAGAATGGTCTAGGAATGTGTATTAGGACTTATAAGAACCATTAGAATGATCCTAAACATTGCTTGGTACCCCAAGGGAGGTAAAGGGTGTAGCATGAGTCCTTGGAGGTTCTAACAAGTGTAGAATGGTTAAGAGAGTATTCTAAAGGCTTAGAATGGTCTAGGAATGTGTATTAGGACTTATAAGGTAGAGGGTGTAGCATGAGTCCTTGGAGGTTCTAACAAGTGTAGAATGGTTAAGAGTGTATTCTAAAGGCTTAGAATGGTCAAGGAATGTGTATTGGGACTTATAAGAACCATTAGAATTATCCTAAACATTGCTTGGAACCCCAAGGGATATAGAGGGTGTAGCATGAGTCCTTGGAGGTACTAACAAGTTTAGAATGGTTAAGAGAGTATTCTAAAGGCTTAGAATGGTCTAGGAATGTGTATTAGGACTTATAAGAACCATTAGAATGATCCTTAACATTGCTTGGTACCCCAAGGGACGTAGAGGGTGTAGCATGAGTCCTTGGAGGTTCTAACAAGTTTAGAATGGTTAAGAGAGTATTCTAAAGGCTTAGAATGGTCAAGGAATGTGTACTGGGACTTATAAGAACCATTATAATGATCCTAAACATTGCTCGGTACCCCAAGGGACGTAGAGGGTGTAGCATGAGTCCTTGGAGGTTCTAACAAGTGTAGAATGGTTAAGAGAGTATTCTAAAGGCTTAGAATGGTCTAGGAATGTGTATTAGGACTTATAAGAACCATTAGAATGATCCTAAACATTGCTTGGTACCCCAAGGGACGTAGAGGGTGTAGCATGAGTCCTTGGAGGTTCTAACAAGTGTAGAAAGGTTAAGAGAGTATTCTAAAGGTTTAGAATGGTCTAGGAATGTGTATTAGGACTTATAAGAACCATTAGAATGATCCTAAACATTGCTAGGTACCCCAAGGGAGGTAAAGGGTGTAGCATGAGTCCTTGGAAGTTCTAACAAGTGTAGAATGGTTAAGAGAGTATTCTAAAGGCTTAGAATGGTCTAGGAATGTGTATTAGGACTTATAAGGTAGAGGGTGTAGCATAAGTCCTTGGAGGTTCTAATAAGTTTAGAATGGTTAAGAGAGTATTCAAAAGGCATAGAATGATCTAGGAATGTGTATTAGGACTTATAAGAACCATTAGAATGATCCAAAAACATTGCTTGGTACCCCAAGGGACGTAGAGGGTGTAGCATGAGTCCTTGGAGGTTCTAGCAAGTGTAGAATGGTTAAGAGAGTAATCTAAAGACTTAGAATGGTCTAGGAATGTGTATTAGGACTTAGAAGAACCATTAGAATTATCCTAAACATTGCTTGGTACCCCAAGGGACGTAGAGGGTGTAACATGAGTCCTTGGAGGTTCTAACAAGTGTAGAATGGTTAAGAGAGTATTCTAAAGGCTTAGAATGGTCTAGGAATGTGTATTAGGACTTATAAGGTAGACGGTGTAGCATGAGTCCTTGGAGGTTCTAACAAGTGTAGAATGGTTAAGAGAGTATTCTAAAGGCTTAGAATGGTCAAGGAATGTGTATTGGGACTTATAAGAACCATTAGAATTATCCTAAACATTGCTTGGAACCCCAAGGGATATAGAGGGTGTAGCATGAGTCCTTGGAGGTACTAACAAGTTTAGAATGGTTAAGAGAGTATTCTAAAGGCTTAGAATGGTCTAGGAATGTGTATTAGGACTTATAAGAACCATTAGAATGATCCTAAACATTGCTTGGTACCCCAAGGGACGTAGAGGGTGTAGCATGAGTCCTTGGAGGTTCTAACAAGTTTAGAATGGTTAAGAGAGTATTCTAAAGGCTTAGAATGGTCAAGGAATGTGTACTGGGACTTATAAGAACCATTATAATGATCCTAAACATTGCTCGGTACCCCAAGGGACGTAGAGGGTGTAGCATGAGTTCTTGGAGGTTCTAACAAGTGTAGAATGGTTAAGAGAGTATTCTAAAGGCTTAGAATGGTCTAGGAATGTGTATTAGGACTTATAAGAACCATTAGAATGATCCTAAACATTGCTTGGTACCCCAAGGGACGTAGAGGGTGTAGCATGAGTCCTTGGAGGTTCTAACAAGTGTAGAAAGGTTAAGAGAGTATTCTAAAGGTTTAGAATGGTCTAGGAATGTGTATTAGGACTTATAAGAACCATTAGAATGATCCTAAACATTGCTTGGTACCCCAAGGGAGGTAAAGGGTGTAGCATGAGTCCTTGGAGGTTCTAACAAGTGTAGAATGGTTAAGAGAGTATTCTAAAGGCTTAGAATGGTCTAGGAATGTGTATTAGGACTTATAAGGTAGAGGGTGTAGCATGAGTCCTTGGAGGTTCTAACAAGTTTAGAATGGTTAAGAGAGTATTCAAAAGGCATAGAATGATCTAGGAATGTGTATTAGGACTTATAAGAACCATTAGAATGATCCAAAAACATTGCTTGGTACCCCAAGGGACGTAGAGGGTGTAGCATGAGTCCTTGGAGGTTCTAGCAAGTGTAGAATGGTTAAGAGAGTAATCTAAAGACTTAGAATGGTCTAGGAATGTGTATTAGGACTTAGAAGAACCATTAGAATTATCCTAAACATTGCTTGGTATCCCAAGGGACGTAGAGGGTGTAACATGAGTCCTAGGAGGTTCTAACAAGTGTAGAATGGTTAAGAGAGTATTCTAAAGGCTTAGAATGGTCTAGGAATGTGTATTAGGACTTATAAGAACCATTAGAATGATCCTACACATTGCTTGGTACCCCAAGGGACGTAGAGGGTGTAGCATGAGTCCTTGGAGGTTCTAACAAGTGTAGAAAGGTTAAGAGAGTATTCTAAAGGTTTAGAATGGTCTAGGAATGTGTATTAGGACTTATAAGGTAGAGGGTGTAGCATGAGTCCTTGTAGGTTCTAACAAATGTAGAATGGTTAAGAGAGTATTCTAAAGGCTTAGAATGGTCTAGGAATGTGTATTAGGACTTATAAGAACCATTAGAATGATCCTAAACATTGCTTCGTATCCCAAGGTACGTAGAGGGTGTAGCATGAGTCCTTGGAGGTTCTAACAAGTGTAGAATGGTTAAGAGAGTACTCTAAAGGTTTAGAATGGTCTAGGAATGTGTATTAGGACTTATACGGTAGAGGGTGTAGCATGAGTCCTTGGAGGTTCTAACAAATGTAGAATGGTTAAGAGAGTATTCTAAAGGCTTAGAATGGTCTAGGAATGTGTAATAGGACTTATAAGAACCATTAGAATGATCCTACACATTGCTTGGTACCCCAAGGGACGTAGAGGGTGTAGCATGAGTCCTTGGAGGTTCTAACAAGTGTAGAAAGGTTAAGAGAGTATTCTAAAGGTTTAGAATGGTCTAGGAATGTGTATTAGGACTTATAAGAACCATTAGAATGATCCTAAACATTGCTTGGTACCCCAAGGGACGTAGAGGGTGTAGCATGAGTCCTTGGAGGTTCTAACAAGTGTAGAAAGGTTAAGAGAGTATTCTAAAGGTTTAGAATGGTCTAGGAATGTGTATTAGGACTTATAAGAACCATTAGAATGATCCTAAACATTGCTTGGTACCCCAAGGGAGGTAAAGGGTGTAGCATGAGTCCTTGGAGGTTCTAACAAGTGTAGAATGGTTAAGAGAGTATTCTAAAGGCTTAGAATGGTCTAGGAATGTGTATTAGGACTTATAAGGTAGAGGGTGTAGCATGAGTCCTTGGAGGTTCTAACAAGTTTAGAATGGTTAAGAGAGTATTCAAAAGGCATAGAATGATCTAGGAATGTGTATTAGGACTTATAAGAACCATTAGAATGATCCAAAAACATTGCTTGGTACCCCAAGGGACGTAGAGGGTGTAGCATGAGTCCTTGGAGGTTCTAGCAAGTGTAGAATGGTTAAGAGAGTAATCTAAAGACTTAGAATGGTCTAGGAATGTGTATTAGGACTTAGAAGAACCATTAGAATTATCCTAAACATTGCTTGGTATCCCAAGGGACGTAGAGGGTGTAACATGAGTCCTAGGAGGTTCTAACAAGTGTAGAATGGTTAAGAGAGTATTCTAAAGGCTTAGAATGGTCTAGGAATGTGTATTAGGACTTATAAGAACCATTAGAATGATCCTACACATTGCTTGGTACCCCAAGGGACGTAGAGGGTGTAGCATGAGTCCTTGGAGGTTCTAACAAGTGTAGAAAGGTTAAGAGAGTATTCTAAAGGTTTAGAATGGTCTAGGAATGTGTATTAGGACTTATAAGGTAGAGGGTGTAGCATGAGTCCTTGTAGGTTCTAACAAATGTAGAATGGTTAAGAGAGTATTCTAAAGGCTTAGAATGGTCTAGGAATGTGTATTAGGACTTATAAGAACCATTAGAATGATCCTAAACATTGCTTCGTATCCCAAGGTACGTAGAGGGTGTAGCATGAGTCCTTGGAGGTTCTAACAAGTGTAGAATGGTTAAGAGAGTACTCTAAAGGTTTAGAATGGTCTAGGAATGTGTATTAGGACTTATACGGTAGAGGGTGTAGCATGAGTCCTTGGAGGTTCTAACAAATGTAGAATGGTTAAGAGAGTATTCTAAAGGCTTAGAATGGTCTAGGAATGTTTAATAGGACTTATAAGAACCATTAGAATGATCCTAAACATTGCTTGGTACCCCAAGGGAGGTAAAGGGTGTAGCATGAGTCCTTGGAGGTTCTAACAAGTGTAGAATGGTTAAGTGAGTATTCTAAAGGCTTAGAATGGTCTAGGAATGTGTATTAGGACTTATAAGGTAGAGGGTGTAGCATGAGTCCTTGGAGGTTCTAACAAGTGTAGAATGGTTAAGAGTTTATTCTAAAGGCTTAGAATGGTCAAGGAATGTGTATTGGGACTTATAAGAACCATTAGAATGATCCTAAACATTGCTTGGTACCCAAAGTGACATAGAGGGTGTAGCATGAGTCCTCTGAGGTACTAACTAGTTTAGAATGGTTAAGAGAGTATTCTAAAGACATAGAATGGTCTAGGAATGTGTATTAGGACTTATAAGAACCATTAGAATGATCCTAAACATTGCTTGGTACCCCAAGGGACGTAGAGGGTGTAGCATGAGTCCTTGGAGGTTCTAACAAGTGTAGAATGGTTAAGAGAGTATTCTAAAGGTTTAGAATGGTCAAGGAATGTGTATTGGGACTTATAAGAACCATTAGAATGATCCTAAACATTGCTCGGTACCCCAAGGGACGTAGAGGGTGTAGCATAAGTCCTTGGAGGTTCTAACAAGTGTAGAATGGTTAAGAGAGTATTCAAAAGGCTTAGAATGGTCTAGGAAAGTGTATTAGGACTTATAAGAACCATTAGAATGATCATAAACATTGCTTAGTACCTCAAGGGACGTAGAGGGTGTAGCATGAGTCCTTGGAGGTTCTAACAAGTGTAGAATGGTTAAGAGAGTATTCTAAAGGCTTAGAATGGTCTAGGAATGTGTATTAGGACTTATAAAAACCATTAGAATGATCCTAAACATTGCTTGGTACCCCAAGGGACGTAGAAGGTGTAGCATGAATCCTTGGAGGTTCTAACAAGTGTAGAATGGTTAAGAGAGTAATCTAAAGGCTTAGAATGGTCTAGGAATGTGTATTTGCACTTAAAAGAACATTTAGAATGATCCTAAACATTGCTTGGTACCCCAAGGGACGTGGAGGCTGTAGCATGAGTCCTTGGAGGTTCTAACAAGTGTAGAATGGTTAAGAGAGTATTCTAAAGGCTTAGAATAGTCTAGGAATGTGTATTAGGACTTATAAGAACCATTAGAATGACCCTAAACATTGCTTGGTACCCCAAGGGATGTAGAGGGTGTAGCATGAGTCCTTGGAGGTTCTAACAAGTTTAGAATGGTTAAGAGAGTATTCTAAAGGCTTAGAATGGTCTAGGAATGTGTATTTGGACATAAAAGAACATTTAGAATGATCCTAAACATTGCTTGGTACCCCAAGGGACGTGGAGGCTGTAGCATGAGTCCTTGGAGGTTCTAACAAGTGTAGAATGGTTAAGAGAGTATTCTAAAGACTTAGAATAGTCTAGGAATGTGTATTAGGACTTATAAGAACCATTAGAATGATCCTAAACATTGCTTGGTACCCCAAGGGACATAGAGGGTGTAGCATGAGTCCTTGGAGGTTCTAACAAGTGTAGAATGGTTAAGAGAGTATTCTAAAGGCTTAGAATGGTCAAGGAATGTGTATTGGGACTTATAAGAACCATTAGAATGATCCTAAACATTGCTCGGTACCCCAAGGGACGTAGAGGGTGTAGCATGAGTCCTTGGAGGTTCTAACAAGTGTAGAATGGTTAGGAGAGTATTCTAAAGGCTTAGAATGGTCTAGGAATGTGTATTATGACTTATAAGGTAGAGGGTGTAGCATGAGTCCTTGGAGGTTCTAACAAGTGTAGAATGGTTAAGAGAGTATTCTAAAGGCTTAGAATGGTCTAGGAATGTGTATTAGGACTTATAAGAACAATTAGAATGATCCTACACATTGCTTGGTACCCCAAGGGACGTAGAGGGTGTAGCATGAGTCCTTGGAGGTTCTAACAAGTGTAGAAAGGTTAAGAGAGTATTCTAAAGGTTTAGAATGGTCTAGGAATGTTTATTAGGACTTATAAGGTAGAGGGTGTAGCATGAGTCCTTGTAGGTTCTAACAAATGTAGAATGGTTAAGAGAGTATTCTAAAGGCTTAGAATGGTCTAGGAATGTGTATTAGGACTTATAAGAAACATTAGAATGATCCTAAACATTGCTTCGTATCCCAAGGTACGTAGAGGGTGTAGCATGAGTCCTTGGAGGTTCTAACAAGTGTAGAATGGTTAAGAGAGTATTCTAAAGGTTTAGAATGGTCTAGGAATGTGTATTAGGACTTATAAGGTAGAGGGTGTAGCATGAGTCCTTGGAGGTTCTAACAAGTGTAGAATGGTTAAGAGAGTATTCTAAAGGCTTAGAATGGTCTAGGAATGTGTATTAGGACTTATAAGAACCATTAGAATGATCCTAAACATTGCTTGGTACCCCAAGGGACGTAGAGGGTGTATCATGAGTCCTTGGAGGTTCTAACAAGTTTAGAATGGTTAAGAAAGTATTCTAAAGGCTTAGAATGGTCTAGGAATGTGTATTAGGACTTATAAGAACCATTAGAATGATCCTAAACATTGCTTGGTACCCCAAGGGATGTAGAGGGTGTAGCATGAGTCCTTGGAGGTTCTAACAAGTTTAGAATGGTTAAGAGAGTATTCTAAAGGCTTAGAATGGTCTAGGAATGTGTATTTGGACATAAAAGCACATTTAGAATGATCCTAAACATTGCTTGGTACCCCAAGGGACGTAGAGGGTGTAGCATGAATCCTTGGAGGTTCTAACAAGTGTAGAAAGGTTAAGAGAGTATTGTAAAGGTTTAGAATGGTCTAGGAATGTGTATTAGGACTTATAAGGTAGAGGGTGTAGCATGAGTCCTTGGAGGTTCTAACAAATGTAGAATGGTTAAGAGAGTATTCTAAAGGCTTAGAATGGTCTAGGAATGTGTATTAGGACTTATAAGAACCATTAGAATGATCCTAAACATTGCTTGGTACCCCAAGGGACATAGAGGGTGTAGCATGAGTCCTTGGAGGTTCTAACAAGTGTAGAATGGTTAAGAGAGTATTCTAAAGGTTTAGAATGGTCTAGAAATGTGTATTAGGACTTATAAGGTAGAGGGTGTAGCATGAGTCCTTGGAGGTTCTAACAAATGTAGAATGGTTAAGAGAGTATTCTAAAGGCTTAGAATAGTCTAGGAATGTGTATTATGACTTCTAAGAACCATTAGAATGATCCTAAACGTTGCTTGGTACCCCAAGGGACGTAGACCGTGTAGCATGAGTCCTAGGAGGTTCTAACAAGTTTAGAATGGTTAAGAGAGTATTCAAAAGGCATAGAATGGTCTAGGAATGTGTATTAGCACTTATAAGAACCATTAGAATGATCCTAAACATTGCTTGGTACCCCAAGGGACGTAAAGGGTGTAGCATAAGTCCTTGGAGGTTCTAACAAGTGTAGAATGGTTAAGAGAGTATTCTAAAGGCGTAGAATGGTCTAGGAATGTGTATTAGGACTTATAAGGTAGACGGTGTAGCATGAGTCCTTGGAGGTTCTAACAAGTGTAGAATGGTTAAGAGAGTATTCTAAAGGCTTAGAATGGTCTAGGAATGTGTATTATGACTTCTAAGAACCATTAGAATGATCCTAAACGTTGCTTGGTACCCCAAGGGACGTAGACCGTGTAGCATGAGTCCTTGGAGGTACTAACAAGTTTAGAATGGTTAAGAGAGTATTCTAAAGGCTTAGAATGGTCAAGGAATGTGTATTGGGACTTATAAGAACCATTAGAATGATCCTAAACATTGCTCGGTACCCCAAGGGACGTAGAGGGTGTAGCATGTGTCCTTGGAGGTTCTCACAAGTGTAGAATGGTTAAGAGAGTATTCTAAAGGCTTAGAATGGTCTAGGAATGTGTATTAGGACTTATAAGAACCATTAGAATGATCCTAAACATTGCTTGGTACCCCAAGGGACGTAGAGGGTGTATCATGAGTCCTTGGAGGTTCTAACAAGTTTAGAATGGTTAAGAAAGTATTCTAAAGGCTTAGAATGGTCTAGGAATGTGTATTAGGACTTATAAGAACCATTAGAATGATCCTAAACATTGCTTGGTACCCCAAGGGATGTAGAGGGTGTAGCATGAGTCCTTGGAGGTTCTAACAAGTTTAGAATGGTTAAGAGAGTATTCTAAAGGCTTAGAATGGTCTAGGAATGTGTATTTGGACATAAAAGAACATTTAGAATGATCCTAAACAATGCTTGGTACCCCAAGGGACGTAGAGGGTGTAGCATGAATCCTTGGAGGTTCTAACAAGTGTAGAAAGGTTAAGAGAGTATTGTAAAGGTTTAGAATGGTCTAGGAATGTGTATTAGGACTTATAAGGTAGAGGGTGTAGCATGAGTCCTTGGAGGTTCTAACAAATGTAGAATGGTTAAGAGAGTATTCTAAAGGCTTAGAATGGTCTAGGAATGTGTATTAGGACTTATAAGAACCATTAGAATGATCCTAAACATTGCTTGGTACCCCAAGGGACATAGAGGGTGTAGCATGAGTCCTTGGAGGTTCTAACAAGTGTAGAATGGTTAAGAGAGTATTCTAAAGGTTTAGAATGGTCTAGAAATGTGTATTAGGACTTATAAGAACCATTAGAATGATCCTAAACATTGCTCGGTACCCCAAGGGACGTAGAGGGTGTAGCATGAGTCCTTGGAGGTTCTAACAAGTGTAGAATGGTTAAGAGAGTATTCTAAAGGCTTAGAATGTTCTAGGAATGTGTATTAGGACTTATAAGAACCATTAGAATGATCCTAAACATTGCTTGGTACCCCAAGGGACGTAGAGGGTGTAGCATGAGTCCTTGGAGGTTCTAACAGGTGTAGAATAGTTAAGAGAGTATTCTAAAGGCGTAGAATGGTCTAGTAATGTGTATTAGGACTTATAAGGTAGAGGGTGTAGCATGAGTCCTTGGAGGTTCTAACAAATGTAGAATGGTTAAGAGAGTATTCTAAAGGCTTAGAATGGTCTAGGAATGTGTATTATGACTTCTAAGAACCATTAGAATGATCCTAAACGTTGCTTGGTACCCCAAGGGACGTAGACCGTGTAGCATGAGTCCTAGGAGGTTCTAACAAGTTTAGAATGGTTAAGAGAGTATTCAAAAGGCATAGAATGGTCTAGGAATGTGTATTAGGACTTATAAGAACCATTAGAATGATCCTAAACATTGCTTGGTACCCCAAGGGACGTAAAGGGTGTAGCATAAGTCCTTGGAGGTTCTAACAAGTGTAGAATGGTTAAGAGAGTATTCTAAAGGCTTAGAATGGTCTAGGAATGTGTATTAGGACTTATAAGGTAGACGGTGTAGCATGAGTCCTTGGAGGTTCTAACAAGTGTAGAATGGTTAAGAGAGTATTCTAAAGGCTTAGAATGGTCAAGGAATGTGTATTGGGACTTATAAGAACCATTAGAATTATCCTAAACATTGCTTGGAACCCCAAGGGATATAGAGGGTGTAGCATGAGTCCTTGGAGGTACTAACAAGTTTAGAATGGTTAAGAGAGTATTCTAAAGGCTTAGAATGGTCAAGGAATGTGTATTGGGACTTATAAGAACCATTAGAATGATCCTAAACATTGCTCGGTACCCCAAGGGACGTAGAGGGTGTAGCATGAGTCCTTGGAGGTTCTAACAAGTGTAGAATGGTTAAGAGAGTATTCTAAAGGCTTAGAATGTTCTAGGAATGTGTATTAGGACTTATAAGAACCATTAGAATGATTCTAAACATTGCTTGGTACCCCAAGGGACGTAGAGGGTGTAGCATGAGTCCTTGGAGGTTCTAACAGGTGTAGAATAGTTAAGAGAGTATTCTAAAGGCTTAGAATGGTCAAGGAATGTGTATTAGGACCTATAAGAACCATTAGAATGATCCTAAACATTGCTTGGTACCGCAAGGGACGTAGAGGGTGTAGCATGAGTCCTTGGAGGTTCTAACAAATGTAGAATGGTTATGAGAGTGTTCTAAAGGCTTAGAATGGTCTAGGAATGTGTATTAGGACATATAAGAACCATTAGAATGATCCTAAACATTGCTTGGTACCCCAAGGGACGTAGAGGGTGTAGCATGAGTCCTTGGAGGTTCTAGCAAGTGTAGAATGGTTAGGAGAGTATTCTAAAGGCTTAGAATGGTCTAGGAATGTGTATTATGACTTATAAGGTAGAGGGTGTAGCATGAGTCCTTGGAGGTTCTAACAAATGTAGAATGGTTAAGAGAGTATTCTAAAGGCTTAGAGTGGTCTAGGAATGTGTATTAGGACTTATAAGAACCATTAGAATGATCCAAAACATTCCTTGGTACCCCAAGGGACGTAGAGGGTGTAGCATGAATCCTTGGAGGTTCTAACAAGTGTAGAAAGGTTAAGAGAGTATTCTAAAGGTTTAAAATGGTCTAGGAATGTGTAGTAGGACTTATAAGGTAGATGGTGTAGCATGAGTCCTTGGAGGTTCTAACAAATGTAGAATGGTTAAGAGAGTATTCTAAAGGCTTAGAATGGTCTAGGAATGTGTATTAGGACTTATAAGAACCATTAGAATGATCCAAAACATTCCTTGTTACCCCAAGGGACGTAGAGGGTGTAGCATGAATCCTTGGAGGTTCTAACAAGTGTAGAAAGGTTAAGAGAGTATTCTAAAGGTTTAGAATGGTCTAGGAATGTGTAGTAGGACTTATAAGGTAGATGGTGTAGCATGAGTCCTTGGAGGTTCTAACAAATGTAGAATGGTTAAGAGAGTATTCTAAAGGCTTAGAATGGTCTAGGAATGTGTATTAGGACTTATAAGAACCATTAGAATGATCCAAAACATTCCTTGGTACCCCAAGGGACGTAGATGGTGTAGCATGAGTCCTTGGAGGTTCTAACAAATGTAGAATGGTTAAGAGAGTATTCCAAAGGCTTAGAATGGTCTAGGAATGTGTATTAGGACTTATAAGAACCATTAGAATGATCCTAAACATTGCTTGGTATCCCAAGGGACGTAGAGGGTGTAGCATGAGTCCTTGGAGGTTCTAACAAGTGTAGAATGGTTAAGAGAGTATTCTAAAGGCTTAGAATGGTCTAGGAATGTGTATTAGGACTTATAAGGTAGACGGTGTAGCATGAGTCCTTGGAGGTTCTAACAAGTGTAGAATGGTTAAGATAGTATTCTAAAGGCTTAGAATGGTCAAGGAATGTGTATTGGGACTTATAAGAACCATTAGAATTATCCTAAACATTGCTCGGTACCCCAAGGGACGTAGAGGGTGTAGCATGAGTCCTTGGAGGTTCTAACAAGTGTAGAATGGTTAAGAGAGTATTCTAAAGGCTTAGAATGGTCTAGGAATGTGTATTAGGACTTATAAGAACCATTAGAATGATCCTAAACATTGCTTGGTACCCCAAGGGACGTAGAGGGTGTATCATGAGTCCTTGGAGGTTCTAACAAGTTTAGAATGGTTAAGAAAGTATTCTAAAGGCTTAGAATGGTCTAGGAATGTGTATTAGGACTTATAAGAACCATTAGAATGATCCTAAACATTGCTTGGTACCCCAAGGGATGTAGAGGGTGTAGCATGAGTCCTTGGAGGTTCTAACAAGTTTAGAATGGTTAAGAGAGTATTCTAAAGGCTTAGAATGGTCTAGGAATGTGTATTTGGACATAAAAGAACATTTAGAATGATCCTAAACATTGCTTGGTACCCCAAGGGACGTAGAGGGTGTAGCATGAATCCTTGGAAGTTCTAACAAGTGTAGAAAGGTTAAGAGAGTATTGTAAAGGTTTAGAATGGTCTAGGAATGTGTATTAGGACTTATAAGGTAGAGGGTGTAGCATGAGTCCTTGGAGGTTCTAACAAATGTAGAATGGTTAAGAGAGTATTCTAAAGGCTTAGAATGGTCTAGGAATGTGTATTAGGACTTATAAGAACCATTAGAATGATCCTAAACATTGCTTGGTACCCCAAGGGACATAGAGGGTGTAGCATGAGTCCTTGGAGGTTCTAACAAGTGTAGAATGGTTAAGAGAGTATTCTAAAGGTTTAGAATGGTCTAGAAATGTGTATTAGGACTTATAAGGTAGAGGGTGTAGCATGAGTCCTTGGAGGTTCTAACAAATGTAGAATGGTTAAGAGAGTATTCTAAAGGCTTAGAATGGTCTAGGAATGTGTATTAGGACTTATAAGAACCATTAGAATGATCCAAAACATTCCTTGTTACCCCAAGGGACGTAGAGGGTGTAGCATGAATCCTTGGAGATTCTAACAAGTGTAGAAAGGTTAAGAGAGTATTCTAAAGGTTTAGAATGGTCTAGGAATGTGTAGTAGGACTTATAAGGTAGATGGTGTAGCATGAGTCCTTGGAGGTTCTAACAAATGTAGAATGGTTAAGAGAGTATTCTAAAGGCTTAGAATGGTCTAGGAATGTGTATTAGGACTTATAAGAACCATTAGAATGATCCTAAACATTGCTTGGTATCCCAAGGGACGTAGAGGGTGTAGCATGAGTCCTTGGAGGTTCTAACAAGTGTAGAATGGTTAAGAGAGTATTCTAAAGGCTTAGAATGGTCAAGGAATGTGTATTGGGACTTATAAGAACCATTAGAATGATCCTAAACATTGCTCGGTACCCCAAGGGACGTAGAGGGTGTAGCATGAGTCCTTGGAGGTTCTAACAAGTGTAGAATGGTTAAGAGAGTATTCTAAAGGCTTAGAATGTTTTAGGAATGTGTATTAGGACTTATAAGAACCATTAGAATGATCCTAAACATTGCTTGGTACCCCAAGGGACGTAGAGGGTGTAGCATGAGTCCTTGCAGGTTCTAACAGGTGTAGAATAGTTAAGAGAGTGTTCTAAAGGCTTAGAATGGTCTAGGAATGTGTATTAGGACCTATAAGAACCATTAGAATGATCCTAAACATTGCTTGGTACCGCAAGTGACGTAGAGGGTGTAGCATGAGTCCTTGGAGGTTCTAACAAATGTAGAATGGTTAAGAGAGTGTTATAAAGGCTTAGAATGGTCTAGGAATGTGTATTAGGACTTATAAGAACCATTAGAATGATCCTAAACATTGCTTAGTACCTCAAGGGACGTAGAGGGTGTAGCATGAGTCCTTCGAGGTTCTAACAAGTGTAGAATGGTTAAGAGAGTATTCTAAAGGCTTAGAATGGTCTAGGAAAGTGTATTAGGACTTATAAGAACCATTAGAATGATCCTAAACATTGCTTGGTACCCCAAGGGACGTAGATGGTGTAGCATGAATCCTTGGAGGTTCTAACAAGTGTAGAATGGTTAAGAGAGTAATCTAAAGGCTTAGAATGGTCTAGGAATGTGTATTAGGACATATACGAACATTTAGAATAATCCTACACATTGTTTGGTACCCTAATGGACGCAGATGGTGTAGCATGAGTCCATGGAGGTTCTAACAAGTGTAGAATGGTTGAGAGAGTATTCTAAATGCTTAGAATGGTCTAGGAATGTGTATAAGGACTTAGAAGAACAATTAGAATGATCCTAAACATTGCTTGGTACCATAATGGAAGTAGAGGGTGTAGCATGAGTCCTTGGAGGTACTAACAAGTTTAGAATGGTTAAGAGAGTATTCTAAAGGCTTAGAATGGTCTAGGAATGTGTATTAGGACTTATAAGAACCATTAGAATGATCCTAAATATTGCTTGGTACCCCAAGGGACGTAGAGGGTGTAGCATGAGTCCTTGGAGGTTCTAACAAGTGTAGAATGGTTAAGAGAGTATTCTAAAGGCTTAGAATGATCAAGGAATGTGTATTGGGACTTATAAGAACCATTAGAATTATCCTAAACATTGCTTGGAACCCCAAGGGACATAGAGGGTGTAGCATGAGTCCTTGGAGGTGCTAACAAGTTTAGAATGGTTAAGAGAGTATTCTAAAGGCTTAGAATGGTCTAGGAATGTGTATTAGGACTTATAAGAACCATTAGAATGATCCTAAGCATTGCTTTGTACCGCAAGGGACGTAGAGGGTGTAGCATGAGTCCTTGGAGGTTCTAACAAATGTAGAATGGTTAAGAGAGTGTTCTAAAGGCTTAGAATGGTCTAGGAATGTGTATTTGGACATAAAAGAACATTTAGAATGATCCTAAACATTGCTTGGTACCCCAAGGGACGTAGAGGGTGTAGCATGAATCCTTGGAGGTTCTAACAAGTGTAGAAAGGTTAAGAGAGTATTGTAAAGGTTTAGAATGGTCTAGGAATGTGTATTAGGACTTTTAAGGTAGAGGGTGTAGCATGAGTCCTTGGAGGTTCTAACAAATGTAGAATGGTTAAGAGAGTATTCTAAAGGCTTAGAATGGTCTAGGAATGTGTATTAGGACTTATAAGAACCATTAGAATGATCCTAAACATTGCTTGGTACCCCAAGGGACATAGAGGGTGTAGCATGAGTCCTTGGAGGTTCTAACAAGTGTAGAATGGTTAAGAGAGTATTCTAAAGGTTTAGAATGGTCTAGAAATATGTATTAGGACTTATAAGGTAGAGGGTGTAGCATGAGTCCTTGGAGGTTCTAACAAATGTAGAATGGTTAAGAGAGTATTCTAAAGGCTTAGAATGGTCTAGGAATGTGTATTAGGACTTCTAAGAACCATTAGAATGATCCTAAATGTTGCTTGGTACCCCAAGGGACGTAGACCGTGTAGCATGAGTCCTAGGAGGTTCTAACAAGTTTAGAATGGTTAAGAGAGCATTCAAAAGGCATAGAATGGTCTAGGAATGTGTATTAGGACTTATAAGAACCATTAGAATGATCCTAAACATTGCTTGGTACCCCAAGGGACGTAAAGGGTGTAGCATAAGTCCTTGGAGGTTCTAACAAGTGTAGAATGGTTAAGAGAGTATTCTAAAGGCTTAGAATGGTCTAGGAATGTGTATTAGGACTTATAAGGTAGACGGTGTAGCATGAGTCCTTGGAGGTTCTAACAAGTGTAGAATGGTTAAGAGAGTATTCTAAAGGCTTAGAATGGTCAAGGAATGTGTATTGGGACTTATAAGAACCATTAGAATTATCCTAAACATTGCTTGGAACCCCAAGGGATATAGAGGGTGTAGCATGAGTCCTTGGAGGTACTAACAAGTTTAGAATGGTTAAGAGAGTATTCTAAAGGCTTAGAATGGTCAAGGAATGTGTATTGGGACTTATAAGAACCATTAGAATGATCCTAAACATTGCTCGGTACCCCAAGGGACGTAGAGGGTGTAGCATGAGTCCTTGGAGGTTCTAACAAGTGTAGAATGGTTAAGAGAGTATTCTAAAGGCTTAGAATGTTCTAGGAATGTGTATTAGGACTTATAAGAACCATTAGAATGATCCTAAACATTGCTTGGTACCCCAAGGGACGTAGAGGGTGTAGCATGAGTCCTTGGAGGTTCTAACAGGTGTAGAATAGTTAAGAGAGTATTCTAAAGGCTTAGAATGGTCAAGGAATGTGTATTAGGACCTATAAGAACCATTAGAATGATCCTAAACATTGCTTGGTACCGCAAGGGACGTAGAGGGTGTAGCATGAGTCCTTGGAGGTTCTAACAAATGTAGAATGGTTAAGAGAGTGTTCTAAAGGCTTAGAATGGTCTAGGAATGTGTATTAGGACATATAAGAACCATTAGAATGATCCTAAACATTGCTTGGTACCCCAAGGGACGTAGAGGGTGTAGCATGAGTCCTTGGAGGTTCTAGCAAGTGTGGAATGGTTAGGAGAGTATTCTAAAGGCTTAGAATGGTCTAGGAATGTGTATTATGACTTATAAGGTAGAGGGTGTAGCATGAGTCCTTGGAGGTTCTAACAAATGTAGAATGGTTAAGAGAGTATTCTAAAGGCTTAGAATGGTCTAGGAATGTGTATTAGGACTTATAAGAACCATTAGAATGATCCAAAACATTCCTTGGTACCCCAAGGGACGTAGAGGGTGTAGCATGAATCCTTGGAGGTTCTAACAAGTGTAGAAAGGTTAAGAGAGTATTCTAAAGGTTTAGAATGGTCTAGGAATGTGTAGTAGGACTTATAAGGTAGATGGTGTAGCATGAGTCCTTGGAGGTTCTAACAAATGTAGAATGGTTAAGAGAGTATTCTAAAGGCTTAGAATGGTCTAGGAATGTGTATTAGGACTTATAAGAACCATTAGAATGATCCTAAACATTGCTTGGTATCCCAAGGGACGTAGAGGGTGTAGCATGAGTCCTTGGAGGTTCTAACAAGTGTAGAATGGTTAAGAGAGTATTCTAAAGGCTTAGAATGGTCAAGGAATGTGTATTGGGACTTATAAGAACCATTAGAATGATCCTAAACATTGCTCGGTACCCCAAGGGACGTAGAGGGTGTAGCATGAGTCCTTGGAGGTTCTAACAAGTGTAGAATGGTTAAGAGAGTATTCTAAAGGCTTAGAATGTTCTAGGAATGTGTATTAGGACTTATAAGAACCATTAGAATGATCCTAAACATTGCTTGGTACCCCAAGGGACGTAGAGGGTGTAGCATGAGTCCTTGCAGGTTCTAACAGGTGTAGAATAGTTAAGAGAGTGTTCTAAAGGCTTAGAATGGTCTAGGAATGTGTATTAGGACCTATAAGAACCATTAGAATGATCCTAAACATTGCTTGGTACCGCAAGTGACGTAGAGGGTGTAGCATGAGTCCTTGGAGGTTCTAACAAATGTAGAATGGTTAAGAGAGTGTTATAAAGGCTTAGAATGGTTTAGGAATGTGTATTAGGACTTATAAGAACCATTAGAATGATCCTAAACATTGCTTAGTACCTCAAGGGACGTAGAGGGTGTAGCATGAGTCCTTCGAGGTTCTAACAAGTGTAGAATGGTTAAGAGAGTAATCTAAAGGCTTAGAATGGTCTAGGAATGTGTATTAGGACATATACGAACATTTAGAATAATCCTACTCATTGTTTGGTACCCTAATGGACGCAGATGGTGTAGCATGAGTCCATGGAGGTTCTAACAAGTGTAGAATGGTTAAGAGAGTATTCTAAATGCTTAGAATGGTCTAGGAATGTGTATAAGGACTTAGAAGAACAATTTGAATGATCCTAAACATTGCTTGGTACCATAATGGAAGTAGAGGGTGTAGCATGAGTCCTTGGAGGTTCTAACAAGTGTAGAATGGTTAAGAGAGTATTCTAAAGGCTTAGAATGGTCTAGGAATGTGTATTAGGACTTATAAGAACCATTAGAATGATCCTAAATATTGCTTGGTACCCCAAGGGACGTAGAGGGTGTAGCATGAGTCCTTGGAGGTTCTAACAAGTGTAGAATGGTTAAGAGAGTATTCTAAAGGCTTAGAATGATCAAGGAATGTGTATTGGGACTTATAAGAACCATTAGAATTATCCTAAACATTGCTTGGAACCCCAAGGGACATAGAGGGTGTAGCATGAGTCCTTGGAGGTTCTAACAAATGTAGAATGGTTAAGAGAGTGTTCTAAAGGCTTAGAATGGTCTAGGAATGTGTATCAGGACTTATAAGAACCATTAGAATGATCCTAAACATTGCTTAGTACCTCAAGGGACGTAGAGGGTGTAGCATGAGTCCTTCGAGGTTCTAACAAGTGTAGAATGGTTAAGAGAGTATTCTAAAGGCTTAGAATGGTCTAGGAAAGTGTATTAGGACTTATAAGAACCATTAGAATGATCCTAAACATTGCTTGGTACCCCAAGGGACGTAGAGGGTGTAGCATGTATCCTTGGAGGTTCTAACAAGTGTAGAATGGTTAAGAGAGTAATCTAAAGGCTTAGAATGGTTTAGGAATGTGTATTAGGACATATACGAACATTTAGAATAATCCTACACATTGTTTGGTACCCTAATGGACGCAGATGGTGTAGCATGAGTCCATGGAGGTTCTAACAAGTTTAGAATGGTTAAGAGAGTATTCTAAATGCTTAGAATGGTCTAGGAATGTGTATAAGGACTTAGAAGAACAATTAGAATGATCCTAAACATTGCTTGGTACCATAATGGAAGTAGAGGGTGTAGCATGAGTCCTTGGAGGTTCTAACAAGTTTAGAATGGTTAAGAGAGTATTCTAAAGGCTTAGAATACTCTAGGAATGTGTATTAGGACTTATAAGAACCATTAGAATGATCCTAAACATTGCTTGGTACCCCAAGGGACGTAGAGGGTGTAGCATGAGTCCTTGGAGGTTCTAACAAGTGTAGAATGGTTAAGAGAGTATTTTAAAGGATTAGAATGGTCTAGGAATGTGTATTAGGACTTATAAGAACCATTAGAATTATCCTAAACATTGCTTGGTACCCCAAGGGACGTAGAGGGTGTAGCATGAGTCCTTGGAGGTTCTAACAAGTTTAGAATGGTTAAGAGAGTATTCTAAAGGCTTAGAATGGTCTAGGAATGTGTATAAGGACTTAGAAGAACAATTAGAATGATCCTAAACATTGCTTGGTACCATAATTGAAGTAGAGGGTGTAGCATGAGTCCTTGGAGGTACTAACAAGTTTAGAATGGTTAAGAGAGTATTCTAAAGGCTTAGAATGGTCTAGGAATGTGTATTAGAACTTATAAGAACCATTAGAATGATCCTAAATATTGCTTGGTACCCCAAGGGACGTAGAGAGTGTAGCATGAGTCCTTGGAGGTTCTAACAAGTGTAGAATGGTTAAGAGAGTATTCTAAAGGCTTATAATGATCAAGGAATGTGTATTGGGACTTATAAGAACCATTAGAATTATCCTAAACATTGCTTGGAACCCCAAGGGACATAGAGGGTGTAGCATGAGTCCTTGGAGGTGCTAACAAGTTTAGAATGGTTAAGAGAGTATTCTAAAGGCTTAGAATGGTCTACGAATGTGTATTAGGACTTATAAGAACCATTAGAATGATCCTAAACATTGCTTGGTACCGCAAGGGACGTAGAGGGTGTAGCATGAGTCCTTGGAGGTTCTAACAAATGTAGAATGGTTAAGAGAGTGTTCTAAAGGCTTAGAATGGTCTAGGAATGTGTATTAGGACTTATAAGAACCATTAGAATGATCCTAAACATTGCTTAGTACCTCAAGGGACGTAGAGGGTGTAGCATGAGTCCTTCGAGGTTCTAACAAGTGTAGAATGGTTAAGAGAGTATTCTAAAGGCTTAGAATGGTCTAGGAAAGTGTATTAGGACTTATAAGAACCATTAGAATGATCCTAAACATTGCTTGGTACCCCAAGGGACGTAGAGGGTGTAGCATGTATCCTTGGAGGTTCTAACATGTTTAGAATGGTTAAGAGAGTAATCTAAAGGCTTAGAATGGTCTAGGAATGTGTATTAGGACATATACGAACATTTAGAATAATCCTACACATTGTTTGGTACCCTAATGGACGCAGATGGTGTAGCATGAGTCCATGGAGGTTCTAACAAGTTTAGAATGGTTAAGAGAGTATTCTAAATGCTTAGAATGGTCTAGGAATGTGTATAAGGACTTAGAAGAACAATTAGAATGATCCTAAACATTGCTTGGTACCATAATGGAAGTAGAGGGTGTAGCATGAGTCCTTGGAGGTTCTAACAAGTGTAGAATGGTTAAGAGAGTATTTTAAAGGCTTAGAATGGTCTAGGAATGTGTATTAGGACTTATAAGAACCATTAGAATTATCCTAAACATTGCTTGGTACCCCAAGGGACGTAGAGGGTGTAGCATGAGTCCTTGGAGGTTCTAACAAGTTTAGAATGGTTAAGAGAGTATTCTAAAGGCTTAAATGGTCTAGGAATGTGTATTAGGACATATAAGAACCATTAGAATGATCCTAAACATTGCTTGGTACCGCAACGGACGTAGAGGGTGTAGCATGAGTCCTTGGAGGTTCTAACAAATGTAGAATGATTAAGAGAGTGTTCTAAAGGCTTAGAATGGTCTAGGAATGTGTATTAGGACTTATAAGAACCATTAGAATGATCCTAAACATTGCTTAGTACCTCAAGGGACGTAGAGGGTGTAGCATGAGTCATTCGAGGTTCTAACAAGTGTAGAATGGTTAAGAGAGTATTCTAAATGCTTAGAATGGTCTAGGAAAGTGTATTAGGACTTATAAGAACCATTAGAATGATCCTAAACATTGCTTGGTACCCCAAGGGACGTAGAGGGTGTAGCATGAATCCTTGGAGGTTCTAACAAGTGTAGAATGGTTAAGAGAGTAATCTAAAGGGTTAGAATGATCCAGGAATGTGTATTAGGACATATACAAACATTTAGAATGATCCTAAACATTGTTTGGTACCCTAATGGACGCAGATGGTGTAGCATGAGTCCATGGAGGTTCTAACAAGTGTAGAATGGTTAAGAGAGTATTCTAAAGGCTTAGAATGGTCTAGGAATTTGTATAAGGACTTAGAAGAACAATTAGAATGATCCTAAACTTTGCTTGGTACCATAATGGAAGTAGAGGGTGTAGCATGAGTCCTTGGAGGTTCTAACAAGTGTAGAATGGTTAAGAGAATATTTTAAAGGCTTAGAATGGTCTAGGAATGTGTATTAGGACTTATAAGAACCATTAGAATTATCCTAAACATTGCTTGGTACCCCAAGGGACGTAGAGGGTGTAGCATGAGTCCTTGGAGGTTCTAACAAGTGTAGAATGGTTAAGAGAGGAATCTAAAGGCTTAGAATGGTCTAGGAATGTGTATTAGGACATATAAGAACCATTAGAATGATCCTAAACATTGCTTGGTACCTCAAGGGACGTAGAGGGTGTGGCATGAGTCCTTGGAGGTTCTAACAAGTGTAGAATGGTTAAAAGAGTATTCTAAAGGCTTAGAATGGTCTAAGAATGTGTATTAGGACATATAAGAACCATTAGAATGATCCTAAACATTGCTTGGTACCGCAAGGGACGTAGAGGGTGTAGCATGAGTCCTTGGAGGTTCTAACAAATGTAGAATGATTAAGAGAGTGTTCTAAAGGCTTAGAATGGTCTAGGAATGTGTATTAGGACTTATAAGAACCATTAGAATGATCCTAAACATTGCTTAGTACCTCAAGGGACGTAGAGGGTGTAGCATGAGTCCTTCGAGGTTCTAACAAGTGTAGAATGGTTAAGAGAGTATTCTAAATGCTTAGAATGGTCTAGGAAAGTGTATTAGGACTTATAAGAACCATTAGAATGATCCTAAACATTGCTTGGTACCCCAAGGGACGTAGAGGGTGTAGCATGAATCCTTGGAGGTTCTAACAAGTGTAGAATGGTTAAGAGAGTAATCTAAAGGCTTAGAATGGTCCAGGAATGTGTATTAGGACATATACGAACATTTAGAATGATCCTAAACATTGTTTGGTACCCTAATGGACGCAGATGGTGTAGCATGAGTCCATGGAGGTTCTAACAAGTGTAGAATGGTTAAGAGAGTATTCTAAAGGCATAGAATGGTCTAGGAATTTGTATAAGGACTTAGAAGAACAATTAGAATGATCCTAAACATTGCTTGGTACCATAATGGAAGTAGAGGGTGTAGCATGAGTCCTTGGAGGTTCTAACAAGTGTAGAATGGTTAAGAGAATATTTTAAAGGCTTAGAATGGTCTAGGAATGTGTATTAGGACTTATAAGAACCATTAGAATTATCCTAAACATTGCTTGGTACCCCAAGGGACGTAGAGGGTGTAGCATGAGTCCTTGGAGGTTCTAACAAGTGTAGAATGGTTAAGAGAGTAATCTAAAGGCTTAGAATGGTCTAGGAATGTGTATTAGGACATATAAGAACCATTAGAATGATCCTAAACATTGCTTGGTACCTCAAGGGACGTAGAGGGTGTGGCATGAGTCCTCGGAGGTTCTAACAAGTGTAGAATGGTTAAAAGAGTATTCTAAAGGCTTAGAATGGTCTAAGAATGTGTATTAGGACATATAAGAACCATTAGAGTGATCCTAAACATTGCTTGGTACCGCAAGGGACGTAGAGGGTGTAGCATGAGTCCTTGGAGGTTCTAACAAATGTAGAATGATTAAGAGAGTGTTCTAAAGGCTTAGAATGGTCTAGGAATGTGTATTAGGACTTATAAGAACCATTAGAATGATCCTAAACATTGCTTAGTACCTCAAGGGACGTAGAGGGTGTAGCATGAGTCCTTCGAGGTTCTAACAAGTGTAGAATGGTTAAGAGAGTATTCTAAATGCTTAGAATGGTCTAGGAAAGTGTATTAGGACTTATAAGAACCATTAGAATGATCCTAAACATTGCTCGGTACCCCAAGGGACGTAGAGGGTGTAGCATGAATCCTTGGAGGTTCTAACAAGTGTAGAATGGTTAAGAGAGTAATCTAAAGGCTTAGAATGGTCCAGGAATGTGTAATAGGACATATACGAACATTTAGAATGATCCTAAACATTGTTTGGTACCCTAATGGACGCAGATGGTGTAGCATGAGTCCATGGAGGTTCTAACAAGTGTAGAATGGTTAAGAGAGTATTCTAAAGGCATAGAATAGTCTAGGAATTTGTATAAGGACTTAGAAGAACAATTAGAATGATCCTAAACATTGCTTGGTACCATAATGGAAGTAGAGGGTGTAGCATGAGTCCTTGGAGGTTCTAACAAGTGTAGAATGGTTAAGAGAATATTTTAAAGGCTTAGAATGGTCTAGGAATGTGTATTAGGACTTATAAGAACCATTAGAATTATCCTAAACATTGCTTGGTACCCCAAGGGACGTAGAGGGTGTAGCATGAGTCCTTGGAGGTTCTAACAAGTGTAGAATGGTTAAGAGAGTAATCTAAAGGCTTAGAATGGTCTAGGAATGTGTATTAGGACATATAAGAACCATTAGAATGATCCTAAACATTGCTTGGTACCCCAAGGGACGTAGAGGGTGTGGCATGAGTCCTTGGAGGTTCTAACAAGTGTAGAATGGTTAAAAGAGTATTCTAAAGGCTTAGAATGGTCTCGGAATGTGTATTAGGACTTATAAGGTAGAGGGTGTAGCATGAGTCCTTGGAGGTTCTAACAAATGTAGAATGGTTAAGAGAGTATTCTAAAGGCTTAGAATGGTCTAGGAATGTGTATTAGGACTTATAAGAACCATTAGAATGATCCTAAACATTGCTTGGTATCCCAAGGGACGTAGAGGGTGTGGCATGAGTCCTTGGAGGTTCTAACAAGTGTAGAATGGTTAAAAGAGTATTCTAAAGGCTTAGAATGGTCTAGGAATGTGTATTAGGACTTATAAGGTAGAGGGTGTAGCATGAGTCCTTGGAGGTTCTAACAAATGTAGAATGGTTAAGAGAGTATTCTAAAGGCTTAGAATGGTCTAGGAATGTGTATTAGGACTTATAAGAACCATTAGAATGATCCTAAACATTGCTTGGTATCCCAAGGGACGTAGAGGGTGTGGCATGAGTCCTTGGAGGTTCTAACAAATGTAGAATGGTTAAGAGAGTATTCTAAAGGCTTAGAATGGTCTAGGAATGTGTATTATGACTTATAAGAACCATTAGAATGATCCTAAACATTGCTTGGTACCCCAAGGGACGTAGAGGGTGTAGCATGAATCCTTGGAGGTTCTAACAAGCGTAGAATGGTTATGAGAGTAATCTAAAGGCTTAGAATGGTCTAGGAATGTGTATTAGGACATATACGAACATTTAGAATGATCCTACACATTGTTTGGTACCCTAATGGACGCAGATGGTGTAGCATGAGTCCATGGAGGTTCTAACAAGTGTAGAATGGTTAAGAGAGTATTCTAAATGCTTAGAATGGTCTAGGAATGTGTATAAGGACTTAGAAGAACAATTAGAATGATCCTAAACATTGCTTGGTACCATAATGGAAGTAGAGGGTGTAGCATGAGTCCTTGGAGGTTCTAACAAGTTTAGAATGGTTAAGAGAGTATTCTAAAGGCTTAGAATAGTCTAGGAATGTGTATTAGGACTTATAAGAACCATTAGAATGATCCTAAACATTGCTTGGTACCCCAAGGGACGTAGAGGGTGTAGCATGAGTCCTTGGAGGTTCTAACAAGTGTAGAATGGTTAAGAGAGTAATCTAAAGGCTTAGAATGGTCTAGGAATGTGTATTAGGACATATAAGAACCATTAGAATGATCCTAAACATTGCTTGGTACCCCAAGGGACGTAGAGGGTGTGGCATGAGTCCTTGGAGGTTCTAACAAGTGTAGAATGGTTAAAAGAGTATTCTAAAGGCTTAGAATGGTCTAGGAATGTGTATTAGGAGTTATAAGGTAGAGGGTGTAGCATGAGTCCTTGGAGGTTCTAACAAATGTAGAATGGTTAAGAGAGTATTATAAAGGCTTAGAATGGTCTAGGAATGTGTATTAGGACTTATAAGAACCATTAGAATGATCCTAAACATTGCTTGGTATCCCAAGGGACGTAGAGGGTGTGGCATGAGTCCTTGGAGGTTCTAACAAGTGTAGAATGGTTAAAAGAGTATTCTAAAGGCTTAGAATGGTCTAGGAATGTGTATTAGGACTTATAAGGTAGAGGGTGTAGCATGAGTCCTTGGAGGTTCTAACAAATGTAGAATGGTTAAGAGAGTATTTTAAAGGCTTAGAATGGTCTAGGAATGTGTATTAGGACTTATAAGAACCATTAGAATGATCCTAAACATTGCTTGGTACCCCAAGGGATGTAGAGGGTGTAGCATGAATCCTTGGAGGTTCTAACAAGTGTAGAATGGTTAAGAGAGTAATTTAAAGGCTTAGAATGGTCTAGGAATGTGTATTAGGACATATACGAACATTTAGAATGATCCTACACATTGTTTGGTACCCTAATGGACGCAGATGGTGTAGCATGAGTCCATGGAGGTTCTAACAAGTGTAGAATGGTTAAGAGAGTATTCTAAATGCTTAGAATGGTCTAGGAATGTGTATAAGGACTTATAAGAACAATTAGAATGATCCTAAACATTGCTTGGTACCATAATGGAAGTGGAGGGTGTAGCATGAGTCCTTGGAGGTTCTAACAAGTTTAGAATGGTTAAGAGAGTATTGTAAAGGCTTAGAATGGTCTAGGAATGTGTATTAGGACTTATAAGAACCATTAGAATGATCCTAAACATTGCTTGGTACCCCAAGGGACGTAGAGGGTGTAGCATGAGTCCTTGGAGGTTCTAACAAGTGTAGAATGGTTAAGAGAGTATTCTAAAGGCTTAGAATGTTCTAGGAATGTGTATTAGGACCTATAAGAACCATTAGAATGATCCTAAACATTGCTTGGTACCGCAAGGGACGTAGAGGGTGTAGCATGAGTCCTTGGAGGTTCTAACAAATGTAGAATGGTTAAGAGAGTGTTCTAAAGGCTTAGAATGGTCTAGGAATGTGTATTAGGACTTATAAGAACCATTAGAATGATCCTAAACATTGCTTGGTACCTCAAGGGACGTAGAGGGTGTAGCATGAGTCCTTCGAGGTTCTAACAAGTGTAGAATGGTTAAGAGAGTATTCTAAAGGCTTAGAATGGTCTAGGAAAGTGTATTAGGACTTATAAGAACCATTAGAATGATCCTAAACATTGCTTGGTACCCCAAGGGACGTAGAGGGTGTAGCATGAATCCTTGGAGGTTCTAACAAGTGTAGAATGGTTAAGAGAGTAATCTAAAGGCTTAGAATGGTCTAGGAATGTGTATTAGGACATATACGAACATTTAGAATGATCCTACACATTGTTTGGTACCCTAATGGACGCAGATGGTGTAGCATGAGTCCATGGAGGTTCTAACAAGTGTAGAATGGTTAAGAGAGTATTCTAAATGCTTAGAATGGTCTAGGAATGTGTATAAGGACTTAGAAGAACAATTAGAATGATCCTAAACATTGCTTGGTACCATAATGGAAGTAGAGGGTGTAGCATGAGTCCTTGGAGGTTCTAACAAGTGTAGAATGGTTAAGAGAGTATTTTAAAGGCTTAGAATGGTCTAGGAATGTGTATTAGGATTTATAAGAACCATTAGAATTATCCTTAACATTGCTTGGTACCCCAAGGGACGTAGAGGGTGTAGCATGAGTCCTTGGAGGTTCTAACAAGTGTAGAATGGTTAAGAGAGTAATCTAAAGGCTTAGAATGGTCTAGGAATGTGTATTAGGACATATAAGAACCATTAGAATGATCCTAAACATTGCTTGGTACCCTAAGGGACGTAGAGGGTGTGGCATGAGTCCTTGGAGGTTCTAACAAGTGTAGAATGGTTAAAAGAGTATTCTAAAGGCTTAGAATGGTCTAGGAATGTGTATTAGGACTTATAAGGTAGAGGGTGTAGCATGAGTCCTTGGAGGTTCTAACAAATGTAGAATGGTTAAGAGAGTATTCTAAAGGCTTAGAATGGTCTAGGAATGTGTATTAGGACTTATAAGAACCATTAGAATGATCCTAAACATTGCTTGGTATCCCAAGGGAAGTAGAAGGTGTAGCATGAGTCCTTGGCGGTTCTAACAAGTGTAGAATGGTTAAGAGAGTATTCTAAAGGTTTAGAATTGTCTAGGAATGTGTATTAGGACTTATAAGGTAGAGGGTGTAGCATGAGTCCTTGGAGGTTCTAACAAATGTAGAATGGTTAAGAGAGTATTCTAAAGGCTTAGAATGGTCTAGGAATGTGTATTAGGACTTATAAGAACCATTAGAATGATCCTAAACATTGCTTGGTACCCCAAGGGACGTAGACCGTGTAGCATGAGTCCTAGGAGGTTCTAACAAGTTTAGAATGGTTAAGAGAGTATTCAAAAGGCATAGAATGGTCTAGGAATGTGTATTAGGACTTATAAGAACCATTAGAATGATCCTAAACATTGCTTGGTACCCCAAGGGACGTAAAGGGTGTACCATGAGTCCTTGGAGGTTCTAACAAATGTAGAATGGTTAAGAGAGTATTCTAAAGGCTTAGAATGGTCTAGGAATGTGTATTAGGACTTATAAGAACTATTAGAATGATCCTAAACATTGCTTGGTATCCCAAGGGACGTAGAGGGTGTGGCATGAGTCCTTGGAGGTTCTAACAACTGTAGAATGGTTAAAAGAGTATTCTAAAGGCTTAGAATGGTCTAGGAATGTGTATTAGGACTTATAAGGTAGAGGGTGTAGCATGAGTCCTTGGAGGTTCTAACAAATGTAGAATGGTTAAGAGAGTATTCTAAAGGCTTAGAATGGTCTAGGAATGTGTATTTGGACCTATAAGAACCATTAGAATGTTCCTAAACATTGCTTGGTACCCCAAGGGACGTAGAGGGTGTAGCATGAATCCTTGGAGGTTCTAACAAGTGTAGAATGGTTAAGAGAGTAATCTAAAGGCTTAGAATGGTCTAGGAATGTGTATTAGGACATATACGAACATTTAGAATGATCCTACACATTGTTTGGTACCCTAATGGACGCAGATGGTGTAGCATGAGTCCATGGAGGTTCTAACAAGTGTAGAATTGTTAAGAGAGTATTCTAAATGCTTAGAATGGTCTAGGAATGTGTATAAGGACTTAGAAGAACAATTAGAATGATCCTAAACATTGCTTGGTACCATAATGGAAGTAGAGGGTGTAGCATGAGTCCTTGGAGGTTCTAACAAGTTTAGAATGGTTAAGAGAGTATTCTAAAGGCTTAGAATAGTCTAGGAATGTGTATTAGGACTTATAAGAACAATTAGAATGATCCTAAACATTGCTTGGTACCCCAAGGGACGTAGAGGGTGTAGCATGAGTCCTTGGAGGTTCTAACAAGTGTAGAATGGTTAAGAGAGTATGCTAAAGGCTTAGAATGTTCTAGGAATGTGTATTAGGACTTATAAGAACCATTAGAATGATCCTAAACATTGCTTGGTACCCCATGGGACGTAGAGGGTGTAGCATGAGTCCTTGCAGGTTCTAACAGGTGTAGAATAGTTAAGAGAGTATTCTAAAGGCTTAGAATGGTCTAGGAATGTGTATTAGGACCTATAAGAACCATTAGAATGATCCTAAACATTGCTTGGTACCGCAAGGGACGTAGAGGGTGTAGCATGAGTCCTTGGAGGTTCTAACAAATGTAGAATGGTTAAGAGAGTGTTCTAAAGGCTTACAATGGTCTAGGAATGTGTATTAGGACTTATAAGAACCATTAGAATGATCCTAAACATTGCTTGGTACCCCAAGGGACGTAGAGGGTGTAACATGAGTCCTTGGAGGTTCTAACAAGTTTAGAATGGTTAAGAGAGTATTCTAAAGGCTTAGAATAGTCTAGGAATGTGTATTAGGACTTATAAGAACCATTAGAATGATCCTAAACATTGCTTGGTACCCCAAGGGACGTAGAGGGTGTAGCATGAGTCCTTGGAGGTTCTAACAAGTGTAGAATGGTTAAGAGAGTAATCTAAAGGCTTAGAATGGTCTAGGAATGTGTATTAGGACATATAAGAACCATTAGAATGATCCTAAACATTGCTTGGTACCCCAAGGGACGTAGAGGGTGTGGCATGAGTCCTTGGAGGTTCTAACAAGTGTAGAATGGTTAAAAGAGTATTCTAAAGGCTTAGAATGGTCTAGGAATGTGTATTAGGAGTTATAAGGTAGAGGGTGTAGCATGAGTCCTTGGAGGTTCTAACAAATGTAGAATGGTTAAGAGAGTATTATAAAGGCTTAGAATGGTCTAGGAATGTGTATTAGGACTTATAAGAACCATTAGAATGATCCTAAACATTGCTTGGTATCCCAAGGGACGTAGAGGGTGTGGCATGAGTCCTTGGAGGTTCTAACAAGTGTAGAATGGTTAAAAGAGTATTCTAAAGGCTTAGAATGGTCTAGGAATGTGTATTAGGACTTATAAGGTAGAGGGTGTAGCATGAGTCCTTGGAGGTTCTAACAAATGTAGAATGGTTAAGAGAGTATTTTAAAGGCTTAGAATGGTCTAGGAATGTGTATTAGGACTTATAAGAACCATTAGAATGATCCTAAACATTGCTTGGTACCCCAAGGGATGTAGAGGGTGTAGCATGAATCCTTGGAGGTTCTAACAAGTGTAGAATGGTTAAGAGAGTAATTTAAAGGCTTAGAATGGTCTAGGAATGTGTATTAGGACATATACGAACATTTAGAATGATCCTACACATTGTTTGGTACCCTAATGGACGCAGATGGTGTAGCATGAGTCCATGGAGGTTCTAACAAGTGTAGAATGGTTAAGAGAGTATTCTAAATGCTTAGAATGGTCTAGGAATGTGTATAAGGACTTATAAGAACAATTAGAATGATCCTAAACATTGCTTGGTACCATAATGGAAGTGGAGGGTGTAGCATGAGTCCTTGGAGGTTCTAACAAGTTTAGAATGGTTAAGAGAGTATTGTAAAGGCTTAGAATGGTCTAGGAATGTGTATTAGGACTTATAAGAACCATTAGAATGATCCTAAACATTGCTTGGTACCCCAAGGGACGTAGAGGGTGTAGCATGAGTCCTTGGAGGTTCTAACAAGTGTAGAATGGTTAAGAGAGTATTCTAAAGGCTTAGAATGTTCTAGGAATGTGTATTAGGACCTATAAGAACCATTAGAATGATCCTAAACATTGCTTGGTACCGCAAGGGACGTAGAGGGTGTAGCATGAGTCCTTGGAGGTTCTAACAAATGTAGAATGGTTAAGAGAGTGTTCTAAAGGCTTAGAATGGTCTAGGAATGTGTATTAGGACTTATAAGAACCATTAGAATGATCCTAAACATTGCTTGGTACCTCAAGGGACGTAGAGGGTGTAGCATGAGTCCTTCGAGGTTCTAACAAGTGTAGAATGGTTAAGAGAGTATTCTAAAGGCTTAGAATGGTCTAGGAAAGTGTATTAGGACTTATAAGAACCATTAGAATGATCCTAAACATTGCTTGGTACCCCAAGGGACGTAGAGGGTGTAGCATGAATCCTTGGAGGTTCTAACAAGTGTAGAATGGTTAAGAGAGTAATCTAAAGGCTTAGAATGGTCTAGGAATGTGTATTAGGACATATACGAACATTTAGAATGATCCTACACATTGTTTGGTACCCTAATGGACGCAGATGGTGTAGCATGAGTCCATGGAGGTTCTAACAAGTGTAGAATGGTTAAGAGAGTATTCTAAATGCTTAGAATGGTCTAGGAATGTGTATAAGGACTTAGAAGAACAATTAGAATGATCCTAAACATTGCTTGGTACCATAATGGAAGTAGAGGGTGTAGCATGAGTCCTTGGAGGTTCTAACAAGTGTAGAATGGTTAAGAGAGTATTTTAAAGGCTTAGAATGGTCTAGGAATGTGTATTAGGATTTATAAGAACCATTAGAATTATCCTTAACATTGCTTGGTACCCCAAGGGACGTAGAGGGTGTAGCATGAGTCCTTGGAGGTTCTAACAAGTGTAGAATGGTTAAGAGAGTAATCTAAAGGCTTAGAATGGTCTAGGAATGTGTATTAGGACATATAAGAACCATTAGAATGATCCTAAACATTGCTTGGTACCCTAAGGGACGTAGAGGGTGTGGCATGAGTCCTTGGAGGTTCTAACAAGTGTAGAATGGTTAAAAGAGTATTCTAAAGGCTTAGAATGGTCTAGGAATGTGTATTAGGACTTATAAGGTAGAGGGTGTAGCATGAGTCCTTGGAGGTTCTAACAAATGTAGAATGGTTAAGAGAGTATTCTAAAGGCTTAGAATGGTCTAGGAATGTGTATTAGGACTTATAAGAACCATTAGAATGATCCTAAACATTGCTTGGTATCCCAAGGGAAGTAGAAGGTGTAGCATGAGTCCTTGGCGGTTCTAACAAGTGTAGAATGGTTAAGAGAGTATTCTAAAGGTTTAGAATTGTCTAGGAATGTGTATTAGGACTTATAAGGTAGAGGGTGTAGCATGAGTCCTTGGAGGTTCTAACAAATGTAGAATGGTTAAGAGAGTATTCTAAAGGCTTAGAATGGTCTAGGAATGTGTATTAGGACTTATAAGAACCATTAGAATGATCCTAAACATTGCTTGGTACCCCAAGGGACGTAGACCGTGTAGCATGAGTCCTAGGAGGTTCTAACAAGTTTAGAATGGTTAAGAGAGTATTCAAAAGGCATAGAATGGTCTAGGAATGTGTATTAGGACTTATAAGAACCATTAGAATGATCCTAAACATTGCTTGGTACCCCAAGGGACGTAAAGGGTGTACCATGAGTCCTTGGAGGTTCTAACAAATGTAGAATGGTTAAGAGAGTATTCTAAAGGCTTAGAATGGTCTAGGAATGTGTATTAGGACTTATAAGAACTATTAGAATGATCCTAAACATTGCTTGGTATCCCAAGGGACGTAGAGGGTGTGGCATGAGTCCTTGGAGGTTCTAACAACTGTAGAATGGTTAAAAGAGTATTCTAAAGGCTTAGAATGGTCTAGGAATGTGTATTAGGACTTATAAGGTAGAGGGTGTAGCATGAGTCCTTGGAGGTTCTAACAAATGTAGAATGGTTAAGAGAGTATTCTAAAGGCTTAGAATGGTCTAGGAATGTGTATTTGGACCTATAAGAACCATTAGAATGTTCCTAAACATTGCTTGGTACCCCAAGGGACGTAGAGGGTGTAGCATGAATCCTTGGAGGTTCTAACAAGTGTAGAATGGTTAAGAGAGTAATCTAAAGGCTTAGAATGGTCTAGGAATGTGTATTAGGACATATACGAACATTTAGAATGATCCTACACATTGTTTGGTACCCTAATGGACGCAGATGGTGTAGCATGAGTCCATGGAGGTTCTAACAAGTGTAGAATTGTTAAGAGAGTATTCTAAATGCTTAGAATGGTCTAGGAATGTGTATAAGGACTTAGAAGAACAATTAGAATGATCCTAAACATTGCTTGGTACCATAATGGAAGTAGAGGGTGTAGCATGAGTCCTTGGAGGTTCTAACAAGTTTAGAATGGTTAAGAGAGTATTCTAAAGGCTTAGAATAGTCTAGGAATGTGTATTAGGACTTATAAGAACAATTAGAATGATCCTAAACATTGCTTGGTACCCCAAGGGACGTAGAGGGTGTAGCATGAGTCCTTGGAGGTTCTAACAAGTGTAGAATGGTTAAGAGAGTATGCTAAAGGCTTAGAATGTTCTAGGAATGTGTATTAGGACTTATAAGAACCATTAGAATGATCCTAAACATTGCTTGGTACCCCATGGGACGTAGAGGGTGTAGCATGAGTCCTTGCAGGTTCTAACAGGTGTAGAATAGTTAAGAGAGTATTCTAAAGGCTTAGAATGGTCTAGGAATGTGTATTAGGACCTATAAGAACCATTAGAATGATCCTAAACATTGCTTGGTACCGCAAGGGACGTAGAGGGTGTAGCATGAGTCCTTGGAGGTTCTAACAAATGTAGAATGGTTAAGAGAGTGTTCTAAAGGCTTACAATGGTCTAGGAATGTGTATTAGGACTTATAAGAACCATTAGAATGATCCTAAACATTGCTTAGTACCTCAAGGGACGTAGAGGGTGTAGCATGAGTCCTTCGAGGTTCTAACAAGCGTAGAATGGTTAAGAGAGTATTCTAAAGGCTTAGAATGGTCTAGGAAAGTGTATTAGGACTTATAAGAACCATTAGAATGATCCTAAACATTGCTTGGTACCCCAAGGGACGTAGAGGGTGTAGCATGAATCCTTGGAGGTTCTAACAAGTGTAGAATGGTTAAGAGAGTAATTATAAGGCTTAGAATGGTCTAGGAATGTGTATTAGGACATATACGAACATTTAGAATGATCCTACACATTGTTTGGTACCCTAATGGACGCAGATGGTGTAGCATGAGTCCATGGAGGTTCTAACAAGTGTAGAATGGTTAAGAGAGTATTCTAAATGCTTAGAATGGTCTAGGAATATGTATAAGGACTTAGAAGAACAATTAGAATGATCCTAAACATTGCTTGGTACCATAATGGAAGTAGAGGGTGTAGCATGAGTCCTTGGAGGTTCTAACAAGTTTAGAATGGTTAAGAGAGTATTCAAAAGGCATAGAATGGTCTAGGAATGTGTATTAGGACTTATAAGAACCATTAGAATGATCCTAAACATTGCTTGGTACCCCAAGGGACGTAAAGGGTGTACCATGAGTCCTTGGAGGTTCTAACAAATGTAGAATGGTTAAGAGAGTATTCTAAAGGCTTAGAATGGTCTAGGAATGTGTATTAGGACTTATAAGAACCATTAGAATGATCCTAAACTTTGCTTGGTATCCCAAGGGACGTAGAGGGTGTGGCATGAGTCCTTGGAGGTTCTAACAAGTGTAGAATGGTTAAAAGAGTATTCTAAAGGCTTAGAATGGTCTAGGAATGTGTATTAGGACTTATAAGGTAGAGGGTGTAGCATGAGTCCTTGGAGGTTCTAACGAATGTAGAATGGTTAAGAGAGTATTCTAAAGGCTTAGAATGGTCTAGGAATGTGTATTAGGACTTATAAGAACCATTAGAATGATCCTAAACATTACTTGGTACCCCAAGGGACGTAGAGGGTGTAGCTTGAAACCTTGGAGGTTCTAACAAGTGTAGAATGGTTAAGAGAGTAATCTAAAGGCTTAGAATGGTCTAGGAATGTGTATTAGGACATATACGAACATTTAGAATGATCCTACACATTGTTTGGTACCCTAATGGACGCAGATGGTGTAGCATGAGTCCATGGAGGTTCTAACAAGTGTAGAATGGTTAAGAGAGTATTCTAAATGCTTAGAATGGTCTAGGAATGTGTATAAGGACTTAGAAGAACAATTAGAATGACCCTAAACATTGCTTGGTACCATAATGGAAGTAGAGGGTGTAGCATGAGTCCTTGGAGGTTCTAACAAGTTTAGAATGATTAAGAGAGTATTCTAAAGGCTTAGAATAGTCTAGGAATGTGTATTAGGACTTATAAGAACCATTAGAATGATCCTAAACATTGCTTGGTACCCCAAGGGACGTAGAGGGTGTAGCATGAGTCCTTGAAGGTTCTAACAAGTGTAGAATGGTTAAGAGAGTAATCTAAAGGCTTAGAATGGTCTAGGAATGTGTATTAGGACATATAAGAACCATTAGAATGATCCTAAACATTGCTTGGTACCCCATGGGACGTAGAGGGTGTGGCATGAGTCCTTGGAGGTTCTAACAAGTGTAGAATGGTTAAAAGAGTATTCTAAAGGCTTAGAATGGTCTAGGAATGTGTATTAGGACTTATAAGGTAGAGGGTGTAGCATGAGTCCTTGGAGGTTCTAACAAATGTAGAATGGTTAAGAGAGTATTCTAAAGGCTTAGAATGGTCTAGGAATGTGTATTAGGACTTATAAGAACCATTAGAATGATCCTAAACATTGCTTGGTACCCCAAGGGACGTAGAGGGTGTAGCTTGAAACCTTGGAGGTTCTAACAAGTGTAGAATGGTTAAGAGAGTAATCTAAAGGCTTAGAATGGTCTGGGAATGTGTATTAGGACATATACGAACATTTAGAATGATCCTACACATTGTTTGGTACCCTAATGGACGCAGATGGTGTAGCATGAGTCCATGGAGGTTCTAACAAGTGTAGAATGGTTAAGAGAGTATTCTAAATGCTTAGAATGGTCTAGGAATGTGTATAAGGACTTAGAAGAACAATTAGAATGATCCTAAACATTGCTTGGTACCATAATGGAAGTAGAGGGTGTAGCATGAGTCCTTGGAGGTTCTAACAAGTTTAGAATGATTAAGAGAGTATTCTAAAGGCTTAGAATAGTCTAGGAATGTGTATTAGGACTTATAAGAACCATTAGAATGATCCTAAACATTGCTTGGTACCCCAAGGGACGTAGAGGGTGTAGCATGAGTCCTTGGAGGTTCTAACAAGTGTAGAATGGTTAAGAGAGTAATCTAAAGGCTTAGAATGGTCTAGGAATGTGTATTAGGACATATAAGAACCATTAGAATGATCCTAAACATTGCTTGGTACCCCATGGGACGTAGAGGGTGTGGCATGAGTCCTTGAAGGTTCTAACAAGTGTAGAATGGTTAAAAGAGTATTCTAAAGGCTTAGAATGGTCTAGGAATGTGTATTAGGACTTATAAGGTAGAGGGTGTAGCATGAGTCCTTGGAGGTTCTAACAAATGTAGAATGGTTAAGAGAGTATTCTAAAGGCTTAGAATGGTCTAGGAATGTGTATTAGGACTTATAAGAACCATTAGAATGATCCTAAACATTGCTTGGTACCCCAAGGGACGTAGAGGGTGTAGCGTGAAACCTTGGAGGTTCTAACAAGTGTAGAATGGTTAAGAGAGTAATCTAAAGGCTTAGAATGGTCTGGGAATGTGTATTAGGACATATACGAACATTTAGAATGATCCTACACATTGTTTGGTACCCTAATGGACGCAGATGGTGTAGCATGAGTCCATGGAGGTTCTAACAAGTGTAGAATGGTTAAGAGAGTATTCTAAATGCTTAGAATGGTCTAGGAATGTGTATAAGGACTTAGAAGAACAATTAGAATGATCCTAAACATTGCTTGGTACCATAATGGAAGTAGAGGGTGTAGCATGAGTCCTTGGAGGTTCTAACAAGTTTAGAATGATTAAGAGAGTATTCTAAAGGCTTAGAATAGTCTAGGAATGTGTATTAGGACTTATAAGAACCATTAGAATGATCCTAAACATTGCTTGGTACCCCAAGGGACGTAGAGGGTGTAGCATGAGTCCTTGGAGGTTCTAACAAGTGTAGAATGGTTAAGAGAGTAATCTAAAGGCTTAGAATGGTCTAGGAATGTGTATTAGGACATATAAGAACCATTAGAATGATCCTAAACATTGCTTGGTACCCCATGGGACGTAGAGGGTGTGGCATGAGTCCTTGAAAGTTCTAACAAGTGTAAAATGGTTAAAAGAGTATTCTAAAGGCTTAGAATGGTCTAGGAATGTGTATTAGGACTTATAAGGTAGAGGGTGTAGCATGAGTCCTTGGAGGTTCTAACAAATGTAGAATGGTTAAGAGAGTATTCTAAAGGCTTAGAATGGTCTAGGAATGTGTATTAGGACTTATAAGAACCATTAGAATGATCCTAAACATTGCTTGGTATCCCAAGGGACGTAGAGGGTGTGGCATGAGTCCTTGGAGGTTCTAACAAGTGTAGAATGGTTAAAAGAGTATTCTAAAGGCTTAGAATGGTCTAGGAATGTGTATTAGGACTTATAAGGTAGAGGGTGTAGCATGAGTCCTTGGAGGTTCTAACAAATGTAGAATGGTTAAGAGAGTATTCTAAAGGCTTAGAATGGTCTAGGAATGTGTATTAGGACTTATAAGAACCATTAGAATGATCCTAAACATTGCTTGGTACCCCAAGGGACGTAGAGGGTGTAGCATGAAACCTTGGAGGTTCTAACAAGTGTAGAATGGTTAAGAGAGTAATCTAAAGGCTTAGAATGGTCTAGGAATGTGTAATAGGAAATATACGAACATTTAGAAAGATCCTACACATTGTTTGGTACCCTAATGGACGCAGATGGTGTAGCATGAGTCCATGGAGGTTCTAACAAGTGTAGAATGGTTAAGAGAGTATTCTAAATGCTTAGAATGGTCTAGGAATGTGTATAAGGACTTAGAAGAACAATTAGAATGATCCTAAACATTGCTTGGTACCATAATGGAAGTAGAGGGTGTAGCATGAGTCCTTGGAGGTTCTAACAAGTTTAGAATGGTTAAGAGAGTATTCTAAAGGCTTAGAATAGTCTAGGAATGTGTATTAGGACTTATAAGAACCATTAGAATGATCCTAAACATTGCTTGGTACCCCAAGGGACGTAGAGGGTGTAGCATGAGTCCTTGGAGGTTCTAACAAGTGTAGAATGGTTAAGAGAGTATGCTAAAGGCTTAGAATGTTCTAGGAATGTGTATTAGGACTTATAAGAACCATTAGAATGATCCTAAACATTGCTTGGTACCCCAAGGGACGTAGAGGGTGTAGCATGAGTCCTTGCAGGTTCTAACAGGTGTAGAATAGTTAAGAGAGTATTCTAAAGGCTTAGAATGGTCTAGGAATGTGTATTAGGACCTATAAGAACCATTAGAATGATCCTAAACATTGCTTGGTACCGCAAGGGACGTAGAGGGTGTAGCATGAGTCCTTGGAGGTTCTAACAAATGTAGAATGGTTAAGAGAGTGTTCTAAAGGCTTAGAATGGTCTAGGAATGTGTATTAGGACTTATAAGAACCATTAGAATGATCCTAAACATTGCTTAGTACCTCAAGGGACGTAGAGGGTGTAGCATGAGTCCTTCGAGGTTCTAACAAGTGTAGAATGGTTAAGAGAGTATTCTAAAGGCTTAGAATGGTCTAGGAAAGTGTATTAGGACTTATAAGAACCATTAGAATGATCCAAAACATTGCTTGGTACCCCAAGGGACGTAGAGGGTGTAGCATGAATCCTTGGAGGTTCTAACAAGTGTAGAATGGTTAAGAGAGTAATCTAAAGGCTTAGAATGGTCTAGGAATGTGTATTAGGACATATACGAACATTTAGAATGATCCTACACATTGTTTGGTACCCTAATGGACGCAGATGGTGTAGCATGAGTCCATGGAGGTTCTAACAAGTGTAGACTGGTTAAGAGAGTATTCTAAATGCTTAGAATGGTCTAGGAATGTGTATAAGGACTTAGAAGAACAATTAGAATGATCCTAAACATTGCTTGGTACCATAATGGGAGTAGAGGGTGTAGCATGAGTCCTTGGAGGTTCTAACAAGTTTAGAATGGTTAAGAGAGTATTCTAAAGGCTTAGAATAGTCTAGGAATGTGTATTAGGACTTATAAGAACCATTAGAATGATCCTAAACATTGCTTGGTACCCCAAGGGACGTAGAGGGTGTAGCATGAGTCCTTGGAGGTTCTAACAAGTGTAGAATGGTTAAGAGAGTATGCTAACGGCTTAGAATGTTCTAGGAATGTGTATTAGGACTTATAAGAACCATTAGAATGATCCTAAACATTGCTTGGTACCCCAAGGGACGTAGAGGGTGTAGCATGAGTCCTTGCAGGTTCTAACAGGTGTAGAATAGTTAAGAGAGTATTCTAAAGGCTTAGAATGGTCTAGGAATGTGTATTAGGACCTATAAGAACCATTAGAATGATCCTAAACATTGCTTGGTACCGCAAGGGACGTAGAGGGTGTAGCATGAGTCCTTGGAGGTTCTAACAAATGTAGAATGGTTAAGAGAGTGTTCTAAAGGCTTAGAATGGTCTAGGAATGTGTATTAGGACTTATAAGAACCATTAGAATGATCCTAAACATTGCTTAGTACCTCAAGGGACGTAGAGGGTGTAGCATGAGTCCTTCGAGGTTCTAACAAGTGTAGAATGGTAAACAGAGTATTCTAAAGGCTTAGAATGGTCTAGGAAAGTGTATTAGGACTTATAAGAACCATTAGAATGATCCAAAACATTGCTTGGTACCCCAAGGGACGTAGAGGGTGTAGCATGAATCCTTGGAGGTTCTAACAAGTGTAGAATGGTTAAGAGAGTAATCTAAAGGCTTAGAATGGTCTAGGAATGTGTATTAGGACATATACGAACATTTAGAATGATCCTACACATTGTTTGGTACCCTAATGGACGCAGATGGTGTAGCATGAGTCCATGGAGGTTCTAACAAGTGTAGAAAGGTTAAGAGAGTATTCTAAATGCTTAGAATGGTCTAGGAATGTGTATAAGGACTTAGAAGAACAATTAGAATGATCCTAAACATTGCTTGGTACCATAATGGAAGTAGAGGGTGTAGCATGAGTCCTTGGAGGTTCTAACAAGTGTAGAATGGTTAAGAGAGTATTTTAAAGGCTTAGAATGGTCTAGGAATGTGTATTAGGACTTATAAGAACCATTAGAATTATCCTAAACATTGCTTGGTACCCCAAGGGACGTAGAGGGTGTAGCATGAGTCCTTGGAGGTTCTAACAAGTGTAGAATGGTTAAGAGAGTAATCTAAAGGCTTAGAATGGTCTAGGAATGTGTATTAGGACATATAAGAACGATTAGAATGATCCTAAACATTGCTTGGTACCCCAAGGGACGTAGAGGGTGTGGCATGAGTCCTTGGAGGTTCTAACAAGTGTAGAATGGTTAAAAGAGTATTCTAAAGGCTTAGAATGGTCTAGGAATGTGTATTAGGACTTATAAGGTAGAGGGTGTAGCATGAGTCCTTGGAGGTTCTAACAAATGTAGAATGGTTAAGAGAGTATTCTAAAGGCTTAGAATGGTCTAGGAATGTGTATTAGGATTTATAAGAACCATTAGAATGATCCTAAACATTGCTTGGTATCCCAAGGGACGTAGAAGGTGTAGCATGTGTCCTTGGCGGTTATAACAAGTGTAGAATGGTTAAGAGAGTATTCTAAAGGTTTAGAATGGTCTAGGAATGTGTATTATGACTTATAAGGTAGAGGGTGTAGCATGAGTCCTTGGAGGTTCTAACAAATGTAGAATGGTTAAGAGAGTATTCTGAAGGCTTAGAATGGTCTAGGAATGTGTATTAGGACTTATAAGGTAGAGGGTGTAGCAAGGGTCCTTGGAGGTTCTAACAAGTGTAGAATGGTTAAGAGAGTAATCTAAAGGCTTAGAATGGTCTAGGCATGTGTATTAGGACATATACGAACATTTAGAATGATCCTACACATTGTTTGGTACCCTAATGGATGCAGATGGTGTAGCATGAGTCCATGGAGGTTCTAACAAGTGTAGAATGGTTAAGAGAGTATTCTAAATGCTTAGAATGGTCTAGGAATGTGTATAAGGACTTAGAAGAACAATTAGAATGATCCTAAACATTGCTTGGTACCATAATGGAAGTAGAGGGTGTAGCATGAGTCCTTGGAGGTTCTAACAAGTTTAGAATGGTTAAGAGAGTATTCTAAAGGCTTAGAATAGTCTAGGAATGTGTATTAGGACTTATAAGAACCATTAGAATGATCCTAAACATTGCTTGGTACCCCAAGGGACGTAGAGGGTGTAGCATGAGTCCTTGGAGGTTCTAACAAGTGTAGAATGGTTAAGAGAGTATGCTAAAGGCTTAGAATGTTCTAGGAATGTGTATTAGGACTTATAAGAACCATTAGAATGATCCTAAACATTGCTTGGTACCCCAAGGGACGTAGAGGGTGTAGCATGAGTCCTTGCAGGTTCTAACAGGTGTAGAATAGTTAAGAGAGTATTCTAAAGGCTTAGAATGGTCTAGGAATGTGTATTAGGACCTATAAGAACCATTAGAATGATCCTAAACATTGCTTGGTACCGCAAGGGACGTAGAGGGTGTAGCATGAGTCCTTGGAGGTTCTAACAAATGTAGAATGGTTAAGAGAGTGTTCTAAAGGCTTAAAATGGTCTAGGAATGTGTATTAGGACTTATAAGAACCATTAGAATGATCCTAAACATTGCTTAGTACCTCAAGGGACGTAGAGGGTGTAGCATGAGTCCTTCGAGGTTCTAACAAGTGTAGAATGGTTAAGAGAGTATTCTAAAGGCTTAGAATGGTCTAGGAAAGTGTATTAGGACTTATAAGAACCATTAGAATGATCCTAAACATTGCTTGGTACCCCAAGGGACGTAGAGGGTGTAGCATGAATCCTTGGAGGTTCTAACAAGTGTAGAATGGTTAAGAGAGTAATCTAAAGGCTTAGAATGGTCTAGGAATGTGTATTAGGACATATACGAACATTTAGAATGATCCTACACATTGTTTGGTACCCTAATGGACGCAGATGGTGTAGCATGAGTCCATGGAGGTTCTAACAAGTGTAGACTGGTTAAGAGAGTATTCTAAATGCTTAGAATGGTCTAGGAATGTGTATAAGGACTTAGAAGAACAATTAGAATGATCCTAAACATTGCTTGGTACCATAATGGGAGTAGAGGGTGTAGCATGAGTCCTTGGAGGTTCTAACAAGTTTAGAATGGTTAAGAGAGTATTCTAAAGGCTTAGAATAGTCTAGGAATGTGTATTAGGACTTATAAGAACCATTAGAATGATCCTAAACATTGCTTGGTACCCCAAGGGACGTAGAGGGTGTAGCATGAGTCCTTGGAGGTTCTAACAAGTGTAGAATGGTTAAGAGAGTATGCTAACGGCTTAGAATGTTCTAGGAATGTGTATTAGGACTTATAAGAACCATTAGAATGATCCTAAACATTGCTTGGTACCCCAAGGGACGTAGAGGGTGTAGCATGAGTCCTTGCAGGTTCTAACAGGTGTAGAATAGTTAAGAGAGTATTCTAAAGGCTTAGAATGGTCTAGGAATGTGTATTAGGACCTATAAGAACCATTAGAATGATCCTAAACATTGCTTGGTACCGCAAGGGACGTAGAGGGTGTAGCATGAGTCCTTGGAGGTTCTAACAAATGTAGAATGGTTAAGAGAGTGTTCTAAAGGCTTAGAATGGTCTAGGAATGTGTATTAGGACTTATAAGAACCATTAGAATGATCCTAAACATTGCTTAGTACCTCAAGGGACGTAGAGGGTGTAGCATGAGTCCTTCGAGGTTCTAACAAGTGTAGAATGGTAAACAGAGTATTCTAAAGGCTTAGAATGGTCTAGGAAAGTGTATTAGGACTTATAAGAACCATTAGAATGATCCAAAACATTGCTTGGTACCCCATGGGACGTAGAGGGTGTAGCATGAATCCTTGGAGGTTCTAACAAGTGTAGAATGGTTAAGAGAGTAATCTAAAGGCTTAGAATGGTCTAGGAATGTGTATTAGGACATATACGAACATTTAGAATGATCCTACACATTGTTTGGTACCCTAATGGACGCAGATGGTGTAGCATGAGTCCATGGAGGTTCTAACAAGTGTAGAATGGTTAAGAGAGTATTCTAAATGCTTAGAATGGTCTAGGAATGTGTATAAGGACTTAGAAGAACAATTAGAATGATCCTAAACATTGCTTGGTACCATAATGGAAGTAGAGGGTGTAGCATGAGTCCTTGGAGGTTCTAACAAGTGTAGAATGGTTAAGAGAGTATTTTAAAGGCTTAGAATGGTCTAGGAATGTGTATTAGGACTTATAAGAACCATTAGAATTATCCTAAACATTGCTTGGTACCCCAAGGGACGTAGAGGGTGTAGCATGAGTCCTTGGAGGTTCTAACAAGTGTAGAATGGTTAAGAGAGTAATCTAAAGGCTTAGAATGGTCTAGGAATGTGTATTAGGACATATAAGAACCATTAGAATGATCCTAAACATTGCTTGGTACCCCAAGGGACGTAGAGGGTGTGGCATGAGTCCTTGGAGGTTCTAACAAGTGTAGAATGGTTAAAAGAGTATTCTAAAGGCTTAGAATGGTCTAGGAATGTGTATTAGGACTTATAAGGTAGAGGGTGTAGCATGAGTCCTTGGAGGTTCTAACAAATGTAGAATGGTTAAGAGAGTATTCTAAAGGCTTAGAATGGTCTAGGAATGTGTATTAGGATTTATAAGAACCATTAGAATGATCCTAAACATTGCTTGGTATCCCAAGGGACGTAGAAGGTGTAGCATGTGTCCTTGGCGGTTATAACAAGTGTAGAATGGTTAAGAGAGTATTCTAAAGGTTTAGAATGGTCTAGGAATGTGTATTATGACTTATAAGGTAGAGGGTGTAGCATGAGTCCTTGGAGGTTCTAACAAATGTAGAATGGTTAAGAGAGTATTCTGAAGGCTTAGAATGGTCTAGGAATGTGTATTAGGACTTATAAGGTAGAGGGTGTAGCAAGGGTCCTTGGAGGTTCTAACAAGTGTAGAATGGTTAAGAGAGTAATCTAAAGGCTTAGAATGGTCTAGGCATGTGTATTAGGACATATACGAACATTTAGAATGATCCTACACATTGTTTGGTACCCTAATGGATGCAGATGGTGTAGCATGAGTCCATGGAGGTTCTAACAAGTGTAGAATGGTTAAGAGAGTATTCTAAATGCTTAGAATGGTCTAGGAATGTGTATAAGGACTTAGAAGAACAATTAGAATGATCCTAAACATTGCTTGGTACCATAATGGAAGTAGAGGGTGTAGCATGAGTCCTTGGAGGTTCTAACAAGTTTAGAATGGTTAAGAGAGTATTCTAAAGGCTTAGAATAGTCTAGGAATGTGTATTAGGACTTATAAGAACCATTAGAATGATCCTAAACATTGCTTGGTACCCCAAGGGACGTAGAGGGTGTAGCATGAGTCCTTGGAGGTTCTAACAAGTGTAGAATGGTTAAGAGAGTATGCTAAAGGCTTCGAATGTTCTAGGAATGTGTATTAGGACTTATAAGAACCATTAGAATGATCCTAAACATTGCTTGGTACCCCAAGGGACGTAGAGGGTGTAGCATGAGTCCTTGCAGGTTCTAACAGGTGTAGAATAGTTAAGAGAGTATTCTAAAGGCTTAGAATGGTCTAGGAATGTGTATTAGGACCTATAAGAACCATTAGAATGATCCTAAACATTGCTTGGTACCGCAAGGGACGTAGAGGGTGTAGCATGAGTCCTTGGAGGTTCTAACAAATGTAGAATGGTTAAGAGAGTGTTCTAAAGGCTTAGAATGGTCTAGGAATGTGTATTAGGACTTATAAGAACCATTAGAATGATCCTAAACATTGCTTGGTACCTCAAGGGACGTAGAGGGTGTAGCATGAGTCCTTCGAGGTTCTAACAAGTGTAGAATGGTTAACAGAGTATTCTAAAGGCTTAGAATGGTCTAGGAAAGTGTATTAGGACTTATAAGAACCATTAGAATGATCCAAAACATTGCTTGGTACCCCAAGGGACGTAGAGGGTGTAGCATGAATCCTTGGAGGTTCTAACAAGTGTAGAATGGTTAAGAGAGTAATCTAAAGGCTTAGAATGGTCTAGGAATGTGTATTAGGACATATAAGAACCATTAGAATGATCCTAAACATTGCTTGGTACCCCAAGGGACGTAGAGGGTGTGGCATGAGTCCTTGGAGGTTCTAACAAGTGTAGAATGGTTAAAAGAGTATTCTAAAGGCTTAGAATGGTCTAGGAATGTGTATTAGGACTTATAAGGTAGAGGGTGTAGCATGAGTCCTTGGAGGTTCTAACAAATGTAGAATGGTTAAGAGAGTATTCTAAAGGCTTAGAATGGTCTAGGAATGTGTATTAGGATTTATAAGAACCATTAGAATGATCCTAAACATTGCTTGGTACCATAATGGAAGTAGAGGGTGTAGCATGAGTCCTTGGAGGTTCTAACAAGTGTAGAATGGTTAAGAGAGTATTTTAAAGGCTTAGAATGGTCTAGGAATGTGTATTAGGACTTATAAGAACCATTAGAATTATCCTAAACATTGCTTGGTACCCCAAGGGACGTAGAGGGTGTAGCATGAGTCCTTGGAGGTTCTAACAAGTGTAGAATGGTTAAGAGAGTAATCTAAAGGCTTAGAATGGTCTAGGAATGTGTATTAGGACATATAAGAACCATTAGAATGATCCTAAACATTGCTTGGTACCCCAAGGGACGTAGAGGGTGTGGCATGAGTCCTTGGAGGTTCTAACAAGTGTAGAATGGTTAAAAGAGTATTCTAAAGGCTTAGAATGGTCTAGGAATGTGTATTAGGACTTATAAGGTAGAGGGTGTAGCATGAGTCCTTGGAGGTTCTAACAAATGTAGAATGGTTAAGAGAGTATTCTAAAGGCTTAGAATGGTCTAGGAATGTGTATTAGGATTTATAAGAACCATTAGAATGATCCTAAACATTGCTTGGTATCCCAAGGGACGTAGAAGGTGTAGCATGTGTCCTTGGCAGTTATAACAAGTGTAGAATGGTTAAGAGAGTATTCTAAAGGTTTAGAATGGTCTAGGAATGTGTATTATGACTTATAAGGTAGAGGGTGTAGCATGATTCCTTGGAGGTTCTAACAAATGTAGAATGGTTAAGAGAGTATTCTGAAGGCTTAGAATGGTCTAGGAATGTGTATTAGGACTTATAAGAACCATTAGAATGATCCTAAACATTGCTTGGTACCACAAGGGACATAGAGGGTGTAGCATGAGTCCTAGGAGGTTCTAACAAGTTTAGAATGGTTAAGAGAGTATTCAAAAGGCATAGAATGGTCTAGGAATGTGTATTAGGACTTATAAGAACCATTAGAACGATCCTAAACATTGCTTGGTACCCCAAGGGACGTAAAGGGTGTAGCATGAGTCCTTGGAGGTTCTAACAACTGTAGAATGGTTAAGAGAGTATTCTAAAGGCTTAGAATGGTCTAGGAATGTGTATTAGGACTTATAAGGTAGAGGGTGTAGCAAGGGTCCTTGGAGGTTCTAACAAGTGTAGAATGGTTAAGAGAGTATTCTAAAGGCTTAGAATGGTCAAGGAATGTGTATTGGGACTTATAAGAACCATTAGAATGATCCTAAACATTGCTTGGTACCACAAGGGACATAGAGGGTGTAGCATGAGTCCTTGGAGGTACTAACAAGTTTAGAATGGTTAAGAGAGTATTCTAAAGGCATAGAATGGTCTAGGATTGTGTATTAGGACTTATAAGAATCATTAGAATGATCCTAAACATTGCTTGGTACCATAATGGAAGTAGAGGGTGTAGCATGAGTCCTAGGAAGTTCTAACAAGTTTAGAATGGTTAAGAGAGTATTCAAAAGGCATAGAATGGTCAAGGAATGTGTCTTGGGACTTATAAGAACTATTAGAATGATCCTAAACATTGCTTGGTACCCCAAGGGACATAGAGGGTGTAGCATGAGTCCTTGGAGGTACTAACAAGTTTAGAATGGTTAAGAGAGTATTCTAAAGGCATAGAATGGTCTAGGATTGTGTATTGGGACTTATAAGAATCATTAGAATGATCCTAAACATTGCTTGGTACCATAATGGAAGTAGAGGGTGTAGCATGAGTCCTAGGAGGTTCTAACAAGTTTAGAATGGTTAAGAGAGTATTCAAAAGGCATAGAACGGTCTAAGAATGTGTATTAGGACTTATAAGAACCATTAGAATGATCCTAAACATTGCTTGGTACCCCAAGGGACGTAGAGGGTGTAGCATGAGTCCTTGGAGGTTCTAACAAGTGTAGAATGGTTAAGAGAGTATTTTAAAGGCTTAGAATGGTCTAGGAATGTGTGTTAGGACTTAGAAGAACCATTAGAATGATCCTAAACATTGCTTGGTACCCCAAGGGACGTAGACCGTGTAGCATGAGTCCTAGGAGGTTCTAACAAGTTTAGAATGGTTAAGAGAGTATTCAAAAGGTATAGAATGGTCTAGGAATGTGTATTAGGACTTATAAGAACCATTAGAATGATCCTAAACATTGCTTGGTACCGCAAGGGACAAAGAGGGTGTAGCATGAGTCCTTGGAGGTTCTAACAAATGTAGAATGATTAAGAGAGTGTTCTAAAGGCTTAGAATGGTCTAGGAATGTGTATTAGGACTTATAAGAACCATTAGAATGATCCTAAACATTGCTTAGTACCTCAAGGGACGTAGAGGGTGTAGCATGAGTCCTTCGAGGTTCTAACAAGTGTAGAATGGTTAAGAGAGTATTCTAAATGCTTAGAATGGTCTAGGAAAGTGTATTAGGACTTATAAGAACCATTAGAATGATCCTAAACATTGCTTGGTACCCCAAGGGATGTAGAGGGTGTAGCATGAATCCTTGGAGGTTCTAACAAGTGTAGAATGGTTAAGAGAGTAATCTAAAGGCTTAGAATGGTCTAGGAATGTGTATTAGGACATATACGAACATTTAGAATGATCCTAAACATTGTTTGGTACCCTAATGGACGCAGATGGTGTAGCAGGAGTCCATGGAGGTTCTAACAAGTGTAGAATGGTTAAGAGAGTATTCTAAAGGCTTAGAATGGTCTAGGAATTTGTATAAGGACTTAGAAGAACAATTAGAATGATCCTAAACATTGCTTGGTACCATAATGGAAGTAGAGGGTGTAGCATGAGTCCTTGGAGGTTCTAACAAGTGTAGAATGGTTAAGAGAGTATTTTAAAGGCTTAGAATGGTCTAGGAATGTGTATTAGGACTTATAAGGTAGAGGGTGTAGCATGAGTCCTTGGAGGTTCTAACAAATGTAGAATGGTTAAGAGAGTATTCTAAAGGCTTAGAATGGTCTAGGAATGTGTATTAGGACTTCTAAGAACCATTAGAATGATCCTAAACATTGCTTGGTATCCCAAGGGACGTAGAAGGTGTAGCATGAGTCCTTCGCGGTTCTAACAAGTGTAGAATGGTTAAGAGAGTATTCTAAAGGTTTAGAATGGTCTAGGAATGTGTATTAGGACTTATAAGGTAGAGGGTGTAGCATGAGTCCTTGGAGGTTCTAACAAGTGTAGAATGGTTAAGAGAGTATTCTAAAGGCTTAGAATGGTCAAGGAATGTGTATTGGGACTTATAAGAACCATTAGAATGATCCTAAACATTGCTTGGTACCCCAAGGGACATAGAGGGTGTAGCATGAGTCCTTGGAGGTACTAACAAGTTTAGAATGGTTAAGAGAGTATTCTAAAGGCATAGAATGGTCTAGGATTGTGTATTAGGACTTATAAGAATCTTTAGAATGATCCTAAACATTGCTTGGTACCATAATGGAAGTAGAGGGTGTAGCATGAGTCCTTGGAGGTTCTAACATGTTTAGAATGGTTAAGAGAGTATTCTAAAGGCTTAGAATGGTCTAGGTATGTGTATTAGGACTTATAAGAACCATTAGAATGATCCTAAACATTGCTTGGTACCCCAAGGGACGTAGAGGGTGTAGCATGAGTCCTTAGAGGTTCTAACAAGTATAGAATGGTTAAAAGATTATTCTAAAGGCTTAGAATGGTCAAGGAATGTGTATTGGGACTTATGAGAACCATTAGAATGATCCTAAACATTGCTTGGTACCATAATGGAAGTAGAGGGTGTAGCATGAGTCCTTTGAGGTTCTAACAAGTTTAGAATGGTTAAGAGAGTATTCTAAAGGCTTAGAATGGTCTAGGAATATGTATTAGGACTTATAAGAACCATTAGAATGATCCTAAACATTGCTTGGTACCCCAAGGGACGTAGAGGGTGTAGCATGAGTCCTTTGAGGTTCTAACAAGTGTAGAATGGTTAAGAGAGTATTTTAAAGGCTTAGAATGGTCTAGGAATGTGTATTAGGACTTATAAGAACCATTAGAATTATCCTAAACATTGCTTGGTACCCCAAGGGACGTAGAGGGTGTAGCATGAGTCCTTGGAAGTTCTAACAAGTTTAGAATGGTTAAGAGAGTATTCTAAAGGCTTAAATGGTCTAGGAATGTGTATTAGGACATATAAGAACCATTAGAATGATCCTAAACATTGCTTGGTACCCCAATGAACGTAGAGGGTGTAGCATGAGTCCTTGGAGGTTCTAACAAGTGTAGAATGGGTAAGAGAGTAATCTAAAGGCTTAGAATGGTCTAGGAATGTGTATTAGGACTTATAAGAACCATTTGAATGATCTTAAACATTGCTTGGTACCCCAAGGGACGTAGACCGTGTAGCATGAGTCCTAGGAGGTTCTAACAAGTTTAGAATGGTTAAGAGAGTATTCAAAAGGTATAGAATGGTCTAGGAATGTGTATTAGGACTTATAAGAACCATTAGAATGATCCTAAACATTGCTTGGTACCGCAAGGGACAAAGAGGGTGTAGCATGAGTCCTTGGAGGTTCTAACAAATGTAGAATGATTAAGAGAGTGTTCTAAAGGCTTAGAATGGTCTAGGAATGTGTATTAGGACTTATAAGGTAGAGGGTGTAGCAAGGGTCCTTGGAGGTTCTAACAAGTGTAGAATGGTTAAGAGAGTATTCTAAAGGCTTAGAATGGTCAAGGAATGTGTATTGGGACTTATAAGAACCATTAGAATGATCCTAAACATTGCTTGGTACCACAAGGGACATAGAGGGTGTAGCATGAGTCCTTGGAGGTACTAACAAGTTTAGAATGGTTAAGAGAGTATTCTAAAGGCATAGAATGGTCTAGGATTGTGTATTAGGACTTATAAGAATCATTAGAATGATCCTAAACATTGCTTGGTACCATAATGGAAGTAGAGGGTGTAGCATGAGTCCTAGGAAGTTCTAACAAGTTTAGAATGGTTAAGAGAGTATTCAAAAGGCATAGAATGGTCAAGGAATGTGTATTGGGACTTATAAGAACTATTAGAATGATCCTAAACATTGCTTGGTATCCCAAGGGACATAGAGGGTGTAGCATGAGTCCTTGGAGGTACTAACAAGTTTAGAATGGTTAAGAGAGTATTCTAAAGGCATAGAATGGTCTAGGATTGTGTATTGGGACTTATAAGAATCATTAGAATGATCCTAAACATTGCTTGGTACCATAATGGAAGTAGAGGGTGTAGCATGAGTCCTAGGAGGTTCTAACAAGTTTAGAATGGTTAAGAGAGTATTCAAAAGGCATAGAACGGTCTAAGAATGTGTATTAGGACTTATAAGAACCATTAGAATGATCCTAAACATTGCTTGGTACCCCAAGGGACGTAGAGGGTGTAGCATGAGTCCTTGGAGGTTCTAACAAGTGTAGAATGGTTAAGAGAGTATTTTAAAGGCTTAGAATGGTCTAGGAATGTGTGTTAGGACTTAGAAGAACCATTAGAATGATCCTAAACATTGCTTGGTACCCCAAGGGACGTAGACCGTGTAGCATGAGTCCTAGGAGGTTCTAACAAGTTTAGAATGGTTAAGAGAGTATTCAAAAGGTATAGAATGGTCTAGGAATGTGTATTAGGACTTATAAGAACCATTAGAATGATCCTAAACATTGCTTGGTACCGCAAGGGACAAAGAGGGTGTAGCATGAGTCCTTGGAGGTTCTAACAAATGTAGAATGATTAAGAGAGTGTTCTAAAGGCTTAGAATGGTCTAGGAATGTGTATTAGGACTTATAAGAACCATTAGAATGATCCTAAACATTGCTTAGTACCTCAAGGGACGTAGAGGGTGTAGCATGAGTCCTTCGAGGTTCTAACAAGTGTAGAATGGTTAAGAGAGTATTCTAAATGCTTAGAATGGTCTAGGAAAGTGTATTAGGACTTATAAGAACCATTAGAATGATCCTAAACATTGCTTGGTACCCCAAGGGATGTAGAGGGTGTAGCATGAATCCTTGGAGGTTCTAACAAGTGTAGAATGGTTAAGAGAGTAATCTAAAGGCTTAGAATGGTCTAGGAATGTGTATTAGGACATATACGAACATTTAGAATGATCCTAAACATTGTTTGGTACCCTAATGGACGCAGATGGTGTAGCAGGAGTCCATGGAGGTTCTAACAAGTGTAGAATGGTTAAGAGAGTATTCTAAAGGCTTAGAATGGTCTAGGAATTTGTATAAGGACTTAGAAGAACAATTAGAATGATCCTAAACATTGCTTGGTACCATAATGGAAGTAGAGGGTGTAGCATGAGTCCTTGGAGGTTCTAACAAGTGTAGAATGGTTAAGAGAGTATTTTAAAGGCTTAGAATGGTCTAGGAATGTGTATTAGGACTTATAAGGTAGAGGGTGTAGCATGAGTCCTTGGAGGTTCTAACAAATGTAGAATGGTTAAGAGAGTATTCTAAAGGCTTAGAATGGTCTAGGAATGTGTATTAGGACTTCTAAGAACCATTAGAATGATCCTAAACATTGCTTGGTATCCCAAGGGACGTAGAAGGTGTAGCATGAGTCCTTCGCGGTTCTAACAAGTGTAGAATGGTTAAGAGAGTATTCTAAAGGTTTAGAATGGTCTAGGAATGTGTATTAGGACTTATAAGGTAGAGGGTGTAGCATGAGTCCTTGGAGGTTCTAACAAGTGTAGAATGGTTAAGAGAGTATTCTAAAGGCTTAGAATGGTCAAGGAATGTGTATTGGGACTTATAAGAACCATTAGAATGATCCTAAACATTGCTTGGTACCCCAAGGGACATAGAGGGTGTAGCATGAGTCCTTGGAGGTACTAACAAGTTTAGAATGGTTAAGAGAGTATTCTAAAGGCATAGAATGGTCTAGGATTGTGTATTAGGACTTATAAGAATCTTTAGAATGATCCTAAACATTGCTTGGTACCATAATGGAAGTAGAGGGTGTAGCATGAGTCCTTGGAGGTTCTAACATGTTTAGAATGGTTAAGAGAGTATTCTAAAGGCTTAGAATGGTCTAGGTATGTGTATTAGGACTTATAAGAACCATTAGAATGATCCTAAACATTGCTTGGTACCCCAAGGGACGTAGAGGGTGTAGCATGAGTCCTTAGAGGTTCTAACAAGTATAGAATGGTTAAAAGATTATTCTAAAGGCTTAGAATGGTCAAGGAATGTGTATTGGGACTTATGAGAACCATTAGAATGATCCTAAACATTGCTTGGTACCATAATGGAAGTAGAGGGTGTAGCATGAGTCCTTTGAGGTTCTAACAAGTTTAGAATGGTTAAGAGAGTATTCTAAAGGCTTAGAATGGTCTAGGAATATGTATTAGGACTTATAAGAACCATTAGAATGATCCTAAACATTGCTTGGTACCCCAAGGGACGTAGAGGGTGTAGCATGAGTCCTTTGAGGTTCTAACAAGTGTAGAATGGTTAAGAGAGTATTTTAAAGGCTTAGAATGGTCTAGGAATGTGTATTAGGACTTATAAGAACCATTAGAATTATCCTAAACATTGCTTGGTACCCCAAGGGACGTAGAGGGTGTAGCATGAGTCCTTGGAAGTTCTAACAAGTTTAGAATGGTTAAGAGAGTATTCTAAAGGCTTAAATGGTCTAGGAATGTGTATTAGGACATATAAGAACCATTAGAATGATCCTAAACATTGCTTGGTACCCCAATGAACGTAGAGGGTGTAGCATGAGTCCTTGGAGGTTCTAACAAGTGTAGAATGGGTAAGAGAGTAATCTAAAGGCTTAGAATGGTCTAGGAATGTGTATTAGGACTTATAAGAACCATTTGAATGATCTTAAACATTGCTTGGTACCCCAAGGGACGTAGACCGTGTAGCATGAGTCCTAGGAGGTTCTAACAAGTTTAGAATGGTTAAGAGAGTATTCAAAAGGTATAGAATGGTCTAGGAATGTGTATTAGGACTTATAAGAACCATTAGAATGATCCTAAACATTGCTTGGTACCGCAAGGGACAAAGAGGGTGTAGCATGAGTCCTTGGAGGTTCTAACAAATGTAGAATGATTAAGAGAGTGTTCTAAAGGCTTAGAATGGTCTAGGAATGTGTATTAGGACTTATAAGGTAGAGGGTGTAGCAAGGGTCCTTGGAGGTTCTAACAAGTGTAGAATGGTTAAGAGAGTATTCTAAAGGCTTAGAATGGTCAAGGAATGTGTATTGGGACTTATAAGAACCATTAGAATGATCCTAAACATTGCTTGGTACCCCAAGGGACATAGAGGGTGTAGCATGAGTCCTTGGAGGTACTAACAAGTTTAGAATGGTTAAGAGAGTATTCTAAAGGCATAGAATGGTCTAGGATTGTGTATTAGGACTTATAAGAATCTTTAGAATGATCCTAAACATTGCTTGGTACCATAATGGAAGTAGAGGGTGTAGCATGAGTCCTTGGAGGTTCTAACATGTTTAGAATGGTTAAGAGAGTATTCTAAAGGCTTAGAATGGTCTAGGTATGTGTATTAGGACTTATAAGAACCATTAGAATGATCCTAAACATTGCTTGGTACCCCAAGGGACGTAGAGGGTGTAGCATGAGTCCTTAGAGGTTCTAACAAGTATAGAATGGTTAAAAGATTATTCTAAAGGCTTAGAATGGTCAAGGAATGTGTATTGGGACTTATCAGAACCATTAGAATGATCCTAAATATTGCTTGGTACCATAATGGAAGTAGAGGGTGTAGCATGAGTCCTTTGAGGTTCTAACAAGTTTAGAATGGTTAAGAGAGTATTCTAAAGGCTTAGAATGGTCTAGGAATATGTATTAGGACTTATAAGAACCATTAGAATGATCCTAAACATTGCTTGGTACCCCCAAGGGACGTAGAGGGTGTAGCATGAGTCCTTTGAGGTTCTAACAAGTGTAGAATGGTTAAGAGAGTATTTTAAAGGCTTAGAATGGTCTAGGAATGTGTATTAGGACTTATAAGAACCATTAGAATTATCCTAAACATTGCTTGGTACCCCAAGGGACGTAGAGGGTGTAGCATGAGTCCTTGGAAGTTCTAACAAGTTTAGAATGGTTAAGAGAGTATTCTAAAGGCTTAAATGGTCTAGGAATGTGTATTAGGACATATAAGAACCATTAGAATGATCCTAAACATTGCTTGGTACCCCAATGAACGTAGAGGGTGTAGCATGAGTCCTTGGAGGTTCTAACAAGTGTAGAATGGGTAAGAGAGTAATCTAAAGGCTTAGAATGGTCTAGGAATGTGTATTAGGACTTATAAGAACCATTTGAATGATCTTAAACATTGCTTGGTACCCCAAGGGACGTAAAGGGTGTAGCATGAGTCCTTGGAGGTTCTAACAAGTGTAGAATGGTTAAGAGAGTATTCAAAAGGCATAGAATGATCTAGGAATGTGTATTAGGACTTATAAGAACCATTAGAATGATCCTAAAACATTGCTTGGTACCCCAAGGGACGTAGAGGGTGTAGCATGAGTCCTTGGAGGTTCTAACAAGTGTAGAATGGTTAAGAGAGTAATCTAAAGACTTAGAACGGTCTAGGAATGTGTATTAGGACTTAGAAGAACAATTAGAATGATCCTAAACATTGCTTAGTACCTCAAGGGACGTAGAGGGTGTAGCATGAGTCCATGGAGGTTCTAACAAGTGTAGAATGGTTAAGAGAGTATTCTAAAGGCTTAGAATGGTCTAGGAATGTGTATTAGGACTTATAAAAACCATTAGAATGATCCTAAACATTGCTTGGTACCGCAAGGGACGTAGAGGGTGTAGCATGAGTCCTTGGAGGTTCTAACAAATGTAGAATGGTTAAGAGAGTATTCTAATGGCTTAGAATGGTCTAGAAATGTGTATTAGGACTTATAAGAATCATTAGAATGATCCTAAACATTGCTTGGTATCCCAAGGGACGTAAAGGGTGTAGCATGAGTCCTTGGAGGTTCTAACAAGTGTAGAATGGTTAAGAGAGTATTCTAAAGGTTTAGAATGGTCTAGGAATGTGTATTAGGACTTATAAGGTAAAGGGCGTAGCATGAGTCCTTGGAGGTTCTAACAAATGTAGAATGGTTAAGAGAGTATTCTAAAGGCTTAGAATGGTCTAGGAATGTGTAATAGGACTTCTAAGAACCATTAGAATGATCCTAAACATTGCTTGGTACCCTAAGGGACGTAGACCGTGTAGCATGAGTCCTAGGAGGTTCTAACAAGTTTAGAATGGTTAAGAGAGTATTCTAAAGGCTTAGAATGGTCTAGGAATATGTATTAGGACTTATAAGAACCATTAGAATGGTCCTAAACATTGCTTGGTACCCCAAGGGACGTAGAGGGTGTAGCATGAGTCCTTTGAGGTTCTAACAAGTGTAGAATGGTTAAGAGAGTATTTTAAAGGCTTAGAATGGTCTAGGAATGTGTATTAGGACTTATAAGAACCATTAGAATTATCCTAAACATTGCTTGGTACCCCAAGGGACGTAGAGGGTGTAGCATGAGTCCTTGGAGGTTCTAACAAGTTTAGAATGGTTAAGAGAGTATTCTAAAGGCTTAAATGGTCTAGGAATGTGTATTAGGACATATAAGAACCATTAGAATGATCCTAAACATTGCTTGGTACCCCAATGAATGTAGAGGGTGTAGCATGAGTCCTTGGAGGTTCTAACAAGTGTAGAATGGGTAAGAGAGTAATCTAAAGGCTTAGAATGGTCTAGGAATGTGTATTAGGACTTATAAGAACCATTAGAATGATCTTAAACATTGCTTGGTACCCCAAGGGACGTAGAGGGTGTAGCATGAGTCCTTGGAGGTTCTAACAAGTGTAGAATGGTTAAGAGAGTATTCAAAAGGCATAGAATGATCTAGGAATGTGTATTAGGACTTATAAGAACCATTAGAATGATCCTAAAACATTGCTTGGTACCCCAAGGGACGTAGAGGGTGTAGCATGAGTCCTTGGAGGTTCTAACAAGTGTAGAATGGTTAAGAGAGTATTCTAAAGGCTTAGAATGGTCTAGGAATGTGTATTAGGACTTATATGGTAGAGGGTGTAGCATGAGTCCTTGGAGGTTCTAACAAGTGTAGAATGGTTAAGAGAGTATTCTAAAGGCTTAGAATGGTCAAGGAATGTGTATTGGGACTGATAAGAACCATTAGAATTATCCTAAACATTGCTTGGTACCCCAAGGGACGTGGAGGTTGTAGCATGAATCCTTGGAGGTTCTAACAAGTGTAGAATGGTTAAGAGAGTATTCTAAAGGCTTAGAATGGTCTAGGAATGTGTATTAGGACTTATAAGAACCATTAGAATGATCCTAAACATTGCTTGGTACCCCAAGGGACGAAGAGGGTGTAGCATGAGTCCTTGGAGGTTCTAACAAGTTTAGAATGGTTAAGAGAGTATTCTAAAGGCTTAGAATGGTCTAGGAATGTGTATTAGGACTTATAAGGTGGAGGGTGTAGCATGAGTCCTTGGAGGTTCTAACAAATGTAGAATGGTTAAGAGAGTATTCTAAAGGCTTAGAATGGTCAAGGAATGTGTATTGGGACTTATAAGAACCATTAGAATGATCCTAAACATTGCTTGGTACCCCAAGGGACATAGAGGGTGTAGCATGAGTCCTTGGAGGTACTAACAAGTTTAGAATGGTTAAGAGAGTATTCTAAAGGCATAGAATGGTCTAGGATTGTGTATTAGGACTTATAAGAATCTTTAGAATGATCCTAAACATTGCTTGGTACCATAATGGAAGTAGAGGGTGTAGCATGAGTCCTTGGAGGTTCTAACAAGTTTAGAATGGTTAAGAGAGTATTCTAAAGGCTTAGAATGGTCTAGGTATGTGTATTAGGACTTATAAGAACCATTAGAATGATCCTAAACATTGCTTGGTACCCCAAGGGACGTAGAGGGTGTAGCATGAGTCCTTAGAGGTTCTAACAAGTGTAGAATGGTTAAAAGATTATTCTAAAGGCTTAGAATGGTCAAGGAATGTGTATTGGGACTTATAAGAACCATTAGAATGATCCTAAACATTGCTTGGTACCATAATGGAAGTAGAGGGTGTAGCATGAGTCCTTTGAGGTTCTAACAAGTTTAGAATGGTTAAGAGAGTATTCTAAAGGCTTAGAATGGTCTAGGAATATGTATTAGGACTTATAAGAACCATTAGAATGATCCTAAACATTGCTTGGTACCCCAAGGGACGTAGAGGGTGTAGCATGAGTCCTTTGAGGTTCTAACAAGTGCAGAATGGTTAAGAGAGTATTTTAAAGGCTTAGAAGGGTCTAGGAATGTGTATTAGGACTTATAAGAACCATTAGAATTATCCTAAACATTGCTTGGTACCCCAAGGGACGTAGAGGGTGTAGCATGAGTCCTTGGAGGTTCTAACAAGTGTAGAATGGTTAAGAGAGTATTTTAAAGGCTTAGAATGGTCTAGGAATGTGTGTTAGGACTTAGAAGAACCATTAGAATGATCCTAAACATTGCTTGGTACCCCAAGGGACGTAGACCGTGTAGCATGAGTCCTAGGAGGTTCTAACAAGTTTAGAATGGTTAAGAGAGTATTCAAAAGGTATAGAATGGTCTAGGAATGTGTATTAGGACTTATAAGAACCATTAGAATGATCCTAAACATTGCTTGGTACCATAATGGAAGTAGAGGGTGTAGCATGAGTCCTTGGAGGTTCTAACAAATGTAGAATGATTAAGAGAGTGTTCTAAAGGCTTAGAATGGTCTAGGAATGTGTATTAGGACTTATAAGAACCATTAGAATGATCCTAAACATTGCTTAGTACCTCAAGGGACGTAGAGGGTGTAGCATGAGTCCTTCGAGGTTCTAACAAGTGTAGAATGGTTAAGAGAGTATTCTAAATGCTTAGAATGGTCTAGGAAAGTGTATTAGGACTTATAAGAACCATTAGAATGATCCTAAACATTGCTTGGTACCCCAAGGGACGTAGAGGGTGTAGCATGAATCCTTGGAGGTTCTAACAAGTGTAGAATGGTTAAGAGAGTAATCTAAAGGCTTAGAATGGTCTAGGAATGTGTATTAGGACATATACGAACATTTAGAATGATCCTAAACATTGTTTGGTACCCTAATGGACGCAGATGGTGTAGCATGAGTCCATGGAGGTTCTAACAAGTGTAGAATGGTTAAGAGAGTATTCTAAAGGCTTAGAATGGTCTAGGAATTTGTATAAGGACTTAGAAGAACAATTAGAATGATCCTAAACATTGCTTGGTACCATAATGGAAGTAGAGGGTGTAGCATGAGTCCTTGGAGGTTCTAACAAGTGTAGAATGGTTAAAAGAGTATTCTAAAGGTTTAGAATGGTCTAGGAATGTGTATTAGGACTTATAAGGTAGAGGGTGTAGCATGAGTCCTTGGAGGTTCTAACAAATGTAGAATGGTTAAGAGAGTATTCTAAAGGCTTAGAATGGTCTAGGAATGTGTATTAGGACTTATAAGAACCATTAGAATGATCCTAAACATTGCTTGGTACCCCAATGAACGTAGAGGGTGTAGCATGAGTCCTTGGAGGTTCTAACAAGTGTAGAATGGGTAAGAGAGTAATCTAAAGGCTTAGAATGGTCTAGGAATGTGTATTAGGACTTATAAGAACCATTAGAATGATCTTAAACATTGCTTGGTACCCCAAGGGACGTAGAGGGTGTAGCATGAGTCCTTGGAGGTTCTAACAAGTGTAGAATGGTTAAGAGAGTATTCAAATGGCATAGAATGATCTAGGAATGTGTATTAGGACTTATAAGAACCATTAGAATGATCCTAAAACATTGCTTGGTACCCCAAGGGACGTAGAGGGTGTAGCATGAGTCCTTGGAGGTTCTAACAAGTGTAGAATGGTTAAGAGAGTAATCTAAAGACTTAGAATGGTATAGAATGTGTATTAGGACTTAGAAGAACAATTAGAATGATCCTAAACATTGCTTAGTACCTCAAGGGACGTAGAGGGTGTAGCATGAGTCCATGGAGGTTCTAACAAGTGTAGAATGGTTAAGAGAGTATTCTAAAGGCTTAGAATGGTCTAGGAATGTGTATTAGGACTTATAAGGTAGAGGGTGTATCATGAGTCCTTGGAGGTTCTAACAAATGTAGAATGGTTAAGAGAGTATTCTAAAGGCTTAGAATGGTCTAGGAATGTGTATTAGGACTTCTAAGAACCGTTAGAATGATCCTAAACATTGCTTGGTACCCCAAGGGACGTAGACCGTGTAGCATGAGTCCTAGGAGGTTCTAACAAGTTTAGAATGGTTAAGAGAGTATTCAAAAGGCATAGAATGGTCTAGGAATGTGTATTAGGACTTATAAGAACCATTAGAATGATCCTAAACATTGCTTGGTACCCCAAGGGACGTAAAGGGTGTAGCATGAGTCCTTGGAGGTTCTAACAAGTGTAGAATGGTTAAGAGAGTATTCTAAAGGCTTAGAATGGTCTAGGAATGTGTATTAGGACTTATATGGTAGAGGGTGTAGCATGAGTCCTTGGAGGTTCTAACAAGTGTAGAATGGTTAAGAGAGTATTCTAAAGGCTTAGAATGGTCAAGGAATGTGTATTGGGACTGATAAGAACCATTAGAATTATCCTAAACATTGCTTGGTACCCCAAGGGACGTGGAGGTTGTAGCATGAATCCTTGGAGGTTCTAACAAGTGTAGAATGGTTAAGAGAGTATTCTAAAGGCTTAGAATGGTCAAGGAATGTGTATTGGGACTTATAAGAACCATTAGAATTATCCTAAACATTGCTTGGTACCCCAAGGGACATAGAGGGTGTAGCATGAGTCCTTGGAGGTACTAACAAGTTTAAAATGGTTAAGAGAGTATTCTAAAGGCATAGAATGGTCTAGGAATGTGTATTAGGACTTATAAGAACCATTAGAATAATCCTAAACATTGCTTGGTACCCCAAGGGACGTAGAGGGTGTAGCATGAGTCCTTGGAGGTTCTAACAAGTGTAGAATGGTTAAGAGAGTATTCTAAAGGCTTAGAATGGTCAAGGAATGTGTATTGGGACTTATAAGAACCATTAGAATGATCCTAAACATTGCTCGGTACCCCAAGGGACGTAGAAGGTGTAGCATGAGTCCTTGGAGGTTCTAACAAGTGTAGAATGGTTAAGAGAGTATTCTAAAGGCTTAGAATGTTCTAGGAATGAGTATTACGACTTATAAGAACCATTAGAATGATCCTAAACATTGCTTGGTACCCCAAGGGACGTAGAGGGTGTAGCATGAGTCCTTGGAGGTTCTAACAGGTGTAGAATAGTTAAGAGAGTATTCTAAAGGCTTAGAATGGTCTAGGAATGTGTTTTAGGACTTATAAGAACCATTAGAATGATCCTAAACATTGCTTGGTACCACAAGGGACGTAGAGGGTGTAGCATGAGTCCTTTGAGGTTCTAACAAATGTAGAATGGTTAAGAGAGTGTTCTAAAGGCTTAGAATGGTCTAGGAATGAGTATTAGGACTTATAAGAACCATTAGAATGATCCTAAACATTGCTTAGTACCTCAAGGGATGTAGAGGGTGTAGCATGAGTCCTTCGAGGTTCTAACAAGTGTAGAATGGTTAAGAGAGTATTCTAAAGGCTTAGAATGGTCTAGGAAAGTGTATTACGACTTATAAGAACCATTAGAATGATCCTAAACATTGTTTGGTACCCCAAGGGACGTAGAGGGTGTAGCATGAGTCCTTGGAGGTTCTAACAGGTGTAGAATAGTTAAGAGAGTATTCTAAAGGCTTAGAATGGTCTAGGAATGTGTATTAGGACTTATAAGAACCATTAGAATGATCCTAAACATTGCTTGGTACCCCAAGGGACGTAGAGGGTGTAGCATGAGTCCTTCGAGGTTCTAACAAGTGTAGATTGGTTAAGAGAGTATTCTAAAGGCTTAGAATGGTCTAGGAAAGTGAATTAGGACTTATAAGAACCATTAGAATGATCCTAAACATTGTTTGGTACCCCAAGGGACGTAGAGGGTGTAGCATGAGTCCTTGGAGGTTCTAACAGGTGTAGAATAGTTAAGAGAGTATTCTAAAGGCTTAGAATGGTCTAGGAATGTGTATTAGGACTTATAAGAACCATTAGAATGATCCTAAACATTGCTTGGTACCCCAAGGGACGTAGAGGGTGTAGCATGAGTCCTTGGAGGTTCTAACAGGTGTAGAATAGTTAAGAGAGTATTCTAAAGGCTTAGAATGGTCTAGGAATGTGTATTAGGACTTATAAGAACCATTAGAATGATCCTAAACATTGCTTGGTACCCCAAGGGACGTAGAGGGTGTAGCATGAGTCCTTCGAGGTTCTAACAAGTGTAGAATGGTTAAGAGAGTATTTTAAAGGCTTAGAATGGTCAAGGAATGTGTATTGGGACTTATAAGAACCATTAGAATGATCCTAAACATTGCTCGGTACCCCAAGGGACGTAGAGGGTGTAGCATGAGTCCTTGGAGCTTCTAAAAAGTGTAGAATGGTTAAGAGAGTATTCTAAAGGCTTAGAATGTTCTAGGAATGTGTATTGGGACTTATAAGAACCATAAGAATGATCCTAAACATTGCTTGGTACCCCAAGGGACGTAGAGGGTGTAGCATGAGTCCTTGGAGGCTCTAACAAGTGTAGATTGGTTAAGAGAGTATTCTAAAGGCTTAGAATGGTCTAGGAAAGTGAATTAGGACTTATAAGAACCATTAGAATGATCCTAAACATTGCTTGGTACCCCAAGGGACGTAAAGGGTGTAGCATGAGTCCTTGGAGGTTCTAACAAGTGTAGAATGGTTAAGAGAGTATTCTAAAGGCTTAGAATGGTCTAGGAATGTGTATTAGGACTTATATGGTAGAGGGTGTAGCATGAGTCCTTGGAGGTTCTAACAAGTGTAGAATGGTTAAGAGAGTATTCTAAAGGCTTAGAATGGTCTAGGAATGTGTATTGGGACTGATAAGAACCATTAGAATTATCCTAAACATTGCTTGGTACCCCAAGGGACGTGGAGGTTGTAGCATGAATCCTTGGAGGTTCTAACAAGTGTAGAATGGTTAAGAGAGTATTCTAAAGGCTTAGAATGGTCTAGGAAAGTGAATTAGGACTTTAAGAACCATTAGACTGATCCTAAACATTGCTTGGTACCCCAAGGGATGTAGAGGGTGTAGAACGATTCCTTGGAGGTTCTAACAAGTGTAGAATGGTTAAGAGAGTATTCTAAAGGCTTAGAATGGTCTAGGAATGTGTATTAGGACTTAGAAGAACCATTAGAATGATCCTAAACAATGCTTGGTACCCCAATGGACGTAGAGGGTGTAGCATGAGTCCTTGGAGGTTCTAACAAGTGTAGAATGGTTAAGAGAGTATTCTAAAGGCTTAGAATGGTCTAGGAATGTGTATTAGGAATTATAAGAACCATTAGAATGATCCTAAACATTGCTTAGTACCCCAAGGGACGTAGAGGGTGTAGCATGAGTCCTTGGAGGCTCTAACAAGTGTAGAATGGTTAAGAGAGTATTCTAAAGGCTTAGAATGGTCTAGGAAAGTGAATTAGGACTTATAAGAACCATTAGAATGATCCTAAACATTGTTTGGTACCCCAAGGGACGTAGAGGGTGTAGCATGAGTCCTTGGAGGTTCTAACAGGTGTAGAATAGTTAAGAGAGTATTCTAAAGGCTTAGAATGGTCTAGGAATGTGTATTAGGACTTATAAGAACCATTAGAATGATCCTAAACATTGCTTGGTACCATAATGGAAGTAGAGGGTGTATCATGAGTCCTTGGTGGTTCTAACAAGTTTAGAATGGTTAAGAGAGTATTCTAAAGGCTTAGAATGGTCTAGGAATGTGTATTAGGACTTATAAGAACCATTAGAATGATTCTAAACATTGCTCGGTACCCCAAGGGACGTAGAGGGTGTAGCATGAGTCCTTGGAGGTTCTAACAAGTGTAGAATGGTTAAGAGAGTAATCTAAAGGCTTAGAATGTTCTAGGAATGTGTATTGGGACTTATAAGAACCATTAGAATGATCCTAAACATTGTTTGGTACCCCAAGGGACGTAGAGGGTGTAGCATGAGTCCTTGGAGGCTCTAACAAGTGTAGAATGGTTAAGAGAGTATTCTAAAGGCTTAGAATAGTCTAGGAAAGTGAATTAGGACTTATAAGAACCATTAGAATGATCCTAAACATTGCTTGGTACCCCAAGGGATGTAGAGGGTGTAGCACGAGTCCTTGGAGGTTCTAACAATTGTAGAATGGTTAAGAGAGTATTCTAAAGGCTTAGAATGGTCTAGGAATGTGTATTAGGACTTAGAAGAACCATTAGAATGATCCTAAGCATTGCTTGGTACCCCAAGGGACGTAGAGGGTGTAGCACGAGTCCTTGGAAGATCTAACAATTGTAGAATGGTTAAGAGAGTATTCTAAAGGCTTAGAATGGTCTAGGAATGTGTATTGGGACTTATAAGAACCATTAGAATGATCCTAAACATTGCTTGGTACCATAATGGAAGTAGAGGGTGTATCATGAGTCCTTGGTGGTTCTAACCAGTTTAGAATGGTTAAGAGAGTATTCTAAAGGCTTAGAATGGTCTAGGAATGTGTATTAGGACTTAGAAGAACCATTAGAACGATCCTAAACATTGCTTGGTACCCCAATCGACGTAGAGGGTGTAGCATGAGACCTTGGAGGTTCTAACAAGTGTAGAATGGTTAAGAGAGTATTTTAAAGGCTTAGAATGGTCTAGGAATGTGTATTAGGACTTAGAAGAACCATTAGAATGATCCTAAACAATGCTTGGTACCCCAATGGACGTAGAGGGTGTAGCATGAGTCCTTGGAGGTTCTAACAAGTGTAGAATGGTTAAGAGAGTATTCTAAAGGCTTAGAATGGTCTAGGAATGTGTATTAGGACTTATAAGAACCATTAGAATGATCCTAAACATTGCTTAGTACCCCAAGGGACGTAGAGGGTGTAGCATGAGTCCTTCGAGGTTCTAACAAGTGTAGAATGGTTAAGAGAGTATTCTAAAGGCTTAGAATGATCAAGGAATGTGTATTGGGACTTATAAGAACCATTAGAATGATTCTAAACATTGCTCGGTACCCCAAGGGACGTAGAGGGTGTAGCATGAGTCCTTGGAGGTTCTAACAAGTGTAGAATGGTTATGAGAGTATTCTAAAGGCTTAGAATGGTCTAGGAATGTGTATTGGGACTTATAAGAACCATTAGAATGATCCTAAACATTGCTTGGTACCCCAAGGGACGTAGAGGGTGTAGCATGAGTCCTTGGAGGCTCTAACAAGTGTAGAATGGTTAAGAGAGTATTCTAAAGGCTTAGAATGGTCTAGGAAAGTGAATTAGGACTTATAAGAACCATTAGATTGATCCTAAACATTGCTTGGTACCCCAAGGGATGTAGAGGGTGTAGCACGAGTCCTTGGAGGTTCTAACAAGTGTAGAATGGTTAAGAGAGTATTCTAAAGGCTTAGAATGGTCTAGGAATGTGTATTAGGACTTAGAAGAACCATTAGAATGATCCTAAACATTGCTTGGTACCCCAATGGACGTAGAGGGTGTAGCATGAGTCCTTGGAGGTTCTAACAAGTGTAGAATGGTTAAGAGAGTATTCTAAAGGCTTAGAATGGTCTAGGAATGTGTATTAGGACTTATAAGAACCATTAGAATGATCCTAAACATTGCTTGGTACCTCAAGGGACGTAGAGGGTGTAGCATGAGTCCTTGGAGGTTCTAACAAGTGTAGAATGGTTAAGAGAGTATTCTAAAGGCTTAGAATGGTCTAGGAAAGTGAATTAGGACTTTAAGAACCATTAGACTGATCCTAAACATTGCTTGGTACCCCAAGGGACGTAGAGGGTGTGGCACGAGTCCTTGGAAGTTCTAACAAGTGTAGAATGGTTAAGAGATTATTCTTAAGGCTTAGAATGGTCTAGGAATGTGTATTAGGACTTAGAAGAACCATTAGAACGATCCTAAACATTGCTTGGTACCCCAATCGACGTAGAGGGTGTAGCATGAGTCCTTGGAGGTTCTAACAAGTGTAGAATGGTTAAGAGAATAATTTAAAGGCTTAGAATGGTCTAGGAATGTGTATTAGAATTATCCTAAACATTGCTTGTTACCCCAATGGACGTAGTGGGTGTAGCATGAGTCCTTGGAGGTTCTAACAAGTGTAGAATGGTTTAGAGAGTATTCTAAAGGCTTAGAATGGTCAAGGAATGTGTATTGGGACTTATAAGAACCATTAGAATGATCCTAAACATTGCTTGGTACCCCAAGGGACGTAGAGGGTGTAGCACGAGTCCTTGGAAGTTCTAACAAGTGTAGAATGGTTAAGAGATTATTCTTAAGGCTTAGAATGGTCTAGGAATGTGTATTAGGACTTAGAAGAACCATTAGAATGATCCTAAACATTGCTTGGTACCCCAATCGACGTAGAGGGTGTAGTATGAGTCCTTGGAGGTTCTAACAAGAGTAGAATGGTTAAGAGAGTATTCTAAAGGCATAGCATGGTCTAGGAATGTGTATTAGGCTTATAAGAACCATTAGAATGATCCTAAACATTGCTTGGTACCCCAAGGGACGTAGAGGGTGTAGCATGAGTCCTTGGAGGTTCTAACAAGTGTAGAATGGTTAAGAGAGTATTCTAAAGGCTTATAATGGTCTAGGAAAGTGAATTAGGACTTATAAGAACCATTAGAATGATCCTAAACATTGCTTGGTACCTCAAGGGACGTAGAGGGTGTAGCATGAGTCCTTGGAGGTTCTAACAAGTGTAGAATGGTTAAGAGAGTATTCTAAAGGCTTAGAATGGTCTAGGAAAGTGAATTCGGACTTATAAGAACCATTAGAATGATCCTAAACATTGCTTGGTACCCCAAGGGACGTAGAGGGTGTAGCACGAGTCCTTGGAAGTTCTAACAAGTGTAGAATGGTTAAGAGATTATTCTTAAGGCTTAGAATGGTCTAGGAATGTGTATTAGGACTTAGAAGAACCATTAGAATGATCCTAAACATTTCTTGGTACCCCAATCGACGTAGAGGGTGTAGCATGAGTCCTTGGAGGTTCTAACAAGTGTAGAATGGTTAAGAGAGTATTTTAAAGGCTTAGAATGGTCTAGGAATGTGTATTAGGACTTATAAGAACCATTAGAATTATCCTAAACATTGCTTGGTACCCCAAGGGACGTAGAGCGTGTAGCAGGAGTCCTTGGAGGCTCTAACAAGTGTAGAATGGTTAAGAGAGTATTCTAAAGGCTTAGAATGGTCTAGGAAAGTTAATTAGGACTTATAAGAACCATTAGAATGATCCTAAACATTGCTTGGTACCCCAAGGGATGTAGAGGGTGTAGCACGAGTCCTTGGAGGTTCTAACAAGTGTAGAATGGTTAAGAGAGTATTCTAAAGGCATAGAATGGTCTAGGAATGTGTATTAGGACTTATAAGAACCATTAGAATGATCCTAAACATTGCTTGGTACCCCAAGGGACGTAGAGGGTGTAGCATGAGTCCTTGGAGGCTCTAACAAGTGTAGAATGGTTAAGAGAGTATTCTAAAGGCTTAGAATGGTCTAGGAATGTGTATTGGGACTTATAAGAACCATTAGAATGATCCTAAACATTGCTTGGTACCCCAAGGGACGTAGAGGGTGTAGCATGAGTCCTTGGAGGCTCTAACAAGTGTAGAATGGTTAAGAGAGTATTCTAAAGGCTTAGAATGTTCTAGGAATGTGTATTGGGACTTATAAGAACCATAAGAATGATCCTAAACATTGCTTGGTACCCCAATGAATGTAGAGGGTGTAGCATGAGTCCTTGGAGGTTCTAACAAGTGTAGAATGGTTAAGAGAGTATTCTAAAGGCTTAGAATGGTCTAGGAAAGTGAATTAGGACTTTAAGAACCATTAGAATGATCCTAAACATTGCTTGGTACCCCAATGGACGTAGTGGGTGTAGCACGAGTCCTTGGAAGTTCTAACAAGTGTAGAATGGTTAAGAGATTATTCTTAAGGCTTAGAATGGTCTAGGAATGTGTATTAGGACTTAGAAGAACCATTAGAACGATCCTAAACATTGCTTGGTACCCCAATCGACGTAGAGGGTGTAGCATGAGTCCTTGGAGGTTCTAACAAATGTAGAATGGTTAAGAGAGTATTCTAAAGGCTTAGAATGGTATAGGAAAGTGAATTAGGACTTATAAGAACCATTAGAATGATCCTAAACATTGCTTGGTACCTCAAGGGACGTAGAGGGTGTAGCATGAGTCCTTGGAGGTTCTAACAAGTGTAGAATGGTTAAGAGAGTATTCTAAAGGCTTAGAATGGTCTAGGAAAGTGAATTAGGACTTATAAGAACCATTTGAATGATCCTAAACATTCTTGGTACCCCAAGGGACGTAGAGGGTGTAGCACGAGTCCTTGGAAGTTCTAACAAGTGTAGAATGGTTAAGAGAGTATTCTAAAGGCTTAGAATGGTCTAGGAATGTGTATTAGGACTTAGAAGAACCACTAGAATGATCCTAAACATTGCTTGGTACCCCAATCGACGTAGAGGGTGTAGCATGAGTCCTTGGAGGTTCTAACAAGTGTAGAATGGTTAAGAGAGTATTCTAAAGGCATAGAATGGTCTAGGAATGTGTATTAGGACTTATAAGAACCATTAGAATGATCCTAAACATTGCTTGGTACCCCACGGGACATAGAGGGTGTAGCATGAGTCCTTGGAGGTTCTAACAAGTGTAGAATGGTTCACAGAATATTCTAAAGGCTTAGAATGGTCTTGGAATGTGTATTAGGACTTATAAGTGTTAGGAAATAGGATGCGACAAACGCAGCGGAAAAAAAAAATAAATCCTATTTCCATCCAGGATCCATGTGAAAGCATGATTTGAGATAGGAATAAAATTACCTTTTGCAGGGAAGAGGAGACCAACGAATCTTACCACGAACACTTCGTCAATCACGAGCACATCAATGTGTTGTGCCTCTATTGGTATCCACACGAACAAATTCCCAATTGGAGTCACGTCTCTCTTCTCAGTGCTAGCAGAGAAGAGAGAGTCTGTGTATCACTCACTCTCTAACATGACGGCTAGGGTTGTCGTTCTGTGTCTAACACATATTAAACCCCTAAAGCTAATAATATTATATTTATAATATTATCAGACCAACTGGTTGGGCTTTTTAGGAGATAAATTCGAATTCTATCTTATATGTAGAAGATAAAATCAAATTTATATCTTATACATAAAGATAAAACGAATCATATCTTAATCATATCAGAAAGATTTAATTTTATAAAAATACAACTATTGTATTTTTATCAAATGTGATATCTCCAATTTTATCTGCTCTTAGTGTGTGACCCTATAGGTTCCTATAACGTTGGCAGTAATGTTAAAATCACATTTTAACTTTACAAGCAATGAGCGGTATCTAACAACACATCATTGCTACCCAAGTGACAGGAATGTCTGTGATTTGACTAAACCTTTTACTATGACCAATGAACATGTGTAAGTTTAATCCCTTTGTCCAAATATCATGTTACACTCATGGCATGGAACGTGTCACCCATGAATAGTGTAACCTATGGTTTCTTGATCCCTGAGTAGACGCGTCTATACAAGTCTCGTCAATATCTCATATTGACTGTCTTGAGTATGGCCATACATTTCACCGTCTCACTCAATCAAGGGGCCCAGAGATATAATTCCTATTGATAAGGAAGGACAAATCCCATCTACGTCACTCACATCCCTCTACATGATTTGTCATATACCCGACTACAACCGTTATGATCACCTGGTTAAAGATGACGTTTGATTGCGTGAAAGCATATAATTCCTCATGTTGGGAACCGTAGCGACTTCAGGTCGAAGGACCATGTACGCCATTGTCACTATGAGAATCGCTTATGACACTCACTTAATAACCCATGTAGCATTCTCATGGCGGGTCCATCCAGTACACAATTGTCCCAATGTGTACTTACGTGAAGACTTGATATCCCATATCCATGACCGGTGAGATACAGTCATCAGTCTGCCACATACTAGTCTTGATGTATTATAGTTGTCCTTATTAACTATAATACTCGACTAGGGAATCTTTAAGGATAATTATCAATCAATAAGATCTCACTATCAAGTCATGTACTTGATATTCTTATGACATTGAACTTATAATCCTAAGGACTTTATTACATCTATTTTAATTAAACAATTAAAGCATAAATATAATAAATGAAATGCCTCATTATTATTAATAGTAATAATCCATAAACATGAAATAAGTACAAGTAAAAGAGAAAATACGATTGCCACTAGAGCACTCTCCAACAATCTCCTACTTGCACTAGAGCCAATCGCTCGTGTATCTAATACCATAAGCCCTAACATGTCCCTCATGCTTTTTTATCGCAAGAGGTTTAGTCAGTGGATCAGCAATATTATCATCTGTTGAAACTCTGCATATCTTCACATCTCCTCTGTCAATTATCTCTCGAATGATGTGAAAACGCCGAAGTATATGTTTGGATTTCTGGTGAGATCTCGGTTCCTTAGCTTGCGCAATGGCTCCATTGTTGTCACAATAAATGTCCACTGGAAACTCAATACTAGGAACAACATCAAGTTCAGTTATGAACTTCTTAATCCAAACCGCTTCCTTTGCTGCTTCTGATGCAACTATATACTCAGCTTCTATTGTAGAATCGGCTACAGTCTCTTGCTTTGAACTCTTCCAGCATATAGCCCCACCATTCAAACAAAATAAAAATCCAGATTGTGATCTGAAATTGTCCTTATCAGTCTGGAAGCTAGCGTCGGTGTAACCCTTTACAACCAGCTCATCTTCACCTCCATATACCAAGAAAGCATCCTTAGTTCTTCTTAAGTACTTTAGGATATTCTTGACTGCTGTCCAGTGACCTTCACCTGGATCTGACTGGTATCTGCTCGTCATGCTCAAAGCATACGAAACATCAAGTCGAGTACATATCATGGCATACATGATAGATCCAATTGCAGATGCATATGGAATTCTATCCATGCGTTCCCTTTCTTCCTTAGTGTAAGGACACTGTTCCTTTGACAAGGTTATACCATGTGACATTGGCAAAGATCCCCTTTTGGAATCCTGCATGTTGAACCGTTTCAACACTTTGTCTATGTACGAACTTTGACTTAGGCCAAGCAATCTCCTTGATCTATCTCTATAAATCTTGATTCCTAATATATAGGTTGCTTCACCCAAATCCTTCATAGAAAAGCAATTCCCTAACCAAGTCTTTATCAGACTGTAAGGTAGGAATGTCATTCCCGATGAGTAGTATGTCATCCACATACAACACAAGAAAGACAATTGCGCTCCCACTAACCTTCTTATATACACAAGACTCTTCTTCGTTCTTGATGAAACCAAATTGTTTGATTGCATCATCGAATCGAATATTCCAACTCCCAGAAGCTTGTTTCAATCCATAAATGGATCGTTGCAGCTTACAAACCTTTCCAGCATCCTTTGGATCAACAAAACCTTCAGGCTGTGTCATATACACATCCTCTAAAATATTTCCATTAAGGAAAGCAGTTTTGACATCCATTTTCCAGATTTCATAATCATGAAATGCTGCAATAGCAAGCAAGATCCTAATGGATTTAAGCATGGCAACTGGTGAAAAAGTTTCATCATAGTCAATACCATGAACTTGTTTGAAACCTTTAGCAACCAATCGTCCTTTAAAGGTATGTACATTACCATCCATGTCAGACTTCTTCTTGAAAACCCATTTGCACCCAATTGGTTTTACCCCATCAAGTAGATCAACCAAGATCCAAACTTGGTTGGTGTGCATGGACTCCATCTCAGATCTCATGGCTTGGAGCCATTTCTCAGAGTCAGGGCTGTTAATAGCCTCTAGGTAAGTAGTAGGTTCATCTTGATCAAAAATCATAATGTCATCCTCTTGAGTCAAGAGAAATCCATATCTCTCTGGCTGAAGAGGAATCCTACTTGACCTACGCAAAACTTGTGTAACTTGAGCAGGTTGTACATCCACAACATCTTGTGGAACTTGCTCAACATCCATCGTTTGGTCTTGGCTACTTTGGGATTCTTGAATTTCATCAAGATCTATTTTCCTCCCACTATTTCCTTTAGAGAGAAATTCTCTTTCAAGAAACACGCCTGTGCGAGCGACAAACACTTTGCCTTCTGTGGGATTGTAGAAATAGTATCCCTTAGTTTCTTTGGGATATCCTACAAAGTAACATTTGTCAGATTTGGGACTAAGTTTATCAGAAAGTAGACGTTTCACATAAACATCACAACCCCAAATCCTGAGAAAAGACATACTAGGACGCCTCCCAGTCCATATCTCATATGGTGTCTTTTCAACCGCTTTCGATGGGGATCGGTTAAGTGTAAAAGCAGCTGTAAGTAGAGCAAGTCCCCAAAAAGAGATTGGAAGGTCCGATTGACTCATCATACACCTAACCATGTCCAACAAGGTTCGGTTTCTCCTTTCTGAAACACCATTCCACTGGGGCGTTCCAGGAGGAGTGAGTTGAGATACTATACCACACTCTTTTAGATAGTCATCGAACTCTTGGCTAAGGTATTCACCACCTCGATCAGATCGAAGGGCTTTAATACTTTTGTCAAGTTGATTTTGTACTTCATTCTTGAATTCCTTGAACTTTTCAAAGGTTTCATGTTTGTATTTCATCAGATATACATACCCATATCTACTAAAATCATCAATAAATGTGACGAAGTACGGGTAACCTCCTCTAGCATTTGAACTCATAGGCCCACATACATCTATATGTATGAGTCCCAAAAGTTCATTAGCCCGTTCACTGCTGCCAGTAAATGAGCCCTTTGTCATCTTGCCCAACAAACAAGGCTCACATGTCTCATAAGATTCAAAATCAAATGAGTCTAAGAATCCATCTTTATGAAGCTTAGAAATGCGTTTCTCATTTATATGGCCCAAACGACAATGCCAAAGAAAAGTTTGGTTTGTATCATTTGATTTAAACCTTTTAGCATTAATGTTATAGACTGGATGATCAAGATCTAACAAATAAAGACCATTTATTAATTGTGCACTGCCAAAAAACATCTCATTCAAATAAATGGAACAACATTTGTTCCTTATTGAAAACGAAAAACCTACTTTGTCTAAACATGAAACTAAAATAATATTCCTACGAATAGCAGGTACACAATAAACATCCTCTAGTTCTAAAACTAATCCACTAGGTAAGGTTAAACTACAAGTTCCAACAGAAATGGCGGCAACTCTTGCTCCATTTCCAACTCGCAGTTCGACTTCACCTTTAGCTAATCTTCTACTCCTTTTTAGATCCTGCACATTAACACAAATGTGAGATCCACATCCAGTATCTAATACCCATGATGTTGAAGCAGAAAAATTAACTTCTATAACAAAAATACCTGAAGAAGAGACTCCGCTTTTCTTCATTTCTTTCTCTTTAAGGTAATCTGGGCAATTCCTCTTCCAATGTCCCTCCTTGTTACAATGGAAGCAATTTCCCTCCTTAGCCACCCCACCTTTAGGCTTAAGAGCCTTAGCTACTCTAGCTTTGCCCTTATCCTTAGGTTTTTGTGCTTTCCCTTTGGCCTTACCTTTGCCCTTTCCATTTTGAACCAACAATACAGTTTTTCCCTTGTTGATATCATGCTCAGCAGTTTTCAACTTCCCTAACAATTCAGTTAGAGTGCTGTCAATGTTGTTCATGTTGTAATTCATGACAAACTGACTAAAGCTCTGTGGTAAGGAATGCAGAACTAAGTCAACGGCCAACTCTTGACCTAGTGGGAAACTCATCCTCTCAATGTTCTCAATATAACCAATCATCTTGATTACATGATGACTAACTGGGCTTCCCTTTGTCATCTTACAAGTGAAAAGGGACCTTGTGACCTCAAAACGCTCATGCCTTGCTTGCCCTTGATAGAGATCCTTAAGGTGTACGATCATATCGTACGCACTCATGTTCTCATGTACCTTCTGAAGGTCAGGAGTCATAGTGACAAGCATGAGAGTTCCAACTTCTAAGGCATCATCTTGATGCCTACGGAAAGCATTCCGCTCAGCAGCCGGTGCATTAGCGGGGGGTGCTTCAGGGAGTAGCACATACATCTTTTTCTCATTCCTAAGGACAATCCTTAGGGTTCGATACCAGTCCAGGAAATTAATTCCCATCAGCTTGTCCTTCTCAAGGACGGATCGCAGTGATAAGTTATTTGAATTGTTTGAAGCCATGGTGATCTAACAACAAAATAAAAGCAGAATTAAAATCATGTTTATTAAATATTTAATAAGGACTTTTATTAAATATTACTCCCACTATTTTCCTCAAATCAATAACCCTCAATATTGACTCGGAAAATCTCATCGTAAGATTTTCTAGTGGGACCAAGATCCATATTTCATCTTATTATGAGTCAAACTTTAGCTGATCTCCCATAATTTGATTATTTAGGTAGGGAACCCTTTCCCAATCACATCTCATGTGACTCTTGGATCAATTGGGTGAATAACATTTATTCAAAATTAACTTATTAATTTATACCCAATTCTTTTGCCTATAGATCTTCAATCCTATTGAACCATGCATTTAAGTTAGATCCAATGGTTGACATAACGAATATTACATTTATTCCTTCGCGTCTGACCAATGTAGATAAACGTACTCTACTTTAGCAGACCCACATTCAAAACGACATCAATCAAGACGAGTGTCAAGCATTGGAAGGCATATAACTTAATATTTCAGTTTGAGGGGTTTTATATTTAAGTGATCTCACCTATTTTATCTTACATTAACATACATTATAACGATAACATGCATCACATACATACTATAATTATAAACTACGTGATATGGTCATGGCCTATAAAAAACTAATTCACCCAAGCCAATGAGTGAATTAATACAAAGAACCTAAACGCATAGCTTCTTCTCCAAGAGCATTCCTTGAATGTATGCACCGGTCCTTCTCCTAGAGCCTTCCTTAAATCTCCTTTCCTTTTTCATCTTCAAGTCTTTCGCAATTTTTAATAAAAATTTTACAAATAGAAACCTCGTTCATGAGGGGATTTAGATGAGAAAAGAAATACATATTGAATATGGAGAGAGGCACGACACGCAGGCCGTATTTAAAAATAAACCAAAAGAAAATAAAACATACACAAGGCGCGAAACGATCTAAGAGGCCATGACCATTCACCATACAACAAACAACATATTAAATAAAATACATTATTATTTTATTAAAATTATGTTTGTTACGAATTATAAAAAAAATATATTTTATCAACTCTTGATAAAAAAAAAGTAATAATACAATACGGCGTGTTTAATTTAATTGATTCATGCGGCCAAAGTGATTCACTGATTCACGTGACAATCAAGGGGATTATAGTGGTCTATTGATCAAGACCGGTGTCCTTGACGAGATCAGATGTTGCAACACACAGCAACATAAGGGAATTACTATAGATTCCGCCATAGGACCAGACATTACTTGCGCGCCTTCAGATCGGTCACTTGGAAGCAAAGCACAAAGCTTTAGACAGTGTAGCAATTCTATTCACGGCACAAGCAGCACAATTCTTACTCATGCGGCGCAAACACATCAACATGTGTTTATTTTTTTTTTTATTAAACCAAACACATCATAATCATATTAAAACATGTTTAATCAAAAAGAATCAAATCATGGTTTCACAAGTGGCTCTGATACCACTGTTAGGAAATAGGATGCGACAAACGCAGCGGAAAAAAAAAATAAATCCTATTTCCATCCAGGATCCATGTGAAAGCATGATTTGAGATAGGAATAAAATTACCTTTTGCAGGGAAGAGGAGACCAACGAATCTTATCACGAACACTTCGTCAATCACGAGCACATCAATGTGTTGTGCCTCTATTGGTATCCACACGAACAAATTCCCAATTGGAGTCACGTCTTTCTTCTCAGTTCTAGCAGAGAAGAGAGAGTCTGTGTATCAGTCACTCTCTAACATGATGGCCAGGGTTGTCGTTCTGTGTCTCACACATATTAAACCCCTAAAGCTAATAATATTATATTTATAATATTATCAGACCAACTGGTTGGGCTTTTTAGGAGATAAATTCGAATTCTATCTTATATGTAGAAGATAAAATCAAATTTATATCTTATACATAAAGATAAAACAAATCATATCTTAATCATATCAGAAAGATTTAATTTTATAAAAATACAAATATTGTATTTTTATCAAATGTGATATCTCCAATTTTATCTGCTCTTAGTGTGTGACCCTATAGGTTCCTATAACATTGGCAGTAATGTTAAAATCACATTTTAACTTTACAAGCAATGAGCGGTATCTAGAAACACATCATTGCTACCCAAGTGACAGGAATGTCTGTGATTTGACTAAACCTTTTACTATGACCAATGAACATGTGTAAGTTTAATCCCTTTGTCCAAATATCATAGTTACACTCATGGCATGGAACGTGTCACCCATGAATAGTGTAACCTATGGTTTCTTGATCCCTGAGTAGACGCGTCTATACAAGTCTCGTCAATATCTCATATTGACTGTCTTGAGTATGGCCATACATTTCACCGTCTCACTCAATCAAGGGGCCCAGAGATATAATTCCTATTGATAAGGAAGGACAAATCCCATCTACGTCACTCACATCCCTCTACATGATTTTTCATATACCCGACTACAACCGTTATGATCACCTGGTTAAAGATGACGTTTGATTGCGTGAAAGCATATAATTCCTCATGTTGGGAACCGTAGCGACTTCAGGTCGAAGGACCATGTACGCCATTGTCACTATGAGAATCGCTTATGACACTCCCCATGTAGCATTCTCATGGCGGGTCAATCCAGTACACAATTGTCCCAATGTGTACTTACGTGAAGACTTGATATCCCATATCCATGACCGGTGAGATACAGTCATCAGTCTGCCACATACTAGTCTTGATGTATTATAGTTGTCCTTATTAACTATAATACTCGACTAGGGAATCTTTAAGGATAATTATCAATCAATAAGATCTCACTATCAAGTCATGTACTTGATATTCTTATGACATTGAACTTATAATCCTAAGGACTTTATTACATCTATTTTAATTAAACAATTAAAGCATAAATATAATAAATGAAATGCCTCATTATTATTAATAGTAATAATCCGTAAACATGAAATAAGTACAAGTAAAAGAGAAAATACGATTGCCACTAGGGCACTCTCCAACAATCTCCTACTTGCACTAGAGCCAATCGCTCATGTATCTAATACCATAAGCCCTAACATGTCCCTCATGCTTTTTTATCGCAAGAGGTTTAGTCAGTGGATCAGCAATATTATCATCTGTTGAAACTCTGCATATCTTCACATCTCCTCTGTCAATTATCTCTCGAATGATGTGAAAACGCCGAAGTATATGTTTGGATTTCTGGTGAGATCTCGGTTCCTTAGCTTGCGCAATGGCTCCATTGTTGTCACAATAAATGTCCACTGGAAACTCAATACTAGGAACAACATCAAGTTCAGTTATGAACTTCTTAATCCAAACCGCTTCCTTTGCTGCTTCTGATGCAGCTATATACTCAGCTTCTATTGTAGAATCGGCTACAGTCTCTTGCTTTGAACTCTTCCAGCATATAGCCCCACCATTCAAACAAAATGCAAATCCAGATTGTAATCTGAAATTGTCCTTATCAGTCTGGAAGCTAGCGTCGGTGTAACCCTTTACAACCAGCTCATCTCGCCTCCATATACCAAGAAAGCATCCTTAGTTCTTCTTAAGTACTTTAGGATATTCTTGACTGCTGTCCAGTGACCTTCACCTGGATCTGACTGGTATCTGCTCGTCATGCTCAAAGCATACGAAACATCAAGTCGAGTACATATCATGGCATACATGATAGATCCAATTGCAGATGCATATGGAATTCTATCCATGCGTTCCCTTTCTTCCTTAGTGGAAGGACACTGTTCCTTTGACAAGGTTATACCATGTGACATTGGCAAAGATCCCCTTTTGGAATCCTGCATGTTGAACCGTTTCAACACTTTGTCTATGTACGAACTTTGACTTAGGCCAAGCAATCTCCTTGATCTATCTCTATAAATCTTGATTCCTAATATATAGGTTGCTTCACCCAAATCCTTCATAGAAAAGCAATTCCCTAACCAAGTCTTAACAGACTGTAAGGTAGGAATGTCATTCCCGATGAGTAGTATGTCATCCACATACAACACAAGAAAGACAATTGCGCTCCCACTAACCTTCTTATATACACAAGACTCTTCTTCGTTCTTGATGAAACCAAATTGTTTGATTGCATCATCGAATCGAATATTCCAACTCCTAGAAGCTTGTTTCAATCCATAAATGGATCGTTGCAGCTTACAAACCTTTCCAGCATCCTTTGGATCAACAAAACCTTCAGGCTGTGTCATATACACATCCTCTAAAAGATTTCCATTAAGGAAAGAAGTTTTGACATCCATCTGCCAGATTTCATAATCATGTAATGCTGCAATAGCAAGCAAGATCCTAATGGATTTAAGCATGGCAACTGGTGAAAAAGTTTCATAATAGTCAATACCATGAACTTGTTTGAAACCTTTAGCAACCAATCGTCCTTTAAAGGTATGTACATTACCATCAATGTCAGTCTTCTTCTTGAAAACCCATTTGCACCCAATTGGTTTTACCCCATCAAGTAGATCAACCAAGATCCAAACTTGGTTGGTGTGCATGGTCTAGGAATGTGTATTAGGACTTATAAGGTAGAGGGTGTATCATGAGTCCTTGGAGGTTCTAACAAATGTAGAATTGTTAAGAGAGTATTCTAAAGGCTTAGATGGGTCTAGGAATGTGTATTAGGACTTATAAGAACCATTAGAATGATCCTAAACATTGCCTGGTACCCCAAGGGACGTAAAGGGTGTAGCATGAGTCCTTGGAGGTTCTAACAAGTTTAGAATGGCTAAGAGAGTATTCAAAAGGCATAGAATGGTCTAGGAATGTGTATTAGGAATTATAAGAACCATTAGAATGATCCTAAACATTGCTTGGTACCTCAAGGGACGTAGAGGGTGTAGCATGAGTCCTTGGAGGTTCTAACAAGTGTAGAATGGTTAAGAGAGTATTCTAAAGGCTTAGAATGGTCTAGGAAAGTGAATTAGGACTTATAAGAACCATTAGAATGATCCTAAACATTGCTTGGTACCGCAAGGGACGTAGAGGGTGTAGCACGAGTCCTTGGAAGTTCTAACAAGTGTAGAATGGTTAAGAGAGTATTCTAAAGGCTTAGAATGGTCTAGGAATGTGTATTAGGACTTAGAAGAACCATTAGAATGATCCTAAACATTGCTTGGTACCCCAATGGACGTAGAGGGTGTAGCATGAGTCCTTGGAGGTTCTAACAAGTGTAGAATGGTTAAGAGAGTATTCTAAAGGCTTAGAATGGTCTAGGAATGTGTATTAGGACTTATAAGAACCATTAGAATGATCCTAAACATTGCTTAGTACCCCAAGGGATGTAGAGGGTGTAGCATGAGTCCTTGGAGGTTCTAACAAGTGTAGAATGGTTAAGAGAGTATTCTAAAGGCTTAGAATGGTCTAGGAAAGTGAATTAGGACTTATAAGAACCATTAGAATGATCCTAAACATTGCTTGGTACCTCAAGGGACGTAGAGGGTGTAGCATGAGTCCTTGGAGGTTCTAACAAGTGTAGAATGGTTAAGAGAATATTCTAAAGGCTTAGAATGGTCTAGGAAAGTGAATTAGGACTTATAAGAACCATTATAATGATCCTAAACATTGCTTGGTACCCCAAGGGACGTAGAGGGTGTAGCACGAGTCCTTGGAAGTTCTAACAAGTGTAGAATGGTTAAGAGAGTATTCTAAAGGCTTAGAATGGTCTAGGAATGTGTATTAGGACATAGAAGAACCATTAGAATGATCCTAAACATTGCTTGGTACCCCAATCGACGTAGAGGGTGTAGCATGAGTCCTTGGAGGTTCTAACAAGTGTAGAATGGTTAAGAGAGTATTCTAAAGGCATAGAATGGTCTAGGAATGTGTATTAGGACTTATAAGAACCATTAGAATGATCCTAAACATTGCTTGGTACCCCAAGGGATGTAGAGGGTGTAGCATGAGTCCTTGGAGGTTCTAACAAGTGTAGAATGGTTAAGAGAGTATTCTAAAGGCTTAGAATGGTCTAGGAAAGTGAATAAGGACTTATAAGAACCATTAGAATGATCCTAAACATTGCTTGGTACCTCAAGGGACGTAGAGGGTGTAGCATGAGTCCTTGGAGGTTCTAACAAGTGTAGAATGGTTAAGTGAGTATTTTAAAAGGCTTAGAATGGTCTAGGAAAGTGAATTAGGACTTATAAGAACCATTAGAATGATCATAAACATTGCTTGGTACCCCAAGGGACGTAGAGGGTGTAGCACGAGTCCTTGGAAGTTCTAACAAGTGTAGAATGGTTAAGAGAGTATTCTAAAGGCTTAGAATGGTCTAGGAATGTGTATTAGGACTTAGAAGAAACATTAGAATGATCCTAAACATTGCTTGGTACCCCAATCGACGTAGAGGGTGTAGCATGAGTCCTTGGAGGTTCTAACAAGTGTAGAATGGTTAAGAGAGTATTTTAAAGGCTTAGAATGGTCTAGGAATGTGTATTAGGACTCATAAGAACCATTAGAATTATCCTAAACATTGCTTGGTACCCCAAGGGACATAGAGGGTGTAGCATGAGTCCTTGGAGGTTCTAACAAGTGTAGAATGGTTAAGACAGTATTCTAAAGGCTTAGAATGGTCAAGGAATGTATATTGGGACTTATAAGAACCATTAGAATGATCCTAAGCATTGCTCGGTACCCCAAGGGACGTAGAGGGTGTAGCATGAGTCCTTGGAGGTTCTAACAAGTGTAGAATGGTTAAGAGAGTATTCTAAAGGCTTAGAATGTTCTAGGAATGTGTATTAGGACTTATAAGAACCATTAGAATGATCCTAAACATTGCTTCGGTACCCCAAGGGACGTAGAGGGTGTAGCATGAGTCCTTGGAGGCTCTAACAAGTGTAGAATGGTTAAGAGAGTATTCTAAAGGCTTAGGATGGTCTAGGAAAGTGAATTAGGACTTATAAGAACCATTAGAATGATCTTAAACATTGCTTGGTACCCCAAGGGATGTAGAGGGTGTAGCACGAGTCCTTGGAGGGTCTAACAAGTGTAGAATGGTTAAGAGAGTATTCTAAAGGCTTAGAATGGTCTAGGAATGTGTATTAGGACTTAGAAGAACCATTAGAATGATCCTAAACATTGCTTGGTACCCCAATGGACGTAGAGGGTGTAGCATGAGTCCTTGGAGGTTCTAACAAGTGTAGAATGGTTAAGAGAGTATTCTAAAGCCTTAGAATGGTCTAGGAATGTGTATTAGGACTTATAAGAACCATTAGAATGATCCTAAACATTGCTTGGTACCGCAAGGGACGTAGAGGGTGTAGCATGAGTCCTTGGAGGTTCTAACAAGTGTAGAATGGTTAAGAGAGTATTCTAAAGGCTTAGGATGGTCTAGGAAAGTGAATTAGGACTTATAAGAACCATTAGAATGATCCTAAACATTGCTTGGTACCCCAAGGGATGTAGAGGGTGTAGCACGAGTCCTTGGAGGTTCTAACAAGTGTAGAATGGTTAAGAGAGTATTCTAAAGGCTTAGGATGGTCTAGGAATGTGTATTAGGACTTAGAAGAACCATTAGAATGATCCAAAACATTGCTTGGTACCTCAAGGGACGTAGAGGGTGTAGCATGAGTCCTTGGAGGTTCTAACAAGTGTAGAATGGTTAAGAGAGTATTTTAAAAGGCTTAGAATGGTCTAGGAAAGTGAATTAGGACTTATAAGAACCATTAGAATGATCATAAACATTGCTTGGTACCCCAAGGGACGTAGAGGGTGTAGCACGAGTCCTTGGAAGTTCTAACAAGTGTAGAATGGTTAAGAGAGTATTCTAAAGGCTTAGAATGGTCTAGGAATGTGTATTAGGACTTAGAAGAAACATTAGAATGATCCTAAACATTGCTTGGTACCCCAATCGACGTAGAGGGTGTAGCATGAGTCCTTGGAGGTTCTAACAAGTGTAGAATGGTTAAGAGAGTATTTTAAAGGCTTAGAATGGTCTAGGAATGTGTATTAGGACTTATAAGAACCATTAGAATTATCCTAAACATTGCTTGGTACCCCAAGGGACATAGAGGGTGTAGCATGAGTCCTTGGAGGTTCTAACAAGTGTAGAATGGTTAAGAGAGTATTCTAAAGGCTTAGAATGGTCTAGGAAAGTGAATTAGGACTTATAAGAACCATTAGAATGATCCTAAACATTGCTTGGTACCTCAAGGGACGTAGAGGGTGTAGCATGAGTCCTTGGAGGTTCTAACAAGTGTAGAATGGTTAAGAGAGTATTCTAAAGGCTTAGAATGGTCTAGGAAAGTGAATTAGGACTTATAAGAACCATTAGAATGATCCTAAACATTGCTTGGTACCCCAAGGGACGTAGAGGGTGTAGCATGAGTCCTTGGAGGTTCTAACAAGTGTAGAATGGTTAAGAGAATATTCTAAAGGCTTAGAATGGTCTAGGAAAGTGAATTAGGACTTATAAGAACCATTATAATGATCCTAAACATTGCTTGGTACCCCAAGGGACGTAGAGGGTGTAGCACGAGTCCTTGGAAGTTCTAACAAGTGTAGAATGGTTAAGAGAGTATTCTAAAGGCTTAGAATGGTCTAGGAATGTGTATTAGGACATAGAAGAACCATTAGAATGATCCTAAACATTGCTTGGTACCCCAATCGACGTAGAGGGTGTAGCATGAGTCCTTGGAGGTTCTAACAAGTGTAGAATGGTTAAGAGAGTATTCTAAAGGCATAGAATGGTCTAGGAATGTGTATTAGGACTTATAAGAACCATTAGAATGATCCTAAACATTGCTTGGTACCCCAAGGGACGTAGAGGGTGTAGCATGAGTCCTTGGAGGTTCTAACAAGTGTAGAATGGTTAAGAGAGTATTCTAAAGGCTTAGAATGGTCTAGGAAAGTGAATAAGGACTTATAAGAACCATTAGAATGATCCTAAACATTGCTTGGTACCTCAAGGGACGTAGAGGGTGTAGCATGAGTCCTTGGAGGTTCTAACAAGTGTAGAATGGTTAAGAGAGTATTTTAAAAGGCTTAGAATGGTCTAGGAAAGTGAATTAGGACTTATAAGAACCATTAGAATGATCATAAACATTGCTTGGTACCCCAAGGGACGTAGAGGGTGTAGCACGAGTCCTTGGAAGTTCTAACAAGTGTAGAATGGTTAAGAGAGTATTCTAAAGGCTTAGAATGGTCTAGGAATGTGTATTAGGACTTAGAAGAAACATTAGAATGATCCTAAACATTGCTTGGTACCCCAATCGACGTAGAGGGTGTAGCATGAGTCCTTGGAGGTTCTAACAAGTGTAGAATGGTTAAGAGAGTATTTTAAAGGCTTAGAATGGTCTAGGAATGTGTATTAGGACTTATAAGAACCATTAGAATTATCCTAAACATTGCTTGGTACCCCAAGGGACATAGAGGGTGTAGCATGAGTCCTTGGAGGTTCTAACAAGTGTAGAATGGTTAAGAGAGTATTCTAAAGGCATAGAATGGTCTAGGAATGTGTATTAGGACTTATAAGAACCATTAGAATGATCCTAAACATTGCTTGGTACCGCAAGGGACGTAGAGGGTGTAGCATGAGTCCTTGGAGGTTCTAACAAGTGTAGAATGGTTAAGAGAATATTCTAAAGGCTTAGAATGGTCTAGGAAAGTGAATTAGGACTTATAAGAACCATTATAATGATCCTAAACATTGCTTGGTACCCCAAGGGACGTAGAGGGTGTAGCACGAGTCCTTGGAAGTTCTAACAAGTGTAGAATGGTTAAGAGAGTATTCTAAAGGCTTAGAATGGTCTAGGAATGTGTATTAGGACATAGAAGAACCATTAGAATGATCCTAAACATTGCTTGGTACCCCAATCGACGTAGAGGGTGTAGCATGAGTCCTTGGAGGTTCTAACAAGTGTAGAATGGTTAAGAGAGTATTCTAAAGGCATAGAATGGTCTAGGAATGTGTATTAGGACTTATAAGAACCATTAGAATGATCCTAAACATTGCTTGGTACCCCAAGGGACGTAGAGGGTGTAGCATGAGTCCTTGGAGGTTCTAACAAGTGTAGAATGGTTAAGAGAGTATTCTAAAGGCTTAGAATGGTCTAGGAAAGTGAATAAGGACTTATAAGAACCATTAGAATGATCCTAAACATTGCTTGGTACCTCAAGGGACGTAGAGGGTGTAGCATGAGTCCTTGGAGGTTCTAACAAGTGTAGAATGGTTAAGAGAGTATTTTAAAAGGCTTAGAATGGTCTAGGAAAGTGAATTAGGACTTATAAGAACCATTAGAATGATCATAAACATTGCTTGGTACCCCAAGGGACGTAGAGGGTGTAGCACGAGTCCTTGGAAGTTCTAACAAGTGTAGAATGGTTAAGAGAGTATTCTAAAGGCTTAGAATGGTCTAGGAATGTGTATTAGGACTTAGAAGAAACATTAGAATGATCCTAAACATTGCTTGGTACCCCAATCGACGTAGAGGGTGTAGCATGAGTCCTTGGAGGTTCTAACAAGTGTAGAATGGTTAAGAGAGTATTTTAAAGGCTTAGAATGGTCTAGGAATGTGTATTAGGACTTATAAGAAGCATTAGAATTATCCTAAACATTGCTTGGTACCCCAAGGGACATAGAGGGTGTAGCATGAGTCCTTGGAGGTTCTAACAAGTGTAGAATGGTTAAGAGAGTATTCTAAAGGCTTAGAATGGTCTAGGAAAGTGAATTAGGACTTATAAGAACCATTAGAATGATCCTAAACATTGCTTGGTACCTCAAGGGACGTAGAGGGTGTAGCATGAGTCCTTGGAGGTTCTAACAAGTGTAGAATGGTTAAGAGAGTATTCTAAAGGCTTAGAATGGTCTAGGAAAGTGAATTAGGACTTATAAGAACCATTAGAATGATCCTAAACATTGCTTGGTACCCCAAGGGACGTAGAGGGTGTAGCATGAGTCCTTGGAGGTTCTAACAAGTGTAGAATGGTTAAGAGAATATTCTAAAGGCTTAGAATGGTCTAGGAAAGTGAATTAGGACTTATAAGAACCATTATAATGATCCTAAACATTGCTTGGTACCCCAAGGGACGTAGAGGGTGTAGCACGAGTCCTTGGAAGTTCTAACAAGTGTAGAATGGTTAAGAGAGTATTCTAAAGGCTTAGAATGGTCTAGGAATGTGTATTAGGACATAGAAGAACCATTAGAATGATCCTAAACATTGCTTGGTACCCCAATCGACGTAGAGGGTGTAGCATGAGTCCTTGGAGGTTCTAACAAGTGTAGAATGGTTAAGAGAGTATTCTAAAGGCATAGAATGGTCTAGGAATGTGTATTAGGACTTATAAGAACCATTAGAATGATCCTAAACATTGCTTGGTACCCCAAGGGACGTAGAGGGTGTAGCATGAGTCCTTGGAGGTTCTAACAAGTGTAGAATGGTTAAGAGAGTATTCTAAAGGCTTAGAATGGTCTAGGAAAGTGAATAAGGACTTATAAGAACCATTAGAATGATCCTAAACATTGCTTGGTACCTCAAGGGACGTAGAGGGTGTAGCATGAGTCCTTGGAGGTTCTAACAAGTGTAGAATGGTTAAGAGAGTATTTTAAAAGGCTTAGAATGGTCTAGGAAAGTGAATTAGGACTTATAAGAACCATTAGAATGATCATAAACATTGCTTGGTACCCCAAGGGACGTAGAGGGTGTAGCACGAGTCCTTGGAAGTTCTAACAAGTGTAGAATGGTTAAGAGAGTATTCTAAAGGCTTAGAATGGTCTAGGAATGTGTATTAGGACTTAGAAGAAACATTAGAATGATCCTAAACATTGCTTGGTACCCCAATCGACGTAGAGGGTGTAGCATGAGTCCTTGGAGGTTCTAACAAGTGTAGAATGGTTAAGAGAGTATTTTAAAGGCTTAGAATGGTCTAGGAATGTGTATTAGGACTTATAAGAACCATTAGAATTATCCTAAACATTGCTTGGTACCCCAAGGGACATAGAGGGTGTAGCATGAGTCCTTGGAGGTTCTAACAAGTGTAGAATGGTTAAGAGAGTATTCTAAAGGCATAGAATGGTCTAGGAATGTGTATTAGGACTTATAAGAACCATTAGAATGATCCTAAACATTGCTTGGTACCGCAAGGGACGTAGAGGGTGTAGCATGAGTCCTTGGAGGTTCTAACAAGTGTAGAATGGTTAAGAGAATATTCTAAAGGCTTAGAATGGTCTAGGAAAGTGAATTAGGACTTATAAGAACCATTATAATGATCCTAAACATTGCTTGGTACCCCAAGGGACGTAGAGGGTGTAGCACGAGTCCTTGGAAGTTCTAACAAGTGTAGAATGGTTAAGAGAGTATTCTAAAGGCTTAGAATGGTCTAGGAATGTGTATTAGGACATAGAAGAACCATTAGAATGATCCTAAACATTGCTTGGTACCCCAATCGACGTAGAGGGTGTAGCATGAGTCCTTGGAGGTTCTAACAAGTGTAGAATGGTTAAGAGAGTATTCTAAAGGCATAGAATGGTCTTGGAATGTGTATTAGGACTTATAAGAACCATTAGAATGATCCTAAACATTGCTTGGTACCCCAAGGGACGTAGAGGGTGTAGCATGAGTCCTTGGAGGTTCTAACAAGTGTAGAATGGTTAAGAGAGTATTCTAAAGGCTTAGAATGGTCTAGGAAAGTGAATAAGGACTTATAAGAACCATTAGAATGATCCTAAACATTGCTTGGTACCTCAAGGGACGTAGAGGGTGTAGCATGAGTCCTTGGAGGTTCTAACAAGTGTAGAATGGTTAAGAGAGTATTTTAAAAGGCTTAGAATGGTCTAGGAAAGTGAATTAGGACTTATAAGAACCATTAGAATGATCATAAACATTGCTTGGTACCCCAAGGGACGTAGAGGGTGTAGCACGAGTCCTTGGAAGTTCTAACAAGTGTAGAATGGTTAAGAGAGTATTCTAAAGGCTTAGAATGGTCTAGGAATGTGTATTAGGACTTAGAAGAAACATTAGAATGATCCTAAACATTGCTTGGTACCCCAATCGACGTAGAGGGTGTAGCATGAGTCCTTGGAGGTTCTAACAAGTGTAGAATGGTTAAGAGAGTATTTTAAAGGCTTAGAATGGTCTAGGAATGTGTATTAGGACTTATAAGAACCATTAGAATTATCCTAAACATTGCTTGGTACCCCAAGGGACATAGAGGGTGTAGCATGAGTCCTTGGAGGTTTTAACAAGTGTAGAATGGTTAAGAGAGTATTCTAAAGGCTTAGAATGGTCAAGGAATGTATATTGGGACTTATAAGAACCATTAGAATGATCCTAAACATTGCTCGGTACCCCAAGGGACGTAGAGGGTGTAGCATGAGTCCTTGGAGGTTCTAACAAGTGTAGAATGGTTAAGAGAGTATTCTAAAGGCTTAGAATGGTCTAGGAATGTGTATTAGGACATAGAAGAACCATTAGAATGATCCTAAACATTGCTTGGTACCCCAATCGACGTAGAGGGTGTAGCATGAGTCCTTGGAGGTTCTAACAAGTGTAGAATGGTTAAGAGAGTATTCTAAAGGCATAGAATGGTCTTGGAATGTGTATTAGGACTTATAAGAACCATTAGAATGATCCTAAACATTGCTTGGTACCCCAAGGGACGTAGAGGGTGTAGCATGAGTCCTTGGAGGTTCTAACAAGTGTAGAATGGTTAAGAGAGTATTCTAAAGGCTTAGAATGGTCTAGGAAAGTGAATAAGGACTTATAAGAACCATTAGAATGATCCTAAACATTGCTTGGTACCTCAAGGGACGTAGAGGGTGTAGCATGAGTCCTTGGAGGTTCTAACAAGTGTAGAATGGTTAAGAGAGTATTTTAAAAGGCTTAGAATGGTCTAGGAAAGTGAATTAGGACTTATAAGAACCATTAGAATGATCATAAACATTGCTTGGTACCCCAAGGGACGTAGAGGGTGTAGCACGAGTCCTTGGAAGTTCTAACAAGTGTAGAATGGTTAAGAGAGTATTCTAAAGGCTTAGAATGGTCTAGGAATGTGTATTAGGACTTAGAAGAAACATTAGAATGATCCTAAACATTGCTTGGTACCCCAATCGACGTAGAGGGTGTAGCATGAGTCCTTGGAGGTTCTAACAAGTGTAGAATGGTTAAGAGAGTATTTTAAAGGCTTAGAATGGTCTAGGAATGTGTATTAGGACTTATAAGAACCATTAGAATTATCCTAAACATTGCTTGGTACCCCAAGGGACATAGAGGGTGTAGCATGAGTCCTTGGAGGTTTTAACAAGTGTAGAATGGTTAAGAGAGTATTCTAAAGGCTTAGAATGGTCAAGGAATGTATATTGGGACTTATAAGAACCATTAGAATGATCCTAAACATTGCTCGGTACCCCAAGGGACGTAGAGGGTGTAGCATGAGTCCTTGGAGGTTCTAACAAGTGTAGAATGGTTAAGAGAGTATTCTAAAGGCTTAGAATGTTCTAGGAATGTGTATTAGGACTTATAAGAACCATTAGAATGATCCTAAACATTGCTTCGGTACCCCAAGGGACGTAGAGGGTGTAGCATGAGTCCTTGGAGGCTCTAACAAGTGTAGAATGGTTAAGAGAGTATTTTAAGGCTTAGGATGGTCTAGGAAAGTGAATTAGGACTTATAAGAACCATTAGAATGATCCTAAACATTGCTTGGTACCCCAAGGGATGTAGAGGGTGTAGCACGAGTCCATGGAGGGTCTAACAAGTGTAGAATGGTTAAGAGAGTATTCTAAAGGCTTAGAATGGTCTAGGAATGTGTATTAGGACTTAGAAGAACCATTAGAATGATCCTAAACATTGCTTGGTACCCCAATGGACGTAGAGGGTGTAGCATGAGTCCTTGGAGGTTCTAACAAGTGTAGAATGGTTAAGAGAGTATTCTAAAGGCTTAGAATGGTCTAGGAATGTGTATTAGGACTTATAAGAACCATTAGAATGATCCTAAACATTGCTTAGTACCCCAAGGGACGTAGAGGGTGTAGCATGAGTCCTTGGAGGTTCTAACAAGTGTAGAATGGTTAAGAGAGTATTCTAAAGGCTTAGAATGGTCTAGGAAAGTGAATTAGGACTTATAAGAACCATTAGAATGATCCTAAACATTGCTTGGTACCTCAAGGGACGTAGAGGGTGTAGCATGAGTCCTTGGAGGTTCTAACAAGTGTAGAATGGTTAAGAGAGTATTCTAAAGGCTTAGAATGGTCTAGGAAAGTGAATTAGGACTTATAAGAACCATTAGAATGATCCTAAACATTGCTTGGTACCCCAAGGGACGTAGAGGGTGTAGCACGAGTCCTTGGAAGTTCTAACAAGTGTAGAATGGTTAAGAGAGTATTCTAAAGGCTTAGAATGGTCTAGGAATGTGTATTAGGACTTAGAAGAACCATTAGAATGATCCTAAACATTGCTTGGTAGCCCAATCGACGTAGAGGGTGTAGCATGAGTCCTTGGAGGTTCTAACAAGTGTAGAATGGTTAAGAGAGTATTCTAAAGGCATAGAATGGTCTAGGAATGTGTATTAGGACTTATAAGAACCATTAGAATGATCCTAAACATTGCTTGGTACCGCAAGGGACGTAGAGGGTGTAGCATGAGTCCTTGGAGGTTCTAACAAGTGTAGAATGGTTAAGAGAGTATTCTAAAGGCTTAGGATGGTCTAGGAAAGTGAATTAGGACTTATAAGAACCACTAGAATGATCCTAAACATTGCTTGGTACCCCAAGGGATGTAGAGGGTGTAGCACGAGTCCTTGGAGGTTCTAACAAGTGTAGAATGGTTAAGAGAGTATTCTAAAGGCTTAGGATGGTCTAGGAATGTGTATTAGGACTTAGAAGAACCATTAGAATGATCCAAAACATTGCTTGGTACCCCAATGGACGTAGAGGGTGTAGCATGAGTCCTTGGAGGTTCTAACAAGTGTAGAATGGTTAAGAGAGTATTCTAAAGGCTTAGAATGGTCTAGGAATGTGTATTAGGACTTATAAGAACCATTAGAATGATCCTAAACATTGCTTAGTACCCCAAGGGACGTAGAGGGTGTAGCATGAGTCCTTGGAGGTTCTAACAAGTGTAGAATGGTTAAGAGAGTATTCTAAAGGCTTAGAATGGTCTAGGAAAGTGAATTAGGACTTATAAGAACCATTAGAATGATCCTAAACATTGCTTGGTACCCCAAGGGACGTAGAGGGTGTAGCACGAGTCCTTGGAAGTTCTAACAAGTGTAGAATGGTTAAGAGAGTATTCTAAAGGCTTAGAATGGTCTAGGAATGTGTATTAGGACTTAGAAGAACCATTAGAATGATCCTAAACATTGCTTGGTAGCCCAATCGACGTAGAGGGTGTAGCATGAGTCCTTGGAGGTTCTAACAAGTGTAGAATGGTTAAGAGAGTATTCTAAAGGCATAGAATGGTCTAGGAATGTGTATTAGGACTTATAAGAACCATTAGAATGATCCTAAACATTGCTTGGTACCGCAAGGGACGTAGAGGGTGTAGCACGAGTCCTTGGAGGTTCTAACAAGTGTAGAATGGTTAAGAGAGTATTCTAAAGGCTTAGGATGGTCTAGGAAAGTGTATTAGGACTTATAAGAACCATTAGAATGATCCTAAACATTGCTTGGTACCCCAATGGACGTAGAGGGTGTAGCACGAGTCCTTGGAGGTTCTAACAAGTGTAGAATGGTTAAGAGAGTATTCTAAAGGCTTAGAATGGTCTAGGAAAGTGAATTAGGACTTATAAGAACCATTAGAATGATCCTAAACATTGCTTGGTACCTCAAGGGACGTAGAGGGTGTAGCATGAGTCCTTGGAGGTTCTAACAAGTGTAGAATGGTTAAGAGAGTATTCTAAAGGCTTAGAATGGTCTAGGAAAGTGAATTAGGACTTATAAGAACCATTAGAATGATCCTAAACATTGCTTGGTACCTCAATGGACGTAGAGGGTGTAGCATGAGTCCTTGGAGGTTCTAACAAGTGTAGAATGGTTAAGAGAGTATTCTAAAGGCTTAGAATGGTCTAGGAAAGTGAATTAGGACTTATAAGAACCATTAGAATGATCCTAAACATTGCTTGGTACCTCAAGGGACGTAGAGGGTGTAGCATCAGTCCTTGGAGGTTCTAACAAGTGTAGAATGGTTAAGAGAGTATTCTAAAGGCTTAGAATGGTCTAGGAAAGTGAATTAGGACTTATAAGAACCATGAGAATGATCCTAAACATTGCTTGGTACCCCAAGGGACGTAGAGGGTGTAGCACGAGTCCTTGGAAGTTCTAACAAGTGTAGAATGGTTAAGAGAGTATTGTAAAGGCTTAGAATGGTCTAGGAATGTGTATTAGGACTTAGAAGAACCATTAGAATGATCCTAAACATTGCTTGGTAGCCCAATCGACGTAGAGGGTGTAGCATGAGTCCTTGGAGGTTCTAACAAGTGTAGAATGGTTAAGAGAGTATTCTAAAGGCTTAGAATGGTCTAGGAATGTGTATTAGGACTTATAAGAACCATTAGAATGATCCTAAACATTGCTTGGTACGGCAAGGGACGTAGAGGGTGTAGCATGAGTCCTTGGAGGTTCTAACAAGTGTAGAATGGTTAAGAGAGTATTCTAAAGGCTTAGAATGGTCTAGGAAAGTGAATTAGGACTTATAAGAACCATTAGAATGATCCTAAACATTGCTTGGTACCTCAAGGGACGTAGAGGGTGTAGCATGAGTCCTTGGAGGTTCTAACAAGTGTAGAATGGTTAAGAGAGTATTCTAAAGGCTTAGAATGGTCTAGGAAAGTGAATTAGGACTTATAAGAACCATTAGAATGATCCTAAACATTGCTTGGTACCCCAAGGGACGTAGAGGGTGTAGCACGAGTCCTTGGAAGTTCTAACAAGTGTAGAATGGTTAAGAGAGTATTCTAAAGGCTTAGAATGGTCTAGGAATGTGTATTAGGACTTAGAAGAACCATTAGAATGATCCTGAACATTGCTTGGTAGCCCAATCGACGTAGAGGGTGTAGCATGAGTCCTTGGAGGTTCTAACAAGTGTAGAATGGTTAAGAGAGTATTCTAAAGGCATAGAATGGTCTAGGAATGTGTATTAGGACTTATAAGAACCATTAGAATGATCCTAAACATTGCTTGGTACCGCAAGGGACGTAGAGGGTGTAGCATGAGTCCTTGGAGGTTCTAACAAGTGTAGAATGGTTAAGAGAGTATTCTAAAGGCTTAGGATGGTCTAGGAAAGTGAATTAGGACTTATAAGAACCACTAGAATGATCCTAAACATTGCTTGGTACCCCAAGGGATGTAGAGGGTGTAGCACGAGTCCTTGGAGGTTCTAACAAGTGTAGAATGGTTAAGAGAGTATTCTAAAGGCTTAGGATGGTCTAGGAATGTGTATTAGGACTTAGAAGAACCATTAGAATGATCCAAAACATTGCTTGGTACCCCAATGGACGTAGAGGGTGTAGCATGAGTCCTTGGAGGTTCTAACAAGTGTAGAATGGTTAAGAGAGTATTCTAAAGGCTTAGAATGGTCTAGGAATGTGTATTAGGACTTATAAGAACCATTAGAATGATCCTAAACATTGCTTAGTACCCCAAGGGACGTAGAGGGTGTAGCATGAGTCCTTGGAGGTTCTAACAAGTGTAGAATGGTTAAGAGAGTATTCTAAAGGCTTAGAATGGTCTAGGAAAGTGAATTAGGACTTATAAGAACCATTAGAATGATCCTAAACATTGCTTGGTACCCCAAGGGACGTAGAGGGTGTAGCACGAGTCCTTGGAAGTTCTAACAAGTGTAGAATGGTTAAGAGAGTATTCTAAAGGCTTAGAATGGTCTAGGAATGTGTATTAGGACTTAGAAGAACCATTAGAATGATCCTAAACATTGCTTGGTAGCCCAATCGACGTAGAGGGTGTAGCATGAGTCCTTGGAGGTTCTAACAAGTGTAGAATGGTTAAGAGAGTATTCTAAAGGCATAGAATGGTCTAGGAATGTGTATTAGGACTTATAAGAACCATTAGAATGATCCTAAACATTGCTTGGTACCGCAAGGGACGTAGAGGGTGTAGCACGAGTCCTTGGAGGTTCTAACAAGTGTAGAATGGTTAAGAGAGTATTCTAAAGGCTTAGGATGGTCTAGGAAAGTGTATTAGGACTTATAAGAACCATTAGAATGATCCTAAACATTGCTTGGTACCCCAATGGACGTAGAGGGTGTAGCACGAGTCCTTGGAGGTTCTAACAAGTGTAGAATGGTTAAGAGAGTATTCTAAAGGCTTAGAATGGTCTAGGAAAGTGAATTAGGACTTATAAGAACCATTAGAATGATCCTAAACATTGCTTGGTACCTCAAGGGACGTAGAGGGTGTAGCATGAGTCCTTGGAGGTTCTAACAAGTGTAGAATGGTTAAGAGAGTATTCTAAAGGCTTAGAATGGTCTAGGAAAGTGAATTAGGACTTATAAGAACCATTAGAATGATCCTAAACATTGCTTGGTACCTCAATGGACGTAGAGGGTGTAGCATGAGTCCTTGGAGGTTCTAACAAGTGTAGAATGGTTAAGAGAGTATTCTAAAGGCTTAGAATGGTCTAGGAAAGTGAATTAGGACTTATAAGAACCATTAGAATGATCCTAAACATTGCTTGGTACCTCAAGGGACGTAGAGGGTGTAGCATCAGTCCTTGGAGGTTCTAACAAGTGTAGAATGGTTAAGAGAGTATTCTAAAGGCTTAGAATGGTCTAGGAAAGTGAATTAGGACTTATAAGAACCATGAGAATGATCCTAAACATTGCTTGGTACCCCAAGGGACGTAGAGGGTGTAGCACGAGTCCTTGGAAGTTCTAACAAGTGTAGAATGGTTAAGAGAGTATTGTAAAGGCTTAGAATGGTCTAGGAATGTGTATTAGGACTTAGAAGAACCATTAGAATGATCCTAAACATTGCTTGGTAGCCCAATCGACGTAGAGGGTGTAGCATGAGTCCTTGGAGGTTCTAACAAGTGTAGAATGGTTAAGAGAGTATTCTAAAGGCTTAGAATGGTCTAGGAATGTGTATTAGGACTTATAAGAACCATTAGAATGATCCTAAACATTGCTTGGTACGGCAAGGGACGTAGAGGGTGTAGCATGAGTCCTTGGAGGTTCTAACAAGTGTAGAATGGTTAAGAGAGTATTCTAAAGGCTTAGAATGGTCTAGGAAAGTGAATTAGGACTTATAAGAACCATTAGAATGATCCTAAACATTGCTTGGTACCTCAAGGGACGTAGAGGGTGTAGCATGAGTCCTTGGAGGTTCTAACAAGTGTAGAATGGTTAAGAGAGTATTCTAAAGGCTTAGAATGGTCTAGGAAAGTGAATTAGGACTTATAAGAACCATTAGAATGATCCTAAACATTGCTTGGTACCCCAAGGGACGTAGAGGGTGTAGCACGAGTCCTTGGAAGTTCTAACAAGTGTAGAATGGTTAAGAGAGTATTCTAAAGGCTTAGAATGGTCTAGGAATGTGTATTAGGACTTAGAAGAACCATTAGAATGATCCTGAACATTGCTTGGTAGCCCAATCGACGTAGAGGGTGTAGCATGAGTCCTTGGAGGTTCTAACAAGTGTAGAATGGTTAAGAGAGTATTCTAAAGGCATAGAATGGTCTAGGAATGTGTATTAGGACTTATAAGAACCATTAGAATGATCCTAAACATTGCTTGGTACCGCAAGGGACGTAGAGGGTGTAGCATGAGTCCTTGGAGGTTCTAACAAGTGTAGAATGGTTAAGAGAGTATTCTAAAGGCTTAGGATGGTCTAGGAATGTGTATTAGGACTTAGAAGAACCATTAGAATGATCCAAAACATTGCTTGGTACCCCAATGGACGTAGAGGGTGTAGCATGAGTCCTTGGAGGTTCTAACAAGTGTAGAATGGTTAAGAGAGTATTCTAAAGGCTTAGAATGGTCTAGGAAAGTGAATTAGGACTTATAAGAACCATTAGAATGATCCTAAACATTGCTTGGTACCCCAAGGGACGTAGAGGGTGTAGCACGAGTCCTTGGAAGTTCTAACAAGTGTAGAATGGTTAAGAGAGTATTCTAAAGGCTTAGAATGGTCTAGGAATGTGTATTAGGACTTAGAAGAACCATTAGAATGATCCTGAACATTGCTTGGTAGCCCAATCGACGTAGAGGGTGTAGCATGAGTCCTTGGAGGTTCTAACAAGTGTAGAATGGTTAAGAGAGTATTCTAAAGGCATAGAATGGTCTAGGAAAGTGAATTAGGACTTATAAGAACCATTAGAATGATCCTAAACATTGCTTGGTACCCCAAGGGACGTAGAGGGTGTAGCACGAGTCCTTGGAAGTTCTAACAAGTGTAGAATGGTTAAGAGAGTATTGTAAAGGCTTAGAATGGTCTAGGAATGTGTATTAGGACTTAGAAGAACCATTAGAATGATCCTAAACATTGCTTGGTAGCCCAATCGACGTAGAGGGTGTAGCATGAGTCCTTGGAGGTTCTAACAAGTGTAGAATGGTTAAGAGAGTATTCTAAAGGCTTAGAATGGTCTAGGAATGTGTATTAGGACTTATAAGAACCATTAGAATGATCCTAAACATTGCTTGGTACCCCAAGGGACGTAGAGGGTGTAGCACGAGTCCTTGGAAGTTCTAACAAGTGTAGAATGGTTAAGAGAGTATTGTAAAGGCTTAGAATGGTCTAGGAATGTGTATTAGGACTTAGAAGAACCATGAGAATGATCCTAAACATTGCTTGGTAGCCCAATCGACGTAGAGGGTGTAGCATGAGTCCTTGGAGGTTCTAACAAGTGTAGAATGGTTAAGAGAGTATTCTAAAGGCATAGAATGGTCTAGGAATGTGTATTAGGACTTATAAGAACCATTAGAATGATCCTAAACATTGCTTGGTACCCCAATGGACGTAGAGGGTGTAGCATGAGTCCTTGGAGGTTCTAACAAGTGTAGAATGGTTAAGAGAGTATTCTAAAGGCTTAGAATGGTCTAGGAATGTGTATTAGGACTTATAAGAACCATTAGAATGATCCTAAACATTGCTTAGTACCCCAAGGGACGTAGAGGGTGTAGCAGGAGTCCTTGGAGGTTCTAACAAGTGTAGAATGGTTAAGAGAGTATTCTAAAGGCTTAGAATGGTCTAGGAAAGTGAATTAGGACTTATAAGAACCATTAGAATGATCCTAAACATTGCTTGGTACCCCAAGGGACGTAGAGGGTGTAGCACGAGTCCTTGGAAGTTCTAACAAGTGTAGAATGGTTAAGAGAGTATTCTAAAGGCTTAGAATGGTCTAGGAATGTGTATTAGGACTTAGAAGAACCATTAGAATGATCCTAAACATTGCTTGGTAGCCCAATCGACGTAGAGGGTGTAGCATGAGTCCTTGGAGGTTCTAACAAGTGTAGAATGGTTAAGAGAGTATTCTAAAGGCATAGAATGGTCTAGGAATGTGTATTAGGACTTATAAGAACCATTAGAATGATCCTAAACATTGCTTGGTACCGCAAGGGACGTAGAGGGTGTAGCACGAGTCCTTGGAGGTTCTAACAAGTGTAGAATGGTTAAGAGAGTATTCTAAAGGCTTAGGATGGTCTAGGAAAGTGTATTAGGACTTATAAGAACCATTAGAATGATCCTAAACATTGCTTGGTACCCCAATGGACGTAGAGGGTGTAGCACGAGTCCTTGGAGGTTCTAACAAGTGTAGAATGGTTAAGAGAGTATTCTAAAGGCTTAGAATGGTCTAGGAAAGTGAATTAGGACTTATAAGAACCATTAGAATGATCCTAAACATTGCTTGGTACCTCAAGGGACGTAGAGGGTGTAGCATGAGTCCTTGGAGGTTCTAACAAGTGTAGAATGGTTAAGAGAGTATTCTAAAGGCTTAGAATGGTCTAGGAAAGTGAATTAGGACTTATAAGAACCATTAGAATGATCCTAAACATTGCTTGGTACCTCAAGGGACGTAGAGGGTGTAGCATGAGTCCTTGGAGGTTCTAACAAGTGTAGAATGGTTAAGAGAGTATTCTAAAGGCTTAGAATGGTCTAGGAAAGTGAATTAGGACTTATAAGAACCATGAGAATGATCCTAAACATTGCTTGGTACCCCAAGGGACGTAGAGGGTGTAGCACGAGTCCTTGGAAGTTCTAACAAGTGTAGAATGGTTAAGAGAGTATTGTAAAGGCTTAGAATGGTCTAGGAATGTGTATTAGGACTTAGAAGAACCATGAGAATGATCCTAAACATTGCTTGGTAGCCCAATCGACGTAGAGGGTGTAGCATGAGTCCTTGGAGGTTCTAACAAGTGTAGAATGGTTAAGAGAGTATTCTAAAGGCATAGAATGGTCTAGGAATGTGTATTAGGACTTATAAGAACCATTAGAATAATCCTAAACATTGCTTGGTACCCCAAGGGACGTAGAGGGTGTAGCATGAGTCCTTGGAGGTTCTAACAAGTGTAGAATGGTTAAGAGAGTATTCTAAAGGCTTAGAATGGTCTAGGAAAGTGAATTAGGACTTATAAGAACCATTAGAATGATCCTAAACATTGCTTGGTACCCCAAGGGACGTAGAGGGTGTAGCATGAGTCCTTGGAGGTTCTAACAAGTGTAGAATGGTTAAGAGAATATTCTAAAGGCTTAGAATGGTCTAGGAAAGTGAATTAGGACTTATAAGAACCATTATAATGATCCTAAACATTGCTTGGTACCCCAAGGGACGTAGAGGGTGTAGCACGAGTCCTTGGAAGTTCTAACAAGTGTAGAATGGTTAAGAGAGTATTCTAAAGGCTTAGAATGGTCTAGGAATGTGTATTAGGACTTAGAAGAACCATTAGAATGATCCTAAACATTGCTCGGTAGCCCAATCGACGTAGAGGGTGTAGCATGAGTCCTTGGAGGTTCTAACAAGTGTAGAATGGTTAAGAGAGTATTCTAAAGGCATAGAATGGTCTAGGAATGTGTATTAGGACTTATAAGAACCATTAGAATGATCCTAAACATTGCTTGGTACCCCACGGGACATAGAGGGTGTAGCATGAGTCCTTGGAGGTTCTAACAAGTGTAGAATGGTTCACTGAATATTCTAAAGGCTTAGAATGGTCTAGGAATGTGTATTAGGACTTATAAGAACCATTAGAATGATCCTAAACATTGCTTGGTACCCCAAGGGACGTAGAGAATGTAGCATGAGTCATTGGAGATTCTAACAAGTGTAGAATGGTTAAGAGAGTATTCTAAAGGCTTAGAATGGTCTAGGAATGTGTATTAGGACTTATAAGTGTTAGGAAATAGGATGCGACAAACGCAGCGGAAAAAAAAATAAATCCTATTTCCATCCAGGATCCATGTGAAAGCATGATTTGAGATAGGAATAAAATTACCTTTTGCAGGGAAGAGGAGACCAACGAATCTTACCACGAACACTTCGTCAATCACGAGCACATCAATGTGTTGTGCCTCTATTGGTATCCACACGAACAAATTCCCAATTGGAGTCACGTCTCTCTTCTCAGTGCTTGCAGAGAAGAGAGAGTCTGTGTATCACTCACTCTCTAACATGACGGCTAGGGTTGTCGTTCTGTGTCTCACACATATTAAACCCCTAAAGCTAATAATATTATATTTATAATATTATCAGACCAACTGGTTGGGCTTTTTAGGAGATAAATTCGAATTCTATCTTATATGTAGAAGACAAAATCAAATTTATATCTTATACATAAAGATAAAACGAATCATATCTTAATCATATCAGAAAGATTTAATTTTATAAAAATACAACTATTGTATTTTTATCAAATGTGATATCTCCAATTTTATCTGCTCTTAGTGTGTGACCCTATAGGTTCCTATAACGTTGGCAGTAATGTTAAAATCACATTTTAACTTTACAAGCAATGAGCGGTATCTAACAACACATCATTGCTACCCAAGTGACAGGAATGTCTGTGATTTGACTAAACCTTTTACTATGACCAATGAACATGTGTAAGTTTAATCCCTTTGTCCAAATATCATGTTACACTCATGGCATGGAACGTGTCACCCATGAATAGTGTAACCTATGGTTTCTTGATCCCTGAGTAGACGCGTCTATACAAGTCTCGTCAATATCTCATATTGACTGTCTTGAGTATGGCCATACATTTCACCGTCTCACTCAATCAAGGGGCCCAGAGATATAATTCCTATTGATAAGGAAGGACAAATCCCATCTACGTCACTCACATCCCTCTACATGATTTGTCATATACCCGACTACAACCGTTATGATCACCTGGTTAAAGATGACGTTTGATTGCGTGAAAGCATATAATTCCTCATGTTGGGAACCGTAGCGACTTCAGGTCGAAGGACCATGTACGCCATTGTCACTATGAGAATCGCTTATGACACTCACTTAATAACCCATGTAGCATTCTCATGGCGGGTCAATCCAGTACACAATTGTCCCAATGTGTACTTACGTGAAGACTTGATATCCCATATCCATGACCGGTGAGATACAGTCATCAGTCTGCCACATACTAGTCTTGATGTATTATAGTTGTCCTTATTAACTATAATACTCGACTAGGGAATCTTTAAGGATAATTGTCAATCAATAAGATCTCACTATCAAGTCATGTACTTGATATTCTTATGACATTGAACTTATAATCCTAAGGACTTTATTACATCTATTTTAATTAAACAATTAAAGCATAAATATAATAAATGAAATGCCTCATTATTATTAATAGTAATAATCCATAAACATGAAATAAGTACAAGTAAAAGAGAAAATACGATTGCCACTAGGGCACTCTCCAACAATCTCCTACTTGCACTAGAGCCAATCGCTCATGTATCTAATATCATAAACCCTAACATGTCCCTCATGCTTTTTTATCGTAAGAGGTTTAGTCAGTGGATCAGCAATATTATCATCTGTTGAAACTCTGCATATCTTCACATCTCCTCTGTCAATTATCTCTCGAATGATGTGAAAACGCCGAAGTATATGTTTGGATTTCTGGTGAGATCTCGGTTCCTTAGCTTGCGCAATGGCTCCATTGTTGTCACAATAAATGTCCACTGGAAACTCAATACTAGGAACAACATCAAGTTCAGTTATGAACTTCTTAATCCAAACCGCTTCCTTTGCTGCTTCTGATGCACCTATATACTCAGCTTCTATTGTAGAATCGGCTACAGTCTCTTGCTTTGAACTCTTCCAGCATATAACCCCACCATTCAAACAAAATAAAAATCCAGATTGTGATCTGAAATTGTCCTTATCAGTCTGGAAGCTAGCGTCGGTGTAACCCTTTACAACCAGCTCATCTTCACCTCCATATACCAAGAAAGCATCCTTAGTTCTTCTTAAGTACTTTAGGATATTCTTGACTGCTGTCCAGTGACCTTCACCTGGATCTGACTGGTATCTGCTCGTCATGCTCAAAGCATACGAAACATCAAGTCGAGTACATATCGTGGCATACATGATAGATCCAATTGCAGATGCATATGGAATTCTATCCATGCGTTCCCTTTCTTCCTTAGTGTAAGGACACTGTTCCTTTGACAAGGTTATACCATGTGACATTGGCAAAGATCCCCTTTTGGAATCCTGCATGTTGAACCGTTTCAACACTTTGTCTATGTACGAACTTTGACTTAGGCCAAGCAATCTCCTTGATCTATCTCTATAAATCTTGATTCCTAATATATAGGTTGCTTCACCCAAATCCTTCATAGAAAAGCAATTCCCTAACCAAGTCTTTATCAGACTGTAAGGTAGGAATGTCATTCCCGATGAGTAGTATGTCATCCACATACAACACAAGAAAGACAATTGCGCTCCCACTAACCTTCTTATATACACAAGACTCTTCTTTGTTCTTGATGAAACCAAATTGTTTGATTGCATCATCGAATCGAATATTCCAACTCCCAGAAGCTTGTTTCAATCCATAAATGGATCGTTGCAGCTTACAAACCTTTCCAGCATCCTTTGGATCAACAAAACCTTCAGGCTGTGTCATATACACATCCTCTAAAAGATTTCCATTAAGGAAAGCAATTTTGACATCCATTTTCCAGATTTCATAATCATGAAATGCTGCAATAGCAAGCAAGATCCTAATGGATTTAAGCATGGCAACTGGTGAAAAAGTTTCATCATAGTCAATACCATGAACTTGTTTGTAAGCTTTAGCAACCAATCGTCCTTTAAAGGTATGTACATTACCATCCATGTCAGTCTTCTTCTTGAAAACCCATTTGCACCCAATTGGTTTTACCCCATCAAGTAGATCAACCAAGATCCAAACTTGGTTGGTGTGCATGGACTCCATCTCAGATCTCATGGCTTGGAGCCATTTCTCAGAGTCAGGGCTGTTAATAGCCTCTAGGTAAATAGTAGGTTCATCTTGATCAAAAATCATAATGTCATCCTCTTGAGTCAAGAGAAATCCATATCTCTCTGGCTGAAGAGGAATCCTACTTGACCTACGCAAAACTTGTGTAACTTGAGCAGGTTGTACATCCACAACATCTTGTGGAACTTGCTCAACATCCATCATTTGGTCTTGGCTACTTTGGGATTCTTGAATTTCATCAAGATCTATTTTCCTCCCACTATTTCCTTTAGAGAGAAATTCTCTTTCAAGAAACACGCCTGTGCGAGCGACAAACACTTTGCCTTCTGTGGGATTGTAGAAATAGTATCCCTTAGTTTCTTTGGGATATCCTACAAAGTAACATTTGTCAGATTTGGGACTAAGTTTATCAGAAAGTAGACGTTTCACATAAACATCACAACCCCAAATCCTGAGAAAAGACATACTAGGACGCCTCCCAGTCCATATCTCATATGGTGTCTTTTCAACCGCTTTCGATGGGGATCGGTTAAGTGTAAAAGCAGCTGTAAGTAGAGCAAGTCCCCAAAAAGAGATTGGAAGGTCCGATTGACTCATCATACACCTAACCATGTCCAACAAGGTTCGGTTTCTCCTTTCTGAAACACCATTCCACTGGGGCGTTCCAGGAGGAGTGAGTTGAGATACTATACCACACTCTTTTAGATAGTCATCGAACTCTTGGCTAAGGTATTCACCACCTCGATCAGATCGAAGGGCTTTAATACTTTTGTCAAGTTGATTTTGTACTTCATTCTTGAATTCCTTGAACTTTTCAAAGGTTTCATGTTTGTATTTCATCAGATATACATACCCATATCTACTAAAATCATCAGTAAATGTGACGAAGTACGGGTAACCTCCTCTAGCATTTGAACTCATAGGCCCACATACATCTGTATGTATGAGTCCCAAAAGTTCATTAGCCCGTTCACTGCTGCCAGTAAATGAGTCCTTTGTCATCTTTCCCAACAAACAAGGCTCACATGTCTCATAAGATTCAAAATCAAATGAGTCTAAGAATCCATCTTTATGAAGCTTAGAAATGTGTTTCTCATTTATATGGCCCAAACGACAATGCCAAAGAAAAGTTTGGTTTGTATCATTTGATTTAAACCTTTTAGCATTAATGTTATAGACTGGATGATCAAGATCTAACAAATAAAGACCATTTATTAATTGTGCACTGCCAAAAAACATCTCATTCAAATAAATGGAACAACATTTGTTCCTTATTGAAAACGAAAAACCTACTTTGTCTAAACATGAAACTAAAATAATATTCCTACGAATAGCAGGTACACAATAAACATCCTCTAGTTCTAAAACTAATCCACTAGGTAAGGTTAAACTACAAGTTCCAACAGCAATGGCGGCAACTCTTGCTCCATTTCCAACTCGCAGTTCGACTTCACCTTTAGCTAATCTTCTACTCCTTTTTAGATCCTGCACATTAACACAAATGTGAGATCCACATCCAGTATCTAATACCCATGATGTTGAAGCAGAAAAATTAACTTCTATAACAAAAATACCTGAAGAAGAGACTCCGCTTTTCTTCATTTCTTTCTCTTTAAGGTAATCTGGGCAATTCCTCTTCCAATGTCCCTCCTTGTTACAATGGAAGCAATTTCCCTCCTTAGCCACCCCACCTTTAGGCTTAAGAGCCTTAGCTACTCTAGCTTTGCCCTTATCCTTAGGTTTTTGTGCTTTCCCTTTGGCCTTACCTTTGCCCTTTCCATTTTGAACCAATAATACAGTTTTTCCCTTGTTGATATCATGCTCAGCAGTTTTCAACTTCCCTAACAATTCAGTTAGAGTGCTGTCAATGTTGTTCATGTTGTAATTCATGACAAACTGACTAAAGCTCTGTGGTAAGGAATGCAGAACTAAGTCAACGGCCAACTCTTGACCTAGTGGGAAACTCATCTTCTCAATGTTCTCAATATAACCAATCATCTTGATTACATGATGACTAACTGGGCTTCCCTCTGTCATCTTACAAGTGAAAAGGGACCTTGTGACCTCAAAACGCTCATGCCTTGCTTGCCCTTGATAGAGATCCTTAAGGTGTACGATCATATCGTACGCACTCATGTTCTCATGTACCTTCTGAAGGTCAAGAGTCATAGTGACAAGCATGAGAGTTCCAACTTCTAAGGCATCATCTTGATGCCTACGGAAAGCATTCCGCTCAGCAGCCGGTGCATTAGCGGGGGGTGCTTCAGGGAGCGGTTGCTCTAGAACATACATCTTTTTCTCATTCCTAAGGACAATCCTTAGGGTTCGATACCAGTCCAGGAAATTAATTCCCATCAGCTTGTCCTTCTCAAGGACGGATCGCAGTGATAAGTTATTTGAATTGTTTGAAGCCATGGTGATCTAACAACAAAATAAAAGCAGAATTAAAATCATGTTTATTAAATATTTAATAAGGACTTTTATTAAATATTACTCCCACTATTTTCCTCAAATCAATAACCCTCAATATTGACTCAGAAAATCTCATCGTAAGATTTTCTAGTGGGACCAAGATCCATATTTCATCTTATTATGAGTCAAACTTTAGCTGATCTCCCATAATTTGATTATTTAGGTAGGGAACCCTTTCCCAATCACATCTCATGTGACTCTTGGATCAATTGGGTGAATAACATTTATTCAAAATTAACTTATTAATTTATACCCAATTCTTTTGCCTATAGATCTTCAATCCTATTGAACCATCCATTTAAGTTAGATCCAATGGTTGACATAACGAATATTACATTTATTCCTTCGCGTCTGACCAATGTAGATAAACGTACTCTACTTTAGCAGACCCACATTCAAAACGACATCAATCAAGACGAGTGTCAAGCATTGGAAGGCATATAACTTAATATTTCAGTTTGAGGGGTTTTATATTTAAGTGATCTCACCTATTTTATCTTACATTAACATACATTATAACGATAACATGCATCACATACATACTATAATTATAAACTACGTGATATGGTCATGGCCTATAAAAAACTAATTCACCCAAGCCAATGAGTGAATTAATACAAAGATCCTAAACGCATAGCTTCTTCTCCAAGAGCATTCCTTGAATGTATGCACCGGTCCTTCTCCTAGAGCCTTCCTTAAATCTCCTTTCCTTTTTCATCTTCAAGTCTTTCGCAATTTTTAATAAAAATATTACAAATAGAAACCTCGTTCATGAGGGGATTTAGATGAGAAAAGAAATACATATTGAATATGGAGAGAGGCACGACACGCAGGCCGTATTTAAAAATAAACCAAAAGAAAATAAAACATACACAAGGCGCGAAACGATCTAAGAGGCCATGACCATTCACCATACAACAAACAACATATTAAATAAAATACATTATTATTTTATTAAAATTATGTTTGTTACGAATTATAAAAAAAATATATTTTATCAACTCTTGATAAAAAAAAGTAATAATACAATACGGCGTGTTTAATTTAATTGATTCATGCGGCCAAAGTGATTCACTGACTCACGTGACAATCAAGGGGATTATAGTGGTCTATTGATCAAGACCGGTGTCCTTGGCGAGATCAGATGTTGCAACACACAGCAACATAAGGGAATTACTATAGATTCCGCCATAGGACCAGACATTACTTGCGCGCCTTCAGATCGGTCACTTGGAAGCAAAGCACAAAGCTTTAGACAGTGTAGCAATTCTATTCACGGCACAAGCAGCACAATTCTTACTCATGCGGCGCAAACACATCAACATGTGTTTATTTATTTTTTTTTATTAAACCAAACACATCATAATCATATTAAAACATGTTTAATCAAAAAGAATCAAATCATGGTTTCACAAGTGGCTCTGATACCACTGTTAGGAAATAGGATGCGACAAATGCAGCGGAAAAAAAAAATAAATCCTATTTCCATCCAAGATCCATGTGAAAGCATGATTTGAGATAGGAATAAAATTACCTTTTGCAGGGAAGAGGAGACCAACGAATCTTATCACGAACACTTCGTCAATCACGAGCACATCAATGTGTTGTGCCTCTATTGGTATCCACACGAACAAATTTCCAATTGGAGTCACGTCTCTCTTCTCAGTTCTAGCAGAGAAGAGAGAGTCTGTGTATCACTCACTCTCTAACATGACGGCTAGGGTTGTCGTTCTGTGTCTCACACATATTAAACCCCTAAAGCTAATAATATTATATTTATAATATTATCAGACCAACTGGTTAGGCTTTTTAGGAGATAAATTTGAATTCTATCTTATATGTAGAAGATAAAATCAAATTTATATCTTATACATAAAGATAAAACAAATCATATCTTAATCATATCAGAAAGATTTAATTTTATAAAAATACAAATATTGTATTTTTATCAAATGTGATATCTCCAATTTTATCTGTTCTTAGTGTGTGACCCTATAGGTTCCTATGACATTGGCAGTAATGTTAAAATCACATTTTAACTTTACAAGCAATGAGCGGTATCTAGAAACACATCATTGCTACCCAAGTGACAGGAATGTCTGTGATTTGACTAAACCTTTTACTATGACCAATGAACATGTGTAAGTTTAATCCCTTTGTCCAAATATCATAGTTACACTCATGGCATGGAACGTGTCACCCATGAATAGTGTAACCTATGGTTTCTTGATCCCTGAGTAGACGCGTCTATACAAGTCTCGTCAATATCTCATATTGACTGTCTTGAGTATGGCCATACATTTCACCGTCTCACTCAATCAAGGGGCCCAGAGATATAATTCCTATTGATAAGGAAGGACAAATCCCATCTACGTCACTCACATCCCTCTACATGATTTGTCATATACCCGACTACAACCGTTATGATCACCTGGTTAAAGATGACGTTTGATTGCGTGAAAGCATATAATTCCTCATGTTGGGAACCGTAGCGACTTCAGGTCGAAGGACCATGTACGCCATTGTCACTATGAGAATCGCTTATGACACTCACTTAATAACCCATGTAGCATTCTCATGGCGGGACAATCTAGTACACAATTGTCCCAATGTGTACTGACGTGAAGACTTGATATCCCATATCCATGACCGGTGAGATACAGTCATCAGTCTGCCACATACTAGTCTTGATGTATTATAGTTGTCCTTATTAACTATAATACTCGACTAGGGAATCTTTAAGGATAATTATCAATCAATAAGATCTCACTATCAAGTCATGTACTTGATATTCTTATGACATTGAACTTATAATCCTAAGGACTTTATTACATCTATTTTAATTAAATAATTAAAGCATAAATATAATAAATGAAATGCCTCATTATTATTAATAGTAATAATCCGTAAACATGAAATAAGTACAAGTAAAAGAGAAAATACGATTGCCACTAGGGCACTCTCCAACAATCTCCTACTTGCACTAGAGCCAATCGCTCATGTATCTAATACCATAAGCCCTAACATGTCCCTCATGCTTTTTTATCGCAAGAGGTTTAGTCAGTGGATTAGCAATATTATCATCTGTTGAAACTCTGCATATCTTCACATCTCCTCTGTCAATTATCTCTCGAATGATGTGAAAACGCCGAAGTATATGTTTGGATTTCTGGTGAGATCTCGGTTCCTTAGCTTGCGCAATGGCTCCATTGTTGTCACAATAAATGTCCACTGGAAACTCAATACTAGGAACAACATCAAGTTCAGTTATGAACTTCTTAATCCAAACCGCTTCCTTTGCTGCTTCTGATGCAGCTATATACTCAGCTTCTATTGTAGAATCGGCTACAGTCTCTTGCTTTGAACTGTTCCAGCATATAGCCCCACCATTCAAACAAAATGCAAATCCAGATTGTAATCTGAAATTGTCCTTATCAGTCTGGAAGCTAGCATCGGTGTAACCCTTTACAACCAGCTCATCTCACCTCCATATACCAAGAAAGCATCCTTAGTTCTTCTTAAGTACTTTAGGATATTCTTGACTGCTGTCCAGTGACCTTCACCTGGATCTGACTGGTATCTGCTCGTCATGCTCAAAGCATACGAAACATCAAGTCGAGTACATATCATGGCATACATGATAGATCCAATTGCAGATGCATATGGAATTCTATCCATGCGTTCCCTTTCTTCCTTAGTGGAAGGACACTGTTCCTTTGACAAGGTTATACCATGTGACATCGGCAAAGATCCCCTTTTGGAATCCTGCATGTTGAACCGTTTCAACACTTTGTCTATGTACGAACTTTGACTTAGGCCAAGCAATCTCCTTGATCTATCTCTATAAATCTTGATTCCTAATATATAGGTTGCTTCACCCAAATCCTTCATAGAAAAGCAATTCCCTAACCAAGTCTTAACAGACTGTAAGGTAGGAATGTCATTCCCGATGAGTAGTATGTCATCCACATACAACACAAGAAAGACAATTGCGCTCCCACTAACCTTCTTATATACACAAGACTCTTCTTCGTTCTTGATGAAACCAAATTGTTTGATTGCATCATCGAATCGAATATTCCAACTCCTAGAAGCTTGTTTCAATCCATAAATGGATCGTTGCAGCTTACAAACCTTTCCAGCATCCTTTGGATCAACAAAACCTTCAGGCTGTGTCATATACACATCCTCTAAAAGATTTCCATTAAGGAAAGAAGTTTTGACATCCATCTGCCAGATTTCATAATCATGAAATGCTGCAATAGCAAGCAAGATCCTAATGGATTTAAGCATGGCAACTGGTGAAAAAGTTTCATCATAGTCAATACCATGAACTTGTTTGAAACCTTTAGCAACCAATCGTCCTTTAAAGGTATGTACATTACCATCCATGTCAGTCTTATTCTTGAAAACCCATTTGCACCCAATTGGTTTTACCCCATCAAGTAGATCAACCAAGATCCAAACTTGGTTGGTGTGCATGGTCTAGGAATGTGTATTAGGACTTATAAGGTAGAGGGTGTATCATGAGTCCTTGGAGGTTCTAACAAATGTAGATTTGTTAAGAGAGTATTCTAAAGGCTTAGATGGGTCTAGGAATGTGTATTAGGACTTATAAGAACCATTAGAATGATCCTAAACATTGCCTGGTACCCCAAGGGACGTAAAGGGTGTAGCATGAGTCCTTGGAGGTTCTAACAAGTTTAGAATTGTTAAGAGAGTATTCAAAAGGCAAAAAATAGTTTAGGAATGTGTATTAGGACTTATAAGAACCATTAGAATGATCCTAAACATTGCTTGGAACCCCAAGGGACGTAGAGGGTGTAGCATGAGTCCTTGGAGGTTCTAACAAGTGTAGAATGGTTAAGAGAGTAATCTAAAGGCTTAGAATGGTCTAGGAATGTGTATTAGGACATATACGAACATTAAGAGTGATCCTAAACATTGCTTGGTACCCTAACGGACGTAGAGGGTGTAGCATGAGTCCTTGGAGGTTCTAACAAGTGTAGAATGGTTAAGAGAGTATTCTAAAGTTTAGAATGGTCTAGGAATGTGTATTAGGACATATAAGGTAGAGGGTGTAGCATGAGTCCTTGGAGGTTCTAACAAATGTAGAATGGTTAAGAGAGTATTCTAAAGGCTTAGAATGGTCTAGGAATGTATATTAGGACTTATAAGAACCATTAGAATGACCCTAAACATTGCTTGGTACCCAAAGGGACGTAGAGGGTGTAGCATGAGTCCTTGGAGGGTCTAACAAGTTTAGAATGGTTAAGAGAGTATTCAAAAGGTTTAGAATGGTCTAGGAATGTGTATTAGGACTTATAAGAACCATTAGAATGATCCTAAACATTGCTTGGTACCCCAAGGGACGTAGAGGGTGTAACATGAGTCCTTGGAGGTTCTAACAAGTGTAGAATGGTTAAGAGAGTATTCTAAAGGATTAGAATGGTCTAGGAATGTGTATTAGGACATATAAGAACCATTAGAATGATCCTAAACATTGCTTGGTACCCCAAGGGACGTAGAGGGTGTAGCATGAGTCCTTGGAGGTTCTAACAAGTGTAGAACGGTTAAAAGAGTATTCTAAAGGCTTAGAATGGTCTAGGAATGTGTATTAGGACTTATAAGAACCATTAGAATGATCCTAAACATTGCTTGGTACCCCAAGGGACGAAGAGGGTGTAGCTTGAGTCCTTGGAGGTTCTAACAAGTGTAGAATGGTTAAGAGAGTATTCTAAAGGCATAGAATGGTCTAGGAATGTGTATTAGGACTTATAAGAACCATTAGAAAGATCCTAAACATTGCTTGGTACCCCAAGGGACGTAGAGGGTGTAGCATGAGTCCTTGCAGGTTCTAACAAGTGTAGAATGGTTAAGAGAGTAATCTAAAGGCTTGGAATGGTCTAGGAATGTGTATTAGGACTTAGAAGAACCATTAGAATGATCCTAAACATTGGTTGGTACCCCAAGGGACGTAGAGGGTGTAGCATGAGTCCTTGGAGGTTCTAACAAGTGTAGAATGGTTAAGAGAGTATTCTAAAGGCTTAGAATGGTCTAGGAATGTGTATTAGGACTTATAAGAACCATTAGAATGATCCTAAACATTGCTTGGTACCCCAAGGGACGTAGAGAGTGTAGCATGAGTCCTTGGAGGTTCTAAGAAGTGTAGAATGGTTAAGAGAGTATTCTAAAGGTTTAGAATGGTCTAGGAATGTGTATTAGGACTTATAAGGTAGAGGGTGTAGCATGAGTCCTTGGAGGTTCTAACAAATGTAGAATTGTTAAGAGAGTATTCTAAAGGCTTAGAATGGTCTAGGAATGTGTATTACGACTTATAAGAACCATTAGAATGATCCTAAACATTGCTTGGTACCCCAAGGGACGTAGAGGATGTAGCATGAGTCCTTGGAGGTTCTAACAAGTTTAGAATGGTTAAGAGAGTATTCAAAAGGCATAGAATGGTCTAGGAATGTGTATTAGGACTTATAAGAACCATTAGAATGATCCTAAACATTCCTTGGTACCCCAAGGGACGTAGAGGGTGTAGCATGAGTCCTTGGAGGTTCTAACAAGTGTAGAATGGTTAAGAGAGTAATCTAAAGGCTTAGAATGGTCTAGGAATTTGTATTAGTACATATACGAACATTAATAGTGATCCCAAAAATTGCTTGGTACCCCAAGGGACGTAGAGGGTGTAGCATGAGTCCTTGGAGGTTCTAACAAGTGTAGAATGGTCTAGGAATGTGTATTTGGACTTAGAAGAACCATTAGAATGATCCTAAACATTGCTTGGTACCTCAAGGGACGTAGAGGGTGTAGCATGAGTCCTTGGAGGTTCTAACAAGTGTAGAATGGTTAAGAGAGTATTCTAAAGGTTTAGAATGGTCTAGGAATGTGTATTAGGACTTATAAGGTAGAGGGTGTAACATGAGTCCTTGGAGTTTCTATCAAATTTAGAATGGTTAAGAGAGTATTCTAAAGGCTTAGAATTGTCTAGGAATGTGTATTAGGACTTATAAAAACCATTAGAATGATCCTAAACATTGCTTGGTACCCCAAGGGACGTAGAGGGTGTAGCTTGAGTCCTTGGAGGTTCTAACAAGTGTAGAATGGTTAAGAGAGTATTCTAAAAGTTTAGAATGGTCTTGGAATGTGTATTAGGACTTATAAGGTAGAGGGTGTAGCATGAGTCCTTGGAGGTTCTAACAAATTTAGAATGGATATGAGAGTATTCTAAAGGCTTAGAATTGTCTAGGAATGTGTATTAGGAATTGGATGTATGTTTCCAATGCTCTTGGCCTTTGATCTAGAAAAACTTGTTCTCTCTTTGGTTGTGTTTGACGAGAATGGGAATGAATATTTTGCAAGTGATTTAGAGGAAGAACGAATTGAGAAGATAAAGTTATAACACAATGATAATGAAGGGAGACGCCACCTTGATTTGGATTCAAGGATAAGTCTTGGTTACTCACTTTGCATCACACAAAGAGAGCCCTTCGTCCAACCTTTAGTAGAGAATCACTCTCTATGAACTCGTTACAAGAGTTTTTGGCCAAAGATCAAAACTACTTTATTCATCAATCAAGATTACAATTTATAGAAGTAGGAGAACAAAGGAACCTAAATCCTAGGCCTAGACTTGGACGTGATGTGCAAGTAGTTATGAGGAAGGAGTTACACAACATAGTTACTCGCATAATGATCTCCAATTTGTAACCTCTTCTCTTCACTTGATTCACTTGATGGCCGAGAGTTAATGCTCTTGGTTGTTGCATCTTCTTCTTATTCAAGTCGTGTATGTGGCTTGGCTCTTCTTGGTTGCTTATTTGTGAATTCATGAAAGGAATCATATCATAATGGTCTTTATTTGGGCCATGCAATTGAAGGCTCATCATGGAGTAGGAATCTACTTAATCCGAGCCTTGAGTTGGGACAAGATTTTGAAAGCTATTCATGGGGATGGGGGTTACAAAACTTAATGATGAAAACGTCCCATCCTTCATGAGGCTTCATGTCCATGAATAGGAGCTTTAATGATGATCCTTTAAATAGTGTAACCTTCACTCATTGATGCTCTTCAATGATGGCTTTAATGATCGTAATGATGATGGCCACTAATTTGTAACCGACATCATTTAAAGCATCATGATGGAGATTAACTATGTAACTCCCTTCTTGATTGTGAAAAACTGCCATCTTTTAATCAAGCATTATTTCTTCCTTAATGTTGGTCTCCATGATTAAATTCAAGGCTCGCATTGATTGTCCTTTCCACTTGTCTTGTTGGTTGTTTATTCTCCTGGCCTGGGAACCGTGAGCTTCTTTTAAGAACTTCATGGTTGGCCTAATTCTAAAACTAACTATTACAATTTACATAAACATAACACAAAACTTTAAAAGTTCAAACTAACATGAGCAAAATCCTATGCTCTTATTACAACACCTTTATCTAAAAGATAAGAACAACAAAATTAACATAAAAACTCCAAAAGTTCTTGGTGCAATTTTCTTGGAAAGCTTGACTTTGTTTTTGACCCTTGTGTCTCTTTTGGGGCTGCCATCATTCCCCCCTTCTTGGAGAGGATTTGCCCTCAAATCCAAAATTGTTTGACTTGATGGTACACACATTATTTCATTGAAAAAAAAAACAAACCTTGGCTTTTCCTATAAATTCCTTGTACAAGAAGCTTATGGACTGTGACACCTCATCCTTGTTCTTCCAACCTCCTGGATCAAATACAAATCTGAAAAGATCTTCTTTAGCAACTTCTTCTTGCGTTGGCCAACCTCCTATTGCCTCTAAATTATTGTTAAGCCAGCAGTGTAACTTTAAAAAGTCACAATTAAGATCATCACAAATTAGAACCATGTTAGGTGGTGGCATAAAGTCTGGCATAAACACTTGTTCAAAAACATTAACATTTGAACTCCAAGTGGAGTATAAGACGTCATCCTCAAAAACATAATCATGAGGCCTTGGAACTAACATGTGATTCTAAAAATCAATATTAGTACTTGTGTGAAAATAAGGCAACACTAACACTTGTTCAAAATCATTTTCTTTGCAAGCATTAGTCTTAGGTGGATTTAATTCTTCATCTTGAAAGATAGCTGGTCGTGTAAGCAATGGTTCCCTAGGTACCAATGCAACGGTCCTTCTAAACTTTCTTTGAGGTGCATGATGCTCCTCTTCCACATTTGCCTTTGGAACCTGAAAATGATCATTAGCACAAACAAAGAGTTTAACATTAGGAGCAATAGTGACATTAAAACTTAAGTTTTCAGACAAATCTTCTTTGGGCATAAGTAGATCTTTCTCAGGAGTTTCATCATTGCTCTCTTGTGTTTTGCTCTCCTTGCTCTTATGTGTTTCATTCATGCTAACATGTGTATCACTCTCATTGTTCTCAACTTGTGTTTCTTTCACACTTTCTTTTGGATTGATCACAAATTGTTTAACTTGATTATCTATTGGATACAAAAGATCCAAAACAGCCTCCATCTCCTTGGTGAAATTGTTGAAGAGTCTTTCATGATTGGCCTTCCTTCTTGATGTACGGTCTATAGTGTTATGCTTCTTGTATACTTCTTTTCCTAAAATTTGATCAAACCTATTGTGAAGAATATCATAGTGTGGTCTCATCACCCTTGAAAATTGTTGAGTGACATCCTTGATTAGTTTCACATTGGTTGTATCAATTAAGGAAGTAGAAGCAGTTTCTCTAGCCCCAACCATGACTTAGGCCAACAAAAAGGCAACTTATAACACAAGACAAAGAAATGGAAGACTAAAAAGAAAAGCACTTCAAGATCCAAAAGACCACAGTTTTAGACTCAAAACAACACAAGAGAGGCTACAAAGAATACCTAAAGACAAGAATGCATTCTTAGCAATTCTAGAGCCGAAATGACAAGGTTGCATAAACAATACACATCCCTAAAGAAATCAAAATGAAAATTAATGATGCAACAAAACCGAATGCAACCCGTCTTAGCCACGGATTGAAAGAAATGAATCGGTTTAGGGACAAATAAAATTGTAACAAAGAGTTCCCAAAGTTGCCACGATTTTGACACAAACACAAACAGCGACAAAATAATTAAGACAATAACAACTGTAACAACCCGCATTTTCTGGACTCAAATAATTCGATAAGATTTTATTTAAGAATGATTTTCAGAATTTAAGAAAGGTTTTCAGTAAAATGTTTTGGAAAAATGATTTTTATTTGAGTTGATTTCATTTTGGGAAACGAATTTTCCTATTATCAAAATGATTTGAGGTTTAAATAAATTTCTTCTTTCTTTTGAAAGTCTTTGATTTACGTGGAAATATGGTTTTATTTCAAATTTGAGTAAAGTTTATTTTTGAGATTAAATTAGTAAGATAAATGGATTTCCTTAAAATTTTTGGAATTTTTGGATGTGTGTTGTGTGATGAGTTATACATGAAATGTAATTAACTAATTCAAGTACATGAATGCATGAACTATGTGGGTATGAATGCATGTAGGATGTATATATGTGTGAGCCGTATGCATTGGAGTATATATATATGATGTGTGTATATGTGTGAAGTGTGTCGAGGCATGATGCCCTAAAATTTTATGTACATGCTCAAATATGTGTTAAATGTATGCATTATTTCATGTTATGTGATGAATTGAAATGGAATTGTATATGTGTATGTGTGTGGGTGTGTTCGGCCGAATAGGAGTAGAAGAGGGAACCAAGTGAGTTTGATTTTCTTAATATGACTCATGATAGCTAAGGGAGACTTTCCTTCAACCTTGTCTGTAACACCCTCACTTTTATTAGTTGATTTTAAGTTTTAAGAAAAAGCGGTGCTTGAAAATTTCTTTTAAATTTAAGTACTTTTAAAAGATTCTACGAAAATCCGGCAGAGTTTCCTCTGTTTTTCGGACTTCCTAAAAGTTTTCTTCTTTAAAACCTGTCAATCCAGAAATATTTAAAAACATAAAACCCAACAGTTTAATATTTATAACAGATCCTAGTGCCCGATTAGTACAAGTTTCAGGGCAAACTACTAATTCATAATATAATTTACAAAAATAATTGTCCACTCTTAATATCCAATAAACATTCCACGTAGTGGAATGAAAACCCTGCTCGGCCATATTCCATGTAAGCTCCACTTCGATACCTGCAAAATATAGCAAGAAGGGTAGCATTACACAGAACTTAAAAAGATAAATCCTAAAAGAGACATAGTAACAAACTAAGCCTACCCAATTCTTAGCATACGCTATTCATTCAATTAATCTCTTCTAGTTCCTTACTTATTCTTACATTCTTTAATTTTTTGGTTCCCTTATCATTCTTTCATTTTCATTCTTTATCCATTTTCCATTATTTGTCCAACATGTCGGTTACCTTTTCGTTCCTTTACTCTTTTATTGGTGACAGGGTCTAACGACCTCCTGCCATTTTATTTTTTATTATTGTGATATTATTGTGACCGGGTCTACCGACCTCCCGTCGTTTTACTTTTTATTATTGTGACAGGGTCTACCGACCTCCCGCCGTTTTACTTTTTATTATTGTGACAGGGTCTACCGACCTCCCGCCGTTTTACTTTTTATTATTGTGACAGGGTCTACCGACCTCCCGCCATTTTACTTTTATTATCGTGACAGGGTCTACCGACCTCCTGCCGCTCAGTCCTTTCCCTTTTCTTTATTCTTGTCTATTTTAAATATATTCAATTCATTAATGATTCTCATTCTCATCTAACTTTGCTTGATTAAGCCATATACATTATATTTTAATTCTCGTCACTAACTCTTAATTATTTCCCTTTTCCCTTTCTTTTCTTTTTCTTCTTCTCTTCCTTTTCCTTTTTCCTTATCCTTTTTATTAATTACTCTAGTTTACATCTAACTCCACTTAGCTTTGGTATAGTCTTTATATTTTTAATTCCCGTTTCAAATTCTTAGTTATTCCAATGACTCCTCTGTCTCACTCTTTTATTTACTTATTTTTTTCCTTATATTACAACTCCATTATGTTTAACTACCATGATTGCATTCTCTCTTTTGTCTTATCATCTTTTCACTAAATTCTTTTACCGATTACCCACTTGTATTTGGAATTTAGTTTATTATTTTCGTTTCTATTTCATTACTACCTGACAACTCTTAACTAAGTCTACTCCGTGCTTTCTTATTGCTTTCGTACTCTAAATCCTCTTTTTCCTCACCTTTAGTTTTAACTCATTCTACATCCTTCGCCTATTACAAACACTCTATACTCTTTTACTCTCACGCTTCTCTAATTTCCCTTAACTAATTTCCCTTGGTTTATTTTGTGTTTTCCTACACTTTCATTTTATATTAACTCTTTTAATATCCCATCACATTCATTTTCTCCGGAACTCATTCTATGTACATCCAATTTATTTCATTATCAATTTAAATAAATCTTTATATTTGCAGGGACTACCCTAAGGTTCATTAACTTATTCTTTAATTACCCTATTCTTAGTCACCACTATAGAATCCTAGAATTTACTTTTTAAATAGAGGTAATACGACCCTTCTTACCTGGGAGCCCTAACAATAGGAACAATATCACATTCACGTCCGCGCCATATTCGAGAGTCAGGATCAACAATAATGTGCGAGATCTAAATATAGACACACATTAAAACTATTTATAACAATAAAAGTATATATATATATATATATATATATATCAACTAAATTCATTTTTGTCAAAATAATAAATATATATCGTTATACAATAAAAATATATCACGTTTCCTCGAAACATTTTTTTATTTGAAAATATAGGGATAAAAGAAATATTGATGGATCGTCGAATAAATTATATGGATGGGTAGAGGGAGTTGAGAAGGTTATTTACCTAAAAAAAATTCAAGATTGGACGGTTGGATCTTAAATTATTCGACCGAGAAGGATTGAAAAACCAATTTTCTTTCTCTGTGGCGCTGCGTCTCCTCTATCTCTATCTGTTTCAACTCAAACGTTCTTCTCTCTCAGTCTCGATATTACTTCTTTCCATGCCTCTTTTCTTTCTCTCTGTACTTAACTCTCTTCCTCCTTTTCTTTGTTTTATTTTTTTTTCTTGGGTTTGACGTGGTGGCCTTGTGGCCACACTCTCTTCTTTTTTTATTTTTTTATTTTTACGGTGGGGTTGGGTCTGGTTTAGGGAATTGTTTATATATCTTTTATGTTTTGTTCTTATTTGTGGGTCAATATGTGTAAGTATTTTGCATTATAATTAAAAGTTTGACGATCTTAAAAATAAAATACATTTAAGTAAAACAATATTATATTTTTAATTACCCAAGACTGATTGAAAAATAATAAAGTTACATGTCCCTACAGATAGCTATTGCGTAAGAAAAAGTATCAAAATTGAAAAGTAATTATAATTTCTCCATCCTAATATTAAACTTGATAAAATATAATATTTATAATTTTGAAATAACAAACCATTAAATATAACATATACCGGAAATATATTAAAATCAGTCCAGAAGCTAAAAATAAAAGAGCCTCCGAATGCTCTGAAAATTTATAGGGACGCTCAAAATTTTAAATTAGACATATTTTTCTAAAAAAACTATTTATGAAAATGCCTCTAAGGCTTGCCACTTGAGCTCCCTGTCAAACTGTTAATTAAACTAAATAAAAGTACTATTTTATTTTTGAAAAACGTATTATAACAAATTTATACTTATTTTGACTAGAAAACATATTTCAATTAAAATGATAAAATCAAAATTTTAATACGATACGCAAATCTTGAAAACATCATATTAAATCATTTAATTACTTTATTCTTAATTTTCAATTATTTTACGTTTCTAACGTTAAAAGATCCATTTTTAACACTCCTTTAACGTTATTATTATTACTACTATTATTCTAATTATACTTGTGGTTAAAATTTGGGATGTTACAATTCTCCCCACTTATTAGAATTTCGTCCCCGAAATTCCATTCGATTCCGTAAATGGAGAACCATCCCATTGATAAAGCTTCTGACTACGGATTTTAATTCTCTTTTGTTTTGCTCTCCCGCCTAGGATACTTCCGAGTTCATACCCCTTGAAGCTTCCGATCTTTTGTCAAAACACTTCACTTCTTGTTCTCACCCGACTTTCCTTATCGCTTTCGCTTGTTATACCGTTAAAACCTTAGTTGGGTCACTATGTTCTCCCCCACTTGGCATCGACATACCTGGTTATATCAACGCCAAAAAGCAAGGAATTGACTGTGTCAGATTCTGATCGTCTTCCATTCGACTTTCAATGAAGAGTGTAAGAATCTAACAACGAAAGGAATGTAATCTTTGGAATTCAAGAAGGGTTTGTGCTTTTGCTTCAAAGATGATAGCCTAAGATCATACGATTCAAAGGCTTTTCATAGGATGTAACAAATTCTGGTTAAAGCTTTACTCATCAAAGAGAAACCAAATTGAATAGACAATATTAAAATTTCAGGAACGGTCGATGTTCCAAAATGAGAAACTAGGAGAAGGTTGCGAGTTCACAACCCTTAGTTCGTTGATGCGAGGACATATTCAATTGGGATTTAAAACTGTTGTTTCAATGTTGAATTACAACCAAGGAGATTAAGAAGGAAGAGGTTTACTTGCACGAATTGAAACATTACTCAAGGTTCGACAAAGTTACTTATAAAGCTTGAATGAAACTTAACGGCCATGAGTTGAGGTCGAAGGCCGTGTTGAGTTAACTATCCGTTGGTAGTCGTTGGGTTGGACCGAATTTCCTAAGGTTCAAGAACTTTAACATCTACAAACTTTCAGGGTCTTGAACTTAACGAAAAGTACTGGTCGTTTGTTCAACTTGGTTGGCCTCGCTCGGTGTGGATACTTCATGAAGCTGTTAAGGTTTACTTTTTCTCGCGGTGTCCTTTCAGGAACCTCGACAAGATTATCGGTAAGCCTTGGACTACCGGAATCTGATTTGGCTTCTCATGGAATTTAGAAGTGATTCCTATAGAGTTTGTTGGATTTTCAGAGATTAGGCATTCTACCATACTACTCTTAAACCGATAAGATAGCTTAAGACTCTTCTCTTCTAGTATCGTTTTGGGGTCTACTTTCCGGTTATGTGTAAAGAGCTCGGAAAGAACACCATTTGGGTTGGTTCCTTTGCTTCCAAAGGATCTATTCCCTTGGAGAGTTCCTATTTCGATTGTTTCAATTTCATTAAGAGGATTGCAATGATATCATCTGTTAATAGTTGCAAAGATTGAGGTGATCAATCCCAACCTCAATTCTATCAACAGCGCACCATTGTCGGGTTCTTATTTTCACCGAAGACCATGATTCAATTGTCCAAACTTGGTTGATCTCGGTGTGGATACTTGGTAAGGTTGTTAAGATTTGCTTTTCTCGTAGGCTACTGTTCAAGAATCTTGTTGGTAAGACTCCCAATAGGTCTCAGACTGCCAAAGTCTGGTTTAGCTTTTCAGGGAAGCTGGAGATGGTTTCTAGGGTGAGCTTGATTCCCTCAAGAACTTCGCATGAAGGATTCGGAAAAGGTAATGTTCAGGTCGACTTCCTTTCTTCTAAACAGGAAATCTTATGTCGGGTTAGTTTTTGTGCTACTTCGAAGCTTTCAATGACATTGACCATCGACAAGTGCGAAGATCGAGATGGTCAGTCTCAATCTCACATTTATCAAAAGCAACATCATCGTCGAATTTGTTGATGATATCATCACTTAATGGTTGCAAGAGTAAGGATGACCAATCCTACCCTTACACTCTATTAAACGACAACACCATCGAGAGATCCAGTTGAGTTTAAACTAACGGCCTATAGTCCATCGCTGTCACAACCTAATCCTGGAGAAGATAGAGTGTGAACACATATATAAATAGTTAGTTATATATGTATCCTATTCGCCTAACTTAGACACTTGACTATACATATTGGTTACTCGCTTGGTGAGTAAACCACAGGAATTGTGAGTTCAAACTCCAAGGCCGAGGAAAAACTGCTCTGATACCAAACTGTAACACCCTCACTTTTATTAGTTGATTTTAAGTTTTAATAAAAAGCGGTGATTGAAAATTTCTTTTAAATTTAAGTACTTTTAAAAGATTCTACGAAAATCCGGCAGAGTTTCCTCTGTTTTTCGGACTTCCCAAAAGTTTTCTTCTTTAAAACCTGTCAATCCAGAAATATTTAAAAACATAAAACCCAACAGTTTAATAGTTATAACAGATCCTAGTGCCCCGATTAGTACAAGTTTCAGGGCAAGCTACTAATTCATAATATAATTTACAAAAATAATTGTCCACTCTTAATATCCAATAAACATTCCACGTAGTGGAATGAAAACCCTGCTAGGCCATATTCCATGTAAGCTCCACTTCGATACCTGCAAAATATAGCAAGAAGGGTAGCATTACACAGAACTTAAAAAGATAAATCCTAAAAGAGACATAGTAACAAACTAAGCCTACCCAATTCTTAGGATACGCTATTCATTCAATTAATCTCTTCTAGTTCCTTACTTATTCATACATTCTTTTAATTTTTGATTCCCTTATCATTCTTTCATTTTCATTCTTTATCCATTTTCCATTACTTGTCCAACATGCCAGTTACCTTTTCGTTCCTTTACTCTTTTATTGGTGACAGGGTCTAACGACCTCCTGCCATTTTATTTTTTATTATTGTGACAGGGTCTACCGACCTCCCGCCGTTTTACTTTTTATTATTGTGACAGGGTCTACCGACCTCCCGCTATTTTACTTTTATTATCGTGACAGGGTCTACAGACCTCCTGCCGCTCAGTCCTTTCCCTTTTCTTTATTCTTGTCTATTTTAAATATATTCAATTCATTAATGATTCTCATTCTCATCTAACTTTTATTATCGTCACTAACTCTTAATTATTTCCCTTTTCCCTTTCTTTTCTTTTTCTTTTTCTTCTTCTCTTCCTTTTCCTTTTTCCTTATCCTTTTTATTAATTACTCTAGTTTACATCTAACTCCACTTAGCTTTGGTATAGTCTTTATATTTTTAATTCCCGTTTCAAATTCTTAGTTATTCCAATGACTCCCCTGTCTCACTCTTTTGTTTACTTATTTTTTTCCTTATATTACAACTCCATTATGTTCAACTACCATGATTGCATTCTCTCTTTTGTCTTATCATCTTTTCACTAAATTCTTTTATCGATTACCTACTTGTATTTGGAATTTAGTTTATTATTTTCGTTTCTATTTCATTACTACCTGACAACTCTTAACTAAGTCTACTCCGTGCTTTCTTATTGCTTTCGTACTCTAACTCCTCTTTTTCCTCACCTTTAGTTTTAACTCATTCTACACCCTTCGCCTATTACAAACACTCTATACTCTTTTACTCTCACGCTTCTCTAATTTCCCTTAACTAATTTCCCTTGGTTTATTTTGTGTTTTCCTACACTTTCATTTTATATTAACTCTTTTAATATCCTATCACATTCATTCTCTCTGGAACTCATTCTATGTACATCCAATTTATTCCATTATCAATTTAAATAAATCATTTATATTTGCAGGGACTACCCTAAGGTTCATTAACTTATTCTTTAATTACCCTATTCTTAGTCACCACTATAGAATCCTAGAATTTACTTTTTAAATAGAGGTAATACGACCCTTCTTACCTGGGAGCCCTGACAATAGGAACAATATCACATTCACGTCCACGCCATATTCGAGAGTCAGGATCAACAATAATGTGCGAGATCTAAATATAGACACACATTAAAACTATTTATAACGGTAAAAGTATATATATATATCAACTAAATTCATTTTTGTCAAAATAATAAATATATATCGTTATACAATAAAAATATATCACTTTTCCTCGAAACATTTTTTATTTGAAAATATAGGGATAATAAAAATATTGATGGATCGTCGAATAAATTATATGGATGGGTAGAGGGAGTTGAGAAGGTTATTTACCTAAAAAAATTCAAGATTGGACGGTTGGATCTTAAATTATTGGACCGGGAAGGATTGAAAAACCAATTTTCTTTCTCTGTGGCGCTGCGTCTCCTCTATCTCTATCTGTTTCAACTCAAACGTTCTTCTCTCTCAGTCTCGATATTACTTCTTTCCATGCCTCTTTTCTTTCTCTCTTTACTTAACTCTCTTCCTCCCTTTCTTTGTTTTATTTTTTTTTCTTGGGTTTGACGTGGTGGCCTTGTGGCCACACTCTCTTCTTTTTTTATTTTTTTATTTTTACGGTGGGGTTGGGTCTGGTTTAGGGAATTGTTTATATATCTTTTATGTTTTGTTCTTATTTATGGGTCAATGTGTGTAAGTATTTTGCATTATAATTAAAAGTTTGACGATCTTAAAAATAAAATACATTTAAGTAAAACAATATTATATTTTTAATTACCCAAGACTGATTGAAAAATAATAAAGTTACATGTCCCTACAGATAGCTATTGCGTAAGAAAAAATATCAAAATTCAAAAGTAAATATAATTTCTCAATCCTAATATTAAACTTGATAAAATATAATATTTATAATTTTGAAATAACAAACCATTAAATATAACATATACCGGCAATATATTAAAATCAGTCCAGAAGCTAAAAATAAAAGAGCCTCCGAATGCTCTGAAAATTTATAGGGACGCTCAAAATATTAAATTAGACATATTTTTCTAAAGAAACTATTTATGAAAATGCCTTTAAGGCTTGCCACTTGAGCTCCCTGTCAAAATGTTAATTAAACTAAATAAAAGTACTATTTTATTTTTGAAAAACGTATAATAACAAATTTATACTTATTTTGACTAAAAAACATATTTCAATTAAAATGATAAAATCAAAATTTTAATACGATACGCAAATCTTGAAAACATCATATTAAATCATTTAATTACTTTATTCTTAATTTTTAATTATTTTACGTTTCTAACGTTAAAAAATCCATTTTTAACACTCCTTTAACATTATTATTATTACTACTATTATTTCAATCTCACTATTATTCTAATTATACTTGTGGTTACAATTTGGGATGTTACATTGTCCCTCCATTGACAAGACCTCTCCCATGCAAAATTTGGGGTGGTCCGAATTACCCCTCCACCAAGCCATTGAACCGAGGCTAAGATAGGAAATTCCCACACCCTTGTTTAGCCTTAAAGCCGTGTGAAGGAGTGAGTGTTGACTAACTTCTTCTCATTTTCTTCTTCCACCCAAACACTTTGTCCAAGAGTGCATCAACTCTTGAGACTATAGAGAGAAGAGAAAGAGAGGTCGTAAGAAAGGAGGAGAAAACAAGAGTGCAAGCCTAAGATTCTTAACCAAAACATCCTCAATTTCTTTCCCAATCACCTTCATCTTTAAGGATCAAGAAGAAAAGCCACCATCAATCTTAGAGAAGAGGAGACCGAAGCACAACCCTAGGAGGAGGAGAAGAGGACTTGAAGTTTGAGGATTGTAGTTAGAGACCTTGATCTAAGGTAGTTATTTAAGAAAGCTTAGCGTAGTTATTTTGGTTTGTAAAAGGACTTTAATATGGACATTATTTAATTGTAATATTGTGATGCATGCCTTTATTTTCTTGTGATCTTGAAGTTTTGATGCCTTGCATGTCATTTTTATAACTTGATCTTGAATGTTTGTGCTTGAATGTTTTTGTGTCTACCTTGATCTTCATGGTTTTGTTTAGGTTTTGTGTTTGAGTTTATATTTTTGCCTTTATCTTGTTTTGCATGTCTTGATCTAGGTCTAATCTTGAGAAAATGTGAACCTTGCACTTATATGTTTGTTTTGGGTGCAAAATCTTAATTTTGTTTGGCGCATGTTACGGTTCCTTTAAGAAAACAAGCATAACAAGCTTTAAAAATAATTTTGATAAGAATTTGTGTGAGGATGATGATGATTTGGTTAGAAATGAAACGTTGTTTTAAGAGTTTTGTATGATGTGATCTTGTGCCTTGTCCTTTGCATGTGAAAATAATTTGTAAGACTTTGCCTTAATGCATGTAGTCATTCGGCCAAACCTAGGAAAGAGGGAAGAGCATGTTAGATCATCATTTCCTTTACATGCATGTCGAAATTGGTCTCATCTGGAGATTATAAGTGCATGCACGATGAGACTTAGGTAATCAATGAATTTTAAGTACATGCATGAAATTCCTTAGATGTTTTTGACATGATCCTTGATTTTTGGTGTTAAGGAATTAAATTTCTAATTAATGAAAATTTTGAGAGAAGCTCACGGTTTTGCATGTAAGTTAGTTCATTTTGCTTTGCATGTGTGTTGTATGATAAGGATTAAGGATTTCTAAACCTGTGGGACTTAAACCTTTTGATTTAAAGCTTTAAAGTAAATTTTTTTTTTATGATCCCATCCGGTTTAGGAACAAACCTTAAGCCATTTTATTTGCCTATGTGACATAACTTGAAATTAGCTTGGAATAAATGAAATTGATTTGGTGTATGATGGTATTTTCCTTGAATTTCATTCGGTTTTGGTATAAATCCCATTCAAACTATTTTCTTATGCTACATTGTTTGAGGTAATCTAGTATAAATGAAATGGATTTGATAAATGTTTGTGTTGAGTATTTTTCCCTATGTTCTATTCGGTCATGGCATAAAAATGAAAGAAATACATTGATTTGTTCTTTGCATGTTGATTTGTATGATGATTAACATGATTTCAATCAAGTGTGTTCTTTTCTTTAACTCTTTAGATTAGGATGTCTAAAAGTAGGATGATGTATGTTGGTTGTCATATAGACATGTGTTAGTAATCATTAGCAATTGAAAATAACCTTGTCTCATCCTAGTGAGATACGGCCATGTATAGGAAATAGGAGCATGTGTTTATTTTGTCTTATGTGCATGAATCTTGAATGGTTTGTAATATTATGAGTGTGTTTGAATGATTTAAATATTCTTGAAAGGTTTTAATTTAATTGTGTATTATTTTCTTCGGTTTTAGAGCAAATGGAATGAATCAAATGATTTGATTAATTGAAAAGTATTGCTTTGAAAAAGATTTTCTTATGATTCCTGAAGTTCATGGTTTTAATTTAATAAAGATTCTTTTTAAGAAAACCTTAAGATAAATGTGTCTTTTTTAAGAAGCCAAGAAATTATTCATGTTTTATTAAGTAAGTTTTTGAAAAGAAATGATAAAGTGATTTTGTTTTGGGATAATTATACACGAACAATTTCTAATAAGAAAGAACTATTTGGGTTCCAGTAATAATCGGGAAGCTGTTACGAGCGCCGCATCGGGAATCAAGGAGCGTATAGTGAGAATTGTCGTCAATCGAGGTGAGAGAGAAGTTTCCCCTAAACACCGTGGTCTTTAGGTAACTTATTAAGTGTTTCGACCATCTTAAAAGTCGAAACTTAGTGTCCTGAGTCAGTATGAGTAGGTCATTGATTATTTATTTGTGTCTGCATGTTAATACATGGTTTACTTGCTTACGCATAAAGTTAATTATGATAAGAGCGGATCGGTTGTGGAGCATGAGAATGTTGTGAACGATAATAATAATGAATAAACGACGTATATTAGTAGTAAGAGATGGTAAATGAATAAAGATTGAAAGACTAAGTGATGAGAGCTGAATGTTGAGCCAGAGCTTGGGGTGTCAATGTGGAATGATTGCTTTCTGAGGTCTAGCTACGAGGGGGTATAAGGGTGAAGTTGTGGAATTGAACTCCTTCGTTCTTTGGTTTTAGTCTGGGAACTAGTGTTGAGTTGAGCCTGCTCCTCCACTAGCGCTCAGCAAAAGGCTATATTATTGGAAAAGAGATTTTGGAAAGGATTTTGAAAATAAGTTTTTAAAAGGATCTTTTGAGGTAGGTTTGGAGAAAGAGTTTGTGAAATACTATTTTTTAAAGGGTTTGAAAGAGAAATTTCGAAATGATTTTCTAAAAGAGGTTGTAAAATCTCAATTTTGGGAACTATTTGTGAAACATCATTTTTGAAAAGAGTTTATAAACCTTATTTTGGAGTCTTTATTTTTGAAACCTTATTTCTTTTGGAAACATTCTTGTTGGAAAGGATATTCGGAGAAAGTCTATTTTTGGAGGAGGCATTTGAGAAGTCTTGTTTTGAAAAGAGATTTGTAAAACATTAGTTTTTGGGAAGGATGGTGAGATCCTTATTTGGGAAAGATTTTGTGAAACATCATTTGGAAAGATGATGTTGTGTTGGATGATGAGTTGAGGAAATTAATGTGTCATGGAAAGGCCAGCTCTGTGCTATGTTGAGATAAGAATTGTTCTGAGAATACTAGTGGTCGGGACTTGTCGAAAGGATGTACTAAGGATGAGCCGACCAATAGGATAAGCCTTAATTAATTAAAAGACTTTTAAAAGACATGAACTAACGCGGTGAGATATGAGAGTTAACCCGAAGTAGTGGAGAGGAAGGAACGATAAGTATCTGCGGATACTTAGGACGAGATTGCATTAGGGGAGGACAATGACGGTGATACGTCAAGAAGTCTAGAGTACTATTCTAGGCGGGACAATTCCACAAGTGGCACACTAACGTGGTGGGGACTGGGTCTAATGTCGTGCCACGTCCTGCTTTGCAAGCTAGAACCAGTACTGTCGCCCCCTAGATTGCAAATCGAGAACAGTGAGAGGGACTGGAGTGGGGCATTTTGTTTGCCACTACGAGGCAGTGAGCCTGATTATTGAATTGATATTATTGAGGCTGATTCCTCCTGGTCTGGGACCATTTGTGTTGACAGCTGTCGTGCCCGCACGGTAATGGTCCTGTACTCCTGTTTGCTTCCGATTAGGTTGGGCGGTGACCGAGGAGATGTAGACCAGTGTGCTAACTTGAAAGCGTTTTCCTCAATGATGATTTTAAATCCCTCGCATCATTGATGGTTTCGAATTCATAAAACTTAAATAAGAAAAGAAAGAAAAGAATATGTATATATATATATAATAAAGTACGGTCGTGAATAATCTTTGAGAGGAAGTATGAAGTGAATGAGCTTATATGGTGGTGGAATCAGAGTGCGCGGCAGAAGCAATTAATTGCATGTATTGCGAAGTGTGCATAAAGTAATGAGTAAAAGAGAATAAGAGATTGAGGTAAGTCTTTGTAGGAGTTGTGTGCCTACTTTCCTATGTCGTTGTTTGTATGGTTTGTCTATCTTAATATTTTACCTACTGTAATTCCACACTTTTGGCATAACATGTTTGGGAATACTTACTCTGTCAAATTCTTCTGTCTGTGGCTATGTATCTACCCCTATGCTGTCAACCTATAGTCTATGGATCCTGTTAAGTTCACGTTCGAGATTCGCAACGAAGGACGATGGGAATTGAATCGTCGTGGATGGGAATGGCGTGGAGCATCCGAAGTTCGTATTTTTGATCCTGACCATACCCTTCGAGGGACCGAACCAGATTCCCGCAGATGTCGCTTTGTGCTATCGGATCTGCAAGTGGGTGGACCGGCAGACTACCACGGTGGTTATCCAATGCCGTTGCCTGCACACATTGACCCCGAGGTGGAAGAATTAGAGGAACTGGATGAAGCCTTGAATGAATTATCAGATGACGCATTTGATGCCATGGAAGAGAGTGAACCTGAGGAAGATCCGGAGGAGTACATAGAAGAAGAATATCCGGACGCTGAGGAGATTGAGGTCGACCCGAATGAGGCTCCTCCAGCTGATTCTTCGTCATCAACTTAGGAGATTCGTTGGTAGTTTCTTTTCCTTATCTTGAAGTATTATATTTCCTTGTATTTGCTCTGCTAAACCAATATGGTATTCTGATGTAAACCCCGATATAATGAATGATATTTTGGGCACCACTGATTCTGATTTCAAAAGTTAACGGACAATGACAATCGAGTTGCGAAGGTTCAAGTTGCAAAGTGTGGTGTCACGTGACACTTCGGTTTGGAACTTGAAGCTTAGTATGATATGTGAGGACTCTACCTTTAATTAAAGAGTTTTGAAAATGTAACACTTCTCACAATCATGCTGCTCAACTATGTTTTAAAAAAAAAAATTGGCCCATATTTTACCTCATTTTGTACAAAGAGGAAGAGTGGTTTCAAGTTGCCAAATCGGGGTGTTACAGAAGTGGTATCAGAGCTATGGTTTAGCTTAGAGTAGTGAATACATGGAATATATACTTCATAGTGTGTCTCGTGCGACTAGAAATAGAAGCGTCAAGAGTGTGCGAATGATCGTCTGGGCGCACCAAGAATTTCCAGCAACCTAGAACCGTAGCCCATTTCTCCTTGGACTTATCCTTCCTTGTTAGAATCTTTGTTGTTGATCCCTCTTGATCAAATTAACCCTTGAACTTTTGCCCGTCTAAAGTCTTTGAAACCCTTTCATGTTGTTTGTTAGCCTGACGAATTCCTAAATAAATTTTGTACCCTTTTTATTCAAACCCACTTCGTGAAGTTCAATTCGTGAACTTTCCCTGTGACCCAGCCGTTGATTTTTCAATACCTTGGTAATGACTTATGCCAGTCAAGTAGTTGTCTCTGAATTAGGAATGGATTGTGAGGTGTTCTTAAAGGGATTAGCAGTATTTAAGAAAAGGTAAAGAGTAGATTGCATAAGAAAGGGAAGACGTATTGGTTATGGCTTAGAGTAAAGATGTCTTTGGGTCTTAGGTGAGATCGAAGATTGTGTAAGTTGGTTAGAAATAGGTGCGAATATATCTAGAATTTTTGGTCTAGGTAGTAGTAAGGCAATAGGACATCCGAGGGAGTAGGAAGAGCTAGTAGTCTTAAAGTTGAAATTTGGAAAGGACGAACGATGTGGTTGAATACGAATTGCTGTTAACGGTAGGAATCGGGTAGGAGAAGCAACGAATTCTTCCAGCTAGAACCCCTAAGTGTTGATCAAATGAGGATGGACAAGGAGAGTGTGTTGCTTGGGTCAATAGAGTAACCGTAAGTTATGGATCAGAGTGGCCTCATTAGGAGTGAAGACCTTGCTAGTCATAATTGAAAGAGATTCAATGGATTTAGACCATAGGATGAAGATTTGAAAGATGGAAAAGGAGTTAGGATGCTTAAGTTATGATCCGTTGGAGAAATGAAAAGTGGAGTGAAACATATATTCCTTGAGGATTAGTAGTGAATAAGATGAAGTTATAAGGATGAGTGTCCAGTGGAATTTAAGGGTATGCCAAAGACTAAGAGTTAATGGAGTTGAGTTATGTCCGTGGTCGAAATATTCGGTAATAAGGGCCATCAAAGTTGGGGAGTGAATAGAGATCCGAGGTCTTAGAGTAACCCCAAATAGGTTGAAGAATTCCTAGGAGAAAGTAAGCGGAAGGAGTAACCATGGCAATAGTATCCGGATTGACATAAGCATTACATTAGTTTCTTTTGAGTTGCTAACTGTTTCAGCAACGTTGGACAATCTTGAGAATTTAAATCGTTTAGCCAAGCCTTGTTGATTTTGCACCATTGTATTTGACAATGGACGAACCTCAGAGATTGTTTGGATAAGAATGACTCAGGGTTCTTTTGAAGACAGCAGATAAGTAGTGCGTCGCGGCAGTGAGTCATCCGGAAATAAGGAAAGGATTGCTACAAGGAGCTACGCCCTCTGGAAAGAGACAGTTTCGCGCACCATTTCTCGAGGACGAGAAATCTTCAAGTTGGGGAGAATGTAACAACCCGCATTTTCTGGACTCAAATAATTCGATAAGATTTTATTTAAGAATGATTTTCAAAATTTAAGAAAGGTTTTCAGTAAAATGTTTTGGAAAAATGATTTTTATTTGAGTTGATTTCATTTTGGGAAACGAATTTTCCTATTATCAAAATGATTTGAGGTTTAAATAAATTTCTTCTTTCTTTTGAAAGTCTTTGATTTACGTGGAAATATGGTTTTATTTCAAATTTGAGTAAAGTTTATTTTTGAGATTAAATTAGTAAGATAAATGGATTTCCTTAAAATTTTTGGAATTTTTGGATGTGTGTTGTGTGATGAGTTATACATGAAATGTAATTAACTAATTCAAGTACATGAATGCATGAACTATGTGGGTATGAATGCATGTAGGATGTGTATATGTGTGAGCCGTATGCATTGGAGTATATATATATATGATGTGTGTATATGTGTGAAGTGTGCCGAGGCATGATGCCCTAAAATTTTATGTACATGCTCAAATATGTGTTAAATGTATGCATTATTTCATGTTATGTGATGAATTGAAATGAAATTGTATATGTGTATGTGTGTGGGTGTGTTCGGCCGAATAGGAGTAGAAGAGGGAACCAAGTGAGTTTGATTTTCTTACCCATTAAGAAATAGGAAAATTCAAATAGAAATAGGATTAGGAAGCCATGAAGAGTGCATCTTCTTAAGTGGCAAGAGAATAAGGAATTAGGAGGAGGCTAGGTTGATGATTCATGATAGCTAAGGGATACTTTCCTTCAACCTTGTCCCTCCATTGACAAGACCTCTCCCATGCAAAATTTGGGGTGGTCCGAATTACCCCTCCACCAAGCCATTGAACCGAGGCTAAGATAGGAAATTCCCACACCCTTGTTTAGCCTTAAAGTCGTGTGAAGGAGTGAGTGTTGGCTAACTTCTTCTCATTTTCTTCTTCCACCCAAACACTTTGTCCAAGAGTGCATCAACTCTTGAGACTATAAAGAGAAGAGAGAGAGATGCCGTAAGAAAGGAGGAGAAAACAAGAGTGCAAGCCTAAGATTCTTAACCAAAACATCCTCAATTTCTTTCCCAATCACCTTCATCTTTAAGGATCAAGAAGAAAAGCCACCATCAATCTTAGAGAAGAGGAGACCGAAGCACAACCCTAGGAGGAGGAGAAGAGGACTTGAAGTTTGAGGATTGTAGTTAGAGACCTTGATCTAAGGTAGTTATTTAAGAAAGCTTAGCGTAGTTATTTTGGTTTGTAAAAGGACTTTAATATGGACATTATTTAAGTGTAATATTCTGATGCATGCCTTTATTTTCTTGTGATCTTGAAGTTTTGATGCCTTGCATGTCATTTTTATAACTTGATCTTGAATGTTTGTGCTTGAATGTTTTTGTGTCTACCTTGATCTTCACGGTTTTGTTTAGGTTTTGTGTTTGAGTTTATGTTTTTGCCTTGATCTTGTTTTGCATGTCTTGATCTAGGTCTAATCTTGAGAAAATGTGAACCTTGCACTTATATGTTTGTTTTGGGTGCAAAATCTTAATTTTGTTTGGTGCATGTTACGGTTCCTTTAAGAAAACAAGCATAACAAGCTTTAAAAATAATTTTGATAAGAATTTGTATGAGGATGATGATGATTTGGTTAGAAATGAAACGTTGTTTTAAGAGTTTTGTATGATGTGATCTTGTGCCTTGTCCTTTGCATGTGAAAATAATTTGTAAGACTTTGCCTTAATGCATGTAGTCATTCGGCCAAACCTAGGAAAGAGGGAAGAGCATGTTAGATCATCATTTCCTTTACATGCATGTCGAAATTGGTCTCATCTGGAGATTATAAGTGCATGCACGATGAGACTTAGGTAATCAATGAATTTTAAGTACATGCATGAAATTCCTTAGATGTTTTTGACATGATCCTTGATTTTTGGTGTTAAGGAATTAAATTTCTAATTAATGAAAATTTTGAGAGAAGCTCACGGTTTTGCATGTAAGTTAGTTCATTTTGCTTTGCATGTGTGTTGTATGATAAGGATTAAGGATTTCTAAACCTGTGGGACTTAAACCTTTTGATTTAAAGCTTTAAAGTAAATTTTTTTTTATGATCCCATCCGGTTTAGGAACAAACCTTAAGCCATTTTATTTGCCTATGTGACATAACTTGAAATTAGCATGGAATAAATGAAATTGATTTGGTGTATGATGATATTTTCCTTGAATTTCATTCGGTTTTGGTATAAATCCCATTCAAACTATTTTCTTATGCTATATTGTTTGAGGTAATCTAGTATAAATGAAATGGATTTGATAAATGTTTGTGTTGAGTATTTTTCCCTATGTTCTATTCGGTCGTGGCATAAAAATGAAAGAAATACATTGATTTGTTCTTTGCATGTTGATTTGTATGATGATTAACATGATTTCAATCAAGTGTGTTCTTTTCTTTAACTCTTTAGATTAGGATGTCTAAAAGTAGGATGATGTATGTTGGTTGTCATATAGACATGTGTTAGTAATCATTAGCAATTGAAAATAACCTTGTCTCATCCTAGTGAGATACGACCATGTATAGGAAATAGGAGCATGTGTTTATTTTGTCTTATGTGCATGAATCTTGAATGGTTTGTAATATTATGAGTGTGTTTGAATGATTTAAATATTCTTGAAAGGTTTTAATTTAATTGTGTATTATTTTCTTCGGTTTTAGAGAAAATGGAATGAATCAAATGATTTGATTAATTGAAAAGTATTGCTTTGAAAAAGATTTTCTTATGATTCCTGAAGTTCATGGTTTCAATTTAATAAAGATTCTTTTTAAGAAAACCTTAAGATAAATGTGTCTTTTTTAAGAAGCCAAGAAATTATTCATGTTTTATTAAGTAAGTTTTTGAAAAGAAATGATAAAGTGATTTTGTTTTGGGATAATTATACAAGAACAATTTCTAATAAGAAAGAACTATTTGAGTTCCAGTAATAATCGGGAAGCTGTTACGAGCGCCGCATCGGGAATCAAGGAGCGTATAGTGAGAATTGTCGTCAATCGAGGTGAGAGAGAAGTTTCCCCTAAACACCGTGGTCTTTAGGTAACTTATTAAGTGTTTCGACCATCTCAAAAGTCGAAACTTAGTGTCCTGAGTCAGTATGAGTAGGTCATTGATTATTTATTTGTGTCTGCATGTTAATACATGGTTTACTTGCTTACGCATAAAGTTAATTATGATAAGAGCGGATCGGTTGTGGAGCATGAGAATGTTGTGAACGATAATAATAATGAATAAACGACGTATATAAGTAGTAAGAGATGGTAAATGAATAAAGATTGAAAGACTAAGTGATGAGAGCTGAATGTTGAGCCAGAGCTTGGGGTGTCAATGTGGAATGATTGCTTTCTGAGGTCTAGCTACGAGGGGGTATAAGGGTGAAGTTGTGGAATTGAACTCCTTCGTTCTTTGGTTTTAGTCTGGGAACTAGTGTTGAGTTGAGCCTGCTCCTCCACTAGCGCTCAGCAAAAGACTATATTATTGGAAAAGAGATATTGGAAAGGATTTTGAAAATAAGTTTTTAAAAGGATCTTTTGAGGTAGGTTTGGAGAAAGAGTTTGTGAAATACTATTTTTTAAAGGGTTTGAAAGAGAAATTTCGAAATGATTTTCTAAAACAGGTTGTAAAATCTCAATTTTGGGAACTATTTGCGAAACATCATTTTTGAAAAGAGTTTATAAACCTTATTTTGGAGTCTTTATTTTTGAAACCTTATTTCTTTTGGAAACATTCTTGTTGGAAAGGATATTCGGAGAAAGTCTATTTTTGGAGGAGGCATTTGAGAAGTCTTGTTTTGAAAAGAAATTTGTAAAACATTAGTTTTTGGGAAGGATGGTGAGATCCTTATTTGGGAAAGATTTTGTGAAACATCATTTGGAAAGATGATGTTGTGTTGGATGATGAGTTGAGGAAATTGATGTGTCATGGAAAGGCCAACTCTGTGCTATGTTGAGATAAGAATTGTTCTGAGAATACTAGTGGTCGGGACTTGTCGAAGGGATGTACTAAGGATGAGCTGACCAATAGGATAAGCCTTAATTAATTAAAAGACTTTTAAAAGATATGAACTAACGCGGTGAGATATGAGAGTTAACCCGAAGTAGTGGAGAGGAAGGAACGATAAGTATCTGCCGGATACTTAGGACGAGATTGCATTAGGTGAGGACAATGACGGTGATACGTCAAGAAGTCTAGAGTACTATTCTAGGCGGGACAATTCCACAAGTGGCACACTAACGTGGTGGGGACTGGGTCTAATGCTGTGGCACGTCCTGCTTTGCAAGCTAGAACCAGTACTGTCGCCCCCTAGATTGCAAATCGAGAACAGTGAGAGGGACTGGAGTGGGGCATTTTGTTTGCCACTGCGAGGCAGTGAGCCTGATTATTGAATTGATATTATTGAGGCTGAGTCCTCCTGGTCTGGGACCATTCGTGTTGACAGCTGTCGTGCTCGCACGGTAAAGGTCCTGTACTCCTGTTTGCTTCCGATTAGGTTGGGCGGTGACCGAGGAGATGTAGACGAGTGTGCTAACTTGAAAGCGTTTTCCTCAATGATGATTTTAAATCCCTTGCATCATTGATGGTTTCGAATTCATAAAACTTAAATAAGAAAAGAAAGAAAAGAATATGTATATATATAATAAAGTACGGTCGTGAATAATCTTTGAGAGGAAGTATGTGTAAGATCCATGAAGAATGTTTTGATAAATGCCAAAAAGTTTTGAACAAGCTACAAATATGTTGATCAAGTTCAAGCTCAACAAGCAACAACAAACATCAAGTTAAGAAGAGAGAGCCAACTCATGAAGACTTAGTTTGGTAGTTTATGCTTTATGTTTTATCTTTTGCCTCACAAGTCTTTTAGTTTATGAGTGTGGGTAGAGTATATTAGAGGGTAGTGAATCTCTTTTGATTGCATGATTATATTATATTTTGAGTATTCACTTTGCCTAAAATCAATAGGTGGCTTAAAGGTTTGAAAGAAAAGGTTTAGATTTTGAGAAAACAAGTTTTTAAGTGTTTTTTTTGAACTGCCTACTCGATTAGCCACTTGATTACTCGAGTAGAATTTTGCAGACTTGCGCAAATACTCGATTAAGGGGCTGATTACTCGAGTAGAATTATTCAGCCTTGCGTAAATACTCGAGTAGAAACTTAAATACTCGAGTAGTGAACAAGTTTTACACTTGTTACTCGAGTAGTGACTTTGTTACTCGATTAACATGAGCTGTAACTGTTTTTAAATGAGTTTTTCACTTCTCAAAAGCACTTCTAACCATTCCTAACTTTTGGGTATTCTATATAAACCTTTTTCTAACCTTTGTGAATCATTATTACAATATTCCATCATTTTGATATTCATTTTACAAAGAATCAAAGCCACTCTATTCTCTCTCACTTTCTCAAGATCAAAGCTTTAAACTTTTACATTCTTTGATCAAGAACCTTGAATCTCTCATGTTGATATTTCATAGCTTTTGAAAGAGATTCATAGGATTGTTATTTTGTTTTCATTTGAGTTGTAATCTTTGCAAAAGGCAAGCTATCTACAACAATTGGAAGTTTTGGTTGTGAATCAAGCAAAGTTATATTGGAAGCCTTGATGTGGCATTTCATCAAGCACTTGGAAGCCTTGTTGTGTTAACAAGCAATTGGAAGTCTTGTAGTGAAGCAAGCATTGGAAGTCTTGTTGTGGGGTATCGGCAAGCAAGAGAAGAGGTTAGATTAGATATCAATAGGGTTACAAGGCAAGGGTGTGGTATCTCTAGTAGGCTAGCAAGAAGGGAGTCTTGTGAGGCATTTACTTGTAATTTGAGAAACTCTAATTCCTCATAGTGAAGAATCTCTCTTGGTTGAAGAGGGGACTGGAGTAGCTTTCAAGTGGATGAAAGTGAACCAGGATAAATCACTGTGTCGTATCTTTAAACTCTCTACTCTTTACAATTCTTGTTATTAATTGTGTTCGTGATTGAAAACCTAGAAAAAGTGATTTTTCATAATTGATTGAATTGAATCTTAATTGTGCAAAATTGGTTTGGGGAAAATCATTTTCATAACCTAGGTAATCAATAAGAATATTGGTGTTAATTGTTTCCGCTGAATCTCTGGTTATACTTGTTAATTGATTGATTTTCGTATTTGATTGAAAAGTGATTTTTCAATGTACAGAGGCATTAATCGATTAGTTCATGTCATTAATCGATTAAGGCTAAAGAATTTCAAGAAAATCATTTGTTTTAATCGTTTTGATTTGTTTCTTGCGAAAATCTTTCAAGGTTTATCTAACACCTATTCAACCCCCCTTCTAGGTGTTCTCCTAGTGTATCCTAGTTATTTTAACCACCGATTGTAGGTTTCCACGGTATGAAGTGAATGAGCTTATATGGTGGTGGAATCAGAGTGCGCGGCAGAAGCAGTTAATTGCATGTATTGCGAAGTGTGCATAAAGTAATGAGTAAAAGAGAATAAGAGATTGAGGTAAGTCTTTGTAGGAGTTGTGTGCCTACTTTCCTATGTCGTTGTTTGTATGGTTTGTCTATCTTAATATTTTACCTACTGTAATTCCACACTGTTGGCATAACATGTCTGGGAATACTTACTCTCTCAAATTCTTCTGTCTGTGGCTATGTATCTACCCCTATGTTGTCAACCTATAGTCTATGGATCCTGTTAAGTTCACGTTCGAGATTCGCAACGAAGGACGATGGGAATTGAATCGTCGTGGATGGGAATGGCGTGGAGCATCCGAAGTTCGTATTTTTGATCCTGACCATACCCTTCGAGGGACCGAACCAGATTCCCACAGATGTCGCGCGGTGCCTATATATATGCACCAGATCAGAATTGGTGCGCCATTCTTGGAGCCAACCGCACCAGACCCGTACCAGATCACACCAACACGCACCAGGTGACATTTCCATGCATCAAAGCTTATTCTTATGCATCAACAAGCCTAAATACACCCAAAATTAAACCCCCACATCATAGATTTACAACAACAGCATCCTTCTTACCAATTCTATTCCTCACTTTCATTCATTTCCTTCCTACCCCATCTCAATCTTGTGGTTTCTCCTTCAAGTGACTATAACCCCTCCATATCCTTGAACATAATCAAACACCAAGACACAAGGAGTCTAAAACTTTAGAGGAGGCATAAATAAGCTAGAGGAAGGCTTTAGAACCTGGATTTTCTCCCTTGAGGTAATGGAAGAACTCTTTTCTTTTAGAATAGAGATTAGGTTTTGGAATTAGTAAATGAGATATATACTAAACCCTAGGATAATTGATTTTGCTCTATTACTTGCGTAAATGAATTAAACAATTATGTGCTTATTTAGTATTAATAACTTATACATTAATTAAGTAGAAATTAGTGTAGTTATAATGTTCGACAAAATGTCTAAACGAGTACAAAATCTTATTGTACGAATTAAAATACATAAAGAATGATGGAAGAGAAGTTATTGTATTGTAATAAGTTAAAGTATTATGAATTACGTGATGATTGATAGATAGATAGATTACGTAGTTGAGGATAATATATAGTTGAGGATAATATAGTATAATTGCAAATTTAAAAATACAAAGACTATTATAAATCTTAAAGAGATGTATTGTGTGTAAAAATATCTTCTTTACTTAATTTCAATTCTTAATTTCTATTCTATTATGAAAAGATGTTCACTCCCTTGTGGTTTAACATTTTAGGTAAAGCTTGAAGGAGCTATAAACCAGAGTTTCATGATGGAGAAGGTCAAAGGAAAAAGAACTCGATTCTACCATTGTTGATTCCATGTTGTAAATCCCAAATTTTAACGAACAAATTGTAATACGAACATTGTATGTCGCGGCCGGGGTCCCACGTCGCCCTCGGGGCCGCCTACGAGTGGGGTCAATTGACCCAATGTGGAATCGCCACCGCATTTTGTTATAAAAATGCGGAAAAATTATTATTAATTAAAATGGATAAAGATTGATCTCGAATAGATAGATTTCAAGTTCGGGAGTGGTTACGAGCCGGGGAAGGTATTAGCATCCCTTTCGCCCATTCGAAAATGGTACCTTTGATTGATTTTAATTAAAAAACCTAAATAATTGGTTTGCCAAAAAATATTTGTTTTTTATTGTTGTGCCTAACAAGGTTGCCCTTGGTCCTACGTACCCTCATAAAATGAGGAATCAAGGTTACGTAGTTCTAAATTAATTTTTAATGTTTTTGTAAATATATTTTATGCGAAGAGGAAATATGCACAAGACCTTAACATTTAGTCAAGGAAAGGTGGATTTCCAAAACGCATTAGAATTCTTAATTAATAAAAATTATTAAACTTTATAAAAAAATTGATCTATTTTATTTTAAAACCTAATAAAAAAAGTGTTTACCATGTTGAATACAAAGAGGAAAGCCCGAGAGATCCCTCCATTTAATGAGTGAGAAAAATCGGCTTGCCAAAGCATATTCAATAAAAATGAGATTTAATTATTAAAATTTATGATCCCAAATTATTTAATTTAAATTTAACAATTAAATTCATAACATATCCTAAAATACAAATACATTGATTGAAGGATAAGATTAGAATCTAAATATCAAACTTGTACTTTGATGAAAAAAATTTATTATTCAGCAATCAAAAAAGATTTATAAAATTAATAATTAATATCTCAATAATTAAAATATAAAATACTACATTTTAAATTATTTTATTTAATTATTAATTAATTAAAAAAGAATACAGAATAATAAAAAAAGGAAAAAAACTAACTAAAAAATGAACCTGGACGGAGGGCGGAAGAACGAGCAGAGATGGAATGGAAGGGAAGAGAAACCGGAGTGCCACGTGTCAGCGAGGGAGTGGTCCGGCAGGGGGTAACAGCTGCAACCGCAGCAGTTGCAGGGGAGTGGGACGGAGCGCGTGCGGCGCACGCGCGCGAGGGCTGGAGGGAGGCTGCGAAGCGCGTGCACGTCACGCGCCTGGCGTGACAGTGGGTGAGCGCTGGAAACGAGCTGGCAGCATTTTTTTTGTACGAATTTCTGTGCAGAGTTCTCTCTCTAATTTTTTTCTGTGTTCTCAAAGTGAGGATGAGAGCTCTATTTATAGGAAAAGCTAGGTTAAGAAAAATAGGGTTTTTTTCTACAGGCTTTGAGAGCCTAGTAGAATATTCCCTGGTTTATTCCTCAATCAAATCCTTCAAACTTTGTTAAAGATAAACTCTCAATTTTTTTTCTAAAACAAAAACAAATTTGATGATAATCCTTTCATAAAAAAAACAAATCTTTTTAACTAGAAAACTTTTTTAACTTTATCCTCACAAAAACTAATCAAATCTTTTACCAAAAATACATTTTTATCTTTTTTTTTAATTTTTAATTTTTTGTTTTTTTATTTTTTTAAAAAAAGTACTTTTTCAAAAAAAAAATTATTTTTTCATTTTTCATCTTTTTTTTAAAAAAACATTTTTTAATTTTTTTGTTTGGGGGACAAAATTGGGTGCCAACAGCTGCCCCTCTTTTCTTGTTTCTTATCAAATAGCAAGCAAACTGTGGTGTGGATGCTATCAGGGTAAGGAACAAGTAAAGAAGTGGACACCATGGGATATCATGGGAAGCCTAATAACAACGATGATGTTTCGACGTTTCCGTCAGGATATCATGAAAAGCCTAATAACAACGACGATGCTTCGACATTTATGTCAGGATATCATGAAATGCTTAATAACAACTAGGGGTGTAAGTGGTCCGGTCTAGGACCGCGAGACCAATCAGACCGGATCGGACCGGACCGAAAAATGTAGTCCAGAATGGTCTCACGGTCCGATCCGGTCTCAAAATATGTGGACTGATCTATATTGGTCCGGTCCACGGTCCAGCTAATTTTCAGACCGCAAAGACCGGACCGGACCGATGGTTCAAATATTTAAAACAAAAAAACCCCACAAAGGCACAAACCCACGTTAACACAACATTAACAGCAGCCACCATCATCTCATCTCCAACCCTAATACCCTCTTCTCTTACGCAGTCCACTACCCACATCTCATGCAGCCACCGGCCCACCGGCCCACCGCCAGCCCGAAGCCGCCTCCCTCCGGTTCGTCTCCTCCTGTTCTCCCATCGGTTCTTAGATCTGGTTCTCCCTTCGTCTCCTCCACAACCGCTTGTCTCCCCTTCATCCTCCCGCGGTCCCGCCTCAGCCGCCAGTAGATTGACCTTCGTGTCGCCGCTGTCTCGCTCCGCCGCTGTCGCGCTCCCTCCGGTTCCTCTCCTTCGTCCTCTGCCTTCTCCTTCGTGCCGCAGCTGCTATCGATCTCGGGTATGGCTTTGTGCCTTTGTCAAACTGTGTTTCTGCTCCGGATCTCACCTTGTATTAGTTTACCCTGGTTAAATTGTTTATTATGCATCTCACCTTGTATTACCACAGCTTTTTCTATTGCAATAATTTATTCAACAATTACCACAAGGTGAACACCTGCATCTCACCTTGTATTTAGCTGCTAATGTTTTATATTTGTTAAATTGTTTATTATGGTCTATAGACCAGATCGGACCGGACCGGACCGTTTAACCGTTTATCAACGGTCCGGTCTGGTCCGGTCTTTGTACATGAAACAAATTTGGACCGGATCGGACCAGACCATATTAATTTAAGCGGTCCGGTCCGTAATATCCCACAAAGACCAGACCGGTCCGGTCCGTAATAACAACGATGATGCTTCGATGTTTCCGTCAGGATATCATGAAAAGCCTACTAACAACGATGATGCTTCGACATTTATGTCAGGATATCATGGGAAGCCTAATAACAACGATGATGCTTCGACGTTTCCGTCAGGATATCACGAAAAGCCTAATAACAACGATGATGCTTCGACGTTTCCGTCAGGATATCATGAAAAGACTAACCAACATCAAAATGACTTCAGCGTTTGTGTCGGGCGTCAAAAGTCCCAAAATGATTTTCGACATCTCTATCGGGGCATCAAAAAGCCCAACCAACATCAAAATGACTTTAGCACTTGTGCTGGGCGTCAAAATACCCAAAATGATTTTCGACATCTCTGTCTGGGCATAAAAAAGCCCAACCAACATCAAAATGACTTTAGCGTTTGTGTCAGGCGTCAAAAGACACAAAATGATTTCCGACAACCCTGTCGGGGCATCAAAAAGCCCAACCAACATCAAAATGACTTTAGCTTTTGTGCCGGGTGTCAAAACACCCAAAATGATTTTCGACATCTCTGTCGGGGCATCAAAAAGCCCAACCAATATCAAAATGACTTTAGCTTCTGTGCTGGGTGTCAAAAGACCCAAAATGATTTTTGACGTCTCTGTCGGGGCATCAAAAAGCCCAACCAACATCAAAATAACTTTAGCTTTTGTGTCGGGCGTCAAAAGACCCAAAATTATTTTCGACATTTCTGTCGGGGCATCAAAAAGCACAAACAATATCAAAATGACTTTTAGCAACGGAAAGACCATCAAAGAGTCTAACTAAAAAAAAATTCTGGAATCTTTCAATCAACTTATTTTCGACAAACATGCGTGTGTTGACGATTCGAACAAGAAAGTGGGTAATGATCATGAATGCAATGCAATTTGTACGCAAATGATAATGAACAATTGATATGATGCAACTGGTGTAGGTAATGTCAAAATGCAATTAATGCAAATGAGGCAAATGCTAAGGGAATGGATTTGGAGTGCAGTTGGGAAATTACAATGCAACTCTAACTTCTTCTTTTTTCTTCTTTTTTAATGTAAACTCATCATGAATTAATTCGTTTAGAACACAAAAAGTTTTTTTTTTTTAAAAAAAAACAAGATAAACTGGTTTCAACTCTTTTGCTCTTGAACACCAATACCAGACTAGACCCAAAATCTTATTGATCAAGACAGGCACGTGCAAATCTTTGACAACCTTTCTCCTTTATAAAACCTTTTGAAAGCTCAGCAATCTAACATTTGTCGATAATCAATCACCATCAAACAACCTAAATTTGTTCAAAGTCTGCCCCAGTGTATTGTGCTAAAAACAATTATTGGGGAATCAAAGCAATGCCCCAATATCTTTCATCTAGAGCTCAACAATGAACCTTTTCAAATAATGCCCTAGTTTACTGTCTCAGGGACAAATGCAATGGAATGATCAATACTTCTAATTTCTCTTCAAAAACTGCCCCAGTATCTCATTCTAGGGTTTATCAACAAGACTTTTCAAAATTGCCCCAGTATTTCTTTTTAGGGCTTGTTAAAAATCTCCAAAACTGCCCCAGTTTGCTTAGCGAGCAACAAAACTTTTCAAAACTGCCCCAGTTTGCTTGGCTAGCAACAAAACTTTTCAAAACTGCCCCAGTTTGGAAAATGTTTCACCGACGGTAGGGAACCTTCAAAATTTCCCCAATGCAACCTTTAGGACTTTTTTTCAGGTTCTATTTGCAATTTCCAATATCTCTTTGCTAAAAACAAACTGGTTTGTATTTGAGGACATTTTCTTCTGCCCTAAATTTTGCCTAGAAAACCGAATGTAGGTTCCTAGCGGGCTTTTATATCATGATCCTAATTTTTGCCTAAGCCGTCCCTTTCGAGTTTTGCAACTTAGCGGATCGCTCTAACTTTTGCCTAGATCGTTCTTTTTCAGGATTTTTAACCTAGCAAGCTCTTTATTTTTTATTCAACCTTTTTCCTCAAACTCAATAATTTCTTAATTGCTTTTGAATTTACTGGAAATTGCAAATCTTTTTCATTCATTCCACTCAAGGTTAGGACTCTCTCAGAGAACGTGTTCTTAATAACAAAATATCCTTAACCGCATTCAACCGATCAAGTTCCTTTCAACTTCTTTTCTCACATACCTTCTTAACAAGAAATACTAATGTAATGATCATATGAACATGGAAAATATTTGGATGATAGGAGTAATTGATTCATGCATTAAAATTGAGATATATTTAATCAAAGTTTCAATTAGGTTTAATGAAGTCAGCATTTCTCCGCCCTAGTGTGTAACTCAAGCAAACCAATCCTCAACGAGGTCTTTTAAAGCTTGTAATGTGGCCTGGCTAAGGGTTGACAATAAAAGGTAAAAGGCTCAAATTTTTATTTATCTTCCCTTCCTTTCTCCTTTCTCTTCAATTCCCTATTTTCTCAACAGATTTTGCACAACACTCAAATCATCAAGAGGATTTTCCAAAAGGTTGTAACATGGTCTGGGGGTAATAATGTGGCTAATGAAAGAATGGATATAAAGGCCCAAAATTTATGTTGAGTTTTTAATGAGAATCTTTCATTCTGAAGGATTGAAATTGTTCTTTTTCATCACATAATGGATTCATGGGCTTTGCCTTATTTAGACAAGCACACTCACTTTTTGCTAATTTTTCTTGTTAATTTTTTGTGCTTGCCTACATCCATTTTTTTATTTTTTTTGTGATTGTACTTTTGACCATGGAAATTGCCTCCTTTGATTTGATTCTCATTAATACTCGGGTAAAATATTTTTGGTTTAAAAGAAGAGAAATTTTGTTGTTGGGGCCCAATGGGGAGACTAATGGATCAAATGTTTTTGAGTTTATGAAAGAAAAAGTAATCCTCCTTGATATTTGCATGCTGGCAAAAACTGTTGACAAACTACCCACCTCGGTTTAAACACACATTGCTGGTTTGAGAGAAATGATCTCCGCGCCGCTTCAAAATATCTAGGCTCAATGGGGTGACAAGGGATATCTCCTCAGTGTCTGGGAATTCAACAAAGTCTTGTATCACTGGAAGGACTTGCTTGAGAGTCCACACTATTTTGGGTCTTACATTTGCATCATCCTTCCTCCAATTTCAAATTTGAATCAAATATCTCAAGTTAATGCAGGAATCAATTTTGTTTTTTTTTGGAAGTGCGGTGATATGATTTATTCACATGATCAAAACATTAGTAAATAATTGTTAAAAAGAAATGTAATGAAAATGAAAATTTCATTAAGGAACAACTTTGAGATGACCAAACTTAGCCTACATTTATTGAAGAGAGAATGGAAAGCATGGTTGCCCAATATTAAACAAAGCAATAAGGGTTAAACTTCAAGGAATTGTGATGGGTCATTCATTCCCTGTCATTCATTTTTTACATATATAATACAAAATCATATATAATACAAAATCCCAAAAACCCCTTTTTACACCCAAAGCATTGGTCTTCACAACTCGATCCTTCTGCAAAAGGATTCGGATGACGAGACATCATCCTGGCTATTCCTTCTAGTAAACTTTCACTCCTACAGGAGTGGCTTCAGTCCTGTCCTTTGAAAGAACCTACCACCACAAGTATGGTAGTGATTAGAGCCAGAAATATGATGTTTTTGAGTGATAATTTACCCTCTTTCTTAGTGATTCTGGCTTGTTTCTCAAGTAATTGTTAAGAAAAGATTGATTTTATCTACTAATGACAAGGAATGAGATCGTTGTGGATTTTGTGCCCTTTTTGGTTCTTAATTTCAGGTTGTGGAGCTTAATTTGTTGAAATTGGAAAAAGGAAAAAAGAAGCAAGTAATAAAACCTTGAAGTTGGAACTGAGAAGGCGAGTTTGTCGGTTAAGATGCTATGCCATGGATGCACAAGACCAGGAAATGGGGAAAAAAGAGCAAAAACGAGCAGATGCTGAAGCTAGCGTGGTGCGCCCAGGCGCAGCCTTGTGCGCCCAGGCGCGGGTCGATCTCGCCCAAGCGCGGGTTTGTACGCCCAAGCGCACGGCGTCAGTTGCAGTAGATTTAATTATATCTTTTACAGATTTGATAGGAGATTACTTTTTATCCTTTTAAATAGATATATTCTAGGTTAGATTGAGGACGTTTTTACACATATCAGAGGATTAAGAACAAGGTTTAGAGCGTTTTGCGAAGAACACGGAGATTAGAGGCAAGGATTAGTGGTAATTATGTCTCTCTTTATCACTTTTATTGCTTTTCTTCTTCCCATTATGAACTAAACCCTTCTTTGGGATGTAGGAGTAGATGAACATGGAACCTTGTTAATGTTTTTGCAATGAATTGATTTTGTTTTTCCATTATAAATTCTGTGTTTGATTATATTTTGATTGTTTCTCGTGAATGTGCGCAGTTCATGACTTTTGGAAATCCTTTATGAATAGACATATGAATTTAGGATTTAGCCTAATAATCAAACAGTTCAATTGCATAGGCACAAACATGTTTTCTATGAATTGGATAATTTTTACAAGTTTTGATTGAACTTAATTTAAGGTTAGGTGTTTAAGGCTCTCTTGAGACATCATTGAGAGATTAATATCTAAAACACAGAAACGTGCTAAGACATTAGGCGTTTTCTACCTTTGCAAAACAAATTCAGAATTTAGGAAAACAAATCAATTCGTTGTTAAACGTTTTAGGAACCTTCATCGAAACTACGTCCCGCTTTTTCCCATTGTTCAAGAATCGTTTTATTTGTTTATTTTAATTCATTTAAATCAAAAATCACTCAAACAATTTAATTTCAATTTAATTTTCATTTAGTAACTACGAATAGGTGAGAACTATTAGAATCAATTTCAGTCCTCGTTGGGAACGATACTCTATTTATCACTCTATTACTTGTACGATCTGGTATACTTACCAGAAACCCAACAAGTTTTTGGCGCCGTTGCCGGGGACTAAAATTAGATTTTAGTAATTTTTCGGTACTCTTAGTAGTTACTTAGTGGAAGTTTGTTCTAGCTTTTATTTTTAATTGTTCTTATTCACTCAACAGGTGCTATTAACCCTCTTTGCCGAGTCTGGTATATGCACTTGCGTTCTGCAGGTGATTACAGCAGCCTTCAATTCGATCCCGAGATCGAGTTGACAACGAAGAAGTTAAGGAAACGAGCACAGCGAGAGAAAAAGGAACGAGCAAGAATAATGGCTGATGAGCATGAGCGCCAGGTTGAGAATGAGACAGAACCTGACATGCGTACTTTGGCTGATTACGCCTTAGTCGACCCGACCTTAATTGGTACTAGCATAGTACCACCTGCGGTCACTGCTACACACTTTGACATCAAGGGGGCATATATAAACATGCTGCAACAAAACCAATTCAGTGGTGCCCCAGACGAGGACCCAAGTGATCATATTGCTATGTTCTTGAGTTACTTGGACTTCTTCAAGATTCAAGGTGCGAGTGATGATGCGATCAGGTTGAGGCTTTTTCCTCTCTCATTAAAGGGAAAGGCACTTAAATGGGTCCGGTCTCAACCACAGGGGAGCTTCCTTACTTGGGACAAATTGGCTACGATGTTTGTGGACCAGTACTTCCCACCCTCCAGGCAAGCTCAGCTTAGGCAAGAAATCAACGCCTTTGCTCAGCAAGATGGAGAGTCATTACATGAGGCGTGGGAAAGGTACAAGCAGATGTTGAAGAGGTGCCCCAATCACTCTATGCCTGAATGGTTGCAAATGAGGACATTCTATGATGGGTTGAGTCTAACCAATCAGCACTTGGTCGATTGTGCATCACAAGGTTCATTTGAGAGCAAAACAGCCATAGAGTCCAGGCAGTTGATTAAGAAGATGGCTCATAACAGCAGTCGGGCCACTGTTAGGAAGCGTATCATGAAGAAGAGTGATTTGGAGCCTGAGAATGTGCAAGCTCTATTTGCACAAAATAAAGAGATGCAGCAGCAGATAGCTGCATTGACTCAGAAATTGGGTCAGGTCCAAATGAATGCTTCAACAGGTATACCTCCTATCCCTTTTGATACTTCTGCTTTATTACTAACATGTGATTTTTGTAAAGGCAACCACCGTAATGGTGAGTGTGCATTTGAAGTTAGTACTAGCACAGGTAATGATGAACAGGCTAATTTTGTGGGAGGAGGACAGAGGAACAATCCTTACTCAAACACCTACAACCCAGGGTATAGAAATCACCCTAACTTCTCGTGGCGCAGCCCAGCACTCCAGCCACCACAAGAGAAGCAGCTGGCACCTTGGGAGGCAGCAATTGAGAAGCTCGCTCTAACAACTAATAATTTTGTTGAGGAGACGCGAGCCAACTTCAAAAACCAGGGTGCCAGCATTCGTAATCTAGAGGTTCAAATGGATCAACTTTCCAAGCAGATGTCAGAGAGGTCACCGGGAACCTTTCCCAGTGACACCATTCCAAACTCCAAAGAGCATTGCAAGGCCATTACTCTTTGAAGTGGCAAGTCTCTTGAGGAGCCACAAAAGAAGAGTGATGAGGTGGTGCTTGAGAAGGAAGAGGCCAAGGAACGACCAGCTGAGGACTCAACTCCTGAAGTGCAACAAGATAAGAAATCAACTGCAACTCAGGAAGGAGAGAAGAAACCTCAGATATCTCACAGGGTTCCTTTTCCTCAGTGGTTGAAGAAGGAGGAAAACAAGAAGCAATTTGCCAAGTTCATGGAGGTGTTCAAGAGGCTCCAGATCAACATTCCCTTCGCAGAGGCACTCGAGCAGATGCCTACATATGCGAAGTTCATGAAAGAGCTCTTAACCAACAAAAGGAAGATGCAAGATGATGAGACTGTGCTTCTCACAGAGGAATGCAGTGCAATTCTACAAAGGAAGCTCCCTCAGAAGCTAAAAGATCCTGGGAGTTTCACAATCCCTTGTAACATTGGGGGATTTGATATTGGCAAAGCTCTGTGTGATTTAGGGGCAAGCATCAATCTGATGCCCCTCTCCATCTTTAAGAAGCTTGGTATTGGAGAAGCAAAGCCGACAATGATGTGTCTTCAGTTGGCTGATCGGTCTGTGAAGAGACCCTATGGGAAAGTGGAGGATGTGCTTGTCAAGGTGGACAAGTTCATCTTCCCTGCTGACTTTGTTATCTTGGACATGGAGGAGGACTCAGACATTCCTCTACTCCTGGGTAGGCCGTTTCTAGCCACTGGGCGAGCCCTCATAGATGTTCAACAGGGCGAGCTCAAGCTCCGGGTTCATGAAGAAGAGGTCTCATTCAATGTCTACCGGTCCATGAAGAATCCAATGGACAGCTCCCAATGCTTTTTGGTGGACGTGGTTGACACTCTAGTCACGTCTACTTTTGAGCAAATTGGGCATGGAGATGTGTTGGCAGTAGCTCTGACACATGAGAAGAGTGAAGAAAACAGGGTTGCGGAGGTGGTGGCCAGATTGGATGCACCTCCAGCTTACACAAAGACAGATCAGATGAAGGAGCTGAAGAGGCATGAAAAGGAGGAGCGGGTAGTTCCAGAGCTCAAAACTCTTCCACCAAACCTCAGGTATGAATTCTTAGATGACACTAAACTTTATCCAGTGATAATTAGTAATGCCTTGACTGAAACTGAAACTGAGAAATTAATGAGAATTTTGAGGCAATACAAAGCTGCTTTAGGATGGTGTGTGTCTGATTTGAAGGGGATTAACCCCAGTTTCTGCATGCATAAGATTCTCCTTGAGGAGAATTTTAAGCCAGTAATTCAGCCTCAGAGGAGGCTGAATCCTACTTTGCAGGAAGTCGTGAGAAATGAGGTAGTCAAACTTCTAGATGCAGGCATTATCTACCCCATCTCCGACAGCACTTGGGTTAGCCCAGTGCAAGTAGTGCCTAAAAAGGGGGGGTTAACTGTGGTAAAATCTGATAAAGATGAACTAATACCAACCCGCACTGTTTCTGGGTGGCGTGTGTGCATTGATTATAGGAGATTAAACAATGCCACCCGGAAAGATCATTTCCCATTACCCTTTATGGACCAAATGTTGGAAAGATTAGCAGGACATGCATTCTATTGTTTTTTGGATGGATACTCAGGTTACAATCAAATCTGTGTCGATCTTGTAGACCAGGAAAAAACTGCTTTTACTTGTCCCTTTGGGATTTTTGCCTATCGGAGAATGCCCTTTGGGCTTTGCAATGCACCTGCAACTTTTCAAAGGTGTATGTTGGCTATATTCTCCGACATGGTCGAAAATTTCATTGAGGTTTTTATGGATGACTTCTCGGTCTACGGGTCGTCCTTTGATGCATGTCTTGCCAATCTGGGCAAAGTGTTAGAAAGATGTCAAGAAACTAATCTAATCCTTAACTGGGAAAAGTGTCAGTTCATGGTCAGGGAGGGGATAGTTTTAGGACATAAAATTTCAGAAAAGGGTATTGAAGTTGATCAGGCAAAAATTGATGTCATCAAAAATCTACCTCCTCCAATAAATGTTAAGGGGATAAGAAGTTTTTTGGGTCATGTCGGTTTCTACCGGAGATTTATTAAAGATTTTTCGAAAATTGCAAAACCCCTATGCAATTTACTGGAGAAGGATGCTGAGTTCATTTTTGATAATAATTGCATGAAATCTTTTGAACTTTTGAAAGAGAGATTGATTACAGCTCCTATAGTGGTTGCTCCCAATTGGGGTGAACCTTTTGAACTAATGTGTGATGCAAGTGACCACGCAATAGGAGCTGTACTTGGTCAAAGAATTAATAAAGTGTTTCATGCAATTTATTATGCTAGTCGTGTGTTGAACAGTGCACAAACTAATTACACGACCACTGAAAAAGAACTCTTGCAGTGATTTTTGCAATGGACAAGTTTCGTGCCTATTTGATAGGCTCGAAAGTGATAGTGTTCACAGATCATGCTGCTTTAAGGCACCTATTGGCTAAGCACGATGCTAAGCCAAGACTGATTAGGTGGATCTTGCTCTTGCAAGAGTTCGATTTGGAAATAAGAGACAAAAAGGGGGTAGAGAATGTTATTGCTGATCACTTATCTAGGCTCCCCCTCGAGGATGGTAATAGGGATAATCAAGTTCCAATTGAAGAAAAATTCCCTGATGAACACCTATTTGCTGCATCTGAACTCCCATGGTATGCTGATTTAGCTAATTATTTAGCAGCGAATGTGATTCCTAAGGATATGACTTGGCAACAAAAGAAAAAGTTTTTACATGATGCCAAGTTTTATTTTTGGGATGAACCATTCCTGTTCAGGAGGAGTGCAGATGGAGTAATCAGGCGTTGTGCCTCTCAAGAGGAAATTCCTGACATCCTTTGGCATTGTCACAATTCACCATATGTTGGTCATTATAGCAGTGAGAAGACAGCGTCTAGAGTTTTCCAATGTGGGTATTACTGGCCCACCATTTTTAAAGATGCTAAGACCCATGTGATGAACTGTGATAGATGCCAAAGGGTTGGGAATATTTCTAGAAGAGATGAGATGCCTCTTCAAGGCATTTTAGAGGTTGAAGTATTTGATGTGTGGGGCATAGACTTTGTAAGCCCCTTTCCCCCTTCCTATAACAACAGGTACATTCTTGTGGGGGTTGATTATGTATCAAAGTGGGTGGAGGCGATCTCCACTCCCACCAATGACTCTGCTGTAGTTGTGAACTTTTTGAGAAAAAATATTTTTAGCAGGTTTGGAGTACCAAGAGTACTTATTAGTGATGGTGGGAGTCATTTTTGCAATAAGGTTATGGAGAAAGCCTTGTCTAAATATGGGGTGCACCACAAAGTGGCTACCCCATACCATCCACAAACTTGTGGTCAGGTAGAGGTGTCAAATAGATCTCTGAAGAGAATTTTAGAGAAAACTGTTAATAGCAGTAGGAAAGATTGGTCAAAAAAATTGGATGACGCCTTGTGGGCGTATAGAACTGGCTATAAGACACCCATTGGCATGTCACCCTTTCAGGTTGTGTATGGTAAAAATTGTCATTTGCCAGTGGAGTTACTTCACAAGGCATATTGGGCAACTAAATTTTTGAACTTGGATATGCAACCTGCAGGTGAGAAGAGGTTATTGCAGCTCACTGAACTTGATGAGTTCAGAGAGCAAGCATATAACACTTCTCGTGATTTTAAAGAAAAAACTAAAAAGTGGCATGACAAGAAGTTGACTAATAAGAAATTTGAGCCTGGACAATTGGTTTTGTTATTTAACTCTAGACTTAAGCTTTTCCCTGGAAAGCTTAAATCTAGATGGTCTGGTCCTTTTGTGATTGTGCAGGTCTCACCTTTTGGCGCTATTGAAATTAAGGACCCCAAGACTGGGGACACTTTTAAAGTAAATGGACAGCGACTTAAGGCATATCATGGGGGAGTCATTGATCAGAGTTCATCCTCAGTTGAGCTCAAAGACCCTTAGTTCTGGAGAAAGGGTCAACCGTCAGGCTCGGGACGTTAAACAAGCGCTTGCTGGGAGGCAACCCAGTGGTAAGTAGTTCCTTCCTAGTAATTTTTCTTTTATTTTTCTTTTAGTATAGGACTTTATTGTTTAAAAAAAAAAAAAGGTGTACAGGTCTGTGCGTGCGCTCAGGCGCGCTCGTATGCGCCCAAGCGCAGTGGGGGTGACAGGGTAAAAAGGGGGTTTCAAAAGTAATTCGGACAGGGGAATTGAACTTAACGTGGTGCGCCCAGGCGCACCCCACCGCCCCCAGGCGCACGGATTCCACTGCAGCACTTCCAAATTAACGAAGTGTGCCCACGCGCACCCCACCGCGCCCAGGCGCACGGATCCTGCATCAGTTAAGTATCTCTTGCTCCACATCCTCATTCATCCCCTCTTTCATACGTAAATTCTCCCTCATCTTAAACCCTATGTCCGCTCTTCTCTACACCCATCTCCAGCAAAAGAAACTCATCAATCCTTGCTCCATCCTTCCCCTCTTGCTCCATTCATGCATGTTGGTCTCTCTCTCTTTCTCCATTGATTTTTCCTCTCTTTGTGGGTAAGCTTCAATTTTGAATTCCTCTCTTTGGTTCTGTCTTTGGCATTAGAGTGAGTTGTTTTGTTGATTTTAAGTATCTCTTGCCTAGACTAGTGACTATTAGCGAGTAGAGTTCTAGTATTTGCACCTTAGAGCATTGTCATATTTAGTGCATACTAGGTGTTTGTTATATTGCCTAAGAGAAATTAACCACTATGTCAACCAGTAGAGATCAGGGAAAGAGACCTAAGATTCATGCACCATCATCCTCCATCACTAGGAGACCGTTTGAACATCCTGAGGTTAAGGTGTTTTATGATCAACAATGTAAGGGGAAAGGGATAGTGGCTGAGACTACCCTTGAGGACCCTAACAACATTAGGAACCCTCATATCACACCACATATAGTGAGTCTCCAGTGGTCCTGTTTTACAAAGAGTATTGCTCCTGCCTTTAGCAAGTCCTTAGTTTGGGAGTTTTTCGCCCACGCTCATTATCGTGAGCAACAAAATCCAAGATGTCGCTTGAGTTGGGTGCGGGGAAAACAAGTTTCTTTTGGTACCCATAACATTTCTAGAGTCTTAGGATTGCCGGACTATCCCTTTGAGACCAACTTTGTGGAGTATTACCGAAGAGCCACTCTGAATAATGATGATTATGATCAATTGAAAGGTGCTCTTTTTCTTGAGGGGAAGGATTGGAATTATCATAGGAGCACTAATGCGGTGAAGCATGTTTATGCTAAGCACTTGCATCCTTGGGCGAGATTCTGGGCCCAATTCATTATGCACAACATCTATCCCCAATCCCATGAGTATGAGTGCAAGCCTCCTATCCTTCGCATTGTTTATGGCATATTTTCTAACTTGGAGGTTGATGCTGCATGGATTATGTCTGAGTACATTTTTCACATAGCCCGGGAATTTGCCCCGGGTACCTTTGGGCTGCCATGGTTGATTACCCGGTTGTGTGAGGATGCTGGTGTACTTTTTGGTGATGATTTATGTGATCTCAAGCGCCAGGCTCAGATGGGGTCTCAGAAACTTCAGAAATTTGAGGGTATAGCTCGTGAGGAGCTTGGTCTTCCACCGCTAGCGGCTGCCCGTGGTTCGTGTGCTGCACGTGCCGCTGCTGCCGCTGCTGCCCCGGTTGTGCCCCCAGCACCAGCTCCTGTTGCTCCTGTTGTTCCACCCATCCCAGACCCTCATCCACCCCAAGGGGGATCGACCGCTGATGTGACCCGCATGATGGAGCGGCTTTTGCGCCGTCAGAGCCGCCACACTCATTATTTCCAGATGGAGCTGCTCCGGGATGAGACGAGAGATGCACACCAGCGTGCGATCGGTAACCACCTGGGCATTCCTTTTCCTCTTCCACCTTATACGGCCGAGGAGTTGCGGACATTAGATAACTCTTCTGATGGTGAGGATTTGGATGATAGTGATGCCGGGTTCTGAGCTCTATGGTTGTAGCTGATGATTTTTGTATTTCAGTTGGTAGTGAGGGTGTGGTAGTCTTTGGTATTATTGTGAGACTAGTTCTGATTTTGAGTTTGTGTGATACTTACAGACCTGTGCACCAAAAACACTTGTTTCGTTTTCTGCATGGTTAACTTTACTTCATATTTGTGGTCGTTTTTTTTTATACTTAATTACCTGTGATGTTTATGTGGTGCCTCTTGCACTTTGAGATTAATTGTGCTGCAGGTGAATAAGTTTGGGGGAGTTGCCTCCCATGTGCTTTACAGGGACCGCTGAATGTGAGGGAAGTTTTCCATTTTTCCCTAGCTTTTATTTTTTATTTTGTAGTGTAGGTCGATTCTTTGCTTGAGGACAAGCCACATTTTACGTTTGGGGGAGGGTAACAAAATAAAAAAAAAATTTCTGAACTTGATTTCTCCCCTGGCTTTGTGTTGGTTTGTGTCTTGGCATGAGTAGGCACTGATTCTAGGTGTTAGATTTGTCCCTTTGATAGGTGTAAATGCTTGATTGTGATTTTCGACTTGTTTTACCCAGATACTAATTGGAATTAGCTTTGAAATTTTTTGAAATTAGTTGTTTGGCAAACTTGTTGTGAATGATTGATTAGTGAATTGACCTTAACCAGTGAGATTTGAGCCTATACACTTGAAGGAGTAATGCTTAATGAAATTGTGATGAAACTCCTAATTCTTTCACGAGTGTGTTCACTTTGATTGAATGTTCTAGAACTTGACTTGTGACCTTTTCAAAATTGACAATTGATTGCATGCATGAACATGATTAAGGCACTTAGGTTTGTGTTTTTGAGGCCTTCAACAATTTTTGAGAAATAATGTTCCCTTAGTTGCCCACTTTGAGCTTGATGAGATATTATGATTTTCTTTGGTACCCAACATTAATTGAAATATTTTTATGAAAGTACCTTTGAATTTTTAAATGAGCAATTGATTGGAATGTTACCTAGAAATGGTAGAAGTGTTAAATGTTGAAAAATGTATTTCTATATCTCTTCGAAAAAAAAAAGCATAATCAAAATGTGCTGAAAAAAAAAAGAGAATAGAAAGGAAGAAGAAAAGAAAAAGGGAAACAAATGAGTTGAGTTGTGTTTTTGTAATCACTTTCATTGCTCATTTCATAATTCAAAAGGGAAGATTGGTGATTTTATTAAAATAAGCCCTTTGCGTTATCCTTTGCTTCTTTTATCCCACCTGACACTTTTAGCCATGGCCCCATTGCAACCAAATTAAAGACCTTTTGATTTGTGTGTGCTGTCAATAATTCAGTGGAGATATAGGTCTATAGTCAAGCTTATGGTAACATGCTTTCATTGTTTGAACTTGAGTGAATTGATAAATATTACCCATACACATGAGAGATGTTGTGAGATAATGTGGTCACTAATCTTTTATTCACTTTGAATTTGTCTTATCAACTGGTTTTCATTAAGGTGATTTGCTAGTGAAAAGAGGAATCTTGGGTAGGTGAGTCGGAGTTTATGATTGAGTTGCTATGTCTTGATAGGGGAGGATTTAAGGCTCTGAATTTTTGTTTTACTTTTGCCTGGGACATGCAAAATGTTAAGTTTGGGGAGTGATTAGAGCCAGAAATATGATGTTTTTGAGTGATAATTTACCCTCTTTCTTAGTGATTCTGGCTTGTTTCTCAAGTAATTGTTAACAAAAGATTGATTTTATCTACTAATGACAAGGAACGAGATTGTTGTGGATTTTGTGCCCTTTTTGGTTCTTAATTTCAGGTTGTGGAGCTTAATTTGTTGAAATTGGAAAAAGGAAAAAAGAAGCAAGTAATAAAACCTTGAAGTTGGAACTGAGAAGGCGAGTTTGTCGGTTAAGATGCTATGCCATGGGTGCACAAGACCAGGAAATGGGGCCAAAAGAGCAAAAACGAGCAGATGCTGAAGCTAGCGTGGTGCGCCCAGGCGCAGCCTTGTGCGCCCAGGCGCGGGTCGATCTCGCCCAAGCGCGGGTTTGTACGCCCAAGCGCACGGCGTCAGTTGCAGTAGATTTAATTATATCTTTTACAGATTTGATAGGAGATTAGTTTTTATCCTTTTAAATAGATATATTCTAGGTTAGATTGAGGACGTTTTTACACATATCAGAGGATTAAGAACAAGGTTTAGAGCTTTTTGCGAAGAACACGGAGATTAGAGGCAAGGATTAGTGGTAATTATGTCTCTCTTTATCACTTTTATTGCTTTTCTTCTTCCCATTATGAACTAAACCCTTCTTTGGGATGTAGGAGTAGATGAACATGGAACCTTCTTAATGTTTTTGCAATGAATTGATTTTGTTTTTCCATTATAAATTTTGTGTTTGATTATATTTTGATTGTTTCTCGTGAATGTGTGCAGTTCATGACTTTTGGAAATCCTTTATGAATAGACATATGAATTTAGGATTTAGCCTAATAATCAAACAGTTCAATTGCATAGGCACAGACATGTTTTCTATGAATTGGATAATTTTTACAAGTTTTGATTGAACTTAATTTAAGGTTAGGTGTTTAAGGCTCTCTTGAGACATCATTGAGAGATTAATATCTAAAACACGGAAACGTGCTAAGACATTAGGCATTTTCTACCTTTGCAAAACAAATTCAGAATTTAGGAAAACAAATCAATTCGTTGTTAAACGTTTTAGGAACCTTCATCGAAACTACGTCCCGCTTTTTCCCATTGTTCAAGAATCGTTTTATTTGTTTATTTTAATTCATTTAAATCAAAAATCACTCAAACAGTTTAATTTCAATTTAATTTTCATTTAGTAACTACGAATATGTGAGAATTATTAGAATCAATTTCAGTCCTCGTTGGGAACGATACTCTATTTATCACTCTATTACTTGTACGATCTGGTATACTTGCCAGAAACCCAACAGGTAGATGGGAGTAAGTCACTTGTCATATCGCCTAAGCAGATTATATGATTGGTCAAGCACAAGCATCACAGATATCATTTCAATATAATAAATGCATGCTCAAGTGTCTTATTAAACAATATAAACTATAACCATTAATCTTTCATGCTATGCATGCACGTCTCTCAAATTATTCCTCCATAATCAACTCTTCCATAAAAACAACACTCTGGGATAGGCAATCGTGCGCTTGATGTTTCCACAACCTGTATAGCGGCCACACCGTTCTATACTGGAACCCCATCGACCATGATCCTAAAACGAAACAAGGGGATGATCCCTGAACCATTGTCCACCAATAGTTCTAGGTCCTTGTCATTTCGACGGTGGCTGCCACACCGTTCCAACCGTCTCATGTAGCGGCCACACCGTACTACATGGTTTCCAATCCCGCATGCACCTCACTCATTTTACGATTCCCTGTACACCATGCATGAGATGCATAGTGTAACACCCCTAATTTTCGTCTTTCAATTTCCCTGGTTTTGGTACCCTGTCCAACTCTATCTGCATGTAGTGGATTTAATGAAGATCTATGTTGGAGCCTTTCTCTCTGCAATGTTTTGGATCAAGCACGAACCTAAGGTAAGGGAAGCTTACTATTTGCTAGAATGAGAATAAATTGTTGTAGAATATAGGATGAGTCACCAAGAGACTCAAAGGGCATAAGTTGAAACGGTTAAATGGCTTGAAGGCCAATTTGAGCTCAATTGTTGTTTTGAGCAATGTTATCTGGATGCATGCAAGCTATGTTGATGTTGATTTCATGGCTTAATTGGATATTATGTGAATTGATGCATTAAGTTGTGAAATATGTGCAATTATGTGCAATTTGAGTATCTAAATTGAATGCATGCAATATAGATAGGTTTCTGTGGTTGAACACACTAGAATTAAGGTATGTGAACTCTATTTATGAATGAAATTGGTTAAATTTGAGTATGGTAGAAAATGGTGTGAAAAACCTCATTTTTCAGTGTATTTCTGCCTAATCTAACCGGCTAGTCGAAATCTGTAACCGGTTAGAGACTGTCAATTTTCAAAGAAAATGAATTTATGAAATTTGCTAAATGTCCATACCATTTGTACTCAAGTTTAAGCTAAAATTTCATACAAAGACCAATCTAAAACTATGTGTTTGAGCACTGTTTGGTTTAGATTGGAGGTGATGAGTTAATACCTTAATATCAAATGATAATTTCAAGAAATTATGCACAAATGAAATGGGATTATGACTTAGATCTTTTGAATGATATTATGTGTTGAACTTGAGGTATTCTGATATGCTAAGGCCTTGTGATTGGATTGAGTAGAGAATTCAAGAAAAGATTCATTGAAAATCGATGGTTTTATATTCAGGTCTGTAATTCTATCCGGTTAGGTGATAATGTAACCGGTTAGTACCTGAAACTTAAAAATAAAAGTTAAGTTTTTGAATAAGGATTACCAATGATTACAATCTCTCAATTCAGGTCTATGAGCATAGGTTAAATTTAAATTCAAAGGTGAATTTTATGAGTAAAGCCATACCTCAAGGTATCATTCAGAAGTTGTGTTTTCTAAGTCGTAATAATGGAATTAATGGAAAGACCAACCTTAGTAATTGTGTATGCAATGCATGCATACAGAAAGGTGATGAAATAGGTTGGCAAGGATTGTTTGTGATGTTCGGGGTACACGACCCTGTACTCTAGGAGTACTAAACTGATGCAACCTACTTGATGACACATTCTGGGAATGTGGCCATTGTCTGGGACATGGTTTCTTGGACACGTTCTGGGAACGTGATGCACACTCTGGGAGTGGTGCTTGATTTTATTCCAAGTATGGTTTGCGATACGTTCTGGGAATGTATGTGAGTGTTCTGGGAACACATTGGTATAATAATAGAATTAAAGATAAAAACCAACCTTAATGATTGTGCATTCATGCATATAGAATGGAAGATGGGTTGGTAGGAACGTTTATCATATTCTGGGAATATGAGGAGGGTACTCCGGGAGTACCAAATTATAACCTACTTGATGACACATTATAGATATGTGGCCAGTGTCTGGGACCTGGTTTTATACGTTCTGGGAACGTATGTTAGTGTTCTGGGAACACATTGATATGCAACCTACTTGGTGACACATTATAGATATGTGGCCAGTGTCCGGGACCTGGTTTTTATGCGTTCAGGGAACGTATGCGTTTTGGGAACGTGATGCACACTCTGGGAGTGATGCTTATTTATCCAAGTATGGTTTGCTACACGTTCTGGGAACGTGATGCACACTCTGGGAGTGATGCTTATTATCCATGTATGGTTCGGCATTACATTCTGGGAACGAATGTCGGTGTTCCGGGAACACAAGGATGTATTGGATGGACGTCCAAGATGAACTTTGTTAGAGGCCTCAGTTGTGGAAGGAAATCATGCATCATGCCACCTGCATTGAAAGAATTATGATTAACCAGGTGTGCTCATATGATTATGCATCATGATTTGCTACATGTTCACTTGTGGATTTTAGTTTTATTCCCATTTGATTATGCGAATATGTATAGCTAACCCCCATGCCCTTATTAGGTATTGATCGTGCATCTAGATTGCACAAGAATCAGTAAAGGAAGATGTCCCTTAGGTGCATGAAGAGTGTAGAAAGTGTGGGTTGGGAACCCGTTGTGCAGATATCGAGGATCCGACTAGAAGGATGTTTGGACAAAGGACCAGTGACCAGCTCTATAACAATTCTATTTTTAATAAAATTTATATGATACATATTTTGGAAAGAGGTATCATAAGAGGAATTCGGTTTCATAATAATACTTATTTGGTATTAATGGACTTGTTATACTTGATATATTTTGGGAATGTAATATGATGATTATACTATGTTTCTGCAAACTCTGATTTTACTAGTCACCTTCATCATTAATCAAGTGTTTGTGAAAATAAATTTTCAAGGGAAGGGATAATTCTTATTTTCAGATCTTTTTCCAACAATAACAAGTCCAAGTAATCATAAACTTATTACTTTTCTTATAAAGTAAGATGATATTTAAGGAGTGTTACACTTTTATGGTATCAGAGCAATGGTCCTGACTCTTGGTCCTTGGGTGTGTGGTCCAATACGCTGGTCATCGATATCTGCAATGTTTCCTGGGAAGCATGCTTTCATATACTTCCAAACTAGAGCTAAGGTTATGGGTAATGGCTCTAGATAAGTGGCTTATTCTGTTATTAAGAAATGTTCTATGTAGTCTATGTAGAAGTATGATAGTTGTATGCTTCTCTTTAGACATGTGGTAAACCTAAAACCATAGTGTTGATTTATTCCGTTCTCATAGAACCAGTGATAAGGAAATCTTAAGGAGTTGTAGTTAAGTCCTTGACTCTGAGGAGGAATGTTTACCCTCACTCGTGTTAAAGTTAATCAACTTTTCAGACCAAGTGTAGGGCAGTTATCTTCTTAAAGATCAACCTTGTTGATTTTGTTAAACTCTAAAGCTATCCTTTCTTTCGTTCCTTTTGGATAAGGGTAGTGATCAAAGTTGCTCTATGCCTTACCCAATCTGCTACCTCAAAGTGGAGACTCCTACAAATCTTCTTGTAGTTGTTTCCAAGGTATGTCTGAATTGTTCTATTAAGGTATTAGACTTTGTCTATCTACGTGTGTCATGATTTCATTTGATCTTAAGCACGGTTCGGGAGCCGAAGGATCAAGTGATCATGATTAATGAAGATAGAACAACTCTGTATTAGGATTTCCAAGCTTCGAATCTGGAATCCAATAGATCCATGTGTTTTCTTCTGGGCAGCAGGGAAGGAAAAAGTGGGTTAAAGAAATCTTGGTTACAAGAAATGATGTTAGGTTCACCCTTGAGCAAAGAGATAGAGTTTGGAATCAAGTTAATTCTTGAAGCTGATTCTCTCTCTACTACCCTTACGATATGGTATCATCGGGAATGGTCAAATGAAAGAAGCACATAGGGAAGTTGCTAAGAGGTTATGGGTGGACCAGGTTAAAGGAGTCTAAGTATTTTCTAAGAGTGATTGGAGGTTGGATTAACCCCAAATCAGGATTCGGGACAGGGATACACTTAAGACTGCATTTTTGATCTCGATACGGACATTATGAGTAGGAAAGAATGTCGTTCAGATCGACTAATGCACCTGTTCTTTTATGGATTATAAGAACTGGACCTTTAGATCTTATTTGGATTCGTTTGTGGTTTATCCTGAGAATCCGGAGGAGTATGAGAAACATCTCAGGATGGTGTTGAGAATCCTGCAAGAGGAGTAGTTGTGTGCTAAGCTCACCAAAGATGAGTTTTAGTTGAGCGAAGTTATGTTTGCAGGGCATGCGATCTTTAAAGTAAGAAGTTCTTAGGGCTGGCTGGGTACTATTGCCGGAGTATTTAAGGATTTTCTAAGATCGCATGGCCTCTGACCAAGTTGACTTGGAAAGATCAACTGATGGTATTGGATGATAGGATGTTGTTTAATTATGGTAGGGTAGTGATGGAGTATACCCCAATATAATATGATTAGTCCAAGAGGAATTATGGAAAATGTGAGTAGACTATGATTTAAATCATTTCAGTGATGAATTCAGTTGGAATCAAGGTATTAGAATATGATTAAATCCTATTTTGAGTTGGATTGGATGATGTAAAGAAAATGGTTTTGAAATTCTTTGGTTTAATTTCTAAAACTGTACTTCATCAACCGGTTAGAGTTTCTTGAAACCGGTTAGAAGCTGAAAGCTTCAACTAAAAATTTAAGTCATTTGTGAAGAAACTTTTGGTATCAGTAGACATCTTCCTCCAATCCAAACTCAATACCAATTACCTAAGTAAAATTTAAGGAAAGGATTTAATGTGGAAAAATAACTTAATGCCTTGATTCATCATTGAAATTGATTTAAGAGGCTTGAATCAGAATATTTATGGACTAATCGAGAGTTGAAATTGAGGAGCTACTCCAATTAGAAAAGGTAGAGAATTGAGCTGGACGATGCAAAAGAGACGATAAGCATTAAGATAAGAAGGTTGCGATTCTTGAACAAGTTTGAAGTTCGAAAGTATGAATGACAATAAGAAGAGGAAGAGTTGAATGTGAGACAAAGGCGATGGATGGAGTTTTTAAAAGATTATGACTTTGAGCTCCGTTATCATCCTGGCATAGCAAACGTAGTTGCAGACGATTGAGTTGATAGGCTATTCATGTAAGTTCAATGATGGTTAAAGAGGTATTCTGATCGAGGAGTTCAGAGGCCTAAGTTTGGTAATCCAAGAGGAACCCTCTAGTATTAGATTGGGAATGTTGCCAATCACCAACGAATTCCTGAATCAGATTCGTGAATTTCCATCAGAAGATGAAGAGAAGAAAGAGAAGTTGACTTTTGAGGAAAAGGAGTTAGATCTCTATGAAGAAACGAATGATATTTAATCTTTAGAATTAAAGTCTGTGATTATGGATATTAGAAAATATATTATGGAAGTAAGGGATTTAGGAAGTGTTGTCTAGGACAATCTAGAGGAGAGATCCAAAGGCATGAACTTCAAGAATAGATTATGTTCGAACCCAAGTTAGCTATCAACTATCAAGGAATAAGGAATTTCTCGATGTTGGTAAGCATGTATGAGAACTATGGGAAAGTACATGAATTTCATGCGAGAAGTATCAGAATTCAGAATAAGGGAAAGATTGATGAAATAAAGGCCCAACTGGAGAAAGAGGAAAAGTAAATGGGAGAATATCAACCACGGAAATATCAAGGTTAAGGAATCCTCGATTGAAGAAAAGGGACTAAGGAGGAAATAGGGAAGGGAACATTTGTCCATCTCAAGGTGAAAACTGTGAGGTGCATCACTTTGAGTTTAGTTGTGATGTACCTAAGGGAATAGTCAATTTCGATTGTAGGAAGCTGGAGTATTATTCATTGAATTGTCTTGAAGGAAAAGGTGAGAAAGAAATGGATGAATCCAGCACAAGAAGAATTCACCGGCTGAGATGAGGGTTGAGTGTGATCCTGACGTAGACAACCCAAGTCTATCTCTTCCTTTGATCTGAGTTAACGTAGTTAAATGTTTTCGATTACGTTAATCTAATCGTTTGAGAATATCAACATCCTGTTGGAAGTTCAACTCCAATCTTTCTGTGATCAAAACCCTTATCACAGTTGGATGTGATAATATCTGTGGACACTACAGAAATAGAAAGATCAGTTATGGCTAGAGAGATTAACAACCACCGGGATAGGACAAATCTTTGTCTCCCCAACGGAAATGTCTCTAGAACATGACTATCTAACTAAGTCTGATAGTGATAATTACCCTATCTTTAAGTTCATCTAACTTAAAGACCTGTCGTATGGTCTTTCTTGCGAAAGATTATATCTGAAAGGGATGATTTTGTTATTAATAGTTTAAATATTAGGACTGATCACCCTAATATCTTAGGCTGTTAAGGAACGAAGTCATACAAAAGTTTCTTTGATCGTGCCCGAGAGATCAGAGTGCGCAGCCCAAAAAAAAAGTTTCCAAAAAGTTTGATGAAAAGTGTTTTATTTGAAGAATGTTTATGAGAAGTGTAAAGAGTATTTCTTTTAAAAGAAATTCTTCCACCTAAGAGTTTTATGCAAATAATTTTGGTTTAAGGCGAAAGGTTTTATTAGAAATGTTTCGAAATAAAAGAACTATATCGAATCTCTTTTATGTGGGGGAGGACCCTAAAGAACAAATTTTTGGGAGCAAGATGAAGTTTTCTATTAAAAAAATATTTTGGAAAAGTGGAAAATTCAAAAGATGAATTTCGGGGACGAAATTCCTTTTAAGTGGGGGAGTAGTGTAACACCCCTAATTTTCGTCTCCCAAATAACCAAGAAATTAATTATAACAATTATTTTATAATTGATTTATATTAGTTTTGAAGGTTTTAGTTTTTGTACATTATGTGTTTTTATATAAAAATATGAGATATATTTTTATATGGTTATTTTGTACAAAAATGTGAATATTGCAATTTAGTCCTTGGGTTGGGACCTAATTGCAATATTAAAAGAGTTTTTGAAGAAAGAGTAATTAAATTATTAATTTTTAAATTTTATCAGCATGTAACCGGTTAGAAGGGCTTTGTAACCGGTTACACGATGAACTCAGAATCTGGGTTAGTGGATTTTGATGAGTAATCACCCAATTAATCCAGAAATCGCTACGAATCCTACTCAAATCACGCTGAGGAACGCGTGTCGCCTTGCATGCAAGTCTGATTTCTCTATAAAAACCGGAATTGTTGATGAATTTGGGTTGATTTTCTAATAGAAGGGTTGAAACTCTGTTTTTAGGGTTCTGAGATTCGTCTCTGAAATTCTCCTTCGTTTCTGAGATTTAGAACATGAGTGATAAACCATTACAAAGCTTGAATCAAGGGCTTTGTATTGATATACAATTTGTGAGTTGAGAGTCCCTGAATCAAGAGAACGAAGCTTGCTAAGTTGAGGTGTTGATGCTGTCAAACCTCAGCTTCTGATTTCTGGAGCTGACTTTGAAGCTCGATTTTGGTAAGCACACAAACCCTTTTGGTTTCAAATCTATTCCTACCTCTAGTGCATGTTGCAGAGAACTCAATTTGACTATTTTCCCCAATTCTTAATTGGGTTTTGCATGTCAATTTCCCTGGTTTTGGTACCCTGTCCAACTCTATCTGCATGTAGTGGATTTAATGGAGATCTATGTTGGAGCCTTTCTCTCTGCAATGTTTTGGATCAAGCACGAACCTAAGGTAAGGGGGAAGCTTACTATTTGCTAGAATGAGAATAAATTGTGGTAGAATATAGGATGAGTCACCAAGAGACTCAAAGGGCATAAGTTGAAATGGTTAAATGGCTTGGAGGCCAATTTGAGCTAATTTGTTGTTTTGAGCAATGTTATATGGATGCATGCAAGCTATGTTGATGTTGATTTCATGGCTTAATTGGATATTATGTGAATTGATGCATTAAGTTGTGAAATATGTGCAATTATGTGCAATTTGAGTATCTAAATTGAATGCATGCAATATAGATAGGTTTCTGTGGTTGAACACACTAGAATTAAGGTATGTGAACTCTATTTATGAATGAAATTGGTTAAATTTGAGTATGGTAGAAAATGGTGTGAAAAACCTCATTTTTCAGTGTATTTCTGCCTAATCTAACCGGTTAGTCGAAATCTGTAACCGGTTAGAGACTGTCAATTTTCAAAGAAAATGAATTTCTGAAATTTGCTAAATGTCCATACCATTTGTACTCAAGTTTAAGCTAAAATTTCATACAAAGACCAATCTAAAACTATGTGTTTGAGCACTGTTTGGTTTAGATTGGAGGTGATGAGTTAATACCTTAATATCAAATGATAATTTCAAGAAGAAATTATGCACAAATGAAATGGGATTATGACTTAGATCTTTTGAATGATATTATGTGTTGAACTTGAGGTATTCTGATATGCTAAGGCCTTGTGATTGGATTGAGTAGAGAATTCAAGAAAAGATTCATTGAAAATCAATGGTTTTATATTCAGGTTTGTAATTCTAACCGGTTAGGTGATAATGTAACCGGTTAGTACCTGAAACTTAAAAATAAAAGTTAAGTTTTTGAATAAGGATTACCAATGATTACAATCTCTCAATCCAGGTCTATGATCATAGGTTAAATTTAAATTCAAAGGTGAATTTTATGAGTAAAGCCATACCTCAAGATATCATTCAGAAGTTTTGTTTTCTAAGTCGTAATAATGGAATTAATGGAAAGACCAACCTTAGTGATTGTGTATGCAATGCATGCATACAGAAAGGTGATGAAAAAGGTTGGCAAGGATTGTTTGTGATGTTCGGGGTACACGACCCTGTACTCTAGGAGTACTAAACTGATGCAACCTACTTGATGACACATTCTGAGAATGTGGCCATTGTCTGGGACATGGTTTCTTGGACACGTTCTGGGAACGTGATGCACACTCTGGGAGTGGTGCTTGATTTTATTCCAAGTATGGTTTGCGATACGTTCTGGGAACGTATGTGAGTGTTCTGGGAACACATTGGTATAATAATAGAATTAAAGATAAAAACCAACCTTAATGATTGTGCATTCATGCATACAGAATGGAAGATGGGTTGGTAGGAACGTTTATCATATTCTGGGAATATGAGGAGGGTACTCCGGGAGTACCAAATTATAACCTACTTGATGACACATTATAGATATGTGGCCAGTGTCTGGGACCTGGTTTTAAACGTTCTGGGAACGTATGTTAGTGTTCTGGGAACACATTGATATGCAACCTACTTGATGACACATTATAGATATGTGGCCAGTGTCCGGGACCTGGTTTTTATGCGTTCTGGGAACGTATGCGTTCTGGGAACGTGATGCACACTCTGGGAGTGATGCTTATTTATCCATGTATGGTTTGCTACACGTTCTGGGAACGTGATGCACACTCTGGGAGTGATGCTTATTATCCAAGTATGGTTCGGCATTACGTTCTGGGAACGAATGTCGGTGTTCCGGGAACACAAGGATGTATTGGATGGACGTCCAAGATGGACTTTGTTAGAGGCCTCAGTTGTGTAAAGAAATCATGCATCATGCCACCTGCATTGAAAGAATTATGATTAACCGGGTGTGCTCATATGATTATGCATCATGATTTGCTACATGTTGACTTGTGGATGTTAGTTTTATTCTCATTTGATTATGCGAATATGTATAGCTAACCCCCATGCCCTTATTAGGTATTGATCGTGCATCTAGATTGCACAAGAATCAGTAAAGGAAGATGTCCCTTAGGTGCATGGAGAGTGTAGAAAGTGTGGGTTGGGAACCCGTTGTGCAGATATCGAGGATCCGACCAGAAGGATGTTTGGACAAAGGACAACTGGTCTATAACAATTCTATTTTTAATAAAATTTATATGATACATATTTTGGAAAGGGGTATCATAAGAGGAATTCGGTTTCATAATAATACTTATTTGGTATTAATGGACTTGTTATACTTGATATATTTTGGGAATGTAATATGATGATTATACTATGTTTCCGCAAACTCTGATTTTACTAGTCACCTTCATCATTAATCAAGTGTTTGTGAAAATAAATTTTCAAGGGAAGGGATAATTCTTATTTTCAGATCTTTTTCCAGCAATAACAAGTCCAAGTAATCATAAACTTATTACTTTTCTTATAAAGTAAGATGATATACAAGGAGTGTTACACATAACAAATTAATCATCAACATTATACACATGGCGGCCACACCGTTCCATGCCTTCATATAGCGGCCACACCGTACTATATGAATCCTTTAAGTGTATAACACATATGGCGGCCACACCGTTCCACATGTCTTCGTATAGCGGCCACACCGTTCTATACAGAATCTCATTAAGTATAATGACTTCATGTAGGAGTTAACCTCAACATATGTGAGTTGGAGTGATTCCACTTATTCAACTTTAAACTCAACATATGTGGTACTCATGGACATACTTCAAATGTGTGTTATATTAAAGTGCATGGTATACCTAAAGGAGATTTTGTTTGGATGAAAAAGGGTGAGAGTCCCTACACTAACAAAAATGGATCCAAAACCATTTGGATACCAAAAAGCAAAGCATGGTTGTTTTGTAGGTATGATTGAAGAGCAAAGGGCTTACAAGTGTTATTCATACATTTGCATCTTCAATTGGTATTACATTTGCATCTCAAGTGAATGTCCTACAAAGTGGTAAAATGATATTGTTGAATATTTACAATTGTTTAGTCTTCTTAATTGGTATAATTGAATTGTTCTCAAATAGTATTTCTTTTCTAAAGTTCAATTGGTATAATTGATATTGATCACTCAATGCTACTAATTTTGATGATTAGATGATTATCATGCTATTATTGTTGTGATTTTTCTTTACATTGATGATATCTCAATTGGTATTATGACTTCTTAGTATTTCTATTGGTTCATAATTCATTGTTATATTTTCTTGCCAATTGGTATCACATTTCAAAGTATAGTACTTGTTATATTTCAATTGATAGTGGTATATATTACTTTGAAGAAATAAATGTGAATTTCTCTATTTTGGCTTAGTATTTTATATTTCAATTGGTATATATATATATATATATATTACTTTTTGATAATGCCAAAGGGGGAGAAATGGTATGTTTTGGAGAAATGGTATGTTTTGAAAAATGGGAGAAATGATATGTTTTTTTTTTGGGAGAAAGGTTGTTTTGTTGTTTTTATGTAGGTTGAGCTAAGTTGTTGAAGATAGGGGGAGAATCAAGCTTCTATCAATTGGATTTCAAATATCAAATGCATTGATTGAGGGGGAGCAAGTTTCTCACCAAGTGATCAAATTGTTAAAGCATCAACAACTTCAATCAAATTCAAAACATGGTTTGTCATTTTCAAAAAGGGGGAGATTGTAAGTTCCATGATGAATGTTTTGATAATGACAAAGTGTTTTGAATAAGCTATCATGTGTTGATCAAGTTCAAGTTCAACAAGCAACAACAAACATCAAATGAAGAAGAGAGAAAGTAAGCTCATGAAGACTTAGTTTGAGTGTAATTGTAATTGTTTTATCTTTTGCCTCTCAAGCTTCTTAGGTCTTTTATTTGGGTAGTTTATTTAGAGAGTAGTGAATCTCTATCATAGTCATGATTAAATCATAATTTGAGTTTTCACTTAACCTAGAATCAATAGGTGGCTTAAAGGTTTGAAAGGAAAGGTTTAGTTTTGAGAAAACAAGTTTCTAAAATGTGCAGTATGGATTTAATCGATTAAGGATGAATTTAATCGATTACTACTCGATTAAGTGAAGATTTAATCAATTAAACACTGCTGAACTGGTTTTTTAAAATACGATTTTCACTTCTCAAAATCAGTTTTCAAGTGCTACAACTTTTGGGTATTCTATATAAACCTTTTCCTAACCTTTGTGATTAATTAGAACACTTTCATAATCAATTTTACAAGAATCAAGCCATTCTATTCTCTCTCAATTTCAAAGATCAAAGCTTTCATATATTCATATTCTTTGATCAAGAACCTTTGAATCTCTTATTGTGAATTGTCATAGCTATTGATTGAGATTCATAGGAGTGTCATTGTGTTTTGTATTGTGTTGTAATCTTTGCAAGAAGGCAAGCCATCTACAACAAACAAGAAGCCTTGGTGTGTCGATTATCATCAAGCAAATCTCATTGGAGAAGAAGAAAGTCTTGGTTGTGAATCAAGCAAAGTGAAGCCTTGGTGTGTGGATTATCATCAAGCAAAGAAGACTTGTTGTGTCGATTATCAACAAGGGGTAAAGGTTAGATTAGAGAGAAGATCAATAGGATTACAAGGCAAGGGTGTGGTATCTCTTGTAGGCTAGCAAGAAGGGAGTCTTGTGAGGCACTTACTTGTAATTTGAGAACCCTAATTCCTCATAGTGAAGAATCTCTCTTGGTTGAAGAGGGGACTGGATGTAGCTTTCAAGCGGATGAAAGTGAACCAGGATAAATCACTGTGTCGTATCTCTAAACCCTTAACTCTTTACATTCAAGTCATTGATTGTGTTCTTGGTTGAAAACCTAGAGAAAGATTGATTTTCATAATTGATTGAATTGAATCTTTATTGTTCAAATTAACTTTGGGAAAATCATTTTCATAACCTAGGTAATCAATAAGAATATAGGTGTTAATTGTTTCCGCTGAATCTCTGGTTATACGTGTGAATTGATTGATTTTCGTATGCGATTGAAAAGTGATTTTTCAGTTTCTGATAGATTTAATCGATTAAGCACATTCATAATCGATTAAGGAAAAGTTTACTTTCTGTCTTAATCGATTAGAATTCAGATTAATCGATTAAAGGCTGTAAAATTTGCAAAAATCATTTGTTTTAATTGTTTCGATTCATTTCTTCGAAAATCTTTCAAGGTTTCTTTTACACCTATTCAACCCCCCCTTCTAGGTGTGTTCCTAGTGTTCCTTAGTTGTTTCAACCACCAATTGCGGTTTCCTCAATTGGTATCAGAGCTCGGTCGAAAGACACGAGCATAAGAGCTTTTTCGTAAAGATCCTTTAAGAAAATCGCAATGAGTTCTACGAATCCCTTTGATGGTGAAGGTTATTCAATAAATCGTCCTCCATTGTTTGCCGGAGAAGGCTATGCTTATTGGAAAGTTAGAATGAAAATCTTTATCCAAGCCATAGATAGTGAAATTTGGAAAGTAGTTGAAAAAGGTCCTCATATCCCCTCTAGTTTAGGTGAAGGCGTAGTACATTTAATCCCCGAGGATAAGTGGAAGGATGATGATAGAAAGAAAGTTCAATATGATTATAAAGCAAAGAATATCATTACCTCCGCTTTATCTTATGATGAGTTCTTTAGAGTTTCTCAATGTGCTAGTGCTAAGGAAATGTGGGACACTTTACAAGTGACTCATGAAGGAACTAGTGAGGTTAGGAGAGCTAGATTGAATGCTTTAATGTGTGATTATGAATTGTTTCAAATGCTTCCAAATGAATCTATTAATGATATGCAAAAGCGTTTTACTCATATTATTAACCATTTACTTGCTCTTGGTAAGACTTTCTTACAAGGTGAACTTTCTAACAAAGTGTTGAGATGTTTAGACAGGAATTGGCAACCAAAAGTAACGACTATTGTTGAATCTAAAAACTTGGATGGTATGGATCTAGCAACACTCTTTGGAAAGCTTCAAGAACATGAAATGGAGCTTGGACGATTAAGTATCAATGAAGAGTCGGATAAGAACAAAGGAAGAAAGGAACTTGCTCTTAAAGTCAATAGATCATACAAGAAGAAAGAGAGTTCCGATGATGATGATAGTGAAGATTCCGATTCGGATGTTGATGAAAAAGAAATGAAACTTTTACTAAGGAAATTTGACAAGTTTCTAAGGAGAAAAGGAAGGTTGAACAAGGACAAAAGTAAAGAGAAGAATTCCCCACACTACAAGACCAAGACATCAAAAGAAGGTGTAGTTTGCCATGAATGCGGAAAACCCGGACATCTCAAGTATTCGTGCTCTAAGTATCTCAAGAAGAAGGAGAATGAAAAGAAAAATTCTAAACATAAAAGAGCATACATAGTTTGGGATAGTGATGAAGATAACAAGAAAAACACATCGAGTAGTTCATCGGATAATGAAGAAGCCGCTTGTCTCAACTTGATAACTCTAGTAGATGATGAAGAACAAAGTTCAAATGATGAATCAAGTTATCAAAGCGAGGAAAGCGATGTAAGTCATACTAAATCCGAAATTTCTTCTAAATATGAATTGTTATATAATGCTTATGAAGAAATGCATGAACAACTTGAAAAACTAGTTTTGAAAAACATTGAAAGAAAGAAGCTCATTTTGAAACATCAAAAAGAGATTTTAGAACTTCAAAAACAAGTTGATGAGCTTAATCTTGAAAATGAAACTCTTGATCTTATATATGCTAGTTCTTCTTGTGATTGTGCTAGTAGAGTGAATATTGTGGTTGATTGTGAGAATTGCAAGTTGCTCAAAGATGAAAATGCTATTTTGAAAAATAAGCTTGCAAGTTTCACAAATGGTGATATTAGATTGCGCACATTGTTAAATTTTCAAAGAGAAAATTCAAACAAGTTTGGTTTGGGTTATACTAATGCTAAGAGTAATTCTCATATAAATGTTGTTGATTTTTCTAAAGTTGATTTCTCAAATGCACCAACATGTTTCTATTGTGGTACTCATGGACATACTTCAAATGTGTGTTATATTAAAGTGCATGGTATACCTAAAGGAGATTTTGTTTGGATGAAAAAGGGTGAGAGTCCCTACACTAACAAAAATGGATCCAAAACCATTTGGATACCAAAAAGCAAAGCATGATTGTTTTGTAGGTATGATTGAAGAGCAAAGGGCTTACAAGTGTTATTCATACATTTGCATCTTCAATTGGTATTACATTTGCATCTCAAGTGAATGTCCTACAAAGTGGTAAAATGATATTGTTGAATATTCACAATTGTTTAGTCTTCTTAATTGGTATAATTGAATTGTTCTCAAATAGTATTTCTTTTCTAAAGTTCAATTGGTATAATTGATATTGATCCCTCAATGCTACTAATTTTGATGATTAGATGATTATCATGCTATTATTGTTGTGATTTTTCTTTACATAGATGATATGTCAATTGGTATTATGACTTCTTAGTATTTCTATTGGTTCATAATTCATTGTTATATTTTCTTGCCAATTGGTATCACATTTCAAAGTATAGTACTTGTTATATTTCAATTGATAGTGGTATATATTACTTTGAAGAAATAAATGTGAATTTCTCTATTTTGGCTTAGTATATTATATTTCAATTGGTATATATATATTACTTTTTGATAATGCCAAAGGGGGAGAAATGGTATGTTTTGGAGAAATGGTATGTTTTGAAAAATGGGAGAAATGATATGTTTTTTTTTGGGAGAAAGGTTGTTTTGTTGTTTTTATGTAGGTTGAGCTAAGTTGTTGAAGATAGGGGGAGAATCAAGCTTCTATCAATTGGATTTCAAATATCAAATGCATTGATTGAGGGGGAGCAAGTTTCTCACCAAGTGATCAAATTGTTAAAGCATCAACAACTTCAATCAAATTCAAAACATGGTTTGTCATTTTCAAAAAGGGGGAGATTGTAAGTTCCATGATGAATGTTTTGATAATGACAAAGTGTTTTGAACAAGCTATCATGTGTTGATCAAGTTCAAGTTCAACAAGCAACAACAAACATCAAATGAAGAAGAGAGAAAGCAAGCTCATGAAGACTTAGTTTGAGTGTAATTGTAATTGTTTTATTTTTTGCCTCTCAAGCTTCTTAGGTCTTTTATTTGGGTAGTTTATTTAGAGAGTAGTGAATCTCTATCATAGTCATGATTAAATCATAATTTGAGTTTTCACTTAACCTAGAATCAATAGGTGGCTTAAAGTTTTGAAAGGAAAGGTTTAGTTTCGAGAAAACAAGTTTCTAAAATGTGCAGTATGGATTTAATCGATTAAGGATGAATTTAATCGATTACTACTCGATTAAGTGAAGATTTAATCGATTAAACACTGCTGAACTGGTTTTTTAAAATACGATTTTCACTTCTCAAAATCAGTTTTCAAGTGCTACAACTTTTGGGTATTCTATATAAACCTTTTCCTAACCTTTGTGATTAATTAGAACACTTTCATAATCAATTTTACAAGAATCAAGCCATTCTATTCTCTCTCAATTTCAAAGATCAAAGCTTTCTTATTTTCATATTCTTTGATCAAGAACCTTTGAATCTCTTATTGTGAATTGTCATAGCTATTGATTGAGATTCATAGGAGTGTCATTGTGTTTTGTATTGTGTTGTAATCTTTGCAAGAAGGCAAGCCATCTACAACAAACAAGAAGCCTTGGTGTGTCGATTATCATCAAGCAAATCTCATTGGAGAAGAAGAAAGTCTTGGTTGTGAATCAAGCAAAGTGAAGCCTTGGTGTGTGGATTATCATCAAGCAAAGAAGACTTGTTGTGTCGATTATCAACAAGGGGTAGAGGTTAGATTAGAGAGAAGATCAATAGGATTACAAGGCAAGGGTGTGGTATCTCTTGTAGGCTAGCAAGAAGGGAGTCTTGTGAGGCACTTACTTGTAATTTGAGAACTCTAATTCCTCATAGTGAAGAATCTCTCTTGGTTTAAGAGGGGACTGGATGTAGCTTTCAAGCGGATGAAAGTGAACCAGGATAAATCACTGTGTCGTATCTCTAAACCCTTAACTCTTTACATTCAAGTCATTGATTGTGTTCTTGGTTGAAAACCTAGAGAAAGATTGATTTTCATAATTGATTGAATTGAATCTTTATTGTTCAAATTAACTTTGGGAAAATCATTTTCATAACCTAGGTAATCAATAAGAATATAGGTGTTAATTGTTTCCGCTGAATCTCTGGTTATACGTGTGAATTGATTGATTTTCGTATGCGATTGAAAAGTGATTTTTCAGTTTCTGATAGATTTAATCGATTAAGCACATTCATAATCGATTAAGGAAAAGTTTACTTTCTGTCTTAATCGATTAGAATTCAGATTAATCGATTAAAGGCTGTAAAATTTGCAAAAATCATTTGTTTTCATTGTTTCGATTCATTTCTTCGAAAATCTTTCAAGGTTTCTTTTACACCTATTCAACCCCCCCCCCCTTCTAGGTGTGTTCATAGTGTTCCTTAGTTGTTTCAACCACCAATTGCGGTTTCCTCAATTCAGCAACTTAAGGCTTTACTAGAATATGATTTAATTAAATTAACATTGGACCATGACTCTAATGATTTAATTAAATTAACAAAGGAACAATAACTCTAATAACTTAAGTTTGATATAAACACAAAGCCTTGGAACCGAGTCAAAAGACAATGACGAAAACTAATTAAATATTAATTCATATCATCCTTAATCTATAAATCAAAAACATAATAGACTTGCTTAATTAATTCCAGGTTATTGAGTAAAAACCTGATTCATTATTACTCTTAGGTTCTAACCGGTTACAGTCACCCACTAATCGGTTAGATTATGCAGAACCTGAGAGTAAACGGATCACATTTCAGTTCTACTTGTTTCCAAATCTCAACTTTACTTCTTAGTAATCAACATACTATCATTTTCACATGATTCTAAATTGGTTTGCAATTATAAATTCATTGAAACATAATTACATACCATCAAACTTAAAATTAAATGTTCATAAACTTAACATCATTTTAGAGTTTCAACATAACTCACAAACTTCCAATAAGTTTAACTGAAGCACAATTACAGCATGAAAATAAAATATCCAATAGGTTCAATTCCATGTTATCAAATCTCCAACAAGTCGTAATTTAACATACTTATAGTCAAGGAACGGTTTTAACATTAAACCAAAGATAGTTCCTCCACTTTACCAATCATAATTTAACCAAGCTCATGAATTCCTTTCAATTAATTTCATCATTTAGTTTCAATACCTAAAGTAATTTCCAAGTCATAAAAGACCATTACAATAAGCTTGATTAACTATTTTTCCCTCTCAGGTCCTAACCGGTTAGAGCAACTCGTTAACCGGTTAGACTCTGCAGTCTTGAAAGTAAAATGTAATGCTCACAAATTCATTTTGCTTCAAAACTTCCTTATCACTATAAACAACAATCACATATCATTTGCTCAATACTCTTAAACCATATATGAAGTAATTCATTTCATTTCAAGGCATAAATCATCCAACCATAATCAATCTTACTTAAGCATGTTCCTTACTTTAATTTTAGCAATAATCTCACAACCATAGTTAGCACAATCTTCATTAAGAGTTACAACTTAATACTAATTCAATTTAGTACCAATTCAGATTTATATCATAGTGGCCAAGTGGTTGTCTTGACCTCCATGTCAAGCAACCATGTCTTGGTCCAATTCTCAAACATACACACATAAATCTCCACAATCAATAATTCTAGCAATATGAATGACTTCTCCCATACCTTGGACAAATTAGATAGCCTTTAGACAAGCTTTAAGACACCTAAAATAGCAGCAAGCAGCAGCCAACACAGCAGCAACCAGAACTCAGCAAAACCAAAGGAAAACACAAGGGTTTTACAAGGTCACACACTCACAAAGCTCAAGCTATATGTGCAGCAACTAAGAGCAAGTCACTTGCACAAATTGAAATTGAATTTGGGCAGAGTTTTGGTACAGAAAATCGCAGGGAAAATTGAACAAGAATTCAAGAAGGAAGAACCCTATTTATAGATCAAGAAGATGAAGGTGAATGGAAGGGTGAGTCATCAACCAAGGACACCCATCCTTGCCTCATCCCTACACGCGTCCCTGACCTTCCATTAGGGTTCCACGCGTCCTGCGAAGTCTTAAGGAGGAAGGGTCATCGTGATTTCCAGCTCAAACCGCCTTAAAATTACGCAGATGCAGACGTACTAACCCGTTACTGGTTTTACTAACCGGTTAGTCACTGCTAAAATTCAGAAATTCACTATTGTACTGAAAAATTAATATAAAAATATTTACTACTCAAAACATAATTTCCACCGTTGGATGTCAAGATAAAATCATTAGAAACCTTGTCTAAAATTTTGAGCACGATCCAACGGTTGATGAAAGAGATACAGCCCCATCTGTACATGATATTTTACTAAAATCTCATTTTCCTAAATGATAATTCATTTTTCAATGAACTATTTTCATAAAATACTCCTATTTATGAAGTTTCTTTATTAAAATAAATATTTTATTTATTTAAACTCTTTGTAAAAATGAGGGATGTTACACTCTCCCCCACTAAATTGAATTTCGTCCCCGAAAGTTGTTTTCTAAAATTTTCACTTTCCAAAATATTTCCTTAAAATAAAATTTTATCTTACCTTTATCAAAATGTTTTGGGGATTCTCCCCCACTAAATTAATTTTGGTTATATTTATCTTAAAATTTTCAATCTCCAAAATACTTATAGAAAATATTCCAGATAAATCCTTTTAAAAAAATCCTTTCAAATGGAAAATTCCAAATAACAATTTTCCAAATCAAAGCATTTTGCATAAAGCTTTAGAAAATACCTTTTTCCGTTGCGCACTCTGATCACTCGCGCACGATTAACGAATCATTTATATGACTTTTCCTTAATAGTTGCAAACATTAGGGTGATCAGTCCTAATATTCAAACCATTAATAATAAAATCATTCCTTTCAGATATAACCTTTCGCAAGAAAAGTCATACGACATATCTTTAAGTTAGATGAACTTAAAGATAGGGTATTCGTCACCATCAGATTTAGCTAGATAGCCAAGCGCTAGAGATATTTCCGTTGGGGAGACAAGGATTTGTCCTATCCCGGTGGTTATTAATCTCTCTAGTCTTAACTAATCTTTCTATCTCCGTAGTGTCCACAAATATTTATCACATCCATTTGTGATAAAGGTTTCGATCACAGAAATTCGAGTCAAAGAAGACATCTAGATCTCTTTTAGATTCTCAGATTATAGAACGATTCAATTAACGTAATCGAAAGAAATAGATGACTACGTTAATTCAGATTAGGAGAAAGGAAAATCCAAGGGTTTGCCTCGCTTGCCTCGCTTGCTACCTGATCCTTTCTTGCTTTTATTCTCCGGACAATCTGGCGAATAGTGCCCCGGCTTCCTGCAGTTGAAGCATACTATTCCCTTGGGTACACCACAGCTTGATCCAAATTGATGTGACCCACACTTTCCACATTGAGGTGGATAAGTGATTCCTTTCCCATTTCCTCTTTGATTACCATTCTTCATTGAGATTTTCCTAATCCCAATCTATACAACTCCGGCTCCTCAGATTGTTCTTTTTCCATGGTTGATTCTTTTAATTGTTTTTCTTCTTCCTGCAGCTGAGCTCTCATTTCCTCAATCTTTCGTTTCTTCTGAATTCAGACATTCTTTTCATAAACCTCCTTTGCTTTCATATCATCTTCGTAGATTCTGCACATGTTTACCAACATCAGGAAATTCCTTATTCCCTGATAACTGATTCCTGGCTTCAGATCCGGGCGTAGTCCATTCTCAAATTTTACACACTTTGATCTTTCATCTGGATGATACTGGTAATAGGGATAATACTTCATCAATTCTTCAAACTTCGCAGCGTATTATCCAACATCCATCTCTCCTTGCTTTAGTTCCAAAAATTCAACTTCTTTCTTTCTCCTTATATCTTCTGGGAAGTACTTTTCTAAGAACTTTTCTTTAAATACCTCCCAGGTGATGTGCCGATCCTCGGCTTCCAATAACTACCTGGCGTGATCCCACCAAGTTTCTGCTTTATCATTCAGCATATAAGTCGCATACACCACTTTTTGTGCATCTGAACAACCCATAGACCGAAAGATTTTCTGAATTTCTTGTAACCATTTCTGAGCTCCTTCCGGGTTATACCCTCCTTCGAACTGAGGGGGTTTGCAACTACGAAATTCTGTGAGTCCTCCAAGCTCAGCAGGTTCAGCATTGCATTGGTGCGGTTGATTCGCTTGTTGTTGATGTTGTTGCATATTCTCTAATACAGCAGTGGTCCTCTCTAACATTTCATTCGTATGGTTTCGGTTTCTCGTTGCCATAGTAGACCTGCACACATAGAAACTTAGGTCAGAGTCACACAACTTATTGAGTATGGGAAGGACCATACTCCACAGCCAAGAGTTGGAACCATTGCTCTGATACCATAAAGTGTAACGCCCCAAAATATTGTCCAACAAAAAATACGGGTTAACAAAAACTTTTTCCCATAAAAGTGTGAAAACCAAAATTACTTTTCATTAGAGTAATATTTCTTTTACAAAATAGTCTGAGTGTAAAGCATATATAATACATAATCCCAAAAACCCCTTTTTACACCCAGAGCATTGGTCTTCACAACTCGATCCTTCTACAAAAGGATTCGGATGACGAGACATCATCCTGGATGTTCCTTCTAGTCAACTTTCACTCCTACAGGAGTGGCTTCAGACGTGTCCTTTGAAAGAACCTACCACCACAAATACGGTAGATGGGATTAAGTCACTTGTCATATCGCCTAAGCAGATTATATGATTGGTCAAACACAAGCATCACAGATATCATTTCAATATAATAAATGCATGCTCAAGTGTCTTATTAAACAATATAAACTATAACCATTAATCTTTCATGCTATGCATGCACGTCTCTCAAATTATTCCTCCATAATCAACTCTTCCAGAAAAACAACACTCTGGGATAGGCGATCGTGCGCTCGATGTTTTCACAACCTGTATAGCGGCCACACCATTCTATATTGGAACCACATCGACCACGATCCCAAAATGAAACAAGGGGATGATCCCTGAACCATTGTCCACCAATAGTTCTAGGTCCTTGTCATTTCTACGGTGGCGGCCACACCGTTTCAACCGTCTCATGTAGCGGCCACACCGTACTACATGATTTCCAATCCCGCATGCACCTCACTCATTTTACGATTCCCTGTACACCATGCATGAGATGCATAACAAATTAATCATCAACATTATACACATGGCAGCCACACCGTTCCATGCCTTCATATAGCGGCCACACCGTACTATATGAATCCTTTAAGTGTATCATACATATGGCGGCCACACCGTTCCACATGTCTTCGTATAGCGGCCACACCGTCCTATACGGAATTCCATTACATTTACCACACATATGGCGGCCACACCGTTCCACATGTCTTTGTATAGCGGCCACACCGTTCTATACGGAATCCCATTAAGTATAATGACTTCATGTAGGAGTTAACCTCAACATATGTGAATTGGAGTGATTCCACTTATTCAACTTTAACGTATCCAAATCGGAGGAACAAGCCCTAACATATTTGGATCAGATCTTCATAATCCGCAAGCATCACCATACTCGCATTATTATTAATACTCCTTTAAGTCATTATCTTCTTATGTTCTAAAATATTAACTACCAAGTAGACGCAATCATGCTTAATCAAACCTTTGCTCAACATCATACTCAGTTCATTTAATCATATTCCGTATCCTTAGTGTAATCATGTTCACTTTTAATCCAATGAAGGCATTATGATCACTCCACTATTCATGCCTCATTAGTCAACTTATCCAGATATCATACTCAAAGTATTGTTCATTAATCATATACAATCGTCATACTCAAGACATGATTCATTAGGCATACGCTAACATCATATAACACTCATAATTTATTTATCAAACCAATTAGAATAAAACCTAAGTTCCAATTAAAAAGATAATTCTTAATAAATTAGATGAATAATGATTTACCCTTTTTAACTTGTTAACATCATGCTTAACTCATTTAGAAACTAAAATAGTAGTTAAGCAAAACCTTTAAGGATTATAAGAAAACTAAATTAATTATCTCTTGTCTCAGGTCCTAACCGGTTACAGAAACTAATAACCGGTTAGAGACAGCAGTACCTGAGAGCAAACCAGTCTCAAATTCAAGTCTCATTCATTTTAAAATCAAAATAAGCTTTTCACAAACATCATTCAGCAACTTAAGGCTTTACTAGAATATGATTTAATTAAATTAACATTGGACCATGACTCTAATGATTTAATTAAATTAACAAAGGAACAATACCTCTAATAACTTAAGTTTGATATAAACACAAAGCCTTGGAACCAAGTCAAAAGACAATGACGAAAACTAATTAAATATTAATTCATATCATCCTTAATCTATAAATCAAAAACATAATAGACTTGCTTAATTAATTCCAGGTTATTAAGTAAAAACTTGATTCATTATTACTCTCAGGTTCTAACTGGTTACAGTCACCCATTAACCGGTGAGATTATGCAGAACCTGAGAGTAAACAGATCACATTTCAGTTCTACTTGTTTCCATATCTCAACTTTATTTCTTAGTAATCAACATACTATCATTTTCTCATATTTCTAAATTGGTTTGCAATTATAAATTCATTGAAACATAATTACATACCATCAAACTTAAAATCAAATGTTCATAAACTTAACATCATTTTAAAGTTTCAACATAACTCACAAACTTCCAATGTGTTTAACTGAAGCACAATTACAGCATGATAAGAAAATATCCAACAGGTTCAATTCCAAGTTATCAAATCTCCAACAAGTCATAATCTAACATACTTATATAGTCAAGGAATGGTTTTAACATTAAACCAAAGATAGTTCCTCCACTTTACCACTCATAATTTAACCAAGCTCATGAATTCCTTTCAATTAATTTCATCATTTAGTTTCAATACCTAAATTAATTTCCAAGTCATAAAAGACCATTACAATAAGCTTGATTAACTATTTTTCCCTCTCAGGTCCTAACCGGTTAGAGCAACCCGTTAACCGGTTAGACTCTGCAGTCTTGAGAGTAAAATGTAATGCTCACAAATTCATTTTGCTTCAAAACTTCCTTATCACTATAAACAACAATCACATATCATTTGCTCAATACTCTTAAACCATATATGAAGTAATTCATTTCATTTCAAGGCATAAATCATCCAACCATAATCAATCTTACTTAAGCATGTTCCTTACTTTAATTTTAGCAATAATCTCACAACCATAGTTAGCACAATCTTCATTAAGAGTTACAACTTAATACTAATTCAATTTAGTACCAATTCAGATTTATATCATAGTGGCCAAGTGGTTGTCTTGACCTCCATGTCATGCAACCATGTCTTGGTCCAATTCTCAAACATACACACATAAATCTCCACAATCAATAATCCTAGCAATATGAATGACTTCTCCCATACCTTGGAAAAATTAGAAAGCCCTTAGACAAGCTTTAAGACACCTAAAACAGCTGCAAGCAGCAACCAAACAGGAGCAACCAGAACTCAGCAAAACCAAAGGAAAACACAAGGGTTTTACAAGGTCACACACTCACAAAGCTCAAGCTATATGTGCAGCAACTAAGAGCAAGTCACTTGCACAAATTGAAATTGAATTTGGGCAGAGTTTTGGTACAGAAAATCGCAGGGAAAATTGAACAAGAATTCAAGAAGGAAGAACCCTATTTATAGATCAAGAAGATGAAGGTGAATGGAAGGGTAAGTCATCAACCAAGGACCCCCATCCTTCCCTCAGCCCTACACGCGTCCCTGACCTTCCATTAGGGTTCCACGTGTCCTGGGAAGTCTTAAGGAGGAAGGGTCATCGTGATTTCCAGCTCAAACCGCCTTAAAATTATGCAGATCCAGACGTACTAACCGGTTACTGGTTTTACTAACCGGTTAGTCACTGCTAAAATTCAGAAATTCCACCGTTGGATGTCAAGATAAAATCATTAGAAACCTTGTCTAAAAATTTGAGCACGATCCAACGGTTGATGAAAGAGATACAGCCCCATCTATACATGATATTTTACTAAAATCTCATTTTCCTAAATGATAATTCATTTTCCAATGAACTATTTTCATAAAATACTCTTATCTATGAAATTTCTTTATTAAAATAAATATTTTATTTATTTAACCTCTTTATAAAAATGAGGGATGTTACAGGGCCCACTTGGAACGACGAGGGATTATCCCAAGTGAAATTATGGATATGAAAATGAAATTTACACTTAGGGCGGTGGGCCCTATTGCGGGTTTAATGCGCATGCAAAGAAAAGGCCTTCCTCATGGCATATGGTTACCAAAGTGCAATGGTGCCCCTTACATCATTTTGGCTTGGATGACGGTGGGTCACCCAACTTATGTGGGATGGTGATCCCGACTTTTATTAAAAAAATGCGATAAGAGATAGATAATATGCCCCTCATGGTAGATCCTACAAGGTTTTTGGGATGTCTATTGGCGACAGTCCTACGATATTGTTCTATGGTATAACAAAAGTGTAACACTCTAATTTGATAACTTGAAAAAGAGTATATATTTTTTAATTTTTGATTGACACAATCCCCACAGCTTTTTCAAAGGTCAAGTAGGTAACAGATTCACTGTTTTGACACCTCTTAATCTTTGATAGTGAATGAAGGGAAACCATGACTGACTTATTCAAGTTTCAAAATAGAATGCTACACAAAGTGTACTCCATGGTGGCTCTAGACTTCTAAAGTCCCCGAGATTGCCCTCACTCTTTAAGGTGAGGACCCACCTCGCAAACTATTGAGAAGAGCTTGGCTACGCCTCCTAAAATAAGGTAGGACGCACCTCCAAAAGTCGTGCTCACGAGAAATGGTTCCCAATCCGAGTGGTACTTTCACACACTACAAGAGACCATACACATAGTAAGTCAAAGGTAGGGCAAAAGCACCTCTAAACTTAGGGTTTAAATAATAGTACCCGGGTATAGGGTTTCCGTGTGTGTAAAGATTCGTGTAAAAAACCTATTTCGGGGGCATACAAACCCTTTTTTTTTAAATAAAAAAACAAAAGAGATTACAATAAAGAATAAATATACAATTTAGCAACACAAAATATATATATATATATATATATATATACAATAAACAATTAATTAAAGGCAAACCAATTAGAAAAGAAAATAGGTCTATTAAAAATAATCAATCATTTAGGTCTGACTCTCTTATTTAGTTTTGTCCCCAGTGGAGTCGCCAGCTGTCGCGGCCGGGGTCCCGGGTCGCCCTCGGGGCTCGCCTACGAGTAGGGTCAATTGACCCAATGCGGAGTCGCCACCGCATTTTGTTATAAAAAAGCGGAAAAATTATTATTAATTAAAACGGATAAAGATTGGTCTCGAACTAGATAGATTTCAAGTTCGGGAGTCGGTTACGAGCCGGGGAAGGTATTAGCACCCCGTTCGCCCATTCGAAAATGGTACCTTTGATTGATTTTAATTAAAAAACCTAAATAATTGGTTTGCCAAAAAATATTTGTTTTTTATTGTTGTGCCTGACAAGGTGGCCCTTGGTCCTACGTACCCTCATAAAATGATGAATCAAGGCTACGTAGTTCTAAATTAATTTAGAGGAAATATGCACAAGACCTCAACATTTAGTCAAGGTAAGGTGGATTTCCAAAACGCATTAGAATTCTTAATTAATAAAAATTAATAAACTTTATAAAAAAAAAAATTGATCTATTTCATTTTAAAACCTAATAAAAAAAGTGTTTACCATGTTGAATACAAAGAGGAAAGCCCGAAAGATCCCTCCATTAAATGAGTGAGAAAAATCGGTTTGCCAAAGCATATCAAATAAAAATGAGATTTAATTATTAAAATTTATGATCCCAAATTATTTAATTTAAATTTAACAATTAAATTCATAACACATCCTAAAATACAAATACATTGATTGAAGGATAACATTAGAATCTAATAATATCAAACTTGTACTTTGATGCAAAAATATTTATTATTCGGCAATCAAAAAAGATTCATAAAATTAATAATTAATATCTCAATAATTGAAATATAAAAGACTACATTTTAAATTATTTTATTTAATTAATAATTAATTAAAAAAAGAATACATAATAATAAAAAAAACTAACTAAAAAATGAACCTTTGTAACAGCCCGATTTTCGTAACTCAAAAGTAACCAACTTTTATCCATTTATGTTGCAAAAATGAGGCAAATTTTTTTTTTATAAAACATTGTGGAAGTGTTCGAAAACGTTATTGAAAAGTTCTTGATGTCCTTCCACACTTTCTTCCGAAAACCGAGTTGTTACTAAAATCAAAACTTATTCATCTGGGTTTCCAAAAACATTTATCAAGGAATATGGTTTGGTTCCAATTCAAAATAGTTCTTTTCATTACAGCAAAAGGACATTTAACTTTTCTCACTAAGTTATATAAAAAGTAGGGCATGCTTCAGGACAAATTAAGTTACAGCGATAGTTCGTCACTTAGGTAATCCCTAACTCAAAACACTCACCACAAACATAAACTATAATCCTACTCTTAAACTTTCCTATTGAAGGCAAGTGGGTGTAGCTCCTTCTCCTTCTTGCGTCCTCTCCTCGCTCTCGAAGATGATGCCGCCCGCGCGGTTGTTTCCTCATTGTGATGGGACTCCGTTACCAATCTAGCCAATGCAGTATAATTCCTTTGCTTTTCATGCCGGGCCTTCTCCTCGTAGCTACAGAATCCTCGAACGGTGACTTGTCCTAAGTGCAGCTCCAAGTTAGCTCCACTCAGTTGATGTTCCGGATCTGGGATTATGATCTCCGTGTAGCCGATCCATGTCCAACCGCATGGGGTGTGTTTCCAGCCCCTTTCAAACTTATTCCACATGGTGACTTCCATGCAATACTCCATCTCCCGTTGAGATATCAGCCGCACCGATATGCCAACGAACAGGAGAGAGTAAGCGATCCGAACGACGTATCGCCGACGGTGTGGAATTACGGTAGGCAAGATAGTAGAACCATACAAACATACAATACAACATACAAGCACACACAACAATCAAGTATAACATTATCATTATTGTTTTGCATTATAATTATCATCATCATCATCCTTCTTATCATTTTCATTCTCTTATCAACCTACTTTTACTTCTTATGAATATCTTTTCCTTTCCTCTCATTTCCTTTTTACAACTATACTTCTCTTCTCATCCGGTATTTATCAATTCACAGTCTTTAATGATTGGGATACCCAAGATATCATCAAAATATCCATTTCATTCTCGGCTATCACTCATGTCTACATCTCCTCGGTCATCCACCCAACCTAGTCGGAAGCAAACAGGAGTACAAGATCTTTACCGTGCGGGCACGACAGGTGTCTCACAACAATTGGTCCCAGACCAGGAGGACTACAGCCTCAAATCATATCATATCAATTCATGTCATATAATCAAGGCGCACTGTCTCAACTCACAGTGGCAAACAAGATGCCCCACTCCAGTCCCTCTCACTGTTCTATATTTGCAATCTAGGCAGTATATTTCTAGTGGGCCCGCAGAACTCACCACGGCATTGGACCCAGTCCCTACCACGTTCGTATGCCACCTGTGGAGTTCGTTCTGCCTAGAAACATACTCTAGACTTCTTGACGTTTCACCGTCATCGTCCTCCCCTAATGCAATCTCCTCCTAAGTATCCGCAGATACTTATGGTTCCTTCCTCTCCACTACTTCGCACTCTCATAGCTCACCGCGTATGTCTTTTAAAGTCTTTTATCTTTTAAATTATCCTAAGGTCGGCCCATCCTTCGTGCATCCCTTCAATGAGTCCTGACCACTAACTTTGCACAATCTTTCTCTCATCATATCTCACATAGCACAGAGCTGGGATCACATCAGCAAACTCAAATCTCATTTCTCAAACTTTCTCAACATTCTCCATTTCTCGTAATCATTTCGTTTCAAAATCTTTTCTCAAAACAATCTTTTCAAAAACTATTTCAAAACACCATTTTATAACAAAATATCATTTCATAAACTTTTTCATAAAGTTCCCTCTCATAAATTTTATCAAAAATCTGGTTTTACCTCTTCTGAAAATCTCCTTTCAAAAACTTTCAAAAAAATTCTTTTTCTCAAGTTTCTAAAAATCTCTTTTCAAAAACTCTCATAAAATCTATTTCCAAAACTTTTCTGAAAATACTATTTATAAGGAATCTCTTTTCAAAAATGATGTTTATTAAAAGCAAGGTTTCACAAACATTTTTCCAAAGATAAGACTTTATAAAATCCTTTCAAAATTGATGTTTCATGTAAAATAACATTTCACAAATCTTTTCCAAAATTCTCTTTTCACAACCTTTCCAAAAATACACTTTCACAAATCTTGTCAAAAATTTCCTTTCGAAAACATTTTTCAAAAAATCCATTTTTACTGAGCGCTAATGGAGGAGCAAGCTCAACTCAACACTAGTCTCAGTCAAAAACAAAAACAAAGGAGCCCAGCTCCACTCAATTCGCATCACTCCTCCCCCAGCTCTGGCTCGTTCTCATCATTATCATTCACTGTTTCCCCAATCTCAATTCTTCTCTCTTTTAAATCAATCTCCAATCTTTTATCATTATTTCTTTTCTCCTCGTGTCTTTTACTTTACATTCTTACTCATTTCCTTTTATTCTTAGGACGTAACAGACGTCCATCAGCCATTTACTCATATTAATTAACAACAATAAATATTGTCAGGCATAATGAAATAAGGATATAAAAGCACACTAACAATCACACACTCATCACACAATAACAATGTGGTCTTTGTCACCTTCGTATAAGTGGCCACACACAACACAAACAATTGCCACTTATACTACTGACTCCGGACCACTTAGTTCCGATCTTTGAGATGATACGGAACGTCCTAATAAATCACCTAACTACCACGGTGTCTTAGGAAAGCTTCTCTCTCACCTGAGGTCCAGCGATTGATTGCGTACCGTCACCTCGGATCCTTTTGCTGCCGACTGCCCCAATCCCTCGTCTTTCAAATTCCTCGTACTAAATAAAATATGCTTACGTTATTAACTTGTATTACGAGAATCTTTTTCGTAACTTAAACACCTCTCATTCCTCGTCGGAAAAACTTAAAACATAACCGTTTTCTTTTCAAACAACTCTGATATTTATAATACTTTAAGTACATTCAAAATCCATTTTGAAAACATTTAGTAAAGTAATTTAAATCATTTATTTTAGTTGCTGGTCCGTTTTGGACAGCACCCAAATCAACTTCGAAGACACCGAAAAAATGTACCATTTTCGATCCGGCTTTTTCTTAAATCGACTACCACTTGAAAACTTTACTTTAAATCATATGAAAACGTTTTTAAATATAAAAAGCAAGTCCATGTAATTCTGGACAGCAAGGGTAGTTTTACAAAAATCACTTTTTAATAAAATATCGAAAACATCGTAAAAACATTTTTTTTTAAAGAACCCTTTAATTTAAAATTAACACTTCACCAAGCATATAACCAATTAAACAAACATCAAGGCAAGTATACAACTTCACAAATAGTTCATAACACAAACACTTAGGCATACATAAATTCACAAACCACATTGAACCAAAGATTTAAATCAAGCACAATTATTTCGTTTACTTTAAACAACTTCATTCTTTTCAAAAATCATCATGTGCATTTTATTTCATGCAATTAAACTCCCTAAATTTATTTACTCTATATGGCCGAATGACATCAAAGGAAATAATTCAAAGATCACAAATTTAAAGCACATAAATCAACTTAGTTTATTTCAAGCACTTAAATTCTATTTTCTTTTTCATGCAACAAAATCATTGACTCTTTCTTCTACTTTCAACCGTATGTACATACACACAAACATATATTCATTTAAGTACAAAACTCTTCCAAAATCATTTAATTCATTTATGTCCTTTATTTTTAAATCAAAAACCGGTTGTAGAATGAATATTCACAACACAATTTCAAACCATTTATTTTACATAATTCACAAAACATACTCATTGCTTTTAAGTCACTTCATTGAAAAAGGAATCCTAGTCTAGCTAGCATGCATGGCCGAACCCTACTTTGACAAAATAAGGTTTTTGGTTCACTTTGTCAACATGCAAAAACACAAGATTCTTAAATCAAAAGAAATTAATCATGCATGTGTCCTTTTTCATGAAAACAAAACATGATCTCTTGGTTTAATGCTAGGTCGAATACTTCATCACCAAAAATTAAGATAAATCTTCATCATGCATGAACATAGAACATAGATCATGACCAAATCACTTTTCAAAAGCTCATTTCCTTTGGTTCTTTTGTAAAACCGCGATAATCATTCAAGAAAATTAAATCTTTTTGGTTCAAAGATCACATGCAAAGTTCGAAATCAAAGCTTTTGTTTGAAAACCATATGTTTGATTCAAGATTAAAACTTTTCAAAAATCAAGTTCAAGGTTAAACATTTCAACACCTCAAATCAAATTTCATGAACATAAAATTAACATGCAACCAAGTAAATCAAATTAAAAAGCATCAAGACCTACACTTTTAATTAGGGCCGAATTGTAGAGCTCTTGATTTAGTGTTTTATAGGTTCATTTATCCTTAAAAATCCAAGATCAAGGCTTAAAGGGGACATGCAAGGGAAAATAAGAATCACAAAGCCACAGAACCAAACATGCAAGAGAAGATCAAGGCAATACATAAATTTTAAACACAACTTTAAACAAAACCGTGATAAAGAAGAACTACAAATAAGAGATCAAGACTTTCCAACACCAACATTCAAGATCAAAACATAAAAATAACATGCATGACACTTAGACCTCAAGATCATTCAAAAATAAATACATGCATCATGTAACATCCCTAATTTTAATCCCTAATATAATTATATATTTTAATGAATTAAATATTTGTTTCTTGAAATCAATCATTTAGTTGTTGGGTATTTCATAAAAATACATTATGTTAATTACGAAAGAGTATTTAATTATATTCAAACTTAATTCTTTTAAAGAAAAATTAACATATTAAAATAAAGCTAAATATTTTGAATACTTTACTTAACTTTTATATATTCAATAAGGAATTATGTTTAGTGTTTTTAAATATTTGACTTTATAACATTCGTAAAAATATATTCACTTATTTGAATTGATGACTAAATTCTATTTTTAAATGCTCTTAAAAATAATCACCCTCATTGAAGGATATACTTTTTATATTTTCCTTAATGTGGACATACCAATATTTAAGTGCTTCTTAAGTAATATCAATTATTAACTTTATGATATCCCTATATGTGATAGTATAATATTTAATTCTTGGTATTAGTTTCATTTTTTAAAAAAAAATAATAGTATTGATTTTTATTTACAAGAAAGAATAAATAAATAAATAAAAGTATATTTAAAAAAAAGAAAGGAAAGGGGGTCTGTGCGTGTGTGTTTGGTGTGTTAGGGTATGAAACCCTCTTCTTTGTGCCAATGGGGGGTTCCAGCCGCCACCCCCCTTCTCCCTCATAATTTCTTCTTCCTCTTCTACATTGAGTCTTCCTCCTCCCTCTGTTTCTCTCTCTCTTTTCCTTCTCAGGGCTCGCATTTCTCTCTCTCTGCTGCGGCCTCTCTCTTCGCCACCCAAGAAGACAGCCGCTGCCGCCGAGCCTGTGCCGTCGTCGCTCATGGCCTCTCTCTCACCGCGCGCACACCACGCGCGTTCTCCTTCTCACTCGCGACTTGCGACTTGCTGCCTCCGGGGTCGCGATCCGTTGCATCACAGCCACCATGGAACCACCGCCACTGTGAGAAGACCGTGAGCCAACAACCGCCGCTGTTAATTGGAGCAGCCACGATCTTCTCTCTCTCCTTGGGTTTCTAGCGCCACCACCATGGATGAAAGCTACGAACCACCTAGCCTAGGACTGAACTGCTGGTTCGTGCACTTTCCACCGTCACCGTGACCGACTCCGTTGATGTGCTTCAAACCTGATGCGGGTGGAGTCTCGGATTTTAAACGGCTTGATTGACTCTACTGCTTCAAAAATCAGATTCGAGGGTAAATCCCTATCACCTTTTTAATTGCTCTTCGTTATATGTTAATAATAATTTGATTATACTAACGGTATTAGCATTAATAACAAAGATTTAGTGTTAAAATATTTTTGGAAAAAAAAAGTAATATGCAGTTTAGTATTGATTTTCAGTTACATAGTTATTTATAATGATTTTAATTAGTTACTCTGACTTGGGATAATATTGGATTAACCGTTATGTCGAATGATGAATTTTAAAGAGTATTTTTGTGAAAGGTGCTGGGTTCCTAAGTAAGTGAGCTGTCGTTTAGTTTGGTTGAGTTGTCCCTGAACTAAATGATATCTCAGTTAATTAGAAATCTGATATATACGACATAACGTTAATTCGAGTCAAAACGTTGAGCATTGAATGGGAGTGTATTATTGGGACTTTTGAGATCTGTTTAGACTTATTTTTGAACAAAGAACGCTCTCTTTCAATCCGAAATTAATGGTGTCAAGTCACGACATTTGATTTTCTGACTTGAAGCTAAAACTACTTAACTTTTATGTATTTTTGACTATTATGTTGGTATTGAAAGTTAATATATTTTCAAGAAAAAGCTTTATTTAAGGGACTATGGTTCTAATTTTATTTGACTTTGATTCATGAATTTTAATTAAAGGTTTTCGAAATTAACTTGTTTGATTTTCAAGTTAAAGCCCCTTTTCGTAAAACGCATTATATTGATGATATTTAATTCGTATGACATGGTTAGACGATGAAGGATTTTAGGAACCGCTGTGATGCGAACAACAAACCGCGTAGCGTCGTGAGCCGGAACAGGATAGCCCCATCGTGCCTCGAAACAGGTTTTGGTAGAACCCTTGAGGTAAGGGGTGTTTTACCTTGCTTTAGAGAGTCCTTTCTAATTAGTTATAATACTTGCTAAGAATATATGGGTATGCTTGTGATTGAATCTCAGGGTAATTAATCGAAACTAAGAGTAAAGGATAAAAATAAATAAAAGAAAATCTAATTGGATAGCGTGATTTGAAATGTGTTTTAAGTGCAAATTGTAAATATGCTAATTAAAGATAAAAAGGGGAAATTGAATTACAATAGAATATGTGCAATCAATTATGTGTTATGGTGTGATGTGGATAACTGTAAACATTTCAAATGCTTGAATGACTAATTGAATTGTATGTATTGTGATAGTTATGCATGGGTAACTGTAATTATGTGTAAATTGTATGTATACATGTTAAGTGATAATGCATGTGTTTGAATAATGTATGTTGTGGTGGTATGAGGTACCTTCCTGTGTGGAGGTGAAGTACCATCAGGCCAAATCGTATGAGGTACCTTCCGGTGTGGAGGTGAAGTACAACGGTATGAGGTACCTTCCGGTGTGGAGGTGAAGTACCCAATGGCCAATTTGTATGAGGTACCTTCCAGTGTGGAGGTGAAGTACAATGGTATGAGGTACCTTCCGGTGGGGAGGTGAAGTACCCATAGGCCCAATCGTATGAGGTACCTTCCGGTGTGGAGGTGAAGTACAAGGCTAAGAGATATATCTTACAAATGAAATGGAAAATGAATTATAATAATGATAAAGAACTTGAAATGATTTTTTAGGATTATCTGCAAAAGACTAAATAATTATGAAGTACAATGGTATGAGTTACATCTGAAAAATGAAATAGAAATATAAATGGAATTGTATGTTGGGAAATTAGAACGTGAAAGGTAAATGAAGAAGAGAATGTGAAATATAAAAGTAAATAAGTGATGTCTTTGGAATAGGTGAAATTTTGTAATTAGATGATAACTGATCATGTGTGTGAGAGGTGTGTGAGAGGGTTATACACTAGATAGTTGATAGGAGGATGAGATTAATGAGACAAATATGGAAAAGCTAATATGGACATAATTAACAAGAGATGAAGAAATGAGATTATAGTGTGTGTTTGAGCATGCTGGTTTGACTAAATGAAAATATTTGTGTTATGTGCTAATTGTGTTTGACTTGGTAGATCATTATGTCTAGTTAGAAACTACTTTCTATTTCATGTGTAAAGCTCACCCTTGCAACCATTTTTACCGGTTCAAAGTTTGAGCAAACACAGTTTCAGGCCGAGCAGGAATGGCACTCCACCACGTGGAGTGCTCGATCGTTATTTTATGAGTGGACTGTAATTTAATTATGTGAAGAACTGTTATTTTTATAATTTAGAATATGTAATAGTTATGTGCCCTGAAGTGTACTAATTTGGGCTTTAGGTTTGATCTGGCTATTTTGCTATTGTGTGTTATATTTTTAAATAATTCTGGACTGACAGGTATAAACAGGAAATTTTGGGAAAAGTCCGAAAAACAAAGGAAACTCTGCCGGATTTTCGTCGGAATTTTCAAGTCCATATTTTTATAAATCTTAAATTAACTAAATTATTGTGAGAGTGTTACACGTCACAAAATTAAACAAATTCCATTAGAGAGTCCTTTTCAACACAAAATGATTCAATTAAAACTCTCTCTACCTTAAATTAAAATTCCTAACTTAAATCTTCAAGTCTCCCCTTCTCCTTTTGGAGTTTGCTTCGGCCTCCTTTCCTTTGGGGGTTGATGGGTGATTTTCTTCTTAGGTTTTGATGAAGGATGTGGGTGGAAGAAGGAATCAAAGGTATTAGGTCATAGAGTTTAGGGTTTTCTTTTCATTCTTTCTCTTCTCTCCTCTCTCACGGCTTTACTCTCTTTCTCTCTATGTCTTCAAGAGCTTGATGGTGCTCTTGGGACTAAGCGTGTTGGTGGAAGAAATGAGATGAAGAAGGGAATAAACTAACTAGCCAACCTCACTCACTCACACACACACGGTGTATATAGGCCAAGGTAAGGGTATGAAAATTTCCTCTTCTAGCCTCGGTTCAAGGTGTGAGCTTAAGGGCAAATAGGTCTAGCCAAATTGTTGCATGGGAAGGGTCATATCATGGGGGAGACAAGGTGGATAAAAAGTCTCACCACCATCATTACACTCACCACCCTAATTTCCTACTTGTTTTCCATTTATATTTCACTTTATTAAGGCTTAAGAAAATAAGTCCTACTTGGTTCCCTTGGACTCTCTCTCTCGGCCGAACATGCATGGAAGGGAAAATGGAATTTCCTTTCATTTGGATTAAGGGAAAATAATTCAAACATATACAATTATATCATGGAATTTCTTAAAATTTTAATGTATACATCTAACACCTAATTAAGCATACATGTAACACCCTAGGATATTATCATGCATCATACACATACACATATATATATATATGCATTATATTTTTATTTCTTAATCATATAGTTACCAAGTTTACATAATACTTCAAACATTTTCAAGGATTCACATTGTCATCACCATATATCAAACACGTATCAACCAATCACATAAATTCAGAAGACAAATCACCATATATTAACATGTCTTCTTGCTTGACATGTATCCAGACCATCCTGGGTCATCTTGCAAAAACCATGAGACTCACTCTTGAGTGCTTCCTGTTTCTTCTTCTCACTTTCACTCTCTTCAAGCTTCAAGCATCTCAGATGCATAGGTGAGAATTCGCCAAGTCGTAGAAACCTAAAATAATTCAATGCCTACCGGTAAATAGTCATCTACGTATCCTCTTTTCAGCCTTGGATACCGGTCGGGAACCTGCGTACTCTATTCCGAACAACAAACGAGCATGCCCCCTAGCATGGATATAATCAAGTATGTCAATGCTAAGTGGGGGAGGATTTCAATCCAAGGGATGGGAGATGGAACTTTAATAATAAGAAAACTGACGATCCTGTGTAGATAGGGATATTTCGTGGTGCCTGAAGACAGATGTTGAAATGGGCATGGCCCTAACCACATGTGGAGCGGAAATTAAAAACCAAAGGGGAGTGAAAACCGTGGTCAGAAGCTTACCAATGGGATGGTTCTCCATTTGAAGGAATTGAACGGAATTTCGGGGACGAAATTCTAATAAGTGGGGGAGAATTGTAACATCCCTAATTTAATTCCAAGCAATAATTAATGAATTAATAGAATCCAAGTGGATGGAATGGGTAGATTAATTGCTTAAAGAATTTTGGGAGCAAGGTGAGTAGTAATTATAAGTATTAGGGGTTGTGTAGGAGACATTGGTAGCAAGGGGCAAAATTATCTAAGCGAAATCGGGAGTTAAATCGGTGTTTTAAATGTTGGAAATCAGCCAAAAAGAGAAAATTAGGAATTTATTATAGGATGTTAAGAAACTAAATTCCACCGTTGGATATGAAGTTTAAGGGGTTAAGAAGCTTGTCTAAAAATTTGGGCCCGATCCGACGGTTAACAAAGAAGTTATGGCGAATCGAAGTCTGTGATCATTGTTGCACGCCCAGGCCCACCGGTGCACACCCAGGCGCACCAGGGTGCATCAGAAGCACCAACTCAGGTGCTTGTGCGCTCAGGCGCACATAAATCGCGCCCAGGCGCGCGACGCAGGTCTGATACGCACCAACACCATAAAATGGTGCGCCAGCCCCCATACCTCCGCCCCATTCTCCCTCCCTCACCCAAAATCACCCCCAACACCTCCAACCACCCCTAGAGCCACCCAAGGCCACCACCTCCCTCCTTGCTCTTCCTCCTCCCCATAGATCCACTCCCTATACTCCCTCTTAATCTCTTTCTCTCTCACCTCCATGAACCATCCTCTCTCTCACCTAGGGCTTTGCTTTCTCTCTCCTCCAACCACCACCATACCCACCACCACTCACCACCTCTCACCACCACCACTATGAGCAACCCTTCCCCTCTCTTTCCCCTATTGATTTGAGTTCTCTCTCTCTCCCTCTTCCCTCTATTCGGTTTCTCTCTCCTTGCCACCATAACCCACCGCCGCCAAGAGCCACCACCGCCACTTCACCGGCCACCACAACCACCATGAGCCGCCACCACCACTGTCCCGATCCATCACCATACCCATAAACCCCTCCCTTTTCCATTATCTCTCTCACCGTGAACCCTCTCTCTCCTCTCGGTGTCGAAGAGCAACACCGTCACCGTGATCAAGATCGATTGTCCCCACCGTGCTTGGAATCGAAGATTGGGGAAGCTTGGGATCAAGTTGGAGCCGAGCTAAAGCGTGGGTCGGGGAGTAAAGCGCCAGATTAAGGTTACCCCTCACTATCACCGATTGAGGTAAGGGGTTTCATTACCGGTCCTTAAGGGGTGTATTTCTGGGTAGTTATATCTATCGCTAGGACCGGGGGAAATGTTGATTGCTAATGAACCTTAGGGTAACCCGCTAATAATGAAGAAAAATGGATGGAGTAAATAAGGGAACCAAATAGTGATGAATAAAAAGGTAAGTAACAGAATAACTAATTAATTAGATTGGTAGGGTGTGGCAAAAGAATAGAAATGGTGAATAGGGAAATAAATTTAGAAATGAACAAATGGGAGTAAAGAGAATTAAAGTATAATTGTATGTGGTAAAATCAGGTAAAAGTTAAACGGAATTGGTAGACAAAATAATGACAAATAATATGGACAATTAATATTGGATAAATATGGTGATGTATCGTAGGCCTTCGATTTGGGGGAGACGATACATCGTAAAATTGGGGTTGTATTGTAGGCCTTCGATTTGGGGGAGACAATACAAAGAAACTGGGGCGATGTATGTAGGCCTTCGATTTGGTGGAGACATACATCGTCGATGGTGTATGTATGTAGGCCTTCGATTTGGTGGAGACATACATACACCATAAATAAAAAGGAAAAGGAAATAAAAATGGTAAATGTCACAGGTGGTTGTATTGACCCTATGGCAAGGCACAGGTGGTTGCATTGACCCTGTGGCCTGATAAATGGTAAATGTCACAGGTGGTTGTATTGACCCTGTGGTGCGGCGCAGGTGGTTGTATTGACCCTGTGGCACGGCGCAGGTGGTTGTATTGACCCTGTGGCCAAATAATAAAGAGGTAAAACGGTAATGGAAAAGCGATGTATGTAGGCCTTCGATTTGGTGGAGACATACATCGTGATTGGTGTATGTATGTAGGCCTTTGATTTGGTGGAGACATACATACACCCTAAATAAAAAGGAAAAAGGAAAGGATAATGGATAAAATAAGGTAAACGGTAAAGGAAAAGCGATGTATGTAGGCCTTCGATTTGGTGGAGACATACATCGTGATTGGTGTATGTATGTAGGCCTTCGATTTGGTGGAGACATACATACACCGTAAATAAAAGGAAATGAATAAGGGAAACAGGGAATAAAATTGGATAAGATAATGGTAATGGAAAAGCGATGTATGTAGGCCTTCGATTTGGTGGAGACATACATTGTGATTGGTGTATGTATGCAGGCCTTCGATTTGGTGGAGACATACATACACCGTAAATAAAAGGGAAAAGAATAAGGAAAAAGGTAAGGGGATATAACGGGATTTATTTGGAAACGGGGAAAATAATTGAAAAGGAAAAATGGATAATAGAGTGGACATTGAGAAATGAAATAAGAAGGTAAACAATGGAATTGATATAGGAATTAGAGGAAATAAATAAGGAGAATAATTATGGAAATGCTAGACATAAACGAATAATGGAATGAAAACGGATAAAGGATGAAAATAAGAGGAAGGGAAAGGAAGAGCATGAATTAAGTAGTATAGCATAGGCTTGAATGGTCTTGGTGTGTCGTATATATCTGCTTAGAAATCTCTCTTTTAAGTTCTGTGTGATGCTTCCCCTGTGTGGTTAATATTTTTCAGGTACACAAGTGGAGCATACACCAGTGCTGGCCGAGCAGGATTTTAAGTTCCACTACGTGGAATGTATTTTACATATTTTGAGTGGATAATTACTTTTTGTAAATTATATATGAATTAGTAGTTTGCCCTGAAATTGCATTAATCGGGCGTTAGGATCTGTTACAACTTTTAAACTGTTGTGGTTTATGTTTTTAAACAATTCTGGACTGACAGGTTTTTACAAGAAAATTTTTGGGAAGTCCGGAAAACAGAGGAAACTCTGCCGGATTTTCGTAAAACCTTTTAAAGAAATTTAAGTGTTAAAAAGAAATTTTCAAACTCCGATTTTAATAAAACCTAAAATTATCTAATAAATGTGAGAGTGTTACAGAATTCCCAAGAAGGAGCTCTCTTGAATAAACAAAATGAAAAACATATTGACTTCTCTATTGATGATACAACTTTTGTTTGTGATGTTAAACCTATGGTATTAAGGGAGTCAGTGGGACCTTTAAAAAGAAGAACTGAAGTTGGGTTGGTTTTAAGTAGCCCCATGTTAACCTCTCCTGACTGGGTGGAACCTCCTCTAGAAGAACCCAAGAAAATCAATACTTACAAAGTAGCATCTTCTACTGTTTCTTCATATCAGATTGAGAAGAAATGTTTGAAGAATGCTCAAACCTTGGAGAAACAAATTAAGTGCAACATTTGTCTGTTTGAAAAAAGAAGGGAACCCCCAGACCAAAATATGACAAGACCAACTTATGAGGACATGAATTTTTGTGTGATGCCACGTTTAAGTGGAGAAGCACAAAAATCTGGCCACCATCATTTGCGGTTTGTAAACCAAATTAAATTTTCTGTTGCATTAATTGTTATTAACAAATTGTTTGTCACAGATCACTCACAGGATTTGAGGTCAAATCCTCCCCAAGAGGGAGGGAATGATGGAGGTCAGCCTGAGGAACCATGGAATCAAAAGGAAGCAAGGTTAGAAGTTACAATTATTGCAAGGTTGGCTGGGAAGAAGAAAGGAATTACTTGATTTTGGACTTATTTTAAGTTGAACTTATGAACTTGTAAATTTAGTTTGTGTTTTGTTTATTTTTTTAAGGGATGTAATAATGGCCCTTGTGCCAAGTAGATTGAACTTTTTACATAGTTTTTAATCAGTTAGTTTAATGTTTAGATTTTCTTAAGTTGTAATCTTTCCAAGACAAGCAAGTTCACAAACAGGAAGGAGCAAGAGAAGACATGAAGATCCACCAAGAGAAATGGGATTCGGCCAAGCAATGAAGGAATCAAGTGGTTAATGTTCACAATTAAGAGGAAGAATTCATTCTTGAGTTATTACCTCTTTGATGCATACATCCACTAATTAATTTCAAGGAGTTACAAATTCAAGCCATGAGTTATTTGTGTAACACCCCTAATTTTCGTCTCCCGGATACTAAGAAAAAAAATAATAAAAGTTTTATTATTAATTTATATAAATTTCCAAGTTTATGTTTTGTATTTAATTAGCCTGAAATATAAAAATATGTTGAAATATAAAAATATGTTGAAATATTTTTATATGGCAAATAAATGCAAAAAATAAGGATATTGCATTTTAGTCCCTGAAATAGGACCTAAATGTAATATTGAAAAAGTTCTTGGAGGGAAAGATTTAAAAATATTAATTTTTAAATTTTGTACTAATCTAACCGGTTAGTAATGCCCTGTAACCGGTTAGACGATGAACCCAGAAACTGGGTTAGTGGATTTTGATGAGTAATCACTTGGTTAATTCGTTTAATCGCCACGAGTACAGCTCTAATGCAGTGGAATACGCGTGTCTCCGTGCATGGCACGCGAATTTGCCTATAAATTGCTTGATTTCTGAAGGATTGGGGGTTGATTCATCTGAGTTTGGTGTTGAGAGGATGATTTAGGGTTTCCATTTAGCTGGAAGCAATTCTTCTTCTTCTTTGAGAGTTAGAGAGTGAGAGATACACTTCTAGAAAGCTTAAATCAAGGGCTTTCCATTGATATAGAGTTTGTGAGCCAAGAGTGATTGTGGAGGGAGAAATTGATCCTAGAAGTTGAAGTTGGAATAGCTGGATTCTGAGTTTTCTGATTTGGGAAGCCTGGTTTGAGGCTGGATTTTGAACTTAGGATTTGTGAGGAGATTGTGGATTTTCTTCAAGTTTAGAAGTTATACTCATCAAAAACAACTTAGAGGTATAGGAGAAGTCTACCTTATACTAGATTTAGACTAAAAATCAAGTGATTTAGGATTTGAGTCAACAAAGACTCAAAAAGGACATTATGTGTTTAAAGCACAAAGGCTTGGAGGCCAAATTCTAGCTCAATGTTGTTTTGAGCAACTTTATGTTAATGCATGCAATTGATATTGATACTTGAATCTGGATCTAAATGTTTATTTTAAGTTTTGTTGTGTTGAATTGTGTTTATGTTGATTTTTATGCAATTTGATACAAGAAACTTATTGCATGCAAATTGAATATATTTCTGTGGTGAAATATATTTGTTTAAGGTATATGAACCCTGATAAATGTTGAAATTTGGTTAGATTTAAGAAATGAAAAGATTGTTTTGTCAAACCTCTTGTTTTATTGGACTGACTGCATAATCTAACCGGTTACTCGATATTTGTAACCGGTTAGACACTGTAAAATTTCAAAAGAAAATACATTTATAAAAATCAGTCCTGTGGTCACATTAATTCCACTCAAATCTAGACTTTAATTTCATTGGAAACAATCTGAAAATGAGTTGATAATACTGTTTTGGTTCAGATTGAAGGGTAAGGGTTAATACCTTAATTTAATGAGATAATTTCAAGAGGAAATTATGCTCATTTGGAAATAGAGTGTGATTTTGAGGTGTAAAATGTGAGACCCGCAATTTTATCCAATTTAATTAAATTATATTTTTGCTTTATTTTATTTGGTAGTATTTATTTTAGGGATAATTTAATGAAAATTGTTATAGTGAACCATTGATTATATTCTTGGATTGTATATTTAATTGTTTGAGCTATGTATGTATAATATACATGTCTATATATACGTGGAAAATATACATAAATATATATATGATTGTATGTGATACATTTGAAATATATTCTTGGTATGAAAATATTTTATAAGGTTATTGAATGATATTTTATTTAAAATATGAGAGGATTTTTTGAAGAAGTATATATATAGTAATATAACTTCAAAAATTCATATCTTTTTAACCGTAAATCAGAAAATTACAAATTATATGTCCAAACGATCGTATTGAAATGTAGAATTTGAATTTATAAAAATCAGCTTTTCTTATGATGTTTTCGAAACTTTATCTGTGTTACAGTATCTATACGAATTTATAGAGTCAAAACTTAAGGAATTAATTATTAGATCAAAGAGAGATGAATTCAAGTGAGTAAATGCAAACTCATTTCCCCATATTGACCAGCTATGCACCGTCCAAATGAAAAGACCAAGAGGGAGATATTTTCTTAATCTAACATGTGATACATGTATGAGAATTTAATGACATAGGAAGTGGAAAAATGCTTTAATTGATTGTGCATGTTACAAGACTTCATTTAGTATGGAATTTAAATTTGTTGACCACATACTACTCTCTTTGGCCGTGAATCTCCTACTAATTTAGGGGAAGATTAGCTTTTTCCTAAGCCTATAAATATAGACCTTCAATCCTTGATGCATTCATATATTTATTTTTTCTTTCACACAACATACACTTAGAAAAAAAAATATAGAACCTTAAGAAGAAGAAAGAGAGGGGCATGGCATAGAAAAAGGGAAGGAGAAACATTTTGCTCACTTGAAGTTCATTTCTTTGCTAAGGAGAAGAGGTAATTCTAAAAACAAAAGTCTTATTTTAATTTTATTTCATAAAAATATAAGCTTTCTTATCTTCTTTTCATGGCTATGGAATTCACAAAGTTAAATCTCTAAATTCTTCTTTGATATAGTATTATAAAATGGAAAAGTAAATTATTATATGTGTGTATAAATATGATTTTGTTGGCCAAATGAAAAAGGATTAAAAAGGGACAAAAAATTGTTTAAAGAGAAGTGGGTCTCCCCTTTTTAATCTATAATGGCCGAATATTTTATTAGGAGTAAGGAAGTAGTATTTGAAATTTTAATTGATAGTAGTTTATTGTTTTATGAGAATATGTGCTTTAGAAATTGGTTATTTTGTTTGTGAATATGAGTTTAGGATAATAGTATAGTCATAAAATAATAGTATGAGATGATGAAATAATTTTCAATTTGAAGTTATTTTCCAAAAATAAATTACTGAAATGAAATGCTTGCTTATGTGCGTTCCTTCACTGCTTTATGTTGAAGTATGTTGCTGCATGTTGTTATAGTTGACCATAATGAAGATTTGTACTATTGTAGTTGCTATATAGTATTGTTATTGGCTGTGATGATGAGATCTTGATTTCATGTTATTTTTATCAATGCATTATGCTGTTTTGATGCTTAAAAAAAAATAAAATAAAGTCTTGATGGTATTAGGTGCCTTTATGTTAGAACCGAAACTAATTTTTGAAGAAAAGGAGTTGATAAGTCTTGTTTTAATTTGACTGATGTTGCATGTTACCTTTACTGAATTAGGACGCTATTTTTGAGAATTAAAAATGAAACTTTGATTAAAAGGGTGCTCTAATGTATGAACCAAATTGAGTTTTGGAAAGTGACAAGTCCTTCTTTTAATTGGTTACTGTCCAAAAATTATTTTCGCTCAAAAAGTGTTTATTTTTAATTAACTCAGTGTTTAGATTAATTGTTTTAAAGTTATGAGATTATGTGAATATGTTATATATGCTTATAAATTGTTATTGTTGTTTTTATTTTTATTTTTTTAATTAGGGCCGAACCTAATATTAGAGGAAAGAATAATTTTTGTTAATTTCTCCTAATTGTCTAAGTAATTATATGATGAATATATTATGTTTATTGATGTGTATGCATGAAAAAATTACGTAATTTTATAGAAAATAAATATAAATCTGAAAAATAATTTTTTTCTGGAAAATAATATTTTATTGGACTGTGGATCCCAAATGATTATTTTTTAGGGTGTTAGTGATACCTTGTTTGTATGTGCAAATATAATGTAGAAACAAATAGAAATGAGTATTTTTGATTGATTAAAGTAATTCAAATAAAAATACGAGGTTGCTGTCCAGAATTTAGAATGTATGAAAAAGTAATATTTTATTAGAAATAATAGTATTTTAAAGTCTTTTGGATAAGTAGAAATTGTGTATGAGTGTTCTGGATTGTTTTACTTGAACTTCTTGAATTAATGCAACTTTTTTAGTGGCATGCAATTATTTATTTAGTTTAAATTTTAGTCATTTTTTTATAGTAGAAATTGTAATAAGAATTTAGGAAAAAAACGGTATGTGTTTTCGACTTTCTGTTTATGAGAAAATGAATTTTAAAGAATGCTTACGTATGCTGTCCAAAAATCTAAAATGTGTGGCATCAATAGTAGAAATTGTTTTTAAATAAATTAATATGTAAATTTCATGCTAAGATTTCTAGTATAAGTGTTTAGAAGTAAAAATGAATTATAAAAGTAACTTTGTAAATGTATGTCTTAATGCTCTAGTTGTTTACTAAATTATTGTCTTACTGGTGCTTGTATGATAATTATGGAATGTCTTGATAAAGTGAATGAAGTTATGTTTTAGAATGATTGTGATGTGTTAGGTGTTTTTGGTAAATGTTAAAATTGATTTTTAAAGAAGGTGTTTCTGGGCTGTCCAAATGATTAAAAAGGTTGTATCAAGTTTAAGTTGTTTGTTTTATGTTAATCCTTGAGCGGTAGTTGTTATTGATTTTCAGAGTTAATGAAAAGTATGAAATAATCTTTTTTTTGATTTAATAATTAGTTCTAAAAATTTCCATTGACGTTTTAAAGGTTTTGATTCTGTAAAGTATGATTTGTTTTAAGTATTGGAAGTTTTGGTTCAAAGTCTTCTTGATTTCTAAAAGTGATAAAGGAAATTGTTGTTAAGGATATGTGGCTTGTGGTTTGCTTAATTGTAATTGAGTAGTTATTTATGAAATTATTTTGTAAATATTATTTGGTAAAAGCTTTCGTTCGGATTTGGGGTGACGTGACTTCAAAGCAAGAGGACACTAATTTTGTAGCTTCAACTCAAGGTGAGAGAGAAGCCTTCTTAAGAGTTAGTGGCATGTAGTGTAATATTAGGACGTTCCGTATCATTTCAAAGGTCGGAACTAGGGATCTATCGGGTGAATAGTAGAACGGCAATTGTGTGTGTATGTCCCTCGCCGTTCCTACGAAAACACGATCCCTTTATAATGATTGTATATGTTATGGATTCTGATTTATCATGATGTTGGCTTTATTATTATGAGGTATATATATTGTTGAATGCATAATGATAACATGTCTGGCGTATATGTTAAAAATCTGGTTATTGGAAGTTAATGAGTTTATATGATGTTATGGTGGATAATTTTTGGGAATTGATCAAAGGCTTTATGGTTTAAGGAATTATTATGGAACCTTTACAATGGTGTAGGAAAGTTATGATACTACCCCCGGATAGCATTGTCATGATGACATGCTTGATCTTTAAGTGTTGAATTCCCTGTGACCTGGAAGTGTCCATGAGAAGCTAATCCCTTAGAGGTCGAGGCCCGTTAGAAGTAAGGTTTAGAATGGGTCGACCACAACTAGGAATGTTAAACTTTGCAAAAACTCTCCGATAACTTAAAAGACATAGGAACCCTTTATTTTAAACCTTGCGTTGAGAGTGAAGTAGTGGAGAGGAAAGACACCCTGTTTATCTACGGATACTCAGGTATGCTTGGAGATAGGAGTTCTTCAAGTGATGATTGCAATAGGGGAGGGCAAGGACGGTGAAACGTCAAGAAGCCTCAAGTACTTATCTAGGCAGGACGGGACTACAATGACAAGGTTCACGCAGGATTCTGGGCTTTCGTCGTAGCGAGGACTGCAGGCCAACTGGAGATAGTGTTGTCGCCCCCTTGAGCAAATCATAGATGGTGAGAGGGAACCTGAACGGGGCTAGAAGTTCGGTAAGGGTTGGGTTTTTGGAAACTTTTATGAAATGAATCTTGTTGACAGCCGGTGTTGGTCACATGAATTTTTATATCTTATTGACCACTGGTGATGGTATAGCCTTTTTCGTTTACCGACTTCGATGCCAGTGTGGCTAAGGTTCCTGTGCGTCCCATCTGCTTTCCGAACTAGGATATGGTTGGACTTATGGAGGAGATGTAGCGTGTGTGATATCCATACCTTGCACCTCGGTAATGGTACCCCCTTTTTGATTTACCGATGGTATGAAATTTAGAGATTAAAGATAACTTAACGGCTATGATTTTTAAGAGGTATAACATTTAGTGGGAAAAGATTTTATGGTAACAAATGCAATAAAGTAATGGTAATAATGATGTACATGTTTGTGTGGTCTTAATATTCCCCTATGGTAAGCCCACGCCGTCGACGATAATATCGTTCGAAAGTGCTTACTCTCTCTATTTCCCTTTCCTGTGGGCATTGGGAACAATGTCTACAGATGGCAGATCAAGGAGTGGTAGCTTAAGACAGGAAGAGGATCATGGGATGACGCACACACAAGGAGGAAGCAGAAGCGGCAATCGAGGAATCTTCTAGACATTTGTGATGGGAGATAGCAATGAAGACTTGTAGTATAAGATAGGATAGTCTTTGCTTTGTATCCTATCTTAAGGTGATTAGGACATGATTAATCTGTCCCGTATGTAACCCCAGTTGTAATATGGATTATTTTAAATGGAATAAAAGAAGTTCTTTTTGATTATGTATGAAGTTAATTTAAATAATTAAATGTTTTCTGCAAATTAACCATCGAATAATTTTGGCATCACGAAAAGGAGCTTTTTGGAAAAGTGTTAGTGACATCTCTTTTTGGAAAGGAATTTTATATTGCGAGTTATGAACCAAATATTGAAAACCAAATGAATCAAATTGTTTTATGAAAACCATTTTGTAAAAGAATTAAAATGAAATGGTTTGGTAATGTTTATTTAAAAAAAAATGGCGCAAATTTTTAGTGAAATTTCTATTTCCAAATCGGGGTGTTACATAAAACAATGTTAAAACTTGTTTATGGATTGGGTAGAAAATTCAAGAAAAAGGGTTTTTCTGAATTTCAATGGTAAACGGTTCAGGTCTGTAATTCTAACCGGTTAGCCTGAAATTGTAACCGGTTAGTACCTGAATTTGAAAAATAAAAAGTTAAGTTTTTGAGTACCATTGGTTATGTTTTCCCAATCTAAGACTAATGGCATGTTTTTGAGAAAATTCAAGGGAGAATTTTGTGCCAAAGATTATGCCTCAAATTAATCATTCAAAAGAGAAATTGGAATATTTCTAAATCACAGTAATTAATGTAAAGATAAAACCAACCTTGATGTTTGTGCATCCATATAGAATGGAAGTTTGGTTGGTAGGAAAGTTTATCATATTCTGGGAATGTGAGGAGGGTAATCCGGGAGTACCAAATTGTAACCTACTTGATGACACATTCTGGGAATGTGGCCAGTGTCCGGGACCTGGTTTTTATGCGTTCTGGGAACGTGTTGCACACTCCGGGAGTTATGCTTATTATCTAAGTATGGTTTGACATTACGTTCTGGGAACGAATGTCAGTGTTCCGGGAACACAAGGGTGTATTGGATGGACATCCAAGATGGACTTTTAGATGTAACACCCCGATTTGGCAACTTGAAAACCACAACTGTTTATAGTGAAAATTTGGGCAAATTTTTTTTTTTAAAACAAGTGTTATACAAGATGAGAACATGTATATCTTCAAAACACAGTTACAATTTAAAACTCATGTTCTCACATTGCATAAACCTTTCAAGTTCCAAACCGAGATGTCACAAGACACCGCACCTTGAAACTTGCTTTTCAAACACTTCTTTTCAAATTAACAGCCCATTCATCTTATTTTCAAAACATAGATACTGGAAATGAACTTAGTTGGGGTTACAGCACGATAGAGCCAGGATTCTAAGTAACTTGCATTGGAATTACAAAACTCTGAAAGGGAATTACCTAACCACTAGTCGTATACCCGAATGCTTCCGCTGCGCTACTCTGATTCTTGGTAAGTCACATCCTCGGGTTACCAGCAGCATCATCCTCATCAGCCTCCTTAGCAATACCTTCCATGGTCGCTTCTCGTGCTTTCATCTCCTCCTCATAACGAGCCAGCAGTCTCTTCATGATTTCCTTTCGATTCCGTTTCATCTCAATATAAACTATGACACAGCCAGTCATAGTTATATTGTCTCCCTTTAAAGGAGATGCTCCTATCTCCCGAATGAGCTGGAACTTCACTATGTTTTCCATCTAAAGACCATATAGAAATTTTCCCAATACAAAACAGATGTACGAGAGAGTGAGCTACCCAAAACATGTAATGTCGACTATGTGGATTTATGATAGGCAATTATTAAGATAAAGCAATAAATGGCAAACAAAACATATAAACAAACATCATCATCATCATATAAACATCATATTATCCTTACTTCTCATTCTCATTCAATACATAATACCATTACTATATCATTCTGTTTCAATCTTTAAATTTATTAAGTCTTATCATCTCAGTCCACTCAATGACTAGGGGAACAAATATCATTGAGGCAAACGGCTCACACGTCTACATCTCCTCGGTCATCCATCCACACCTAGTCGGAAGCAAACAGGAGTACAGGACCTTTACCGTGCGGGCACGACAGCTGTCACAACAATCAAATGGTCCCAGACCAGGAGGACTCAGCCTCAAATCAATTCAATTCAATTCATATACATAATCAAGGCACACTATCTCACTACAGTGGCAATCACAAATGCCCCACTCCAGTCCCTCTCACTGTTCTCGATTTGCAATCAAGGGGGCGACAGTACAGTTCTAGTCTCGAGTGCAGAACTTACCATGGTATTAGACCCAGTCCCCACCACGTTAGTGCACCACATGTGGAGTTCGTTCTACCTATAACAGTACTCTAGACTTCTTGACGTTTCACTGTCATCATCCTCCCCTCATGCAATCTCCTCCTAAGTATCCGCAGATACTTATGGTTCCTTCCTCTCCACTACTTCGACACACACTCTCATACCTCACCGCGTTATTCATGTCTTTTAATAGTCTTTTAAAGATTTTAAAGATTTTAATGTTTTACTTAAAATCTCACTCCTAACGGTCGGCTCTTCCTTAGTGCATCCCTTCAACGAGTCCCGACCACTAATCTTCCAAACTGTTCCCCAATTCATCACATCACATTTCCACATCTCATATCACACTCTTTCTCATCTCATCTCATCCACTTTCTCAAAACTCATTTCCTCATCTTTTTCAAAAATATCTTTTCGCAAAAACTCTTTTGAAAATATCATTTCACAAAAACTTTCTCGAAACATCACTTCACAAAACTTTTGCAAAAATATCATTTCACAAGACTTTCTCAAAAATATCGTTCAAAAACTTACACAAAATCTCTTTTCGCAAACTTTCACAAAGATCTTGTTTTCATAAACTTTTTCTCAAAAAGGCCATTTCATAAAACTTTTCTTAAAAATATTGTTTCAAAAAGACTTTCTCAAAAATATTGTTATAAAAAGATTTTTCTCAAAATAGCATTTCAAAGGACTTCATCAAAAGAATTGTTTTCCAAGACTTTTCTCAAAAATAGATCTTTTCACAAAAACTTTTTCAAAAATCACTTTTCAAAAACCTTTTTCAAAAATCACGTTTTTGCTGAGTGCTAATGGAGGAGCAAGCTCGACTCAACACTAGTCCCAGTCTAAAACAAAAACAACGGAGCCAAGCCTCATCTCACTTCCACAACAACGTATCTCTTTTCCAATCTCATCTCTTTACATCTTTGCCAGTACATTCTATCTTCTCGTCATTATTCCTTACTTATACATCCTTCATTATCACTCTTCTTTCAATCACCTTTCTCACTTTTACAATTTAATTCTCATTAATTCAGCACACTAATGCTTCTCAACAATATCATAATTACTTAACCAATAAATAGATCATAAGGTAATTAAATAACTCAAACATACTCAACCAGAAAACATAATATCATATTTAATAAACCAACCTCAGCCGTTCGGGTGGATAGCCAAACAAACAATCAAACAATTGCTATCACATACACCACTACGCTAAATGAGATTGGAGTCCAACCTTTGAGATGATTGGACCTCTTAATAAGTTACCTAAATACCACGGAGTCTTAAGGGAAACCCCTCTCTCACCTCAAATGACGTAAGCCTCCGAAAGCTTTCCGAGATTTCTCGATCGCTAATTCCGCCTCGTTTCCTTTGCGTCGGTCGTCCGAACTATAGCATTTTTCCCGGTGCGTTAGAAACGTTCTTAACGAATTCATTACTTTATTTTAGAAAACACCTCAAAATCATTCTTTTTGAAAACACATTGTTTACATTCCAAATTAAATCCATAAAAACGTTTTCAAGAAAAATTGGAAACAATTAACTTCTTTAAAACAGAAGCTCACTTTAAAGCGTTCATGTTATAAAAATCATCATTCTTCGTTTTTAAACAAAATTCAAAACTTAAGAAAATAAAATTCCAAAATCACTTCAAATCAATTTAAGTTTCTTAAATCATATTTTCCAGTAAAACATTTTTCAATTCAATTATAGAAAAACACATTCAAACATTCACAACTTCACACACAAGGCTAATTACATTAAAGATCATCAAACCTCATTTACTAAATCAATTTATTTATTTTATCTCTAACAAAACCGAAAAGATCAAAACAAACAATACAACATACACACATAGCATCATGCATACAAGGATATAATCATTCACAAAGGTCATTTTATGGAAATAATTTTCCTAACTACACTAGCATACATTGGCCGAATCACATAGGTGTACTTTTTCAAAGATTGATGCACACATAAAAGCACAAAGCAAATGAAATTATTTTCTTTTCCTTTTTGGACTAAAACCGAGAACATTAAAAAAGAAAATTCAGCAAACTTAAATCAAACAACAAGTTAGATCACAAATTACTTCAAAGCTTCATTTTTATTTTTCTTTAGACTTAATGATTTCATGCATGTATCTTCTAAGCTTCTTAGATTAATTTAATCTCATCATAAATGCACCCTAAACAATGATCAAATACAATTTCCTATTTTCATCCTTCATGGCCGAATGCTAACATGCAAGAATGCAAGGTCTTATTCATTTTTCAACACACCAAAAATCACAAAAATCAAATCGAGACATCAAACACATCACTCATCCATATCAACATGCATCACTTTATCAAAGCAAGATTCTTATTAAAAATAAAACTTAAGTTCTTCACTTAGTTTCAAATATAAATCAAGATTACATTTTAAACTTTAAGAAATGACATGCATGCTCTTAAAATTATTAGATCTACCCTTATCATACACATGCATCAACTTGTCACATAATAAAAACATGAGATTCATTTTTTTTATTAAACATGGCCGAATGGCCTTTCACAAAATAAAGCATACATAAAAATCAAATACTTAGCTAAATCAAGTTCATACTTCAAAAATCATTTTAAAACTTGTTTGTTTAATTTTTCCCTTTAAAACCGTGACTTGCATTAAATAAAAACATGATTTTTCTACTTAAAATTAACATGCATGCTTTAAGAACTTGGATCATTACATATATGCACATAAATCACAAAGTCATCATGAAATCAACATGTAAAGACAAAGATCTCAAGTTTATTTTCAAGCAAACTTAGATCATACATTCGTTCATGAAGAAATCACACAAACATATCATGGACAACAAGCAAAATTTACATGCAATACCAAAGATCACAAATCTTTTATTAATCAAGCTCAAAGCATAAATTTATTTATCAAATCCTTCCTTAAAAATGTCATAGCTCACGGTTTCATCAAAGGATTCAACATGCAAGGCCAAATAATTTTACTTTATCTTTAACTAAACTTAGATCATGCATTTACTTGCCAAATAATCACACAAACACATATAGATCACGGTTTAGAACATGAAAAACATACATGCAAGGAAGATTCATGTTAAGCTTCACAAAATCTTAATCAAAACTTTAGATCTTTAAGTTTGAGTTAGAAAAACATGAAGATCTAGCAAGAAAGCATAAACCGAACCACAAACATAGAGTTACACTTATTACAAATTTTGTTTAGTCCTCAAAAGTCCAAGATCAAGAAAGAATAACACATAAATTCACCTTACAAATCATGGAAATAAACATGCAAGAAGAAAGTAAAAGAAATCTACAAGCTAAAAAGGAAAAGGACTAAACTATTACATTCTTACTCTTGTTCTTCGAATCTCCTACTAAGAAGGTTGGTTCTTCAAGCTCCTAATTCTTAGATCTTCAAAGGGGTTGCTCTAGATCTAATTTGAAATCTCCTTCTTCTTTCCTCTACTTCTCGGCCTACTCTCTTTCTCTCTTTCTCTATTTCTTTTCTATTTCTCTCTAAGAGTTTGATAAGTCCTTAGAGTTGTGTTTGTGTTGGAAGGGTGGAAATGAAATGGGTGAAAGTGAAATGAACTAAAGCTACATGCATATATAAGCCACGAGTTTCCCTCTTTTGCCCTTGGTTTATTTTTGGTTCATGCACAACTAAGGAGGGTGATTTGGTCATCACAATTTTGCATGGGTGGAGGTTAACAAAGTCAAGGGGACAAAGTGGAGTGGGCTAGGGTTTTAGGGGTCATCTAGGTCTAACTATTAGTTGGTTTCTTAGTTAGGGTTTTTGCTAGTTTAGTTTGGTTTGGTTCCTTAGTTTCTTACTCACTAAGTTTCTAAGACCCACATGCACACACACACACACACACCTACCGTACATACACATACACATATGCATACATATATACACCGTGGCATACACACACACATACATACATAGTTTGCATTTTTATTTTCTTAATCATATTCACTAAAAATCATTAATTCATACAATAATGCAATTAATTCTAGGAAATCATATTCACAACCATTCTCATGCAGCACTTATTACACACACATTAAATCAAACACACAACACATAAAAATTCATGCCAAGACAACATCACAAAACACATTTTCTTAAAATTCGTATTCCTTATATTCTGAAAATAATTTTTTATAAATCACTCCAGAAAATTCTAAAAATTACATTTTCAAATTCTAGGTTTCAAAACGATCGTTTTCATATAAAGATCATGAAATTCCGAGTTACGGTTTAAAAGATACAAATTTTCAAAGATAACAGATCCAAAAATTTCATTTTTAACAAAATCATCTTTTAATAAAATCACAATTTAACAAATCATTTTCCACCTCAACAAAGTCATTTACTTTTCTTATATAAAACATCTTGTTTCTAAAAATCCATAGGAATCAACTCTTTATTTCTTTCTTATGAAAAATACTTTTTCAGAAAATTATGATTTCAAGGTTTCTTTTGTTAAAAATCGTTTACGCACGTACGGGAAAAATGCGGGGTGTTACATTCTCCCCAACTTGAAGATTTCTCGTCCTCGAGAAATGTTGCGTAGAGTCTGGCTAATCCGTGAACACGTAGCTTCTTGAAGAAATCCTTTTCCTCTTCAGCTGTAACAATCGTCGTACCTTCGAATACGCACTGCCTATTCCTCGTTCTCGAGAGCAATTCAAATAGATTACTTACAAAAGTAATTTCTTGGGGTACTTTCAACAACAAACAGGATGGGGTAAAACAATATGGTTTCATGGAAAACAAAGAACTGGGGATTTAAGGTCATCAAAACAGTGTCCGAGGACAACAGGGTTTCATTTATTTAGGGTCAAGACACCATCACACCTAGGGTTACATCCTTTTTATCGATTCAAGCCTAAACAAACTACTTCCAAAACCTCACATTTCCGACTGCTCCCCAACTTAAATGATTCATATCTCTCAACACCACACTCATCATCACAACTTAACCTCTAAATACTCCTATCCTTCACTACTCTTTGATCAATTCTTACAAAATTTCCCATTACTTAGCTTCAATCTATCCTCTGATTACCTTATGTCTTACTAAATACCTATCCTCTTCAGACTCTCATGATCACTATTTTATCCTCCTTTTGCTCTAACAACCACTAATCCTCAAGAAATACGCACTATCTCACTTCCTATACCCAAACACTTGATCACATAACTTAGACATTCTAAACCTCTTTCCACTTTCCCACAATTTTCTTCTTATTCTAAACCATTAAAAGTCCTTAACTCAAAGACCTATCATCCATTACCATATCAAATCTTAGATCTTTACCTAACCTTGGATCAACACTTAAGGACTCTATCCACAAATTCCACCAACTTATCAACTCGACTTTACCATATCCTCACTTATTCACCTCTACCTGACCATTTGCTAACCCAATTCAAGACACTTATAACTCTAAATTCGAATCATCACCTTAATTTCTTCCTCATCTTATCACCATCTAAACCATTACTTTGACCATTCTGACATTAAAATTCTTAATCCTACTCACTTCATAACTGACTCTCTATTCTAGAACTATCCACTTGACCGATATAGGGTGTCAGGGTTCAAGATTCTCATCAAAATTTTAGGAAAGAATAAATGTCTGGGCAAAGATCGAAAGAAGAAACTTCGGGTTTACACACAATCAGGGCTGTGTCAAGACAGGGTTTTAAGGTTTTCAGAAAAGCTCTTTCGAATGTCGTGCCAAAGAAATTTGGCACATATAGGGTTTTCACAAGAAAATTTTCAATCTAGAAAAGATGTGTTCTGGTCACAAGACAAGATCACACAGCAAGGGTGTAAGGGTCATCAAAAACAAAACAGGTTCATATCAAAGAGAAGTTCAACGAAGAAAGCTCGAATCACGAATTAACGTTCTATGACGACACTGAGCACTGCTTCTCGATTCCGTTGCAGACGAAAACTGGTACTGTCCGGGAAAGCATCAGCGCACTCGTAGCGTTCCTATGCTCATCTATTGCTATCTTAATACTAACGCATACACAGAGTATGTAAGTCCATGCAAAAGGTTACTTAGATCAACCATTGCTCTGATACCACTTCTGTAACACCCCGATTTGATAACTTGAAAACCACAACTGTTTATAGTGAAAATTTGGGCAAAATTTTTTTTTTAAAACAAGTGTTATACAAGATGAGAACATGTATATCTTCAAAACACAGTTACAATTTAAAACTCATGTTCTCACATTGCATAAACCTTTCAAGTTCTAAACCGAGATGTCACAAGACACCGCACCTTGAAACTTGATTTTCAAACACTTCTTTTCAAATTAACAGCCCATTCATCTTATTTTCAAAACATAGATACTGAAAATGAACTTAGTTGGGGTTACAACACGATAGATCCAGGATTCTAAGTAACTTGCAATGGAATTACAAAACTCTGAAAGGGAATTACCTAACCACTAGTCGTCTACCCTAACGCTTCCGCTGCGCTACTCTGATTCTTGGTAAGTCACATCCTCGGGTTACCGGTAGCATCATCCTCATCAGCCTCCTTAGCAATACCTTCCATGGTCGCTTCTCGTGCTTTCATCTCCTCCTCATAACGAGCCAGCAGTCTCTTAATGATTTCCTTTCGATTCTGTTTCATCTCAATATAAACTATGACACGGCCAGTCATAGTTATATTGTCTCCCTTTAAAGGAGATGCTCCTATCTCCCGAATGAGCTGGAACTTCACTATGTTTTCCATCTAAAGACCATATAGAAATTTTCCCAATACAAAATAGATGTACGAGAGAGTGAGCTACCCAAAACATGTAATGTCGACTATGTGGATTTATGATAGGCAATTATTAAGATAAAGCAATAAATGGCAAACAAAACATATAAACAAACATCATCATCATATAAACATCATATTATCCTTACTTCTCAATCTCATTCAATACATAATACCATTACTATATCATTCTGTTTCAATCTTTAAATTTATTAAGTCCTATCATCTAAGTCCACTCAATGACTAGGGGAACAAATATCATTGAGGCAAACGGCTCACACGTCTACATCTCCTCGGTCATCCATCCACACCTAGTCGGAAGCAAACAGGAGTACATGACCTTTACCGTGCGGGCACGACAGCTGTCACAACAATCAAATGGTCCCAGACCAGGAGGACTCTGCCTCAACTCAATTCAATTCAATTCATATACATAATCAAGGCACACTGTCTCACTACAGTGGCAATCACAAATGCCCCACTCCAGTCCCTCTCACTGTTCTCGATTTGCAATCAAGGGGACGACAGTACAGTTCTAGTCTCGAGTGCAGAACTTACCACGGTATTAGACCCAGTCCCCACCACGTTAGTGCACCACATGTGGAGTTCGTTCTGCCTAGAACAATACTCTAGACTTCTTGACGTTTCACCGTCATCGTCCTCCCCTCATGCAATCTCCTCCTAAGTATCCGCAGATACTTATGGTTCCTTCCTCTCCACTACTTCGACACACACTCTCATACCTCACCGCGTTATTCATGTCTTTTAATAGTCTTTTAAAGATTTTAAAGATTTTAATGTTTTACTTAAAAGCTCACTCCTAACGGTCGGCTCGTCCTTAGTGCATCCCTTCAACGAGTCCCGACCACTAATCTTTTCCCCAATTCATCACATCACATTTCCACATCTCATATCACACTCTTTCTCATCTCATCTCATCCACTTTCTCAAAACTCATTTCCTCATCTTTTTCAAAAATATCTTTTCGCAAAAACTCTTTTGAAAATATCATTTCACAAAAACTTTCTCGAAACATCACTTCACAAAACTTTTGCAAAAATATCATTTCACAAGACTTTCACAAAATCTCTTTTCGCAAACTTTCACAAAGATCTTGTTTTCATAAACTTTTTTTCTCAAAAAGGCCATTTCATAAAACTTTTCTTAAAAATATTGTTTCAAAAAGACTTTCTCAAAAATATTGTTATAAAAAGATTTTTCTCAAAATAGCATTTCAAAGGACTTCATCAAAAGAATTGTTTTCCAAGACTTTTCTCAAAAATAGATCTTTTCACAAAAACTTTTTCAAAAATCACTTTTCAAAAACCTTTTTCAAAAATCACGTTTTTGCTGAGCGCTAATGGAGGAGCAAGCTCGAGTCAACACTAGTCCCAGTCTAAAACAAAAACAACGGAGCCAAGCCTCATCTCACTTCCACAACAACGTATCTCTTTTCCAATCTCATCTCTTTACATCTTTGCCAGTACATTCTATCTTCTCGTCATTATTCCTTACTTATACATCCTTCATTATCACTCTTCTTTCAATCACCTTTCTCACTTTTACAATTTAATTCTCATTAATTCAGCACACTAATGCTTCTCAACAATATCATAATTACTTAACCAATAAATAGATCATAAGGTAATTAAATAACTCAAACATACTCAACCAGAAAACATAATATCATATTTAATAAACCAACCTCAGCCGTTCGGGTGGATAGCCAAACAAACAATCAAACAATTGCTATCACATACACCACTACGCTAAATGAGATTGGAGTCCAACCTTTGAGATGATTGGACCTCTTAATAAGTTACCTAAATACCACGGCGTCTTAAGGGAAACCCCTCTCTCACCTCAAATGACGTAAGCCTCCGAAAGCTTTCCGAGATTTCTCGATCGCTAATTCCGCCTCGTTTCCTTTGCGTCGGTCGTCCGAACTATAGCATTTTTCCCCGTGCGTTAGAAACGTTCTTAACGAATTCATTACTTTAATTTAGAAAACACCTCGAAATCATTCTTTTTGAAAACACATTGTTTACATTCCAAATTAAATCCATAAAAACGTTTTCAAGAAAACTTTGAAACAATTAACTTCTTTAAAACAGAAGCTCACTTTAAAGCGTTCATGTTATAAAAATCATCATTCTTAGTTTTTAAACAAAATTCAAAACTTAAGAAAATAAAATTCCAAAATCACTTCAAATCAATTTAAGTTTCTTAAATCATATTTTCCAGTAAAACAATTTTCAATTCAATTATAGAAAAACACATTCAAACATTCACAACTTCACACACAAGGCTAATTGCATTAAAGATCATCAAACCTCATTTACTAAATCAATTTATTTATTTTATCTCTAACAAAACCGAAAAGATCAAAACAAACAATACAACATACACACCTAGCATCATGCATACAAGGATATAATCATTCACAAAGGTCATTTTATGGAAATAATTTTCCTAACTACACTAGCATACATTGGCCGAATCACATAGGTGTACTTTTTCAAAGATTGATGCACACATAAAAGCACAAAGCAAACGAAATTATTTTCTTTTCCTTTTTGGACTAAAACCGAGAACATTAAAAAAGAAAATTCAGCAAACTTAAATCAAACAACAAGTTAGATCACAAATTACTTCAAAGCTTCATTTTTATTTTTCTTTAGACTTAATGATTTCATGCATGTATCTTCTAAGCTTCTTAGATTAATTTAATCTCATCATAAATGCACCCTAAACAATGATCAAATACAATTTCCTATTTTCATCCTTCATGGCCGAATGCTAACATGCAAGAATGCAAGGTCTCATTCATTTTTCAACACACCAAAAATCACAAAAATCAAATCGAGACATCAAACACATCACTCATCCATATCAACATGCATCACTTTATCAAAGCAAGATTCTTATTAAAAATAAAACTTATGTTCATCACTTAGTTTCAAATATAAATCAAGATTACATTTTAAACTTTAAGAAATGACATGCATGCTCTTAAAATTATTAGATCTACCCTTATCTTACACATGCATCAACTTCTCACATAATAAAAACATGAGATTCATTTTTTTTTATTAAACATGGCCGAATGGCCTTTCACAAAATAAAGCATACATAAAAATCAAATACTTAGCTAAATCAAGTTCATACTTCAAAAATCATTTTAAAACTTGTTTGTTTAATTTTTCCCTTTAAAACCGTGACTTGCATTAAATAAAAACATGATTTTTCTACTTAAAATTAACATGCATGCTTTAAGAACTTGGATCATTACATATATGCACATAAATCACAAATTCATCATGAAATCAACATGTAAAGACAAAGATTTCAAGTTTATTTTCAAGCAAACTTAGATCATACATTCGTTCATGAAGAAATCACACAAACATATCATGGACAACAAGCAAAATTTACATGCAATACCAAAGATCACAAATCTTTTATTAATCAAGCTCAAAGCATAAATTTATTTATCAAATCCTTCCTTAAAAATGTCATAGCTCACGGTTTCATCAAAGGATTCAACATGCAAGGCCAAATAATTTTACTTTATCTTTAACTAAACTTAGATCATGCATTTACTTGCCAAATAATCACACAAACACATATAGATCACGGTTTAGAACATGAAAAACATACATGCAAGGAAGATTCATGTTAAGCTTCACAAAATCTTAATCAAAACTTTAGATCTTTAAGTTTGAGTTAGAAAAACATGAAGATCTAGCAAGAAAGCATAAACCGAACCACAAACATAGAGTTACACTTATTACAAATTTTGTTTAGTCCTCAAAAGTCCAAGATCAAGAAAGAATAACACATAAATTCACCTTACAAATCATGGAAATAAACATGCAAGAAGAAAGTAAAAGAAATCTACAAGCTAAAAAGGAAAAGGACTAAACTATTACATTGTTGCTCTTGTTCTTCGAATCTCCTACTAAGAAGGTTGGTTCTTCAAGCTCCTAATTCTTAGATCTTCAAAGGGGTTGCTCTAGATCTAATTTGAAATCTCCTTCTTCTTTCCTCTACTTCTCGGCCTACTCTCTTTCTCTCTTTCTCTATTTCTTTTCTATTTCTCTCTAAGAGTTTGATAAGTCCTTAGAGTTGTGTTTGTGTTGGAAGGGTGGAAATGAAATGGGTGAAAGTGAAATGAACTAAAGCTACATGCATATATAAGCCACGAGTTTCCATCTTTTGCCCTTGGTTTATTTTTGGTTCATGCACAACTAAGGAGGGTGATTTAGTCATCACAATTTTGCATGGGTGGAGGTTAACAAAGTCAAGGGGACAAACTGGAGTGGGCTAGGGTTTTAGGGGTCATCTAGGTCTAACTATTAGTTGGTTTCTTAGTTAGGGTTTTTGCTAGTTTAGTTTGGTTTGGTTCCTTAGTTTCTTACTCACTAAGTTTCTAAGACCCACATGCACACACACACACACACACCTACCGTACATACACATACACATATGCATACATATATACACCGTGGCATACACACACACATACATACATAGTTTGCATTTTTATTTTCTTAATCATATTCACTAAAAATCATTAATTCATACAATAATGCAATTAATTCTAGGAAATCATATTCACAACCATTCTCATGCAGCACTTATTACACACACATTAAATCAAACACACAACACATAAAAATTCACGCCAAGACAACATCACAAAACACATTTTCTTAAAATTCGTATTCCTTATATTCTGAAAATAAATTTTTATAAATCACTCCAGAAAAGTTTAAAAATTACATTTTCAAATTCTAGGTTTCAAAACGATCGTTTTCATATAAAGATCATGAAATTCCGAGTTACGGTTTAAAAGATACAAATTTTCAAAGATAACAGATCCAAAAATTTCATTTTTAACAAAATCATCTTTTAATAAAATCACAATTTAACAAATCATTTTCCACCTCAACAAAATCATTTACTTTTCTTATATAAAACATCTTGTTTCTAAAAATCCATAGGAATCAACTCTTTATTTCTTTCTTATGAAAAATACTTTTTCAGAAAATTATGATTTCAAGGTTTCTTTTGTTAAAAATCGTTTACGCACGTACGGGAAAAATGCGGGGTGTTACATTCTCCCCAACTTGAAGATTTCTCGTCCTCGAGAAATGTTGCGTAGAGTCTGGCTAATCCGTGAACACGTAGCTTCTTGAAGAAATCCTTTTCCTCTTCAGCTGTAACAATCGTCGTACCTTCGAATACGCACTGCCTATTCCTCGTTCTCGAGAGCAATTCAAATAGATTACTTACAAAAGTAATTTCTTGGGGTACTTTCAACTACAAACAGGATGAGGTAAAACAATATGGTTTCATGGAAAACAAAGAACTGGGGATTTAAGGTCATCAAAACAGTGTCCGAGGACAACAGGGTTTCATTTATTTAGGGTCAAGACACCATCACGCCTAGGGTTACATCCTTTTTATCGATTCAAGCCTAAACAAACTACTTCCAAAACCTCACATTTCCGACTGCTCCCCAACTTAAATGATTCATATCTCTCAACACCACACTCATCATCACAACTTAACCTCTAAATACTCCTATCCTTCACTACTCTTTGATCAATTCTTACAAAATTTCCCATTACTTAGCTTCAATCTATCCTCTGATTACCTTATGTCTTACTAAATACCTATCCTCTTCAGACTCTCATGATCACTATTTTATCCTCCTTTTGCTCTAACAACCACTAATCCTCAAGAAATACGCACTATCTCACTTCCTATACCCAAACACTTGATCACATAACTTAGACATTCTAAACCTCTTTCCACTTTCCCACAATTTTCTTCTTATTCTAAACCATTAAAAGTCCTTAACTCAAAGACCTATCATCCATTACCATATCAAATCTTAGATCTTTACCTAACCTTGGATCAACACTTAAGGACTCTATCCACAAATTCCACCAACTTATCAACTCGACTTTACCATATCCTCACTTATTCACCTCTACCTGACCATTTGCTAACCCAATTCAAGACACTTATAACTCTAAATTCGAATCATCACCTTAATTTCTTCCTCATCTTATCACCATCTAAACCATTACTTTGACCATTCTGACATTAAAATTCTTAATCCTACTCACTTCATAACTGACTCTCTATTCTAGAACTATCCACTTGACCGATATAGGGTGTCAGGGTTCAAGATTCTCATCAAAATTTTAGGAAAGAATAAATGTCTGGGAAAAGATCGAAAGAAGAAACTTCGGGTTTACACACAATCAGGGCTGTGTCAAGACAGGGTTTTAAGGTTTTCAGAAAAGCTCTTTCGAACGTCGTGCCAAAGAAATTTGGCACATATAGGGTTTTCACAAGAAAATTTTCAATCTAGAAAAGATGTGTTCTGGTCACAAGACAAGATCACACAGCAAGGGTGTAAGGGTCATCAAAAACAAAACAGGTTCATATCAAAGAGAAGTTCAACGAAGAAAGCTCGAATCACGAATTAACGTTCTATGACGACACTGAGCACTGCTTCTCGATTCCGTTGCAGACGAAAACTGGTACTGTCCGGGAAAGCATCAGCGCACTCGTAGCGTTCCTATGCTCATCTATTGCTATCTTAATACTAACGCATACACAGAGTATGTAAGTCCATGCAAAAGGTTACTTAGATCAACCATTGCTCTGATACCACTTCTGTAACACCCCGATTTGATAACTTGAAAACCACAACTGTTTATAGTGAAAATTTGGGCAAAATTTTTTTTTTTAAAACAAGTGTTATACAAGATGAGAACATGTATATCTTCAAAACACGGTTACAATTTAAAACTCATGTTCTCACATTGCATAAACCTTTCAAGTTCTAAACCGAGATGTCACAAGACACCGCACCTTGAAACTTGATTTTCAAACACTTCTTTTCAAATTAACAGCCCATTCATCTTATTTTCAAAACATAGATACTGAAAATGAACTTAGTTGGGGTTACAGCACGATAGATCCAGGATTCTAAGTAACTTGCAATGGAATTACAAAACTCTGAAAGGGAATTACCTAACCACTAGTCGTCTACCCTAACGCTTCCGCTGCGCTACTCTGATTCTTGGTAAGTCACATCCTCGGGTTACCAGCAGCATCATCCTCATCAGCCTCCTTAGCAATACCTTCCATGGTCGCTTCTCGTGCTTTCATCTCCTCCTCATAACGAGCCAGCAGTCTGTTAATGATTTCCTTTCGATTTTGTTTCATCTCATTATAAACTATGACACGGCCAGTCATAGTTATATTGTCTCCCTTTAAAGGAGATGCTCCTATCTCCCGAATGAGCTGGAACTTCACTATGTTTTCCATCTAAAGACCATATAGAAATTTTCCCAATACAAAACAGATGTACGAGAGAGTGAGCTACCCAAAACATGTAATGTCGACTATGTGGATTTATGATAGGCAATTATTAAGATAAAGCAATAAATGGCAAACAAAACATATAAACAAACATCATCATCATCATCATATAAACATCATATTATCCTTACTTCTCAATCTCATTCAATACATAATACCATTACTATATCATTCTGTTTCAATCTTTAAATTTATTAAGTCCTATCATCTAAGTCCACTCAATGACTAGGGGAACAAATATCATTGAGGCAAACGGCTCACACGTCTACATCTCCTCGGTCATCCATCCACACCTAGTCGGAAGCAAACAGGAGTACAGGACCTTTACCGTGCGGGCACGACAGCTGTCACAACAATCAAATGGACCCAGACCAGGAGGACTCAGCCTCAAATCAATTCAATTCAATTCATATACATAATCAAGGCACACTGTCTCACTACAGTGGCAATCACAAATGCCCCACTCCAGTCCCTCTCACTGTTCTCGATTTGCAATCAAGGGGCGACAGTACAGTTCTAGTCTCGAGTGCAGAACTTACCACGGTATTAGACCCAGTCCCCACCACGTTAGTGCACCACATGTGGAGTTCGTTCTGCCTAGAACAATACTCTAGACTTCTTGACGTTTCACCGTCATCGTCCTCCCCTCATGCAATCTCCTCCTAAGTATCCGCAGATACTTATGGTTCCTTCCTCTCCACTACTTCGACACACACTCTCATACCTCACCGCGTTATTCATGTCTTTTAATAGTCTTTTAAAGATTTTAAAGATTTTAATGTTTTACTTAAAAGCTCACTCCTAACGGTCGGCTCGTCCTTAGTGCATCCCTTCAACGAGTCCCGACCACTAATCTTTCAAACTGTTCCCCAATTCATCACATCACATTTCCACATCTCATATCACACTCTTTCTCATCTCATCTCATCCACTTTCTCAAAACTCATTTCCTCATCTTTTTCAAAAATATCTTTTCGCAAAAACTCTTTTGAAAATATCATTTCACAAAAACTTTCTCGAAACATCACTTCACAAAACTTTTGCAAAAATATCATTTCACAAGACTTTCTCAAAAATATCGTTCAAAAACTTACACAAAATCTCTTTTCGCAAACTTTCACAAAGATCTTGTTTTCATAAACTTTTTCTCAAAAAGGCCATTTCATAAAACTTTTCTTAAAAATATTGTTCCAAAAAGACTTTCTCAAAAATATTGTTATAAAAAGATTTTTCTCAAAATAGCATTTCAAAGGACTTCATCAAAAGAATTGTTTTCCAAGACTTTTCTCAAAAATAGATCTTTTCACAAAAACTTTTTCAAAAATCACTTTTCAAAAACCTTTTTCAAAAATCACGTTTTTGCTGAGCGCTAATGGAGGAGCAAGCTCGACTCAACACTAGTCCCAGTCTAAAACAAAAACAACAGAGCCAAGCCTCATCTCACTTCCACAACAACGTATCTCTTTTCCAATCTCATCTCTTTACATCTTTGCCAGTACATTCTATCTTCTCGTCATTATTCCTTACTTATACATCCTTCATTATCACTCTTCTTTCAATCACCTTTCTCACTTTTACAATTTAATTCTCATTAATTCAGCACACTAATGCTTCTCAACAATATCATAATTACTTAACCAATAAATAGATCATAAGGTAATTAAATAACTCAAACATACTCAACCAGAAAACATAATATCATATTTAATAAACCAACCTCAGCCGTTCGGGTGGATAGCCAAACAAACAATCAAACAATTGCTATCACATACACCACTATGCTAAATGAGATTGGAGTCCAACCTTTGAGATGATTGGACCTCTTAATAAGTTACCTAAATACCACGGCGTCTTAAGGGAAACCCCTCTCTCACCTCAAATGACGTAAGCCTCCGAAAGCTTTCCGAGATTTCTCGATCGCTAATTCCGCCTCGTTTCCTTTGCGTCGGTCGTCCGAACTATAGCATTTTTCCCCGTGCGTTAGAAACGTTCTTAACGAATTCATTACTTTATTTTAGAAAACACCTCGAAATCATTCTTTTTGAAAACACATTGTTTACATTCCAAATTAAATCCATAAAAACGTTTTCAAGAAAACTTTGAAACAATTAACTTCTTTAAAACAGAAGCTCACTTTAAAGCGTTCATGTTATAAAAATCATCATTCTTAGTTTTTAAACAAAATTCAAAACTTAAGAAAATAAAATTCCAAAATCACTTCAAATCAATTTAAGTTTCTTAAATCATATTTTCCAGTAAAACATTTTTCAATTCAATTATAGAAAAACACATTCAAACATTCACAACTTCACACACAAGGCTAATTACATTAAAGATCATCAAACCTCATTTACTAAATCAATTTATTTATTTTATCTCTAACAAAACCGAAAAGATCAAAACAAACAATACAACATACACACCTAGCATCATGCATACAAGGATATAATCATTCACAAAGGTCATTTTATGCAAATAATTTTCCTAACTACACTAGCATACATTGGCCGAATCACATAGGTGTACTTTTTCAAAGATTGATGCACACATAAAAGCACAAAGCAAATGAAATTATTTTCTTTTCCTTTTTGGACTAAAACCGAGAACATTAAAAAAAGAAAATTCAGCAAACTTAAATCAAACAACAAGTTAGATCACAAATTACTTCAAAGCTTCATTTTTATTTTTCTTTAGACTTAATGATTTCATGCATGTATCTTCTAAGCTTCTTAGATTAATTTAATCTCATCATAAATGCACCCTAAACAATGATCAAATACAATTTCCTATTTTCATCCTTCATGGCCGAATGCTAACATGCAAGAATGCAAGGTCTTATTCATTTTTCAACACACCAAAAATCACAAAAATCAAATCGAGACATCAAACACATCACTCATCCATATCAACATGCATCACTTTATCAAAGCAAGATTCTTATTAAAAATAAAACTTAAGTTCATCACTTAGTTTCAAATATAAATCAAGATTACATTTTAAACTTTAAGAAATGACATGCATGCTCTTAAAATTATTAGATCTACCCTTATCATACACATGCATCAACTTGTCACATAATAAAAACATGAGATTCATTTTTTTTTATTAAACATGGTCGAATGGCCTTTCACAAAATAAAAATCAAATACTTAGCTAAATCAAGTTCATACTTCAAAAATCATTTTAAAACTTGTTTGTTTAATTTTTTCCCTTTAAAACCGTGACTTGCATTAAATAAAAACATGATTTTTCTACTTAAAATTAACATGCATGCTTTAAAAACTTGGATCATTACATATATGCACATAAATCACAAAGTCATCATGAAATCAACATGTAAAGACAAAGATCTCAAGTTTATTTTCAAGCAAACTTAGATCATACATTCGTTCATGAAGAAATCACACAAACATATCATGGACCACCATGTAAACAAGCAAAATTTACATGCAATACCAAAGATCACAAATCTTTTATTAATCAAGCTCAAAGCATAAATTTATTTATCAAATCCTTCCTTAAAAATGTCATAGCTCACGGTTTCATCAAAGGATTCAACATGCAAGGCCAAATAATTTTACTTTATCTTTAACTAAACTTAGATCATTCATTTACTTGCCAAATAATCACACAAACACATATAGATCACGGTTTAGAACAAGAAAAACATACATGCAAGGAAGATTCATGTTAAGCTTCACAAAATCTTAATCAAAACTTTAGATCTTTATGTTTGAGTTAGAAAAACATGAAGATCTAGCAAGAAAGCATAAACCGAACCACAAACATAGAGTTACACTTATTACAAATTTTGTTTAGTCCTCAAAAGTCCAAGATCAAGAAAGAATAACACATAAATTCACCTTACAAATCATGGAAATAAACATGCAAGAAGAAAGTAAAAGAAATCTACAAGCTAAAAAGGAAAAGGACTAAACTATTACATTCTTGCTCTTGTTCTTCGAATCTCCTACTAAGAAGGTTGGTTCTTCAAGCTCCTAATGCTTAGATCTTCAAAGGGTTGCTCTAGATCTAATTTGAAATCTCCTTCTTCTTTCCTCTACTTCTCGGCCTACTCTCTTTCTCTCTTTCTCTATTTCTTTTCTATTTCTCTCTAAGAGTTTGATAAGTCCTTAGAGTTGTGTTTGTGTTGGAAGGGTGGAAATGAAATGGGTGAAAGTGAAATGAACTAAAGCTACATATATATATAAGCCACGAGTTTCCCTCTTTTGCCCTTGGTTTATTTTCGGTTCATGCACAACTAAGGAGGGTGATTTGGTCATCACAATTTTGCATGGGTGGAGGTTAACAAAGTCAAGGGGACAAAGTGGAGTGGGCTAGGGTTTATTGGTCATCTAGGTCTAACTATTAGTTGGTTTCTTAGTTAGGGTTTTTGCTAGTTTAGTTTGGTTTGGTTCCTTAGTTTCTTACTCACTAAGTTTCTAAGACCCACATGCGCACACACACACACACACCCCTACCGTACATACACATACACATATGCATACATATATACACCGTGGCATACACACACATACATACATAGTTTGCATTTTTATTTTCTTAATCATATTCACTAAAAATCATTAATTGATACAATAATGCAATTAATTCTAGGAAATCATATTCACAACCATTCTCATGCAGCACTTATTACACACACATTAAATCAAACACACAACACATAAAAATTCATGCCAAAACAACATCACAAAACACATTTTCTTAAAATTCGTATTCCTTATATTCTGAAAATAAATTTTTATAAATCACTCCAGAAAATTCTAAAAATTACATTTTCAATTTCTAGGTTTCAAAACGATCGTTTTCATATAAAGATCATGAAATTCCGAGTTACGGTTTAAAAGATACAAATTTTCAAAGATAACAGATCCAAAAATTTCATTTTTAACAAAATCATCTTTTAATAAAATCACAATTTAACAAATCATTTTCCACCTCAATAAAATCATTTACTTTTCTTATATAAAACATCTTGTTTCTAAAAATCCATAGGAATCAACTCTTTATTTCTTTCTTATGAAAAATACTTTTTCAGAAAATTATGATTTCAAGGTTTCTTTTGTTAAAAATCGTTTACGGTACGGGAAAAATGCGGGGTGTTACATTAGAGGCCTCAGTTGTGGATAAAAAATCATACATCATGCCACTTGCATTATAAGAGATATAATGTTGAAAATTGGTGTGCTCATATGTATTTGCATTGTTATCTGTCCATGACATATTTGTGTTTGTAATTTTAGTCTTTATCAATTATGTATATGTGTATACTTACTCCCTGTGCCCTTTTTAAGTGATGGCTAGATACCTAGCTTGCATCGAGATACGCCCTATCCCTAGTGGCATATGGACGTATGAAGAGCACCGTGCCACTTTTGAGGGGGAGGTGGAGATCACTCTCTACCACCCTAACCCTCTAGTGCGAGTGCGACCTCGTCGATTTAGGATCCCCTTAGTCTATACTATGCATGTTCCACCCTTTTATACATATAGAGGACCACCCTCGGCTCGACCTGTGCGTCGATTTCATAGTTTTCGTTTTAGAGCTGCCACTCGTTCTCATCCTTCCTCCCATAGAGTTGTCACTGAGGAGACTCCTTCTCCTGGTCCGGCTGATTTCGAGAGGACTGCTTCTGCAGATCCTAGACCCAGTGGTGGGATCTCTCCACAGTCAGGCGAGGTCGAGGAGGACCCTATGGAGGATGAGGACGAGGAGGAGGTGCATGTCGAGCCGACTGTTTCTGCTAGAGGTAGACCTTCTAGTTCATAGGAGCCTGCATAGCATGGATGTTTTTGGATCCTAGATCCTAGGGATAGAGCTGTGGAGGATCTGAGGATCTGCTGAGGACATGGATGACCTGCTCTAGGACTTCTACTTTTGGGATTATGTGATATATTGTATATATATGGAGAGGTCTTAGAGTGAGGTTTACTTTATGCAGTTGGTTTGTATATATTTCACCAAACTTGCTATCTCGACTTTCACTACTTTCACTACTGCGAAGATGTTTTACTATGTTTAAGAAAATATTATCTCGAGAGTCTTTTTGTAATTAAGATATTATTAAGCCGAATTCAAATATTTGTTCAGATTAAAAGTGTTTGTAATCGATCAAGTACAAATTAAAAAGGAAAAATTTTCTAGCCCTAATTTTTGATAGCAAGTATTTCAATCATTTGGAAATATTAATTATTTTCAAGATGTAAAATGAGGGTGTCACACCTGTGGTGGTATCAGAGCATTGGTCCCATCCCTCATGGCCTCGATGATGCAGCTAAGTATGGTATTCAATGTTAATTGAATATGTTTTGAGTAGGTTAGTAGCAATTATGTTTTAAAGACCTTTTTAGTGACCCAAAAGCCCATAGTGCAGGTCTTTCTATGGCAACCAGAAATAGAAATATTACGAACGAAATGTTAGAACGAATCACGACAGTGCTGGAAGGCATGCAGCAGCAGCAGCAGCACAGCAGCCACCTCAAGGGCGAGCTGGTAACCCACCTGTCGGCAATATGGCGAATCGTGATGCTAAGACTTTGTCGGAATTCAGGAAGTGCAATCCACCAAGGTTTGAAGGCGGATACAAACCTGATGAGGCAAACAAGTGGTTGTACGAGATCAATAAAATTTTCAGAACTTTAGATTGTTATGATGAATAGAAGGTAATGTAACACTCTCACATTTATCAATTAATTTTAGGTTTTATTAAAATTGGTGTTAGAAAATTCCTTTTTAAAACTTAATTCCTTTAAAAGGTTTTACAAAAATCCGGCAGAGTTTCCTCTGTTTTCCGGCCAAAAATTTTCTTCTTAAAACCTGTCAGCCAGAAATATTTAAAATCATAAACCACTACAGTTTAATAGTTATAAAAGATCCTAACGCCCGATTAGTTCAAGTTTTCAGGGCAAGCTACTAATTCATAATATAATTTACAGAAATAATTGTCCACTCTTAATAACCAATAAACATTCCACGTAGTGGAATGAAAACCCTGCTCGGCCATATTCCATGTAAGCTCCACTTCGATATCTGCAAAATATAGCAAGAAGGGTAGCATTACACAGAACTTAAAAAGATAAATCCTAAAAGAGACATAGTAATAAACTAAGCCTACCCAATTCTTAGCATACGCTATTCATTAGCTAATCTCTTATAGTCCTTTAATTATTCTCATATTCGTTTAATCTCTGGTTCTCTTATCATTCTCTCATTTCCATTCTTTATTCATTTTCCATTACTTGGCCCACATGCCAGTTACCTTTTCGTTCCTTTATTCTTTTCATTAATTTGACAGGGTCTACCGACCTCCCGCCTTATTACTTTTTATTATTGTGACAGGGTCTACCGACCTCCCGCCATTTTACTTCTCGTTATGGTGGCAGGGTCTAACGACCTCCTGCCGTTTCATTTTTTTATTATAGTGACAGGGTCTACCGACCTCCCGTCCTTTCACTTTTATCTTTGTGACAGGGTCTACCGACCTCCCGCCCTTTTACTTTTATTATTGTGACAGGGTCTACCGACCTCCTGCCGCTCAGTCCATTCCCTTTTAAAATGTATTTCGCACCATTGTACTTCACCTCCACACTGGAAGGTACCTCATACTTTGTGGCCTATGGGTACTTCACCTCCACACCGGAAGGTACCTCGTACCGTTGTACTTCACCTCCACACCGGAAGGTACCTCATACAAGTTGGCATGTGGGTGCATTCTTATTCATTAATGATTCTCATTCTCATTTCACTTTGCTTGAATTGGCCATATACATTATGTTTTAATTCTCGTCACTAACTCTTAATTATTTCCATTTTCCCTTTCTTTTCTTTTTCTTCTTCTCTTCTTTTCCCTTTTTCCTTATTCTTTTTATTAATTACTCTAGTTTACATCTAACTCCATTTAGCTTTGGTATAGTCGTTATATTTTAAATTCCCGTTTCAAATTCTTAGTTATTCCAACGACTCCTCTGTCTCACAATTTTATTTACTTATTTTTCCTATATTACTACTCCATTCTATTTAACTACCATGATTGCATTCTCTCTTTTTGTCTTATCATCTTTTCACTAAATTCTTTCACCGATTACCTACTTGTATTTGGAATTTTAGTTTACTATTTTCGTTTCTATTTCATTACTACCTGAAAACTCTTAACTAAGTCTACTCTGTGCTTTCTTATTGTTTTCGTACTCTAACTCCTCTTTTACCTCACCTTTAGTTTTAATCATTCTACTCTCCTTGCCTATTACAAGCACTCTATATTCTTTTACTCTCACGTTTCGCTGGTTTTCCTTAACTACTTTCCCTTGGTTTTATTTTATGTTTTTCTGCACTTTCATTCTATATTAACTCTTTTAATATCCTATCACATTCATTCACTCCGGAACTCATTCTATGCACATCCAATTTATTCCATTATCAATTTAAATAGATCATTTATATTAGTGGGGACTACCCTAAGGTTCATTATCTTATTTCTTAATTACCCTATTCTTAGTCACCACTATAGAATCCTAGAATTTACTCTTTAAGTAGAGGTAATACGAACCCTTCTTACCTCGTGCTTTTCTTTTAAAAAGAACCTGGGTTGTGGCTCGGCGTCGATGACGGCGTCGGTGTTGCTCCACGTTAGTGAGAACGATTGTAACATCCCGAGTTTTAATTCTAAGAGTAATTAGAATAATGATAAGATTTGGAAGTAAGGATTATTATAAAAAGGACTTAAAATTATGGATTAGGAGTTCTTTGAATGCCATAAAGGAATCAAAAAGTATTGGCATCAAAAAGGAGGTCGAAAGATGAACAAAAGAGCGTTAGAAGCGATGTCTTTGGTGTTATAAACACCCCATATTAGGAAATTCAAAATAAAAGATTTACAACTCTAAACACAAATTCCACCGTTGGATGTGAAGTAGGATATGTGAGGAAGCGTGTGTCAAAATTTGAGGAAGATCCAACGGTTAACGAAGAAGTTATGGCCTTCCAAAGTATGAATGCTGCAAAACTGAGCAGCTTAATCGATTAAGCTGCAGAGTAATCGATTAAGGTCAGAAAGTTTGAAAGTGCTTAATCGATTACTAATCGATTAAAGGTTGTACTATGAGAAAAAAATAAAAGCAATTCACGCGTGATTCTTGCCATAAACTCGAATTTCCTCTCTCTAGGGCACACAATCTCTCATCCCAAATCCATCAAGCTTCAAGGGAATCACCCCCAAGTCCATCATCAAGTCCCTTCTTGTTTCTCCAAGTAAGTATTTGTGTTCTTGAAGTTCTTCTTTCTCTCTAATTTGGATTTTTTCTCTCTCTCTCTTTCCCCTCTTTGGGAAATTCGAATTCCCTCTTGAAATTGGGCACTAATCTCATCATTATTCCATTCCTTTGGCTTAGGGAAGAGTATCATCACTCTCTCCATCTTCTTGGCTTGGGAGCTCTTTGTTTTGGGAGCGTTCGGAGCTAAAGCTTGGGTTTTTCCACTTTCCCTCTCTTGGGTTAAGGTAAGGGGGTGGATATTGTGAGCATTGCCTTGTTCTAGGGAGTTGGTTCTAATTAGTATATAATGATTTGTTAGGGTTATGTGTTAGGGGAGAAAATTAGATTATAAACTCTAGGTTATTGAATATAAAATCCTACTAAATGAATATGTATGAAATTGAATGTAAAGAGTAGGAAAAAAGAAACCCAATAATATGAAAGTGAATTATTTAATAAATGAAACTTGGATAATGATTTTAATGAAGTATGAGGGGATTTTGGTAACATGATAGTGAAGTGACCGTAAATGATTTCTATGATAATTGATTTTAATTGTCAAGTTTTGTATAAAATGATAAATGATTGATGTTGCAAATATATGTAGGTATTATGGAGTAAATTGATATAGAAAGAAAATGGAATGGAAACGATTATATGTGATGAATATGCGTTTTTGCTCCCTAATTGCTAAATTTGTATAACTGAGCCTAAATGTATTGCATATGCTTAATTAAGAATATGAATGCTATTTGAGAGGAATTGAATAATTTACATGGGAATTGAGTAGGGATAAGTTATGAATGGGAAATTATGAATATGTGTAGTTATGATTAAATGTGTTACGATTTATTGAACAAGAAGATGAAAATTTAGTAGTATAATTGGATAAAGTAAATAAGGATTTTATGGCATTGAATGCAAGACTTTAAAAATATGGTGGTGCACTTCCAAAAGGCTAAAGGTAAATTGGATAAAGGAGCCAGTCTTGTAAGACGTTGTCCGGGTTGTGGGACTGTACGCGTCAACTGGTTCGGTATGAGGTTGTGTAAGACGTTGTCCGGGTTGTGGGACTGTACGCATCGACCGATTTGATTTGATGTCGTGTAAGACGTTGTCCGGGTTGTGGGACTGTACGCATCGACTGGTTTGATTTAATGTCGTGTAAGACGTTGTCCGGGTTGTGGGACTGTACGCATCGACTGGTTTGATTTAATGTCTTGTAAGACGTTGTCCGGGTTGTGGGACTGCACACATAGACTTGTGTGATCCAGATCTTGTAAGACATTGTCCGGGTTGTGGGACTGCACGCATAGATCGCGTAAGACGCCATGGTGCGCAGCTGTAAGACGTTGTCCGGGTTGTGGGACTGTACGCAATGATGTATCCACATGAATAAATTTCCCTATATTATGAGGAACTCAAGGTATATGTACAGAGAAAAGAAATTATGAAAGTTAAGAGAATTTATGAAAAGGGCATGTGTATGAAATCAAATGAATAAAATGTTTAAGTGTTGACCTCTGACCTGAGGGACACATAATTTAAATATGGAAAAGTCGAAGGGCCTCTGTTCTGAGGTGATGTACTGAAATAAAATGTGTATGTGAAATGAATAAAAAGTAAAGAAAATGAATGATGAAATGAATAATGAAAATGGATGTTGAAATGAATAATGAAAATGGAAATTTGGAATGAATAATGAATATGGAAATTATGAAATGTGCATGGCGTGCTATATGTGAATATATGCTCTATTTGCTAGTTGTGTTTGACCTAGCGGGTTGTTATGTCTAGTTAGAAACTGCTTTCTATTTCATGTGCAAAGCTCACTCCCTTACATTTTTCAGGTACGGAGATTGAGCAGGCACAGCCCCCGGCCGAGCAGGAGTATTTTCCTTACAGGGAGAGTAGGGTGTTATGGGTTTAGAGTATAATATGGACCTAAGCCTCTTATATTATTTTGATGTAAATTTAATATGCATATTTTAAATGAGGCTTAGGTTTCTTTGTTTTGATAAAGTATTATGTTTTGGTTAAGATACTTAAACTTAGTATTTCCGCTAGTACTCTGATATTTTTGGAGCCCATTGGGCCTTGATATGATTTAGAAATATTATCTGAAGCCCTGCTGGCTATTGGTTGTTTAATTAAAATGGTTTACCACAGGTTGAATCTTGGAATAGTCCGAAAAACAAACGAAACTCCGTCCGTTTGACGGTTCATTTTAATGAAATAAAAAAGGAATTTTCAAGTCCGTATTTTATTATTATAAGGGGGAAATAAGGGTATAAATCCTAGGTGTTACAACGATCGCGGCCGGATCGAGGCCAAAGCTTCAAGCCTCGGAGTACCCAACGCAAGCCCGGAGCGATCACGGTCGATAACGACGCTGGTGAGGTCCGGAAGAGAGAGAGACCAAATAGAGGGAAAGAGGGAGAGAGAAAGGGAACTCAAAATCAATAAGGAAAGAGAAAGAGGAAGGGGTGCTCATAGTGGTGATGGTGGGTATGGTGGTGGTTGGAGGAGAGAGGAAGCAAAGCCCTAGATGAGAGAGAGAGAGAGAGAATGGGTCATGGAGGTGAGAGAGAAAGGGAAAGCTTCATGGAGGAAGGAAAGAAGGAAGGAGAAAGTAAGAGGGAGGGAGTGAGTTGCCATGGGGGAAGGTTGGAGGGAAGGATTTGGGGGTTACATGGGGGTTGAAGGAGGTTTAGGGGAGGAGGAAGAAGGTTGGTGCGGAGGAAATGGGGTTTTGAGGCAAGCCAGCGCACCATTTATGGTGCTAGCGCTGGAGATTAGCGCCCGCGCGCCTGGGCGCGGGGTTTGGTGCGCCTACGCGCGCCACACGCGCATCTGGTGCACGATCAGATATCTTGCACGCGCCTGGGCGAGTCGTGCGTGCGCCTGGGCGGGAAGGCTCCTGAGCTGGTGCATCTGGTGCACCCTGGTGTGCTTGGGCGTGCACCAGTGGTTCCCGACTTCGATTCGCCATAACTTCTTCGTTAACCGTCGGATCGGGCCCAAATTTTTGGACAAGCTTCTTAATCCCTTAAACTTCATATCCAACGGTGGAATATAATTTCTTAGTATCCTATAATAAATTCAAAATTTTCAAGTACCAACTGATTTCTAATACGTAAAACGTCGATTTAACTCCCGATTTCGCTTAGATAATTCTACCCCTTGCTACCGATGTCTCCTACACAACCCCTAATACTTATAATTACCACTCACCTTGCTCCCAAAATTCTTTAAGCAATTAATCTACCCATTCCTTACACTTTAAACCTATTAATTCACTATTCAAGCTTGGAATTAAATTAGGGATGTTACAGGTAACCAATGCAGTTTACATGCTTCATGGGGAAGCTGAAAACTGGTGGGATCACACTGTCCAATTGCTGAATTTTGAAAGGAGAGCAATCAACTGGGGAGTGTTTATGGAGAAATTTCTTAATAAATACTTTCCAGAAGATTTAAGGAGAAAGAAGGAAGTAGAATTCATGCAATTGAAGTAGGGGGATATGAGTGTAGGAGAATATGCTGCCATATTTGAGGAGCTGATGAAATATTCTCCCTACTACTTGAATAACCTTGATGAAAGAAGTAAGTGTGTTAAGTTTGAAGGTGGGCTGAGACCGGAGCTGAAGTCTATTTTCAGTTACCAGAGGATTCAGAGTTTCCCTGCACTTGTGGATATGTGCAGAATGTATGAGGATGACAAGAAGGCTGAGTTGATTGGAAGTCAAGGGAAAGGGGTGGATAGAACTATGGACCACAGAGGAAGAAGAGGTTTGATCATGGGAATAATGGTCCATATTCTCAAAAGAACAAGGGCAAGGGCAAAGCTGTGATGGATAACAAGAACAAGTCTCGCGATAATGCTCCTTATTGCGAGAAGTGTAGGCGCTATCATCATGGTCAGTTCTGCTGGTCCACAGGAGGATGTTTCAAATGTGGAAAACAAGGTCACTTTGCTCGTGATTGCAGAGAATCTGCAAAAGGTGATGCAAAAGGATTTGCTGGAAAGCCTGTGGTTCAAGGAAGAGTGTTTACCTTGAGTGGTAATGAAGCAACCCAAACCCCGAATCTCGTGCAAGGTAACTTTTTGCTTAATAATCAACCTTGCAAAATCATGTTTGATTCTGGAGCTACACATTCTTTTGTTTCCCCTGAATGTGTGAATAGGCTGAATCTTGTTGTTTCCGATTCACCTTGCTATCTTAGTATAGATACCCCTACTGGAATACCTATTTTTACCGCTAAGGTTTGCTTAGGGTGTGATGTTGAGATCTCGGGTCGTGTTTCGAAAGTAGATTTGGTCTGCCTCCCTAAGTTACAATTGGATGTGATCTTGGGTATGGATTGGTTGATGAAGAACCAAGTGAACATCAATTGTGAGGAAAACACAATCCAATATAGGACCCTTAAACCCGAAGGTTATATGTGTTTGTTCTCTGCTTCTGGGGAAGAAGAGACGATGTCGATAGAAGAGATTCCTGTGGTGAGGGAATTTCCGAAAGTATTTCCTGAGGAGATACCAGGATTACCTCCGAAGCGAGAGATAGAGTTCGGGATTGACTTAGTCCCTGGAGCTGGTCCCATCTCTATTGCTCCTTATAGGATGGCACCACCGGAAATGGCAGAGATGAAAAAGCAGATAGAGGAATTGCTGCAGAAGCAGATGATCAAGCCAAGCGTTTCGCCTTGGGGAGCTCCATTACTGTTTGTAAAGAAGAAGGATGGGAGTATGAGAATGTGTGTGGATTACAGACAGTTGAATAAGGTCACCATTAAGAATAAGTACCCTTTGCCAAGGATTGATGACCTTATGGATCAAGTTAGAGGAGCTGCAGTATTCTCCAAGATTGATCTGAGATCGGGTTATCATCAGATCAGGATAAAAGAGGAGGATATACCCAAGACTGCATTTCGATCTTGATACGGTCATTATGAGTATGTTGTGATGCCGTTCAGATTGACTAATGCACCTGCTATTTTCATGGATTATATGAACCGGATCTTTAGACCATATCTGGATTTATTCGTAGTGGTGTTTATAGATGATATTTTGGTCTATTCTAAGAGTCCGGAGGAGCATGAAGAACATCTCAGGGTAGTGTTAAGAGTCCTGAAGGAGAAGCAATTATATGCCAAACTTACGAAATGTGAGTTTTGGTTGAATGAAGTGAAGTTCCTAGGGCATGTAATCTCTAAGGAAGGAATTGCGGTGGATCCAGCAAAAGTAAGTTCAGTGCTAAGCTGGGAACAACCCAAGACTGTGACTGAGGTGAGAAGTTTCTTGGGGCTAGCTGGATACTATCGTCGGTTTATAGAAGGATTTTCCAAGATTGCATTGCCTTTAACTAAGCTGACTCGGAAAGATCAATCGTTCGTGTGGGACGATAGGTGTGAAGTTAGTTTCCGTGAGTTGAAGGAAAGGTTAACATCGTCTCCTGTGTTAATCTTACCTGATCCTCACAAGAGCTTTGAAGTGTACTGTGATGCATCTAAGCAAGGTCTGGGGTGTGTATTGATGCAAGAAGGAAGAGTAGTGGCTTATGCATCGCGACAATTGAAGAATCATGAGGTGAATTACCCGACACACGATTTGGAATTGGCTGCGATCGTGTTTGCCTTAAAGATATGGAGACATCATCTCTATGGCACTACGTTCCAAGTATTTAGTGACCATAAGAGTTTGAAATATCTGTTCGATAAAAAAGAGTTGAACATGAGGCAAAGAAGATGGATGGAGTTTTTGAAAGATTATGACTTTAAACTCCACTATCATCCGGGTAAAGCAAATGTGGTTGCAGATGCTTTGGGTCGGAAAGCAATCCACATAAGTGCAATGATGGTTAAGGAAGCAGCGTTAATTGAGGAATTCAGAGACTTGAGCTTGTTGACACAAGTGGAGCCATCAAGTATCAAGTTAGGAATGTTGCAGATTACAAATGAGTTCTTGGAAAGAATTCGGGAGTTGCAACAAGCGGATGGGGAGTTGATTGAAAAGATGAGATTAGGTTTAGAAGGGAAGGAACCTGATTTCAAGATTGGGTTGGATGGAATCCTTCGTTTTAGAACAAGGATTTGCATACCAAGAAATCAGGAGATTAGAAGATTGATTCTTGATGAAGCACATAAGAGTCGGATGAGTATGCATCCTGGATCAACCAAAATGTATCAGGATCTAAAGAAGATGTTTTGGTGGTCTGGATTGAAAAGGGATGTTGCAGAATATGTGGCGGCATGTCTGATTTGCCAAAAAGCTAAAGTAGAACATCAGAAACCAGGAGGACAGTTGCAACCTTTGAGTATTCCTCAATGGAAATAGGATAGCATCTCAATGGATTTTGTGTCTGGTTTGCCTAGGACAACAGCAAATCATGATGCAATCTGGGTGATTGTGGATAGGTTGACAAAGTCGGCGCATTTTATTCCGATAAATATGCGCTATCCTTTGAATAAGCTTACCCAGATCTATATTAAGGAGGTAGTTCGTCTTCACGGAGTGCCTTCGAGTATTGTGTCGGATCGAGATCCCAGATTTTCTTCGCAATTCTGGAAAAGTTTGCATGATGCTATGGGAACAAGATTGAAATTGAGTTCTGCGTATCATCCACAGACGAATGGCCAGACGGAGAGAACGATTCAATCTTTGGAAGATGTGTTGCGAGCTTGTGCACTTGAAGAACAAGGAAGTTGGGATCAAGTGCTACCTCTTGCGGAATTCACGTACAACAACAGCTATCATGCGAGCATTGGGATGGCACCGTTTGAGGCGTTGTATGGAAGAAAGTGTCAAACCCCGCTATGTTGGTTCCAAGTGGGGGAGAATTTAGTGGTTGGACCGGAAATGATACAGCAGACATCTAAGAAGATCAGGATGGTTCAAGAAAAGATGAGAGCGGCTCAGAGTCGGCAGAAGAGTTATGCTGACAAAAGAAGGAAACCATTAGAGTTTTCGGAGGGCGACCATGTGTTTCTTCGGATAGTTCTGATGAAAGGAATTAGTAGAGCCTTGAGAACCCGAAAGTTTTCGCCTAAGTGTATAGGTCCATACCAAATCCTTAAGAGAGTTGGTCCTGTTGCTTATCAACTAGCTTTACCACCATCTCTATCCAATTTGCACAAAATCTTTCACGTTTCTCAGTTGAAGAAATATGTGCATGACCCATCGGTTATTTTGAAACTCCAACCTGATGACCTAGCTTTAAAGGAAAACCTTACCTTTGAGACCCGACCAGTTCAGATAGAAGATCGTGAAGTTAAGCAGCTCAAGGGAAAGGAGATACATTTAGTTAAGGTTGTATGGGAAAATGTTGACGTGTCTGAAGCTACGTGGGAATTGGAGGAGAAGATGCGTCAAGAGTATCCGGAGTTGTTTTTGTAAGTTAGAATTTCGGGGACGAAATTCCTTTTAAGTGGGGGAGTAGTGTAACACCCCTAATTTTCGTCTCCCGAATAATAAGAAAATTAATAATAAAAGTTTTATTATTAATTTATATAAATTTCCAAGTTTATGTTTTGTATTTAATTAGCCTGAAATATAAAAATAAGTTGAAATATTTTTATATGGCAAATAAATGCAAAAAATAAGGATATTGCATTTTAGTCCCTGAAATAAGACCTAAATGTAATATTGAAAATGTTCTTGGAGGGAAAGATTTAAAAATATTAATTTTTAAATTTTGTACTGATCTAACCGGTTAGTAATGCCCTGTAACCGGTTAGACGATGAACCCAGAAATCACTTGGTTAATTCGTTTAATCGCCACGAGTACAGCTCTAATGCAGTGGAATACGCGTGTCGCCGTGCATGGCACACGAATTTGCCTATAAATTGCTGGATTTCTGAAGGATTAGGGGTTGATTCATCTGAGTTTGGTGTTGAGAGGTTGATTTAGGGTTTCCATTTCGCTGGAAGCAATTCTTCTTCTTCTTTGAGAGTTAGAGAGTGACAGATACACTTCTGGAAAGCTTAAATCAAGGGCTTTCCATTGATATAGAGTTTGTGAGCCAAGAGTGATTGTGGAGGGAGAAATTAATCCTAGAAGTTGAAGTTGGAATAGCTGGATTCTGAGTTTTCTGATTTGGGAAGCCTGGTTTGAGGCTGGATTTTGAACTTAGGATTTGTGAGGAGATTGTGGATTTTCTTCAAGTTCAGAAGTTATACTCATCAAAAACAACTTAGAGGTATGGGAGAAGTCTACCTTATACTAGATTTAGACTAAAAATCAAGTGATTTAGGATTTGAGTCAACAAAGACTCAAAAAGGGCATTATGTGTTTAAAGCACAAAGGCTTGGAGGCCAAATTCTAGCTCAATGTTGTTTTGAGCAACTTTATGTTAATGCATGCAATTGATATTGATACTTGAATCTGGATCTAAATGTTTATTTTAAGTTTTGTTGTGTTGAATTGTGTTTATATTGATTTTTATGCAATTTGATACAAGAAACTTATTGCATGCAAATTCAATATATTTCTGTGGTGAAATATATTTGTTTAAGGTATATGAACCCTGATAAATGTTGAAATTTGGTTAGATTTGAGAAATGAAAAGATTGATTTGTCAAACCTCTTGTTTTATTGGACTGACTGCATAATCTAACCGGTTACTCGATATTTGTAACCGGTTAGACACTGTAAAATTTCAAAAGAAAATACATTTATAAAAATCAGTCATGTGGTCACATTAATTCCACTCAAATCTAGACTTTAATTTCATTGGAAACAATCTGAAAATGAGTTGATAATACTGTTTTGGTTCAGATTGAAGGGTAAGGGTTAATACCTTAATTTAATGAGATAATTTCAAGAGGAAATTATGCTCATTTGGAAATAGAGTGTGATTTAGACTTTTGAATGATTAACACAGTGGTTTTGAGGTGTAAAACAATGTTAAAACTTGTTTATGGATTGGGTAGAAAATTCAAGAAAAAGGGTTTTTCTGAATTTCAATGGTAAACAGTTCAGGTCTGTAATTCTAACCGGTTAGCCTGAAATTGTAACCGGTTAGTACCTGAATTTGAAAAATAAAAAGTTAAGTTTTTGAGTACCATTGGTTATGTTTTCCCAATCTAAGACTAATGGCATGTTTTTGAGAAAATTCAAGGGAGAATTTTGTGCCAAAGATTATGCCTCAAATTAATCATTCAAAAGAGAAATTGGAATATTTCTAAATCACGGTAATTAATGTAAAGATAAAATCAACCTTGATGTTTGTGCATCCATATAGAATGGAAGTTTGGTTGGTAGGAACGTTTATCATATTCTGGGAATATGAGGAGGGTACTCCGGGAGTACCAAATTGTAACCTACTTGATGACACATTCTGGGAATGTGGCCAGTGTCCGGGACCTGGTTTTTATGCGTTCTGGGAACGTATGCGTTCTGGGAACGTGTTGCACACTCCGGGAGTGATGCTTATTATCCAAGTATGGTTTGGCATTACGTTCTGGGAACGAATGTCAGTGTTTCGGGAACACAAGGGTGTATTGGATGGACGTCCAAGATGGACTTTTAGAGGCCTCAGTTGTGGATAGAAAATCATACATCATGCCACTTGCATTATAAGAGATATAATGTTGAAAATTGGTGTGCTCATATGTATTTGCATTGTTATCTGTCCATGACATATTTGTGTTTGTAATTTTAGTCTTTATCAATTATGTATATGTGTATACTTACTCCCTGTGCCCTGTTTAGGTGATGGCCAGATACCTAGCTTGCATCGAGATACGCCCTATCCCTAGTGGCATATGGACGTATGAGGAGCGCCGTGCCACTTTTGAGGGGGAGGTGGAGATCACTCTCTACCACCCTAACCCTCTGGTGCAAGTGCGACCTCGTCGATTTAGGATCCCCTTAGTCTATACTATGCATGTTCCACCCTTTTATACATATAGAGGACCACCCCCGGCTCGACCTGTGCGTCGATTTCATAGTTTTCGTTTTAGAGCTGCCACTCGTTCTCATCCTTCCTCCCATAGAGTTGTCACTGAGGAGACTCCTTCTCCCGGTCCGACTGATTTCGAGAGGACTGCTTCTGCAGATCCTAAACCCAGTGGTGGGATCTCTCCACAGTCAAGCGAGGTCGAGGAGGACCCTGTGGAGGATGAGGACGAGGAGGAGGTGCATGTCGAGCCGACTGTTTCTGCTAGAGGTGGACCTACTGGTTCATAGGAGCCTGCATAGCATGGATGTTTTTGGATCCTAGATCCTAGGGATAGAGCTGTGGAGGATCTGAGGAGTTGCTGAGGACATGGATGACCTGCTCTGGGACTTCTACTTTTGGGATTATGTGATATATTGTATATATATGGAGAGGTCTTAGAGTGAGGTTTACTTTATGCAAGTGGTTTGTATATATTTCACCAAACTTGCTATCTCGACTTTCACTACTTGCTACTGATGATACTGATGGGTTTTATGGGATGATATAGACATATATATTATATTTTATTTACCTCAGCAGTGCCCCATTAGTATTACTTTTACTTCCGCATACTCTGATTTTGATTCAATAAGGGATTCGGCGATAAGTTTATATTTTATTTATTCAATCAAACTCGAGAGACAAATAATATATTTTAATAAAGACTGCAAAGATGTTTTACTATGTTTAAGAAAATATTATCTCGAGAGTCTTTTTGTAATTAAGATATTATTAAGCCGAATTCAAATATTTGTTCAGATTAAAAGTGTTTATAATCGAGCAAGTACAAATTAAAAAGGAAAAATTTTCTAGTCCTAATTTTTGATAGCAAGTATTTCAATCATTTGGAAATATTAATTATTTTCAAGATGTAAAATGAGGGTGTCACAATTTGGACCCATTTGAAATTCATGAAGGAAGATTGCCCAAACAAATAAAGCATTCGACTATTCAATGTGGAGGTTACAATCAGCTATTAAGTTGAGAGCATACCACTTTGATGATGCGGCTGCACACAATTAAGAGGCTATGGTTACAAAAGCTTGGGAATTCAATAAGGATAGCAGCCACCAAATAAAAGCTACGGCCAATTAACACAAAAAAAGGAGTTACACATTGAGCCATAATGATGCAAGTAGAACAACAACTACTCCTTGAAGAATACGGCTATGAAGATCACGACCAACACAAAAGGGAGTCCAACAATGAATTAACCAATCAATTGCCAATTAATAGAATTCATTTTTTTTAGGCATTACAAGTTGCAGCAAATCAAAGAGTGCTACGGTCACAACTTAGTCATCATAGGCTCTCCAATGTAAACTCTATATAATGTAACTTTGGAATGATGAATAAACTTAGTTTTGGTTTTGAGGACAAAGAAACTCTTTTGAGAAAATCCTTGGCTTTGTGTGATACTTAGCAAGGTGGAAACAATTCCTTCTTTGGTGATCAAGGTTGTGAGGAGTTTCCTTGGCTTATCAACCTCTCTTTCTTATCAAGGTTGTGGCGCCTCTATCCTTCCCATCGGTGCAAGTTCTTTTCCTTTTGTAGAGTAAGAATCCCTTTCTATGTGTCATATTAGTAAAGAGATTCAAGTCTCATAAGGAATTGAAAATTATCAAATCATTTTTATTAACTTAAGGTCATGTGTTTTCTAAGTGTTGAGTTCTTGGTTTGTAAATCCTTTGGCCTTAGAATCCTTGCTTGTTATTACAAGACTCATTTTGGGAGTTCCATGCTTATTTAAGACCATATAATTTCATTCGTTTGAGTTTAATCCCAAAAACACCCATTGTTCAAACCAAATTCCATTTGGAATCAAGGGTTCCAAATCTTGGGTGTATCAATTGTTTAGCCGCCTAATTTACATAGGTTCATATGCTTAATTTTCCTTCTAAGTGACAAATATCATATTACCTGGCTTCGCAATAGTGTAACAAATATCATATAATCTGATTTCGAAACCCAGCAAGCAGAATAGTGTAACAAAAAATCTGAAGCCAATCATACCTTCTTTGAAGCATCAACAGTATATGTTAGAATTGAAAAATAAGAAGAAATAAAGGTATGAAAAAAAAATCTTATTTTGGTGTGCTTGAGTTACAAGGGAGTGCATCAAAAGTTAAAAGGTATGATAAAAATTTCATGTGTGGCAGCAGACTGAAAAATAATGGATACACAAACACTTTAAAGTAAGGTATTGTTTATCGTGTGGACATAACAGGATTGTATCAAATATCACTTTAAAGAGGCAGTTACCTTTTAGATAGAAAGCAACACTACCATTGGACATGATACGCCCAAGAAATGGAACCAATGATTCCAAATAGTCTCTAAGGCGTTCTTCTCTTCGATCGTCCTAGGCATCTTCTTAAAGGTCTTCATGGACACCATTTTTGTCACATGGCCGTGAGGAACAACAAATTGTAACACACTTTTTATTGAATTTAAAACAACAAACTACGATTATGAGGTTACTCTCATAATCCTAACATTCCACATTGATAATAACAAGATATATGACACACTCATGCTAATATCAATTACCAAAACAAGAGATACAACACACCCTTGTTCATGGCATTGGAGACCAAATGGATATTAAGATAGTGAAACTAAACTCACAATCAATCCTAATTCACACACAAATAAAAACATAAACCTAGAAATCAAAATAGAAAACGTGGAAGAGACAGAAATGATCTAAAGAAGTGAGGAGGAGCCACAATCTCAGGATGAGATTGATAATCCTCAAGGCCACCACAAAGGCATCGCACCTCTGCTTAGGCCATGGTCCAATCACTGGACCATAGGGGTAGAGCCCCAAGAACTCCAATCACAAGAGACTTTCAAAACAAAGCTTTTTATTATTGATTCCAAAGTTGTGTTACAAGATGCACATGGCTCTCCTTATATAGAGAGAATGGCATGGAGGATGAGCCAAGAAATGACCATCTTATCCACTCATTCATTCTTAATTAATGAGCCACTTAATTCTCTTTTATACATTTTGTAACCCCCCATTAAAACCTATACTAATGACATTCATTCTAAACCGTAACCTCCCTCATGATTATAAAGTTATTACAATTAATCCTATACTAATGATGATGGTGGTTACTAAAATAAATTCCATAAGTAATTGTCATCTTCATTTCCTCTTGGATAGGCGTGTAACACTCCTCATCTTGTGTTGGCCGAATTGTTCAATGAGCACTTGAGGATGAACATTCAATTTCTTGTATTCTTCCTCATTAATTCATATCTTCCAACCAATCCACAATTTGATTAGTAATTAACTCCTTGCAAGAGGCGTCCTAAATGAAGGGTTATTGGCCTTCTCTTGAATCAATTTGAGGACACTTTAATTGTTTGCTCAATGATGGAATTTGGATTACTTGTCCTCAAGCCAAAGTCCATCATTCCCTCCCTCTTCAAAAGGATTCGTCCTCAAATCCAATCTGACCTTCAAGAAAGAGCTTCACCCTAGGGCTGAGCTCTGATACCACTTTGATACGCCCAAGAAATGGAACCAATGATTCCAAATAGTCTCTAAGGCGTTTTTCTCTTCGATCGTCCTATGCATCTTCTTAAAGGTCTTCATGGACACCATTTTTGTCACATGGCCGTGAGGAACAACAAATTGTAACACACTTTTTATTGAATTTAAAACAACAAACTACGATTATGAGGTTACTCTCATAATCCTAACATTCCACATTGATAATAACAAGAGATATGACACACTCATGCTAATATCAATTACCAAAACAAGAGATACAACACACCCTTGTTCATGGCATTGGAGACCAAATGGATATTAAGATAGTGAAACTAAACTCACAATCAATCCTAATTCACACACAAATAAAAACATAAACCTAGAAATCAAAATAGAAAACGTGGAAGAGACATAAATGATCTAAAGAAGTGAGGAGGAGCCACAATCTCAGGATGAGATTGATAATCCTCAAGGCTCCTGAGATTGATAATCCTCAAGGCCACCACAAAGGCATCGCACCTCTGCTTAGGCCATGGTCCAATCACTGGACCATAGGGGCAGAGCCCCAAGAACTCCAATCACAAGAGACTTTCAAAACAAAGCTTTTTATTATTGATTCCAAAATTGTGTTACAAGATGCACATGGCTCTCCTTATATAGAGAGAATGGCATGGAGGATGAGCCAAGAAATGACCATCTTATCCACTCATTCATTCTTAATTAATGAGCCACTTAATTCCCTTTGATAAATTTTGTAACCCCCCATTAAAACCTATACTAATGACATTCATTCTAAACCGTAACCTCCCTCATGATTATAAAGTTATTACAATTAATCCTATACTAATGATGATGGTGGTTACTAAAATAAATGCCATAAGTAATTGTCATCTTCATTTCCTCTTGGATAGGCGTGTAACACTCCTCATCTTGTGTTGGTCGAATTGTTCAATGAGCACTTGAGGATGAACATTCAATTTCTTGTATTCTTCCTCATTAATTCATATCTTCCAACCAATCCACAATTTGATTAGTAATTAACTCCTTGCAAGAGGCGTCCTAAATGAAGGGTTATTGGCCTTCTCTTGAATCAATTTGAGGACACTTTAATTGTTTGCTCAATGATGGAATTTGGATTGCTTGTCCTCAAGCCAAAGTCCATCAGGACATGTAGATAGGGATAAACCAAGAGCCTCTCTATAGCTGTCATGCAAAATTCATATAGGCGAAGAAGATTCCGATGCACTACCAAACTAATCATCTCACCTCAGTCTAGAACTGAATCTCACCTCCAATAGCATTACCATGTTTACTGCTACGACTGAACCATCTGAGAGATACCCTTTGTAGACATTTCCAAAACCACCTTTGGCAACCAAGTTTGTTCTTGCTGCAGAAGTTATTTGTCGCAACCTGGAGTTCTCTGAAATGGAACTTCTTGAGATTTCCTAGGTAAACCTCTTCACGGTATTGTTTTGAAAAAGTATCGAAAAAGGAAGTTAGAGAGATGAGATTAATTCATATGCCTACCAAGTTGGCCAATGCTTCAATTTATGATTCACTAACCCTTAACATCAAAGAATATTTTCTTGTTATATTCTGGTTATATCCAATTTATGCTTTCAAAGAAGGTAGAATATGGTAAACACACCTGCAAACACTGAAAAAACAGAGGATAATTTTACATCTTGTCATTCATATAAACAAATCTATATATCAAAGAAATTTGATACTTGTTAAAGCTCAACAAATTTGAGACAACAAACTAAGCAGATATTTAAGGCTAACTTTTAAGAAATACTACCAAAATTGCCAGTTCTTCCTTGAGGCTTGTCCTCATATCCAAAATAGAAAGCAGCTTTTATTGTCGGATCAAGCTATAGATAAAATTTATAAGCATAAATATATACAGTTAAATAAGACAAAACTGAATTGTGAAAGGTAATAATCTGAATTGTGAAATAAATATGTGATGCTATTTATTTGCAAAAAAACCTTAAAGTAGATCAATATATCAAAAGTTCAACTGAAGGTACCCTTGAACTTCTTCTGAAATGCATGCTGTATGGAACAGGCTGGAACTGAAGATGCCCCTTGTTTTCTTTGGGTCCGTGTCCTGGGGTTGCTATGCCTAAATTGAGGTCAAGATTGTGACTGCCACCTGTGTTAAAAACAGATATATACTTTTTAATCATAGAAGTCAAATACATCATCAGCAGGAGGGAGATATTGCTATGGAAAAACTACCTTCCTTAATAGCTTCAAGTTCGTTGTCGCTTTCATATGCACTTGGCTCAAAGTTAGTCACTACTTCCCTTCCATTGCACTTCATAGTTGCCTTGTCATAAGCCTTGATTACGTTCAAAGTTAGTCACTACTTCCCTTCCATTGCACTTGAAAGCTGCCTTGTCATAAGCCCTAATTTCCAGAAAATCAAAAACACCTGCTTCAAGAATGATCTTCACCGATATATCATGAAATCATTAATAGGATGCATGCTCTTTCCTTAGTTTTGAATGCATCTATGTTCCTGATAGAGAAAGTGGATCAAAATCATTGCCTAGAGATTCAGATTATCCTTTCTTCAATTTTTTATTCGTAACTTGTTTCTAACTTCCTTCTATCCACAGTCCAGTGCCAATCAAGGTGAGATCTTACTGATTCATACATCGTATTACTAATTAGTGTTACATAAATAAAGACTGTTACAGTGTTATATAAATTTTTGTTGCTGCCAATAAATAAACTGTTCAGAAGTTATCATTCAAGATCATCTATTAAAGTTCTGTCATGTTTTTCCGTATTTATCAAGTGCTTTGGAGAGAGAAACTTTACCATACAAAGAGACAGTTTCCTTCATCAACCTGAAGCTAGAATCAACAACTTGCTTCACAGATGCATGAATACTGGAGGATAGAGTAGGGCCTGCACCTACTGTACTGCCATGGGAAAGCAAAAGGAAACCTTGTAGTGTGTTGAAGTATGATGTCATATTTTCCTCAATTGCTTTTGAGTCTGGTTTTTCTCCAGTCCAAAGCATTCCAACTGCAGAGAAAATAAAGATATATTAAATTACACAAACTCAAGCCTGCATATGTGATGGTATACAAATTGTACACTTCCTAATAAAAAAGCAAAACTCTTGAAAGCATTTATCCATTGTTCTCCTTTCATGCAAATAAACAAACAACATTGTTTTCAGTCTATCAACATTCAACAATGATTCTATCCATAGAATCTTCCTGATGAATAATGAAAAGCAATAACACGATTATTTGATTCAAGCAGGTGTTTTAGAGCCGTAACTATTATGAATGAGATTAGGTGGAATATTCTAAAACCTCAACAACAAAAAAGCATGTTCAAGCAGAAATGAATCATACCTGTACCGGTGGAAAACTAACTTTTCCAATGTGATCTTCGCCAGTGAATCCAAAAATGCCGACAACCTGATTAAGCATCCAATTTAGAGGGTTAAGATTTTGGTGCAGAAGCTCATCTAACCACTTTTTAATTCACTTTTCATCATTGATATTATGGAGTCAAATTTATCGAACACACAATAGAATATGTAGCTTATATTTAACATAAGACACTCTCAAATAAAAAAAATCAACCCCCACAAGTATCTCAAACTTAAGAGAAACTAAGCACACCCAAATCAAAAATACTCAACCCACACCCAAAGAAAAACAGGAGTTAACATTGTCCTTTATCAGTTGCGAAAAAACTATAATACACACACAGAACAAAAAACAAAAAAAATGGCATAAGAGTAAGTAAACATACAGCAAGGCCAACAGCTCCAAGTCCAAAAGTTGCAACAGAGACACCAGTTTTAAAAGGCAAGTGCTTCTGGATATGCTTTTGATGCTTCTGGATATGCTTCTGCATCCTATGCTCCCCATCTTAGTAGAAGGCAAGTGCTGCTAGAAGACAACAAATTATTAGGGAATGCCTTTTATTGAAAAAAGAGGATGACTAAATCAAAGTCAACAAAATAGAAGTATATGCTAAGGGCCTTAGACAGGCTTACCTATGTGCAATAAGAGGATCAACATAGTTACCTTGTAGATGCTTTGCAATGACATCCCATGCTGTATAAAAATCTAACCAAAAGAGACAACAAATCTATTATAATTTTATATTAAAGGGATTGACAGTTTACCTTCATAGCTATTTTAGAGCTCTTTACTACATCTGAATCTGGTAGAGAAAAAAATGTTACGAACCAAATACAAAGAAGCAAAGCAATGAGTAATGGACATATAATTTACCTCAACATTGAGAGCAATACCCAACCCTACAGAGTCGACTGACCGCTTCTAAATCACCATCATAACAACATGAGCCCCTGCTTGTGCCAATTGCCTTCATCATGATCATAATAAAAAAAAGGAAAAAAAAGTCTATTAGCTCTTTTCTTTTCTTATACTTTTTTGTGAGAAAAACAAAAAGGTTGATTGTGTCACCCTCTACTAAATTGGTACCCTAGTAGGCTCAGCTTGACCACAACAATATCTTTAGCAGTCTTGTGAGACTTGCACATCAAATGAGAACAAAAATTTAAAGTCATCCCTTTTCAATCAACAATAGCATATGCCAATGCTCATAGCACTTTTCACAAACAGTTAGTGTGCTCAAAATTAAAAACTTGAATACATCTCTTAAATCTAAAATTGGAAAAGTAAGAGTACAATACCTTGATGCAAAGCATGGCCTTCACTCCTACTTGAAAACAATATCAAAATTTTGTCATCAAAACAATTTCAACTCCACATCATCAAAGAAGCATTTAGTATGACAATTATAAACAGAATCATAACAACAATACACTTCATTAAATAATCAAAGTCTCATCTCATAACTTAGTATGACAATCAAATTCCTTCAAGTATAGATCTTTCTTCTCCCTACAAGAAGAGAAAGCAGAGCAAAAAAGTACATCAAAACCTGTATTTTGAAGAAAGTCCATAACAAAGTCCAAGGGAAATAAAATACTTCTCAACAACATCAAAGCCAACTAAACAAAGAATTATAGGAAGCAAATATTTAAGATAAATTGAAGAGAAAAGATAAGAACCCCATTGGTTTCTATAACAAAGAATTCCTTCAGTTCAGCCAGCACATAACTAATGCCAAAATTAAGGACCAGCTTAATGATGCTAAGCTACTAAAAGGCATACTTTTAAAATGAAATGCAAAGGTGCCCATAGGACCATTCACAACAACATAAACTAATATGTTCTTGTTCTTAGTTTTTTTTCAGACACAAAACACTAACTAATATATAACTTCAGTTCAACTTATACTGTAAAATTGTTAGTTATTTTTTCTTATTTTCGTATTTTATTTTTTTTTCAACTAACTAATATTTAATGTAAAACACTTATGTGGTATAAACATAATCACTAACCTTCAAACCTTGATTCCTAACCTTCACCTACTAAAATTATACCAAAAACACCCTTCAATCAATTTATACCAGAAACACCCTTCAATGAGAACACTAATTAGATGATAAACCCGAAATCAAAACCCCAATCCAATAAGAAACCCTTAATCGAAACATTTTATCACCTCATACCTTTGATTAGTAGTTCAGACCACCGTGACCACATTAGTAGCTCCACCACAGTCCTGGCTATGCTTTGGACGCTACCCATCGATCAGCCTACACCCTTCTCGATCTGCAAGCCAGCACCATCATAGATGAGCAACAAAGGAAGAGAGCCACCATAGAGGAGCAGAGAAAGAGAGAGCTGCGAGAAGAAAGAGAGTGCATCGAGAGAATGAGAAAGAGAAGATGAAAAGAGAAATCGAGAGAGATAGAGAGAGAGCGAGAGACGGAGAATGAAAGAAAAAGAAGAAAAGAAGAAAAAAATAAAGAGGAAGAAGGGAAGGAATGACGAAGAGGAAAAAGAGAGACAGATGGGGATGAGATAGAGAAGAAGAGATAGAGAAAGAAAGAAGGGGGAAAAATTAGGGCAACTTAAAATTCAGAAATGGAGATGAGAGGGAAAAAATTGGTGCACACCACCCGCACGTGACACAGCCATAGATGGAGAGCAGATGAGTAGCTGAGGGGGAAATTTCTAAGTACTGTGGGACCCACCATGAGTACTTCTAAGTACTCCTTAGTAGTACTTCTAAGTAATGGTATGGGACCCACATGAGCACTTCTAAGTACTCCTTAGAGCATCTCAATCCCAAAGAACCAATTTTGGTTCTTGTGTGGTCCCCACATCATTTTTTATATTATCTCACACTTCCCCATATCCTAAGCAACTCTAACACAATTTTGCTCCATCCCAAAGAACCCAACCATGGTTCTTGAATGGACCCCACACCCTACCCCACATTACTTTTTACATATTATTTAAATAATAAAAATTAAAATGTAATTCAATTAATACCAATAATTCAACAACAATAATTTAAATTTACTAAATTACATAAAAAAAATAAAAAAATAAATAAAAATACATTAATTTAAATGAAAAATAAATAAAAATACATATAATAAATTTTCAAATTTTGGCCGTTCATACGCTTGTGGTGCTCCCAAACATGTTCTACTAAATCGGCTTGAAGTTGGTGATGGGTTACTCTATTGCGAACAACAAATCTCCTTTGCAGGTAATCTTGAATATCATGGTCACGAGCATTATTAGATTCTTCCACCGTGTCGTTACCAACATCAGAATAATCGAATGTACCACCATATGTGTCTCGTTCATCCTCGACAATCATATTATGTAATATGATACAAGCATATATTATACGCTCAAGTGAATCTAATTGCCATTGACGAGTTGGGTAACGTACGATTGCGAATCGAGCTTGGAGTACTCCAAATGCTCGCTCGATATCCTTTCTAGCACCTTCTTGCTGTTTGGCAAAAAATTGCCTCTTCTCTCCTTGTGGCATTGGGATGCTCTTGACAAATGTAGCCCATTCCGGATAAATGCCGTCAGCTAAATAATAGCCCAAATTGTATTCAGTTCCATTAACAGTGTACTTCACCTCTGGAGCTCGACCATGTAGAATATCGTTAAAGACAGGTGATTGATTCAGCACATTAATGTCGTTGTTTGAACCAGCAACCCCAAAGAATGCATGCCAAATCCACAAGTCCTTTGATGTCACTGCTTCAAGCATAACTGTAGGATTACCATGATCACCTCGACAAAATTGACCTTTCCATGCAACTGGACAATTTTTCCACTCCCAATGCATACAATCTATGTTGCCCAACATACCTGGAAAACCACGATCTTTCCCTATTTGCAACAAGTGTTGAATGTCATCAGTTGTAGGCCTCCTTAGATATTCTTCCCTAAATATCTTGATCACACCGCTTGTAAATCTCTCTAAGCATTTCACTGAAGTGCTATCCCCCATTCTCACATAATCATCAAGGCTGTCAGCAGATGATGCATATGCCAACATACGAATAGCAGAAGTGCATTTTTGAAGTGGTGAAAGGCTTTGTCTACCACGTACATCCACCGTCATTTGAAAATACTCATCATGCTCACCAAGGGCTTGTACAATGCGAAGGAAAACATGCTTGTGCATTCGGAACCCTCGGCGAAACTGTTCATCCGTGTATACCGGATGTTCAGAGAAATAATCGTTAAACAATCTTGTATGTCCTTATTCACGGTTCCTTTCTATGTGCCTTCTTTTCCCGGTACGCCTAGTAGAGCTGCTAGTTTGTTCCTCTCTTTGCCTTTCAATAATAATCCTCATCATTTCCTCTTCACTATTGTCGTTAATAACATTATCAATATACCATTTGAGAATTGTTTGAAACTGAGGGTTGAAAGGATCTGAAGGGTCCATTAAAAGAATTGGAAAGAAGAAAGATGAAACAATAACTTGAGAGATGAAAGAAATTTTTTGGAAAGATGATAGAAGAATTAGAGTGACTGAAGTATATATAGGCTTGTTTGCAACGGCTATTTTACAACGGCTAGTTTTTAACGGCTAGTTTACAACTGCTATTTTACAGCGGCTAGTTTTTAACGGCTAGTTTACAATGGCTAGTTTTTAAAAATCATAAATCATAATTCAAGTTGATAAAACAAGATGATAATACATAATTCATAATTCATATTCATAATTCATAAAACATAATTGAATATAATAATACATAATTCATAAAACATAATTGAAAATACTAATAAAGTTGATACTAAACTAAGCCATATTTCTCCCTAATGAAGTTGCACAACACCTCATGATCTCTTAGTTGTCTCTCATTCATATCGGATGTATCTTAGGTGAGGATTAGCAAATCATTTATCTTCAACCTATCCGCATCCATCTTCATCCTATCCTCATCCATCTTAATCTTATCTTGTTGCGCCTTTACCATCTCATCAAATGCACGATTAAAATCTGTCATGGTTTCAACTTTTATTTGAAAAATCACATTGAATTCTGCAACATCGGTTTTATTCGAAGTTTGACCTTGCTTTGCTTTCGCCTTTTTTTTTTGCAGCCTTTTGCCCAATCGGACGTTCCAAAATAGGCGATGTTGGGTTGTACTCGGAACTTGTTGGTGTTGGTGGGTTAGAGGATGACGAATATGCACCAGAAGCAGAAATCTTTGTTCTTTTTGAAGAACATTGAAACATACCTGCAGCCCATTTTGGTTCATCTTTCAACAAACGCCAAACATGCTCATATTCAAATTTTTTGCCGCCTTCGTCTTGAGCATAAATTGTGTATGCATTTTTCATTATGTCATCATGATTGCTCCCACTCTTCTTATTTTCTACTGCTTGTTTGTAGCATCCAGCAAACTTCAGGGTTGCACTATTCAACCTATGCCATCATGATTTTAGTTGGACTACTCTCCTTGTGGAATACTTCTCATGATGGTACTGGTTGTAATTGCTCTCAATTCTTCCCCAAAAATTAGCTGATTTTTGATCAACTCCAACAACCGAATCTTTTGAAATGTTTATCCATGCCTCAATGAGTAGCCTATCTTCATCTGTAGAGAACTTTTCTCGACTTTTTGTCTTCTTTGTTTGTCCTCCTCCTTCTTCTTCAAGATTAATATTCTCCAGTCCGACTTGAGTTGAAAATGCTGGTATTTGAGACGAAGAAATTGATCCACCCGGTGTTTCAGGTTCTTCTTCAATCAATTCAACACTACTATTACCCTTGGTGGGATTAGATTGTGATGGTGGATACATGGGGTTTTGGTAATATGGCACAGGGAATGATTGATTGTAAAAATTTGGATTATAATGTGGATTAGGAAAATGGGGAGGATTTTGGTAATTTTTGATGTTTGAATTACTACCTTGTGTGCTAGGAATATTTGGAGAGGAATTATTATTTGGAGAAGGTGAATGGCTTTGTAAAAAATTAAAGTAAGCATTATAAGGATTTTGATTGGGATCCATTTGGGTAATATATGAAATTGAAATTTTACTTGTGAATTGTTGAAACAATTGATACATATTTGTAGAACAAAAATTCCAACAGATGGAAACGGATAGAAACGGCTAGTTCAATTGTTTCTAACGAATATATTGAAACATACTAATGTTATATTTTTAATTACTCTTCAAGTACTATATGCTCTGATATGTACTCTTCAATACATGATGAAAAAAAAAGAAAAAGAGCATAAAATATGCTCTGAAGTCTGATCCACTCCTCATTCCTCAACGAACTCACCTCCTTCTGCCGATCCACTCCAAGGCAACCTTCTCCTTCCTCTGATCCACTCCAACAAGGCAACGAACTCACCTCTCCTTCCTCTGATCCACACCTTCTCCTTCCTCCATCAACGATCACCATCTCAGATCACTCACTCACGGTTCGAAGCTCCATTGCCGCTGTTGATGGCCGATTTTCCCTCAATCATGGTTGGATCTTCGATTTCCCCTCTTGCATGTGCTTGGAGCAGCATCAATTCATGATCTGGAAATAAGAAGAGGAATCTAGGGTTTTGTTCTTCCTCTTTCTCATTCTATATTGTAATTTTGAAATTTTAAATTTCAGTTTTTGTAACAATGATTTTGATTGTATATTGATTCTTCCCCTGTTATGGTTTTATGTGATTTTTTGTTGAATATTTTTTTTTCTTCTCCGCCTGAACCGAAGAGGAAGAAGATGACACTGTTCATCTTTATGTAATTGCAATATTTTTTTTTAATTTGATCTTTCATCTTCTCTGCTTTCTTCTGGAAATGGCTTCTTCATATATTTTCCTTCCTTCATTGTTGAACGGATCAAAGGAAGAAGAGAACAACGGCTAAATTCTAGACAATTTTTTATTGTTTCCACATCCACTCTGTACAGTGAGCCCATGTCAAGCACCGGAGCTTGGTGAAGCTGCTGTGCTTGCCAAGCTCCTCCACGTAGACATCCTCCATCCCACTTTGGTTCTTCAGTTGGGTTCTTCACGAAACCCCAAGCATTAAGAACTTGGGATGGAGATGCTCTTAGTATTTCTAAGTAGTATGGGGCCCACACAAAGGGGTGATTTTGGAGGGAAACACAAAAAGGTTTAGATTCACAAATTTAGAATTACTAGGAAAATTGCCTGTGCGATGCACGGGTCTTAAATTTTGTTATCCTTCCCATTTTTTTTGAAGGGCTTTCCATTTGTTCAAACATTAAATATTAATTTTATTTACATGTGATTGAATAAATTGAAATGATAAATTGAAAGGAAGACTTTCATGATCAACATATTATAAAAAAAGAAATATTGTGTTAAAGATCAGCACAATATTGAAAAGAAATATTATTATACACACACGTTTACAGTTATTTGGGCTTTAAAGGAATAATTTAAAGCAAGAAAGATGATTCGTGTCAGCATCCAGAATTGGGTAAAAATGCCAACAGTTTGCATGTTACAACTTACAACAACTTTTGTGAGGCAACTTGAAGCATTTTGATACCCAAAAAAAAAATAATAATAATAATTGAAATCATCAAGGTAATATGTTTAATAAAAAATTTAAATGATAAATTGGAAGGAAGGCTTTCATGATCAACATATTATAAAAAAATAAATATTGAGAAGAAATATTGTGTTAAAGATCAACGCAATATCGAAAAGAATTTAACTTACTTCTTCACATTCTTTGATCTTCTTTTGTGCACCATCAAGTCTTAAGTCCCTGTATTAAGAAATGTTTGAGCAAAATTCAAACACTTAAAAATACCAAAAAAAATGAAAAAGCTTTCTAGTTACCAATTAAAAAAAATACTAACAGTTCATATGCTTAATGTTTATGACAAATAAGGAAATAAAATATACTTAATAAGGAATAATTTCAGTTGAAATGAAGGCTTTCCACCAATTTAAAAAATAAAAAATAAAAAAAATACTAACTGTTCATATGCTCAAACAACCAAGGTTTCCTTCTGTATACGTTTTTTTTTTTTGCAAGTGGCATTTTGATACCAAAAATTTAAAAAAATTCCCATTGAAAGACGAAAGACCGGTAACAAATAAGCTTTATATAGAAAACAAAATGACCAAGCATTTATATATATATGCAGATTGTAGAGGCCTAGAGGGGCAGGAAATGTACGATGGTGCACATAGTAGCTTTGATAAAATAAAAAATTTGCATAATAATCTGATGGACTACCTTGTAAGTTTGGTCACCAAAGAAGTGAATTTCATTGAAATCATCAAGGTAATATGTTTAAACAAAAATTTAAATGATAAATTGAAAGGAAGGCTTTCATGATCAACATATTATAAAAAAAAATATTGAGAAGAAATATTGTGTTAAAGATCAACGCAATATTGAAAAGAATTTCACGTACTTCTTCACATTCTTTGATCTTCTTTTGTGCACCATCAAGTCTCAAGTCTATGTATTAAGAAATGTTTGAGCAAAATTCAAACACTTAAAAATACCAAAAAAAAAAATGGAAAAAATACTAATTGAAAGGAATGCTTTCTACCAATTAAAAAAAATTACTAACTGTTCATATGCTTAATGTAACCTTGTCACTTTTCAAGCTTTCCATGACTATCAATTGTAAGCGGTCAGAATAGCATTTTGTTGCATCGCACATTGAAAGGAAATAATGAAAAATACTAACTGTTTCAATTGTAAGCAGTCATAAAATGAAAGAAAAATGAAAAGATTAAAAATATATGGACGGATGTGATTTACTTGCAATGGATGGCTAGGATTAGAATGAAATTTAGGAGGGATATGAACGGATGTGATTTATTTGCAATGGATGACTAGGATTAGAAACAAATTTGGAGGGAAAAACTATCATGGATGGAAAGTAAAAAATTTACCCCTCAACTTCACCTATTTTAATATATGTTGATATGTTGATTATATAGAATATAGATGGCTTAATTAAGTTTTTGGTCCCCGAAAGTTACTCGAGTTTCGGTTTTGGTCCTTAAATGTTTTTTTGTTTGGTTTTGGTCCTTAAAAGTGTAAAAACTTTTGGTGCTAGTCCCTGTCGTCACTTTTTCCGTTAAAAATAAAAAAAAAAACCAGAAACAATCCACCCAGCCCTCCCTCTTCTCTTTCGCTTAACCACCGCACCTCTCTCTTCTCCCTCTACTCCATAGCCATACCCTCTCTCTCTCAACCCACCACCCACCGACGCCACTTCACAGTCTCCCTTTCTTCCTCCGTTCGACCGCTCTCTCTTCTCCGTCCCACGCTCTAGCTCCCTCCACCATCACCGTCCCTCCGTCCGAACCGCCTTCGGCCACCATAGTGAACCCCTCTCTTTCTCCCTCTGTTTGACTTTCTCTCTCTAATCCCAACCGCGGCCGGTCCACACCGTTCCCTTACATCCATCACCGAACCACCACCGCCACCCTGCCTCCACAAACGACCGTCCCTACCCCAGCCACCAATCCCTACAATCCTTAACCCCATATGCGGTTTTCAGACCCAAAAAAAAACTACTCCCTTGTGAAGAAGAATAAAGAAGAAGCAAGGAGAAGAGAAGAGGGAGGGATGGAAGAAGAAGAAAGAAGAAGAGGGAGAGTGGAGGAAGAAGAAAGAAGAAGAAGAGGGAGAGTGGAGGAAGAATAAAGATGAAGAGAAGGGAAGCGTTTGGGGGAAGGGGCGGCGGGATAGGGTTTAGGGGGGGTGTTGTTGTTTTTTTTTTTTTAATTTTTAAATTTATTTATTTAGTATTTTTTTATTACTTTTTGGTATATTCCATTAAACTTATTGAAGAAACTGACGGCGGGAATTAGGACCAAAAGTTTTTACACTTTTAAAGATCGAAACCAAACAAAAAAACATTTAAGGACCAAATCAAAATTCGGATAACTTTCGGGGACCAAAAACTTAATTAAGCCAATATAGATTAGGTCACCCATTTATCGAAGGAGCCGCAACCGGAAGAGCCAAGAGCAGAAGGCCCTCGATTCGCAGTCCAAGCCATCGCAGAGGAAGCTATTGCCGGAGAATTATTTAAAGATTACTGTATTCGGAACTATTCTCCAGTCAACCCTGGCTCTGACGTGGCAGGTGAACTCGCCGCTGTTCAGATCACGTGACCCCTCTCTCTTACTCCTGGTTGCTCCTCAACCGAGCCGTTACGGTCCGTCACTTTCGTATTTTATTTTGCTTTTGAAGTATCATTGGTGTTGATACTGTGTTAGGTGGTACTAGGAGTAGGAGTGGTATAAATTTTCTGTGGGAAAATGACCGTTGGTTACTACGGGGTGGTGGTGCAGGTGTGCTGACAGGCATCGTGGTGCATACAGTAACAGCCTGTGCGACAACAATGGTTATTAGGTATCAATGAGTTCCACACAGACTCTGACTCTGACTCTGACTCTGACTCTCATCAAAACAATTCTAAGAAACCCAAACCCCACCACTTCCGCTTCCCATGCCAAACAACTCCACGCCCAAATCCTCAAAACCAAACCAAAATCCCACCCCCACCACTCTTTAATTCTCTCTCTCTACTCAAGTTTGAAACTTTTGCATGATTCCCTTCTTATCTTCAACACCCTTCACTCCCCTCCATCCCTTGCTTGGATTTCTATTATCAAGTGCTACATTTCCCATGGCCTACTGCATCATTCATTGCTTTCATTTAATAAAATGAGGGCTTTGGGTATGTACCCTGATTACCATGTCTTCCCTTCTCTGCTTAAAGCATGCACTTTGTTGAAGGATTTGAGGCTTGGTGAATCGGTGCATGCTTGCGTCCTTCATCATGGTTTGGATTTTGATTTGTATACTGGTAATGCATTGATGAATATGTACTCTAAGTTTCAGACTTTGGATGGGTTTTCTGAGAAAAATGTTTATGCAGACAAGGTGCTTGATGGATTGTCTGAAAGAGGGGATAAGGTTAATTCAAATGAGTCGGTAAACAAATATGACACTGAGAGAAAGGGAAACACGGTGAAAATTGATAGTGTTAGGAAGGTTTTTGATATGATGCCAATAAGGGATGTTGTTTCGTGGAACACTGTGATTGCTGGGAATGCTCAAAATGGGATGTATGAAGTGGCATTAAGCATGGTCAGGGAGATGGGGGATGCTAACTTGAAGCCTGACTCGTTCACTTTATCAAGCATTCTTCCGATTTTCGCAGAGCATGTTGATATTATTAAAGGAAAGGAAATTCATGGGTATGCTATCAGACATGGGTTTGATGCAGATGTTTTCATTGGAAGTAGCCTGGTAGACATGTATGCAAAATGTACTCGAGTTGAGCATTCGCTTTCGGCTTTTTACCTCTTACCTAAGCGAGATGCCATTTCGTGGAATTCTATCATTGCAGGTTGTGGTCAGAATGGTAAATTTGATGAAGGGCTGAGACTCTTTCGTCAAATGTTGAAGGAAAATGTTAAACCCATGCCTGCTTCCTTCTCAAGTGTTATACCAGCTTGTGCTCACTTGACAGCCTTAAATTTGGGGAAGCAGCTTCATGCATATATAATTAGACTTAAGCTTGATGATAACAAGTTTATAGTGAGCTCTCTGGTGGACATGTATGCCAAATGTGGTAACATTAAGATGGCTAAGTATATTTTTGACAAAATGGAGATGCGTGACATGGTTTCGTGGACTGCCATCATTATGGGATGTGCTATGCATGGACATGCCCTTGATTCAGTTTCTTTGTTTCAGCAGATGTTAGTGGATGGAGTAAAACCCTGTTATGTTGCATTTATTGCTGTTTTAACTGCTTGTAATCATGCAGGGTTGGTAGATGAAGCTTGGAAGTATTTTTACAGCATGGAGCGGGATTACAGTATTGTTCCTGGCCTGGAACACTATGCTGCCGTTGCAGACTTGCTTGGTAGAGCTGGAAGATTAGAGGAAGCCTACGACTTTATTTCGAAAATGAGAATACAACCAACAGGAAGTGTGTGGTCGACATTATTGGCTGCTTGTAGGGCTCATAAGAATGTTGAATTAGCTGAGAAGGTTGTTGACAAGATACTTTTGGTTGATCCTGAAAACACAGGTGCTTATGCTTTAATGTCAAACATTTATTCAGCTGCCCAAAGATGGAAAGATGCTGCAAAATTGAGAATCCAGGTGAGGGAAAAGCGCTTAAAGAAGACTCCAGGATGCAGCTGGATTGAGGTTGGAAACAAAGTACATACTTTTCTGGCAGGAGATAAATCACATCCATATTATGATAAAATAAATGAGGCATTGGATATTTTATTGGAGCAAATAGAGATAGAAGGTTATTTGCTTGACACAACTGCAGTGCTCCATGATGTTGATGAAGAACATAAACGCGATTTATTACGCACCCATAGTGAGAAACTTGCCGTAGCATTTGGCATCATTAGTACGACTGCTGGTACAACCATCCGCGTAATAAAGAATATTCGGGTGTGTGTGGACTGCCATACAGCAATTAAATTTATCTCAAAGATTGTCGGCCGGGAAATCGTCGTGAGAGATAGTAGCAGATTTCACCATTTCAAGAATGGATCCTGTTCATGTGGAGATTATTGGTGAAATCTACGTAATATATACACAGTGAAGCAGTGAAACTGCGATGACGTGGAGGCCCGTACGTTGAGTATGACCTCCTCCTTTGATAAGCGCTTCACGGAGGGGCTGCTGACTTTCAACACGCTCAACGTGCACTCACCGCCATAGGTGATTGCAAGAGATGGTTGGTGTGAAGTGGAAGAGTGCCTTCCTTGCATTTCATTGAATAAACTGACTTAATGCATTTTAAGGTAATGCCATTCCTAAGATATCTTGGATATTAAGGGAATGAGAGTTTCTTGTATGTTAGAGATAATGCGTAGATATCTTGTCTGTTTGCTGGATGCTTGTTCACCACTTGCTAGGATATAATGATTAAAATTAATGATGTGCTTAGTTTATTATTGTTATTAACTTGTTATGTTCTATATTGTTTAAGGCTTTTCTAATAATTTTCTTTGTAATGTTCAGGGATTTATTTTTATCTCATCAACATTGTTCTAAATTTGCCAATCTAAATTTTCAGAGTTGCCTCCATTTTCTCCACTAGTGGTGGGCCCGAGGGCACTTCCCCAAAAAATTTTCCCGCTCGACTCCTTTGGTCTCCATCTATTTTGGCTCTCTCCCCTTCTTTCTTTCTCTTTTTTTCTTTGTCTCTGTCTCATTCTCCTCCGTCTCTCTCTCTTTCTCATTCAAACACCAAAAACCTCCTTCTCTATCTACTTCCTCGGATCTTCATCGTCTCTCTCTTCCTTAGATCTCGAAATACTCCCTATTTCTCTCTCGGATTTAGTATTCCCTTCTCTCTCTCTCTCTCTCTCTCTCTCTCTCTCTCTCTCTCTCTTTGCGGTATTTTTAGGGTTTGATTTGAAGTCTTTACTTGTATTTGATTTATTCACTCTTTATCTTGTAACTATTCAAGTACCCAGTGACCAGGCTTGAGATGAGGGAACAAGAAAAATGGATTGAAACCGACAAGGCCAAGATCATACGAGAGAATCTTCGTTGGTGTCACTCTTCATGGTAAGAAAAAGTTTTTGTTTTTTGATACTCTGTTTAGATGTTGTTCATATTTTACTGGTTTTTAGTGTTTGATGCTTGTGGGTTGAGTATTTTTGATTTGGGTGTGCTTGGTTTCTCTTAAGTTTGAGATACTTGCGGGGGTTGATTTTTTTTTATTTGAGAGTGCTTGACATTGTTCTGTTCTGTTCTTTTGATTTCATATCTCTGTTGTAAAAATAAAAAAAAAATATATATATAATCTTTATTCAGCTGTCATATATATGACTTTTAAAAAAAAAGTTAAGGGTTTTTGTGATATTGATTTTGCAGTATACTGGTCAAATATGTTTTGACTCTACTGATCATCTAACAATTTGGTTTCATTCATTCATGACCCTTTGCCAATATCTGTTTTTTTATATTTTTTTTTATTTGTTTATTTATTTATATATATATATATATATATATATATATATTGTGAATTTGAGATGGTACTTTATTTTTTCATTGTTATAATTGTCATATGAAAATTGGTTTATATTCTGTTCTGGAAATAGTGCTACATTACTAGGAGGAGACTATGGGACCCTGCAGGTTCTAAAGTCCTGTTAACATCATGATTTAAAATGAAATCGTATGAGAATTTGAATTTTACAGCCTTTCATTTGCGCTTTTTTGTTTGAAATATTTGCTTTTAAATCAGTTTGTTTACAAGTTGGTTTTGAAATGAATGAATTTACCTATGGACTGAATTTGACCGGCCATACAAACCAAAGGGGTTCTTAACTTTTCTCTTTGATTATTTTTTGAATTTTTGCTTCCTATAATTAGTTGTTGTGTTGGCTCTGATGTTGCTAATAAGTATTTTGATCACCTTGGATTTTGTTTTCGAATTTCTTTATGTTTGATGTTTTGATCTTCATGTGTTGTGTTTATTTTTTATGGCACTCCTCTTCTATTCATTACTGTTTATTTGTCTTTGGATTTTATTATGAATATAGGGCTGACGAGGAACCCGTTGATCAGGAGAAATATCTTGAAGAGTCATGCAAACCAAAATGTGTAAAACCATTACTTGACTATGAGGTGTGTGTTTTTCACTTGTAACAGTATAAGCTTGGAAATTTGATCATTTAAATATGAGATTAGTTCTAAATTTGAGTAATCAGTGGAAGATACTTTTATTTACTAAATTTGTTTTTATTTTATAGGTGTCTTCGTTTAATTTGAAATCTGCGTTTAATTTGTTTGATGTTATATTATTTCAAATCTGAATTTGATGCAATTGATGTGATAAATTGCATCTTATGGGAAATGATGGAAACTTTCATCCTTCTAAAAATGCAAATCAGGCTACATGTGAATATTTTTTTTGCGTCTTAGAATAACATTATTTTTCTCTTGGTTTTTCTTTTTCTTAGTTATTTGTAGTTGTTCAAAGTGTTTTAAGGATTTTTATATTGTGGATGTTCTTCTATTAATGATTAAGGAACAGGCGTTGCTGGTTGATTGGAGGTTGGTGTTTGTGTAGTTTTTAGTTAGTTGTGTTATTTCTTGCTTTGTATAAAACTTTCGTTTTTTTTTTTTTTTTTTTTGCAATGATTTGATGTGATTGCTTCTCTCTTTGTCACCATTTCATTGTATATATAACCTGCTTTTATACTTTGAGTTGTCAATAAATCAATTTGAGATTATTGAAAGGATTGCTTGCTTAGATAAGTCCTTCATGGATTCAGGGATTTGTTTTTCTATTTAGATAAGGTTTTTTTTTTATTTTTTTTTATTTTTATAAGACCTATTTAGATAAGTTCTTAATCTCTTACTTCTCTATTTCATTTTCGATACAAAATTCGCTTTTTTTTTTTTTGTGATTTTTATTAACTCATTGTCATTTATGTGATGATTGTCTGCTGTTGCAATTGCTTAATCAGCTTTGGTTCATGTTAGCCTATACCTATTTTGTGTTATTTGACCCTCTCCTTGTATTTGCATTCGCATTCATTCTCATTGAGTAACTCATTTTTGTTTAAAAATCTAATGGATATTCAATTATTGATAAAGAAAACTTTAAGCACCCACAATCTTTGTTCTATTAGACTATAAGTACTCTATGTACTTTGCATTTTTTAGTACACAACAAGATCATTTGATGCTACAAATAAGAAAAGTCACCAGAGGACTTGATAGTTACTTTCTTCTCAACTAATCATAGTTACTTTCTTCAACAAGAGTAGTTAATTTTCTCAACTCTACTATGGTGTTTACATGAAGTTTATTTCATTATATGATCTCTGCTGACAAGGATTATATAGCTTTACATGAAGTTTATTTCGTTATCATCTCATTTTGAATCATAAGCCACTAATGTAGTAATGTCTTGAGTTATTCTACTTCTCAGCAACTAACAATGATTATAATCCTTACCAACTAACAAGGATTATAATCCTTTACCTTTTCTGTTTGATGAGCTGAAAAGAGGGCTTATTTCATTTAGAACCTGACTTCTAATCTTCAGTTTTCATCAACGACTCAAAAGAAATTTACAAATAAGCAATTACTTAGGCAAAAGGGGTTATCACTAATGACATTGATGGTTCTGCTTTGCCATTTCTTGGTACTGCTAATACAATTGACACTTATGTCTATCGCTATCAATTCTGAAATTCTAACTAACTTTACCTTCTGCTGGTTGGTTTGGTTCACTCGCCATCTTATAACTTCTTATTTTGTTCCACTCTTGATGTTATTGATTATTGCAGGTATCCAAGAGCCTCTTGCATTTGCATACACTGAGAAGGAAATGTTATTTGCCAATCCTTACTCTCTCTGAAAGGGCAAGAGTCAGGTCAAAGAGTTAAAAGGGCATACTATCAAGACTGTAAATGGTTATTATTTTTTGTTTTCTTTTTGTCACATAATTCATTTCAAGTCGTGTCTTTGGATACAGTGTCTAATGTTCTGTTGCATCTAATTTGTGCTACTAACAGGCACTTGCACTTGATTAGTGCAGTGTATGGAGCTCACTTCAGTTATGAACCGTATCAATCAGATGTAAGTAACAATAGTCTCTATGACCTGACTCCTGCAACTTTTGAGAAAATGTGATTAAAAAATTAAGACATTGCATAATTGATCATACATACTATCCCCTAATATCTCATCGGGGGATTGCCTGTACAAAATAGAGGCACCAAGTGGGAGGTTCACATTCTTGAATTATGCAGCAGGCTTACTAGATAAAGTGTTATTTGCTGATAATGTGTATGCAGCAGGCTTTTTTGCTTGCTCAACCCCTTCCCGGATGTTGGTTTGATTCAATGTTATATTGATACTAGCTTCTTATGTTTAAAGGTTCTTGAATATGATACCCCTGAGGAGCTGCTGTTAAATGAAGCCAGTGCTTTCTCTAAGATGGTGCAAAGTACAGGAACTGTAAATGCTCAATACCTACGCAGCTTAGCACTTAACGGGGGCAAGTCAAAAAAAGGAGAAAATAAGCATCTAGATGGCCATAAGAAATGGATGCATGGCTTCTTCTCGCTGGGTTGCCGCAGCCCAATTTGCTCTTGCTGCCAGTCTCACCTCATCACAGAATGACCTGAAACTGTTGGAAATAGAAGATGAGAACAATATTCTCAAGAAGACAAAGGATGTTGTGATAATTTTGCAGAGTTTTGGAAAGGAAGCATGATAAAGAAATAGACGAATCTTTAGACCAACACCAAATATCCCCAGATGGTAAGGCTTAATTAGTCTGCTGCATCACTTTGCTGTTTTTTTTTCCTGATTTTATTTATGTTTTATGCATGGACTTATCATTGGCTATGCTACATGGTTATATTTGTACTAGAATGTGAAATGGCATGCCATAACAACTATGCATGCTTTTTAACTTTTACTGATGAGAAAAGTGAAAATTTGAGGAAGCTGAAACCAGTTGATCATAGAAGAGAAGCATTTTCTGTTTAAAATGCGCTCAATTATCATATTAGAGTTTGTGATTACCACTTAACTATTATGAGATTCTTGCCAGAAATAAAGATGGATTGAATTCTCTGTGATTTGGTTTCTATTGCAATAACTCTAGTCTTTGGCAAATCATGAAATTTAGAGCAGCAAAGTAATTTTTTTCATACCAAGTGCAGAATCAAGTAATATAGAATAGGTTGTTTTTAGTTAGCTTTGACCCTAACGTTTGTTGTTTTTGTTGCTTTAAAACTTAAGTTGTTGTTGTTTAACCTCTAAACAAAAGGAAACTAATAAAAAAAAGGTTATAAGTTGTAATTGCACTTACGTTGCAGAGACTAAAAGCTAATTCATGGAGGCTAAAAGCTGAAAGTTGATTTATTGAAGTAATTTGTAGAAGCTAATTTATGCAACTATTAATTCTGTTGTTATCATCAAGCTAATTTGTTAAACCACTTTTTTCTGTAACAAGTTATAGTCAGGGTAAAGAAGCTTCTGTTGTTGAACTAATGATTTGCTAAACCACATTGGTAAGAAACTGATTTGTTAACCCACTTTTTTCTCTAACAACTATTTGATAAGCATATTTTGTTATAGTCAATCTAACTTGATAAGAAACTGTGAGGTGTTTCCCAAGCATATTTTGTTATAGTCAATCTGACTCGATAAGCAACTATATGTGTTTCCCAAAGTTGTCTCTTATTTATTGGTTCTAGGATTGACCTAAAGAGTTTTGAAGCACGAATATAGTTGGCATATGAATCTGAGCTTACAGTTGAATGAATTATAAATGATGAAAATGAAACTAAAAGAATTAACATTGGGAAGCATGTACACAACTCATTCAAGTACTTTGTACTTTTCGTTTTGCTAATTTTTCTAATGCACACATGATATGAGTGGACATATGGTCATTTACTGACACAATCAGCGTATGTCTTGCAGATGGAGAAGCAGAACAGTCGGACTGGGGTATTTAGAGTTTTGGAGATAGCTTATTATCTAGAGCATTCTGCTTGGTTACAAAGGTTACTCCTTTTTCTTCATGATTATGTTGTTTCTAATTTCTAAATAATCATCTTTACATACATTTATTTGGTGAGTATTGCTTGAACAGCTATGTCAACTATTGATGTCATCAAAGTTGGTTACTGCTGAATATGAAGTCAGTCAAAGTGAGATAAGCATTATAATTCGGGTATTAGTCCTCAAGTCCTGGGTTTACTGTTATTGTGTGGTCCAATAAAAGTAAAGGTTGTCTACCTTTCTTGAAGGGACTGTTACTTGGCCTTTTGTTGTTTCCAATAGCTTTTAAATGTGTTCTCCAAATATGGGAATGGTCCACAAATACAGCTTTTGCTGAGTCTAGGAGATACAATGAGATTGAGAGATTTCTTTTGTTTATTGCTTCTTTTGTATTGGTCATGACGGTAATTGTACCATCATGGATGCAATTTGTATACGGATTTCATATGCATCCTTTCTTATGTAGAGCTTTGGGGATAACTTCTATAACATGATTTTCGTTTTTTAATGGAAATTGATTTACTGTGTTAATAACGATGAATACCTTTTTTATTTTTCATAGTTTTTACTTCTAATCAAAACCATGCACTTGAAAATTTTTGAAGATTGGTACTATGTTCCAGCACTAAGGTTTATAATGTGCTTGGTTTCTGGAGGGTTTTAAACAACCGGCTTAGATTAGAGATGACCAATATTTTCTAATCATTTTCACAGCATTAAGATACCCCCACAATGTTTTCGTATATATTTGGATGAATAATACAAGTAAAAGTCATGTGCTTAATGGAGTTTTTCATTTATCATATGTTTGCTTTCTGATAGGATTGTGTGTTACACCAATTATCTATGTCATCTGACAATTGCCTTTCTACCCGTGGCTTCTGATTTAGCAGTCTTATCATTTTTATTTGTATTGTTGTCTTGGTACTGTTCCTTTCATGGGGGTCAAGCACAAAAATGCTGATGCAGTCTGGCTATGGGCCATGCATGTCTATGGTTTGTGAGATATGGTTTGCTTTTTCCTGGCTCCTGGATCAATTGCCCAAGCTATGCCCTGTAAATCGTTCTACTGATCTTAATGTTCTGAAGGAGAAATTTGAAACACCAAGTCTTAATAATCCTACTGGAAAGTCTGATCTTCCAGGCATAGATGTCTTTGTCTCTACTGATCTTCCAGGCATAAATATTTTGGTCATTACATTTTAAAATCAGTTTCATCCACATTAACATGTTTTGGCTCAATGAAAATGCTTTTCTAAATTGAACTTATGCATAATTTGAAAAAGTGGAGGTGCATTCACCTTTATATTTGATAAGATCTTGATAAACGTTTAGAGTGCAAATATCTTTATTTTCTCATTGGCTTGAAAATTTGGTCACTAGGTTATATGAATATTCGATGCAAATTTGTTTTAGCTTATGTCTTTCTTGAACATGAATACTGCATTGCTCTTTATTGTTTTTCCTTTCCAAATATTTACTTTTCTGAATTGTGGTTCGTGAAGTAATCAGTAATGGAAACATTAATGTTTTTTTCATGCACCTTAATTGTAAATTTTCCGTAAAAACTTGTGATATTTGTGCTTTGTCTCTGCCAATTAATTGCCATTATTATATGTTTATCTTTGAAGCTTAGGTTTCTGACTTTGTTTCCTTGAAATTGTCCTTGCAGTGTCATCATAGTTGATAAAGCTTTAACTGCTTACATGAATACTGCATTGCTCTTTATTGTTTTTCCTTTCCAAATATTTACTTTTCTGAATTGTGGTTCGTGAAGTAATCAGTAATGGAAACATTAATTTTTTTTTCATGCACCTTAATTTACAATTAATTAATTGTAAATTTTCCGTAAAAACTTGTGATATTTGTGCTTTGTCTCTGCCAATTAATTGCCATTATTATATGTTTATCTTTGAAGCTTAGGTTTCTGACTTTGTTTCCTTGAAATTGTCCTTGCAGTGCCATCATAGTTGATAAAGCTTTAACTGCTTGGATGGCAGAGCTCTTGCAGATTTATTGCATCTCTTGGTATTTAGGGTTCTGGTGAACAATGCATGCAGATGAACCACCATGCTATGATGCAATTCCTGTTTTAAGGAACTATCGAGATTCGAGACCATATAACCATTTAAGGGTTTATTGATGTACTAGAAATTTAGTAGTAAATAAAAATTTTAAAAGTTGAAGTAAATCAACCAAGGTTTGGTGGAAAGGAAATAATATCAAAGTATTTATTCAATACCAAGACATGAAATTGATAACTTCATCAATTTTCAGTTTCATTCACTACCAATACATGGGATTAATAATTCTTGCTTTATATTTTATATATAAAAATATTTATTTAAATTGTTCACTTTTTCTTTGCATAATCTTAAATGTAATATTAAGAGTAATATGCAAGTGCATAGAATATATTTTAACAGAATAAAGTATCTCCTCATATGAGGAGATAGCTTGTCTTCTTAAGCCATTCATAAATTGACATGTGGCTTTAAATTTTAAAGTTTTTTTAATTAAAAAAAATAGAATAGAAGAGGAAAAGAAAGGAACGACGAAGCAGAATAGAAGAAGCAGACAAGTAGCACCGAAGCAGTGAGAAGAGGAAAAGAACGCAGCACCGCTGCCGCTCCTCCACCACCGTCGCACCGTGTCGCGTGCCCACTGTCGTCCGCGTACGTGAGCCTTCTTCTCTTTCTACTCATTCTTTCTCTCCGTTCTTCTTCTTTGCTCAGCTTATTTCTTCTCCGTTCTTCTCTACTCAATTTAGGGTTCCCAATTTTTATTTTAGTGTTCCCAATTTCAATTCCAGTCATAACCCGCGAATAAAGTTTGGTTTTGATAATTAATGTAGTTTCAATTGCTTACCAAGTTACCATCTTTTCTTAGTAATGCATAAGCTTTTGATGGTAAAACATCATTTTTTTTCTTTTGTGTGTGGAATTTCTTATTTTGATCTTACAATTGTTGGGAAATGCTAAGAAAAGCCACAACATAAGTGCCTCAGATCTTCACATTTCATCAATGCAGTACCCCTGCAACTGTAGATGCTACAATTACTTATTAAAAAACAATTTGAGCCTTTGCCTTCATTTGTTCGGAGCTTTTCTTAGCATTAACCTTATTTTTGAAGTATTGCTTGAATTTATTTCTTGACTTGAATGGTAAAAATATAAAGATAGAAGTCAAGGAGAAAAGAAAAAGATGATTCATTTGAAAGGAAAAGGCTGTCAAGAAAGGGAAAGGATCCTCTCATGCCAAAATTTGGCTTGACATCATGTGGAGAGAAATAGACACAGAAAACCTGACTTGATCCCACACGGTTTTTAAAGATCCGAATATTTTTTGTCTTTGTATCTATCTATGTCTCTCTCTTCACAAACCTTGTCAAGTGAAAATTTTACATGAGAGAATGAGAATCTATTTCACATTTTGCCATGAGAAGAATTTGCTCATTGTAACACTCATTTTATGTCATCTTACTTTATAAGAAAAGTAATAAGTTTAAGAATACTTGGACTTGTTTTCGTTGGAGAAAGATCTGAAAATAAGAAATTATCTCTTCCCTGGAAAATTTATTTTCACAAACACTTGATTAATAATGAAGGTGACTAGTAAAATCAGAGTTTTGCGGAAACATAGTAAAATCACCATATTACCCTCCCAAAATATATCAAGTGTAACAAGTCCACTATTATCAAATAAGTATTATGATGAAACTGAATTACTTTTATGATACCTTTTTCCAAAATATGTATCATATAAATTCTATTAAAAAAAAATAGAAATGTCATAGAGCTGGTCACTGGTCACTGGTCCCTTGTCCAAACATCCTTCTGGTCGGATCCTCGATATCTGCACAACGGGTTCCCAACCCACATTTTCTACACTCTGCAAGCACCTAAGGGACATCTCCCCTTATTAATTCTTGTGCAAGCTAGATGCACGATCAACACCTAATAAGGGCATGGGGTAAGGGCATGGGGGTTAGCTATACATATTCGCATAATCAAATGAGAATAAAACTAACATCCACAAGTTAACATGTAGCAAATCATGATGCATAACCATATGAGCACACCCGGTTAATCATAACAATTCTTTCAATGCAGGTGGCATGATGCATGATTTCCTTCCACAACCGAGGCCTCTAAAAGTCCATCTTGGACGTCCATCCGATACAAGATGATTAACCGGGTACCATACTTGGATAAATAAGCATCACTCCCAGAGTGTGCATCACGTTCCCAGAACGCATACGTTCTCAGAACATACAAAAACCAGGTCCCGGACACTGGCCACATATCTATAATGTGTCATCCAGTAGGTTGCTTCTCAAAGTGTTCCCAGAACACCAACATACGTTCCCAGAACGTATAAAACCAGGTCCCAGACACTGGCCACATATCTATAATGTGTCATCAAGTAGGTTATAATTTGGTACTCCTGGAGTACCCTCCTCATATTCCCAGAATATGATAAACGTTCCTACCAACCAAACTTCCATTCTATATGAATGCACAATCATCAAGGTTGGTTTTTATGTTTAATTCCATTATTAAACCAATGTGTTCCCAGAACGTATCGCAAACCAAACTTGGAATGAAATCAAGCACCACTCCCAGAGTGTGCATCACGTTCCCAGAACGTGTCCAAGAAACCATGTCCCAGACAATGGCCACATTCCCAGAATGTGTCATCAAGTTGGTTACATTAGTTTAGTACTCCTAGAGTACAGGGTCAAGTACCCGAACATCACAAACTATCTTTGCCAACCTATTTCATTACCTTTCTCTATGCATGTATTGCATGCATAATTACTAAGGTTGGTCTTTCCATTAATTACTGTGATTTAGAAATATTCCAATTTCTCTTTTGAATGATTTATTTGAGGTATAGTCTTTGACACAAAAATTCTCCTTTGAAATATCCCAAAACATGTCATTAAACTTAGATTGGGTAAAACGAAGTCAATGGTATTCAAAAACTTAACTTTTTATTTTTCAGATTCAGGTACTAACCGGTTACAGTTCCAGGCTAACCGGTTAGATTTGCAAACCTGAACTGTTTACCATTGTAATTCAGAAAACCCTTTTTCTTAAATTCCCTATCCAATCCATAAACCAGTTTAACAATGTTTATACCTCAAAATCCATTGTTTCAACATTCAAAAGTCCAAATCACATTTCCTTTTCTAATGAACATAATTTCCTCTTGAAATTATTTCATTAACTTAAGGCATTAAATTTGATCTTTCAAATCAGAACTTTGACAACTCAAGTTCAGATCATGTATAATGAAATTAAAGCTTAAATTTGAGCAAAGGCCATTGAGATTTCAGAACTGATTAATAAACCAATTTTCTTTGAAAATCTGCAGTGTCTAACCGGTTACGAAAATCGTGTAACCGGTTAGATTATGCAGTCAGACCATTAAAACAAGAGTTTTAACAACTCAATTTCTTCCTTTCTCAAATCTAACCAAATTTCATTATGCACAAAGTTCATATGCCTTAAAATAAACATGTTTACACCCAGAAACACATTCATATTGCATGCATTCAACTTGGATACACCAATTGCACATAATTGCACACATTTCACAACTTAATGCATCAATTCACATAATATTCAATTAAGTCATGAAATCAACATCAACATAGCTTGCATGCATCCAGATAACATTGCTCAAAACAACAATTGAACTCAAGTTGGCCTCCAAGCCATTTAACCATTTCACTTATGCCCTTTTGAGTCTCTTGGTGACTCATCCTATAATCTACCACAATTTATTCTCATTCTAGCAAATAGTAAGCTTCCCCCTTACCTTAGGTTCGTGCTTGATCCAAAACATTGCAGAGAGAAAGGCTCCAACATAGATTCCCCACAAATCCTAGGTTCTGCTCTCAGCCACGATTTCCATCAACAGGGTTCAAAGACCAGAAAATTTGACATAGCAATTGGCCAAAGAAATTGGGGAAAACAATTAGAACTTGATCTGGGTAACATGCACTAGAAAATAAAAGTGATTTGAAGCTTAAACATTATCTGTGCTTACCAGAATCAAAGCTCGAACTCAGCTTCCAGAACCAAGAGAAGACAGAGTTCAGTTTCCCAGCTCCAATTTCTAAGGTTGATTCCTCCTCACACAAGAACCCTCAGCTCACAAGGTGTATATCACTGGAAAGCTCTCGATTTAAGCTTTCCAGAAAGGTGTGTTTCCCTCTCTAACCCTCAACGAAGAAGACGAATTGTTCAACACGAATCTGGAACCCTAATTTCAGCCTCTCCACCAGAAATCAAGTGCATCAACCTCCAATCCTTTAGAATTCCTTCAATTTATAGAGGAATTCGTTGACATGCAGGAAGACACGCGTCCTCCAACATGCAATTAGTGGGATTCGTGGCGAATTCTGGGTTAAAACGCGTGATTACTCATCAAACGCACTAACCCAGTTTTCTGAGTTCATCGTGTAACCGGTTACACAGCCCTTCTAACCGGTTACATACTGATAAAATTCAAAAATTAATAATTTAATTACTCTTTCTTCAACAACCTTTTTAATTTTGCAATTAGGTCCCAACCCAAGGACTAAATTACAATATTCACATTTTTGTACAAAATAACCATATAAAAATATATCTCATATTTTTATAATAAAAACACATAATGTACAAAAACTAAAACCTTCAAAATTCAATTATAAAATAATTGTTATAATTAATTTCTTGGTTATTTGGGAAACGAAAATTAGGGGTGTTACACTCATCAAATGAACATTAAAAAAGGTAGCATGGTTTATATTAAATGCAACTGTGCTACAAAACACCAGCATGCTCTTCTCAATTGCCCAGCTACTTGATTCGGTGTCACCAAAACTGATTCTTCATTCATGACATTTACAATACGTGAAATTTGTGTTGGACCTAACCCACAACCATGAGTGCTATCTACAAGATTCTTAATACAAGGGTTCGTATGCACCTTGTTGTGAGAACGCAGTTGACACTTTTTGGTTGGACTATCTATCAAATCATGGTTATGTGTATTAGAAAACTTTTGCACCACCCAAATTCCCTCTTTTGTTCTATCGATATGCATGAGCGCCTTACACCCTTCCCTTTCATCTTGACGACGTTTTACTTCTTTTCCTTCAAGTCTCTTATCCGGTTTTTTAATGCCCTCCTTGTTACAAACAAAATGATACTTTGTGACTATTTCACTGTTTTTTGATTTATAATTCCAATTTTTTCGAATTGCAAAACTCTCTCTAAATGCAAATGCATTGTAAAAATCATAAGTTTTTTGATCAGTTTCAAATATTATACCAACATGTGGGTCCTCAAAAGAAATGAAGTTCTCATCAAATTTTGATTGAACTTGAGAATGTTCCTCTTCTCTCATCCCCTTCCTCATGATTTTCAGAAATTTCATCTTCATTGAGAGACATTCCCTGCGTAGTTCAAAAAGAAAATAATTATCCAATGAATTTGGTGACTCAATCCTTTCTTATATTATTCAAATTTCATTTTAAAAAGAAAAAGTAAGCAAATTAACAGAAGGATGACGCAAACAAAGTATCAAATATAATTATAGAAATTTCAACAGAATTGTGGTATATGCTTATTGCAATTATTTTGAGGATAAAATAGCTAATTTTTTAAGTGAAAGAAGAGAAATGCAAATAGGAGGATAAGAATCCACTAAATGAGGCAAAAGAAGAGTAAATTACCTCAAAAAATAAACCCTATGTTCTATTCAACTATCTATCCGAACAAATGAAGTCAAAGGCTCAAATTGTTGTTCAATAAGTAATTGTAGCATCTACAGTTGTAGGGGTACTGCATTGATGAAATGTGAAGATCTAAGGCACTTATGCTGTGGCTTTTCTTAGCATTTCCCAACAATTGTAAGATCAAAATAAGAAATTCCACACACAAAAGGAAAAAAAAAAGATGTTTTACCATCAAAAGCTTATGCATTACTAAGAGAAAAGATGGTAACTTGGTAAGCAATTGAAACTACAGTAATCATCAAAACCAAACTTTATTTGCGGGTATAAGTGGAATTGAAATTGGGAACACTAAAATAAAAATTGGGAACCCTAAATTGAGCAGAGAAAAAGAACGTAAAAGAAATAAGCTGAGCAGAGAAGAAGAACGGAGAGAAAGAATGAGTAGAAAGAGAAGAAGGCTCACATAGGCGGACGGCGGTGGGCGCGCAGCGCGGTGCGGTGCGGCGGTGGTGGAGGAGCGGCGACGGTGGTGCTGCGTTCTTTTCCTCTTCTCACTGCTTCGGTGCTGCTTGCCTGCTTCTTTTATTCTGCTTGGTCGTTCCTTTCTTTTCCTCTTCTTCTGTTCTATTTTTTTTTAAATTAAAAAAACTTTAAAATTTAAAGCCACATGTCAATTTATGAGGAGATACTTTATTATGATATTTTAATTACGTAAGCTAAATAATTTATAGGCAAAACTACTAGATTGGTCCTGTAACTTATTTTTTGGTTGCGATTTCGTCCCTTAACTTTTTTTCGTTTCAAATAAATCCGTAAGTTTGTAACTTGTTTCAAATAAATTCTTCCATCCAATTTTGTCTTACCACCGTTAATGGGAGCCTCCTGTGTGGCAACCATTGGTCTTACATAGCTAAAACTCAACGTTACATCCCCAAAATGATGTCATATGAGGCCAAAAGAGAAAACCAAAAAAGTTAGGGATTGCCCAATAAGCTTCTATTTTGGTCTTTAACGACATCGTTTTGGGGTGTAACGTTGGTTTTTAGCCTTGTAAGACCATTGGTTGCCACGTAAGAGACTCTCATTAACGGTGTTAAAACAGAATTGGACGCCACGTAAGAGACTCTCATTAACGGTGTTAAAACAGAATTGGACGCCACGTAAGAGACTCTCATTAACGGTGTTAAAACATAATTGGACGGAAGGATTTATTTGAAACAAGTTACAAACTTCCGGATTTATTTGAAACGAAAAAAAGTTAAGGGATGAAATCGCAACCAAAAAATAAGTTACAGGACCAATCTAGTAGTTTTGCCTATAAATTATTTAGCTTACGTAATTAAAATATCAGAATAAAGTATCTCCTCATAAATTGACATGTGGCTTTAAATTTTAAAGTTTTTTTAATTTAAAAAAAAATAGAACAGAAGAAGAGGAAAAGAAAGGAACGACCAAGCAGAATAAAAGAAGCAGGCAAGCAGCACCGAAGCAGTGAGAAGAGGAAAAGAACGCAGCACCACCGTCGCCGCTCCTCCACCACCGCCGCACCGCACCGCGCTGCGCGCCCACCGCCGTCCGCCTATGTGAGCCTTCTTCTCTTTCTACTCATTCTTTCTCTCCGTTCTTCTTCTCTGCTCAGCTTATTTCTTCTACGTTCTTTTTCTCTGCTCAATTTAGGGTTCCCAATTTTTATTTTAGTGTTCCCAATTTCAATTCCACTCATACCCGCGAATAAAGTGTGGAAAATGATTTGCAAACTATTTTCTTAGTATATACATACATATATATATAATTATGTTGAGTTAAAATATATATATACGTATAAGATTTTGTAAACGTTTCCTAGTGTATGTGTATATACAAATATATAACTATATAAATATTTTCCTATGTATGTGTGAGAACTTGTAATTAAATTTGTAGAGTATGTGTGTATATGTATATAATATGTATATGTGGTTGAGTGGAATTTATATAGATATGTCTATTTGTATGCCTAGGTATAAGTAGTTATAATTATCTTCTTTTGTATTTATACGTATATGTGTAATTATGTATATATATATATATATATAATTCGTAGTATAAGGTTTGGTTAAGGATAGGTTGGGAAATTTAATGGGAGTCGGTGTTTAGGCTTAAGGTTTATGTGGAATAGAATTTAAGTGTTTGGACTTGGGGTTATGCCTGGAGTATGTGTCTAGTCTTAGATTTTTAAGGCTAGAGCATTACCTTAAGTCGTTAGGACTAGATCGAGTGTTGGAAAGGGGGTTAAGCCTAGAAATTGGTTTTTAGTTCGTTTGATTTTCCGTGTTTATGATTTATGTGTTTCTTATTTTTATTTTGTGATTTTGATGTTGTGTATATGTTTGTATGTGTATGGGGTGTGATTTAGGGTTAGGAAGAGTTAGGGACCTTCGAATCAGGTCAAAAAGGGGGAAAATCGGGGTTTCGGGCCTTCTGGTGCGCCCGAGCACGAACCGGTGCGTCCCAGGCGCACCAGGGTGCATGAATCACGCACCAGACCTGGGGCTTTCTTGCTCCAGCGCGCACATTCTCCCTCAAGCGAGTGCTGCCCAGTGGCGCGCATCTGATGCTGCGCATTCACTCGCTCCAGCGAGCAGGTTACTCGCCCATGCGAGTTTGGTGTGAATCAGCCGCACCAGTCTTTATAAAATCATGCCTCAGCCCCTCCTCTCTCGTTTTTACACACACCATTCTTCTTCTTCCTCCACCCAAATCGATTCCCACCACCACCCAACACCCATAACTCACCTCCAAGCTTCCTCCCATGGCAATCCACTCCTTCCCCATGTGTTCTTCCTCCTTTTCCTCATTCATGGTGTCTCTTTCCCTTTCTCTCTCCACCATGACTCTCTCTCTCTCTCCCCATCACCCAACCTCCATCAACAACCTCCAAGCACCCAAATCACTATTTCAAACCTCATCATGGATTTAATCTTGATTTTGGGTTAAATCCTATACATAAACACTATCCCTCTCTTGATTAAGTTTTCCCTCTCCTCTATTGGTGTTTCTCTCTCATCTAGGGTTTCTCTCTCTCTCTCTCTCCTGCAAGCATGGAAATCAATTGGGAATCGGTCAAGATAGGGGGGAATCCAGTAGATCGGAGGTAGATTGTTAGTCCTTGGAGCTTCAATTGAGCCTCCTCTCTCTCCAAGGTAAGGGGAGTCTCTTTTCCACATTTTGGGTTAGGGATAGTTAGGGTGTATAATAGGATTTGAGTTTAATAGTTAGACCGGGTTGTGGGTAGCAAAATGGTTTTGATTTAAAGTTGGTTTAGGGGAGATTATTATATTTATGGTTAATTTTATTGTTTATGATATGTTCCTTTTTGTATAATATTAAAGTAGGAAGTGAAGAACCCTAGGGAGTTGACTTACATTAATTGCATTCTGAGACATACCTGAGTATGTCGACTGGTTGGTGATATCTGTTTATACTGAGCATTGTTAAGTACACTAAGTGCTAAATGGGTATATTTGTGTTAAGTGTTAAGTATGTGATTATTCGGAATGTGACCCTCTATGTGAATAATTGATGGGGTATGTGTATAAGCATTGAAAACGGGAATGTGGTGTAAAAAGAAATAATAATGAGAATTAGAAATGATATATATATATATATATAACTTGAAAATGTTTGTGTGTGAATAATGTTTGGAAATATGTGTGATTTGTGTAATACTTGGTAATTGTGGAGTGATCTATAAATTAAAGGAATGTTTATGTCTGCTAAAAGTGATGAAAATGAATATTTGATATTACTTGAAATTCTCTGAGTATTTGATGAATGGTGTGTATGTTGTGCTTGACTTTTGTGGATGAGTTTTGATATGGAATAAAAGGAATGCAGTGTGGTTGATCCTTGGATGCACCGGCACACTAAGTACCTTGCTAGGTGGTGAATTGCCTGCTAGGGCCAATTGCCTGTCAGGCGAATTGCCTATTAGGTCCTAAATTCCCGTTAGGCGTCGGTGCGCCAATGGATCAATACACTGCATAACCACCTGAAAAATATAATAAAATGTGGACTGGAATTGAGAGAAATGAATAATTATGGGAATTTCATTGCGTTGTCCTAACGGGTGATGCCTAATGGGTGTCTCAGTCTTGACAGGTGTAAAGTCCATAGTAGGTGGTGAATTGCCTAGCAGGTGCGCTAATTCCTAGTGGTGCAAAAATAAAAAGAGAAAGAGAAATAAGGAAAAAGGAAACGAAAATGAAAAGAGAATATGGTTTGTATGTTGTCCTCTGACCGTGAGGAGACATACAATGTATATGTGGGTATGTTGGCCTCTGACCGTGAGGTGACATACAATATTATGAAATATGGAAAGAGAATGAATATGGAAATGTATTTGGATCTTGATAATTTATGAATGTGATGCATTTTGTTAATCCATGGCTTGATTTAAGTATTATACTTGAGTTTCTATTATATACCTTTTTACCATCTTATAATCCACTGTGTTGCGAAAAGGTCTCACCCTTAGTGGTTAACATTTTAGGTGCATAATCAAGGAGCTTGAAGATCAGAGTGCGCAGCGAGCAATTCGAAAGAAGGGAATTCCAGTTGGAGCTATGTATATTGTGAATGAATTCCCCAATGTGTATATGAACTTGTTTTGTAAAAAGAAATTTTTAATTCACTATTTTATTTTCACTAAAGTTTGTTAAACTTTTAAATATAAAATCGGGGTGTTACATACTTCATTTATATCAGTGGGGACTACCCTAAGGTTCATTAACATATTTCTTAATTACCCTATTCTTAGTCACCACTATAGCATCCTAGGATTTACTCTCTAAGTAAAGGTAACGCAACCCGTCTTACCTCGGGCTTTTAAATAGAACCTGGTTTGCGATTTGCCTGGGAGATCCTGGTTCGGCTTGTCTCGATCTTACTCGCGGATACACTGATCCAACCCGGTTCACACTCGAGATTACCCTAAGCTTCGGCTTCGAGCACAATGGAAGAGTCGGCCACGACGACGATGACAGCGTCGGTGGCGACCTCGGTCTTTAGCAAAATTCGGTCCATGCCGGCTAGACCCCCAACACCGTAGCTTTGACATCATCGTCCCCATCTAGGGAGTTGTGTGTTTCTCCAACCATGGCTGTCCAAACCAAGCCTGGACCCGTACACACAGCAACAGCACGAACACGCAAACGACACAAGGAGCTTTGCCGACCATGGGTATGGAGGTGGATGGTGGCGTAAGGTTTGATGGCGGCTTCCTTTAGGGTTCGCGGTTTGAATCGCGATTGGGGAAGAGAACAAGAGGCAGCGGCTGAACCTGCTTCGTGAACGCGAGAGGAGCGTGAAGGAGGTGGTCGCGAGCTTTGGGGCGGCGACGGCGCCAAGGAACAGCGGCGACAGCGAGAACCGAGGGAGAGAAAGAGAGATCGAGAGGGAGAGAGGAAGAACAAAGGACCGGGAGAGAGGGAAAAAGAGATGGAGGCGGTGATGGTGTGTGGTGGCTTGGACAGTGATACGCCCAGGAAATGAGACCTTCGATTCCAACTCTTTTCTCCAAGGCAAAGATCAAATGATCTTAGACTCTAACTCAAAAAGAGACTCAAATTGAGAAAACTCTCAATCACACAAAGAAGATCCATGAATTTGATCTTCAAACAAGACTCAAGAAACTAAAAAGAACATCAAAAGAAAGACTCACTCAAACACTCAATGATCATCACGTTTTGATCATCAAGAACAAGACTCAAACTCAAACTCTTTTTGTATTTTGTAGGATGAACACTCATGTGTTCTTGGACTCAAAAACAAAAAGAAAGACAACACAATGGATAGGAAGATGGCGCCATTCTCAAGAAGAAAAAGGAACCACCTTTCTTAGACATGATTCAATCACTGAATCATTCAAGAGAATCACTCCCTTGAGAAGAAGAAGGCATCACGCCTAGAATGCACAAGGCACACGATTTTCACAAAGGCAAAAAGCTTCCTTTCATTCATGCAAAAGATTACAATTTATAGAGTTACATTCTTCTCAAGGCTGCGTTCATCCTATACACGTGATATGCTAAAGATAAGCTAGCTTTGATGAGCACTTATGACTAACTAATGAGGAATAAAAACAATATGTAACCTATTCGTCCATTAATGGAAAATTGATGACAAAATTGTAACTCCCCTTTTGCTTTTCATTGCTTGGTCGTGAATGCCATTGATGGACTCATGATTGTGCACTTCAATTCTTGAAACCTTCACATTCATGGCCAATGATTGTCTCCTTGAATATGACATTCAATTCGTAACTTCCACATTATGTCTTGGCCGTGTGCATGGTTTGCTCCTCATTTGAATTTGCAATTCAAATTGTAACTCTCTTAGGATGATGACTCCATGAATGCTTGAAAACTCTTCTTCTCTTTATTTCCTCTTATCCTTGGACGAATTGTGTGATGACTGGGGCTTGAGAGAAATGTTTAATCTTCATCATTTGTAATCATAAATGACCATTAATGTCACTAATGATTGTGGTTACAATTCACTAATTAAGGGGTTACAAATCATTAATGTCAGGTTTAAATCTATTAATGGTTTTGTAACGTTCAATTAATTTCAATTGAATACCACCTTATGTGCTTTTATCACACTTCTCTCTTGCATCATTGTCATTCAAATTTGTGCACCACTTTATTAATCCATGAATGACCCTTGATTCATGGGACAAGTGTCTTTATTAAGGGCATGTGTCCTCTATAAGGGCACCTTTAAGGGCAGTCCCTTATATTTTCCAATCTTGAGCTTGATTGTTTTAGGATTGTATTTGAGTCACCATGGTCTCTCTTCAGGAGGATATCATTCCCTCCCTCTTGAAGAGGATTTGCCCTCAAATCCTGATGGTCCTAAAACAAAGAACACTCATCAGTTCAAAACAGTTAACTTGGAAACACATTTTCTTACCCTTCAAGTATCTTGCTCAATGACACTTTCTTATTCTTGACTTTGTTCTAGACAAGGACTTTATTGTCCCATTTGTTGTGCTCATTCCCCTCCAACAGAATTAATCACAACAAAGACCAAATCACCCTTGCAATTATTGGGTTGTGATGGACAACTCCAACAACAGCTTCAACTTGACTTACCCATGCTTTGGCTTCACACCTGTTTGAAACTAGAGAACTAAAAATTCTAGTCCTAAACAAATGAAAAGTTACATGAACTATTACATGATTACATGGGTCTTGACTCAATTCAATAAAAAACTCAAACTAAAAAAACTCAAGATAAGAATTCAATCTAAAAGAAAATTCCTATCTAAACTTGGTTGCTCATTGAAACATGCACTCAATCTTCACAGTTGAGGCATTGGTGAGTGTACCCCCATTGGTACTTCATTCTTGCAACCTGAAAATCCAAACAAACAAAAAGTTTTCACAAGATATGTGTTAGAAAAATAGAAATTAAAGCAAAGTCTCTACTCTTGTTTTCACTCAAAGTGTTTGCACTCTTTGTGTTTTACTCAAGCTCTCTTTGCTTTTCATTCTTTCTCACAAGTGTTTCACTTTTAAGCATCTCACTCTCAAGTGTTTCACTCATGCTTTCTTCCACTCTCACAAATGTTTCTCTCTCAAGCGTTTATTTATGTTTTTCTCTTGTTCTCTTTTGTTTTCATGGATTGGTCCAAAAACTTCTTCCACCAAAAGCACTTCTTTCAAATGTGCCATGTTTCATAATCATTTGATGTCGACTCCACAAAGATGTGTAGGAATACAACATCAAAAATTTCAGCAACTTAGAGACTCCAAGACTCAAAAACTTAAGACTCAAAGTCTCAAGACTCAAAAACTCAAAGTGTGTTTAAGACTCAAGAATTTTGACTAAACACAAGACAAATAGTTCAGCCAACAAACACACTACACAACTTAAGACACAAAAACAAAGACTCAATAATGTGTATAAAACTCAATCACTTTTTTTGACCAAGAACATCACATCCTATTTGGCCAAGAGAAAATTTCAACACACTATTGTTATAACAACTACCAACACAAAAACACAAACTATTCTTGACCAAAACAATAGAATCTAGTTCGGCCAAGTCATATACAAACTCTAAGAAATGCAACAAATCTAAACTCAAAGACAACACAAACCAACAATCAAAACCAATCTTGGCCACGGTTTGGACAGAACCGATTTAGGGACACTAAACTTTGTGACAAGACACACTCAAGTTGCCACGGTTGTTAACACAAAAACAATTTTTAGTGACAAAAGAAAATAAAAACGTGACAAGATCCCAAACTTTGCCACGGTTTTGTTCTTACACAAACTGCTACGAAACAAGCAGCCACAAAAAATTGTTTGAACCATGGTTTTAGATAAACCGATTTAGCAACAACTGAAATCGTGACAAGAATCCAAAGACTGCCACGGATTTGACACTAAAAAAAACTTAGTGATAAAGAAAAATTCGTGACTAGGCACTCAACAAAAACTTTTGCCACGGTTTTAAAAGAAAACCAATTTTAGTCACGGTTTTGTCACACAACACAAAACAGCCACAAATTTGAACCATGGTGTTACAAGGAACACCCAAATAGCCACGGTTCTTACTGGACAACACAAAAAGACGCACAACGACTAACGACGACTCAACCTAAAAACAGCCACGGTTTTGTATATAACACAACAAAACTGTCACGGTTTTAAAGTTGCACACAACAACACATATTAGGGACAGATCAAACAACCATGACTTTGTTTTTGAATATAACACATCAAAATGAAATCAGCCACGATTTGATTTGTCTCAAACTGGACAAACACAAAAATTGATTCAAACGATTCAAACTTGAATCAAACACAAAAACGACTCAAATTTTCTTTTTCTTTTTTTTCAAGACTCAAAAAGAAAAATAACTTAGAAGAATTTGAATCTTCTCACCACTTGATGAGTGGTTTATGGCTTGCTCATACCAAGTTGATATCCACTTATTGATACCACTTTGATATGTCTTGGTCGTTCTTCCCTCTTAGAGAAAAGTTTGGCTTTGATACCAAGTTGATACGCCTAGGAAATGAGACCATCGATTCCAACTCTTTTCTCCAAGGCAAAGATCAAATGATCTTAGACTCTGACTCAAAAAGAGACTCAAATTGAGAAACACTCTCAATAACACAAAGAAGATCCATGAATTTGATCTTCAAACAAGACTCAAGAAACTAAAAAGAACATCAAAAGAAAGACTCACTCAAACACTCAATGATCATCACGTTTTGATCATCAAGAACAAGACTCAAACTCAAACTCTTTTTGTATTTTGTAGGATGAACACTCATGTGTTCTTGGACTCAAAAACAAAAAGAAAGACAACACAATGGATAGGAAGATGGCGTCATTCTCAAGAAGAAAAAGGAACCACCTTGATTCACATAGCATCTCACCATGGAAGACTTAGACATGATTCAATCACTGAATCATTCAACAGAATCACTCCCTTGAGAAGAAGAAGGCATCGCGCCTAGAATGCACAAGGCACACGATTTTCAGAAAGGCAAAAAGCTTCCTTTCATTCATGCAAAAGATTGCAATTTATAGAGTTACATTCTTCTCAAGGTTGCGTTCATCCTATACACGTGATATGCTAAAGATAAGCTAGCTTTGATGAGCACTTATGACTAACTAATGAGGAATAAAAAACAATATGTAACCTATTCGGCCATTCATGGCAAATTGATGACAAAATTGTAACTCCCCTTTTGCTTTTCATTGCTTGGCCGTGAATGCCATTGATGGACTCATGATTGTGCACTTCAATTCTTGAAACCTTCACATTCATGGCCAATGATTGTCTCCTTGAATATGACATTCAATTCGTAACTTCCACATTATGTCTTGGCCGTGTGCATGGTTTGCTCCTCATTTGAATTTGCAATTCAAATTGTAACTCTCTTAGGATGATGACTCCATGAATGCTTGAAAACTCTTCTTCTCTTTATTTCCTCTTATCCTTGGACGAATTGTGTGATGACTGAGGCTTGAGAGAAATGTATAATCTTCATCATTTGTAATCATAAATGACCATTAATGTCACTAATGATTGTGGTTACAATTCACTAATTAAGGGGTTACAAATAACTAATGTCAGGTTTAAATCTATTAATGGTTTTGTAACGTTCAATTAATTTCAATTGAATACCACCTTATGTGCTTTTATCACACTTCTCTTTTGCATCATTGTCATTCAAATTCGTGCACCACTTTATTAATCCATGAATGACCCTTGATTCATGGGACAAGTGTCTTTATTAAGGGCATGTGTCCTCCATAAGGGCACCTTTAAGGGCAGTCCCTTATATTTTCCAATCTTGAGCTTGATTGTTTTAGGATTGTATTTGAGTCACCATGGTCTCTCTTGAGGAGGATATCAGACAGTGTCGACGGAGGGAGGAGGGGACGGAGGAGAGAGAGAGAGGGAACACGGGGGAGAGAAAAACGGGGTCGGGGGGTGGCGGCTGAGGGTCTGTACCTAGGTTAGGGTTTTATTTTTTTTTCTTAACACACACTTATTTAATTATTATTATTATTAGTAGTAGTAGTAGTAATGTTAGTATTATTTTAAAATACTAATAAACATTTTTGTTCTTTATTTATTTTAAATACCAAGAAGTACTAATGATAAAAATGTAAACATCCAAATAAGTACGTGTATAAAATTATAAGGTTAAGGATTTTGAAGTTCTTAAAACAAGTTTAATATTAAATATTACAAAAGCACATTAAAATATAGAAAGTTTATTTTTCAATTAGGGTAACTATTTTAATGATTCTATTTTAAAATATATAAGTAAGATATACTTTCATAAATACTGTAGGATACTTTATGAAATGTTCGACGCTCTAATGATAGATTTTAAGGATTCATTATTTAATTGGGTAAATTTCGTTATTTAATACGAACGAAACTTTGCGATGTTACATTTCAGCTCTATCATTGTCGCTTAAGTGCAGTAGTGCAATGTGTAATACCCGCAATTTTTATCATTTTAATAAATTGATTTTTTGGAATTTCTGATTGGTCGATTCTTTTAAAGTTATATAAAAATATTATTTGAGTTATAATAATACATGAAATGAAGGGAATTATTTTAAATATGATTAAATATTTGATTCTAGTATTTCAGTAATTTAAAGGATTTATTTCGTAGAGATAAATTATTTTGTGTTTGGAGAGATTTTTATTTATTAATTCCTTTGATTTATTTAACTTTGAAAATTCATAACTTTGACTGGTAAATCGAAATCTGACGAATTTACAGTCAAAACGATCGTAATAAAATGAAGAATTTATTTTTTTTATAGTTTGGAATTTATTTTGCAGTCCACGAAATTTTCATTGTTTTGGTAAAATTATAACATTTTATTATTTGAGAAAAAAAATTGATTTATGGTTTTAAGTATTATTTACTGTATTGGAAAAATATTATTTTCTTCTGTCTAAATGAGATGCACGGTTTTTGGTATGATTTTATGCATTTGAATTTTGAATTTGTGAGACATCCATTTATTAGTGCACAAGACCCTAGGGCAACTTAATTGATGTAACTTATCTTTAACCAACCTTATTAATGACCCACATTTAGTCACCCTATCTTAATGTAGATTATCCACCAATGGGTAACCTTATCTCTATTTCTCTACACACTCCCCCACTCTAATTAAACTTTAAACCCCCATTTTTAATAAACACACCCCCACCCACCTAATTTCTATAAATACCCCCATTACCACCCCATTCCTTCTTACATGCCATTGTTCTTAAAAAAAAAAAGAAAGAAGAAATGAGAAGAGAGGGAGACAGTGAAGGAGAGGAAGAAGGGAGGAAGAGGGAGTTCAATTTCTTTTGCTCATTTTCACTCATTTTCTTGGGTAATGATTCCTTAGCTTGTACTCTTCCTTTCTTTCTCCTTTATTTTCGGTTTTCTTCAAGTTCTTACAAGAAGTGTTTTATGTTTAATGGCCATAAGCTTTTGCATGTATGTTTTTAAGCTTCATCATGATTTTTTATGCTTGAATATATATAGATTGGAGTTTAAAATAAAAAAAATGGACATGCATCATGATTTGAAGCTCACGGTTTTTGGTCCCTTTGTTCAAAATAATTGTTGTTCTTTGAATTGTGTTAAGCATACTTGAATATGGGTGATTTAATATTGTTCATGAATATTATGTTGATTGATTTCAAAAAAATTCCTTATTTCCCTCATTCATGTTACGGCTAGGGTTTAGAAAAGGGGGAAGTGAAATTTTTCTTGCATGCATGTTAATAATTGATGAATCCTTGATCTTTTCTTAGTGTGTTTGCGGTTCTCACAAGAAAATGAATTGTTAGTGATTTTTGTTTTGATTTAGGAACTTTGATGTCTCCACGGTTTTGCTCTTGTTCTTGTACAAATGACTTTGGTTTTTATTTAAATGATTAAGAAATAAAAGATTATGAGTTGATTTCTATTGATTTTTATGTGCATGTTGTTGTTTGGTGTTTGTTTTGCAAAAAAAAATCCCCAATTTTTCTATATAAGGGTGCCACGGCCTAGGGTTAGAAATAGGGGAAATGAATTTTGTCTTTGATGCAAGTCATGGATTTGTCGATCTTTATTATTTTCTAGTCTATTTTCGGTTTTTACATGAAGGATGAGTTGATAAATTGATTTTGTCTTGGTTTGGGAATTTTGAGACCCCCACGGTTCTATTATTGTTCATGGCCTTAATGATTTTGTTTTGGTATATCTCATGTTTGGAATAAGTGATTAAGGGTTGATTTTTATGATGCATGTCATTGTTTTGATTCTAGTTGCAAAAATCCCCAATTTCTCTATATGCATGTCACGACCTAGGGCTAGGGAAGAGGGAATTGACTTTATCTTTGAATGCATGTCATTGATTTGTTAACCTTTGCTATTTTCTTAGTGTATTTTTCGGTTCCCATATGTAAATGAACTATTGAATTGATTTTGCCTTGATTCATTAATTTTAGGTGCTATTCGTTTTTGATTTGAGAGTATATGCATGAGTTAATTGATTTAGGAATTTTATGTACCTTGATGATGAAGTTCGGCCAAGCATGGAAAAAGGCCCCAAATGATTTTGACTTATGGTGCATGATAGTTCATTAAGTTATTTTACAAGAACCAAATCTATTTTACTTGGTATGTTTTGGTTTTGGTATGTAGTTTAGAGAAATGAATTTGCTTTTGTGATGCATAATTGAAATCTTATAAAGTGGACCTATCTTTCTTTACTATATGATTCGGCCATGCATGAGAAATTGATCAAATGATTTTGTTTCCTTGAAAATGAGCTTGTGTGTGTGGATTGCTTGGAAATGACTAACTAAATTTAGGTGTATAAGGATTGTAAATTTTGGTTTGTTTGGGATGAGTGATTCGGCCATACATGTGGGACTCATGAAATGATTCTTTTTTTAGTTCTAAATGGTATACATGTGTTGATTAATGAGTATGTGTTAAAGTTGTTAAAGGAAATGCTTGGTTTTGTGCCTTAGAAGATCCTTGAAGAGCAAATGAATGTTTCGCTCATTTGATGCACTATTCAGTTTTACATGATTAATAGAGAAGAAGTTGATTTTGTTGCATGCTAAATGTTATTTGAATATGCTCTAGTGACTTTGAATTGGTTAGGAATTGTTTAAGTGTTTTATTGAGTTATGTCTTGGTTTGATATTGGTTATGGAACTTTAGGGCTTTTACTTGAAAGGGGTTTGAATGAAAAGTACTTGTGTACGATTAATGAGATTAAGCCTTTGTCACTGTCTTGATGAGACTAATGTGAATGCCTCTGAATTTTTGCATGATTTTTGAGGTTGATTCACTATTTTTAAAAGAATTGTTTTTGAGGAAACGATTTCAGAAAACGAAGTTTCCGGGGCAAATGCAAACTGAATTTTTGAACTTGTACTATTCCAATAGACTTTAAATTTTTATGGTAAGGTCTTACATATATGAGGATACTCTCTGTAAAGTTTGAGGTTTTTTGGAGTTGAATTGGTATTTTATTTAAAGTGAAACAGTGAGCTAACTTAGTTCAGGATTTTCAGAACTACATAAGAATTTAATTGAAAAAGTGTAACTTAGACAACTCCAAATAATCTGAAATTTTTATGAGGTGTTCTTGAATGTATTAGGGTTCTCTGCACCAAATTTCGTGTCAATTGGAGTTAGTTTTCTATTTTAAATAAATGCATGTTTTCCTCAGGTTACGGCAGTCCCTATTGGGACTTTAGGAAAAATTGGAATGAAAAACTTGTGTTCTGGATGTTGATTTGGCTTGAAAATTTTATGTGAAGTATTTTACTATATGTTTAATTGTGTTGCAAAGTTTGGGACTAAAATGAGTTGATTTGACATGATTTTAGAATTTATTTTCTTTGAATTTCCCGTATTCGGTCTAGCATGTGCTTGATGCTTTTGGTAAATGTAATGCTTTGTGCAGGTTGCTGGACTTGGCTAGACTTTATTTTGATTGCGATATTTGGATATGACTAAATAAATGTAGGAGGTCGGTTTATGTTTTTATTAAGGGAGTTGCATGCTAAGTAGTGTAAATAGGTTTAAAGTTAATTATATGTGTGCCCTAGTTGTTTTGTTTCTATGTTTCGGTTTTGTGCAAATGAATATGTGGCCGTAAGGATCTATTTAGTTTGAGTGGTATAGTTGTTAGTATGATTTGTTTTGAATTAAATGAAGACATGTGGGTTGAGTTGCTTGAATTAGAAGAAAATTTGTTTCGGGTAAAGTGAGTTTATGGAATGAGTGTGACTAATTTGCTATGCTATGTGCCACTTGTATAAAATTATTTGCATGACTAAGGAAGTGAAGGGAAAATGAATTGTGTATATAAATGCTTAAGATTTAAGTGATGTGTTATTCTTGTTTTAAATGATTATGTGTTAAGTGTTTGACTTGATGATTTGCTTTCGAAAATAATTTGGTTTCGAATTGTTTGATTTTAATCTATTTCTGGATATTAGAACTATTTCATGGCTGTCCAAATATTATTTAAAGTGTGTAGTTTGAAAAACGAATTGTTTTAAGTGTTTATTTTTATCCAAAAAGCATTATGAATTGACGTACGGTCTTAAAGTGTTTTCTGATGTTTGAAAAGTGATTTTATGGAACCATGTTGTGGCTATCGGGAATCTTAATTAAGGTGTTTTCAATTTTTGAAATGTTTTCAAATGTTTAAAAGCATGATTTTAAGTGTTTTAAGTTATAATTGAAAGCTAGATAGTATAATTGGAAGTTTTTCGATGTTTTCGGGTCCGAGTGAGCTGCTGTCCGAAACAGACCAGCCACTAACCTATTTATTTTAAAATGATTTTTGCTAAGTGTACCATAATGAAATCGAGGAATTTAAAATGTTAAAGAGTTTTGAAACGATTATGGAAAGAAGGATTGATGTTTTGATTTTTACCCAAAGGATTTCAATTTTAAGTTTTGAAGAGTGATTTTAAATTTGGGGTAGATATTTGGATTAAATTATATTATTAATATTTGATGTTTGTTTTGAGGATTTGGAAGGTATCACCTGTGGATGCGTATCGAAGGATCGCACCCGTGGAAAAAGCTCTTTGGATTTTGTCTGCACTCGAGGTGAGAAAGCAGCTTTCCTAAGACACTGTGGTGTGTAGATAATATATTAAGAGGTTCCAGGCCATCTCAAAAGCCGGAACGTGGAGTCTGTGGGTCAGTCATATAGTGACAATTGATTGTGTATGTTTGACCACTTATATGCAGAACCAAGACATCCCTTTTTCTGTTATAGTATTGTGACATGATATTATTTATTTATGATGTAGAGATGTTATGATATGCTGCTCTATGCCTACTGAACTTTTATCTGAAATTGAAAGTAACCATGTTATGTAAGATACTTGCCATGCTTTGAATGTTAAAGTAAACTGATGATGCTGATGGAAATGTATTTACGAGAATGAACCCATGCCCACGTCATTAATGGAAAAAAAAATTGACCCGTATTTTTATGAATTAAATAAATAGGAAATTTCAAGTTTCTAAATCAGGGTATTACACAATGGCATTCTCGCTTAAGTGCAGAATTGAGCGCTTAAGCGCACCCCTAATTTCTAGCCATGGTTGATTCTGGACAGTTTTCGCTAAAACTCTCGCTTAAGCGCGGCTCAGAGCACCAAATACAAATCCCACTGTTGGATTTGAATATTAGTGTGTCATGAAGCTTGTCTCTAAATTTGAGCAAAATCCAACAGTTAACAAACGAAGAGAGCCCAATCTTTTGATGGTGTTTTTACTAAAATTCACTTTTTATCTTGTTTTTAATTGCTTTTACTACCTTTGATAATTTTTCTTAATCTTATACATTTACATAAAATTAAACACTATAAGAACTACAATTGGTGGGTGAATTAACTAGAGAACACTAGAAGAACACCTAGAAGTGGGGGTTGAATAGGTGTTTAAGAAACCTTGAAAATTTTCGAATAAAACAAATTGAAACAATTAAAACGAATGATTTTTACAAAATCTGAAATAGATAATCGATTATGATAATGGATAATCGATTATCATCTGACAGCAAATTTCAGATAATCGATTATGACCAATGGATAATCGATTATCCACTGCAGAAATAGAAAAATCATTTTTTCAATTGAAAACGAAAATCAATCAATTAACACATAAGATCAGAGATTAAGCGGAATTGATTAACACCAATATTGTTAATGATTACCTAGGTTATGAAAATGATTTTTCCCAAATCAATTTGAACAGTTAATACCTAATTCAATCAATTATGGAAAATCAAACTTTTCTAGGTTTTTCAATCAAGAACAATATGAAATGACAAATATTAAAGAGCTAAGGGAAGAGAAGCTCACTCAGAGATTTATACTGGTTCACTCACAACCACCGCCGTGAGCTACATCCAGTCTCCTCTTATCACAAGAGAGAGTTTATTCACTAAGGAATTAGAATTCTCAAATTACAAGTAATCCGCCTCTCAAGACTCCCTTCTTAATAGCCTTCAACAGATACCTCACTCTTGTCTTGCAACCCTATTGAACTTCTAATCTAACCTTCTTCCCTTGCTTGTTGATATCCCCACAACAAGGCTTCCACTTGCTTGTTGATTCCTCACAACAAGACTTCCAATTTGCTTATTAACACAACAAGACTTCCAACTTGATTTGCTTGATGAACAACCACCAAGACTTCCAATTTGTTGTAGATAGCTTTCCTTCTTGTAAAGATTACAATGCAATAGAAAACAATAACAATCCTATGAATCTCTTTCAAGAACTATGAAAATATCAACACAAGAGATTCAAAGATTCTTGATCAAAGAATATGAAAAGTAAGAACTTTGATCTTGAGAAAGTGAGAGAAAATGTTGAGAGAAAATAGAATAGTGTGGCTTTTGATCTTTCTAGAAAATGATATGAAAATGAAATTGGTTTGTTCTAATGATCCACAATGAATAGAAAAAGGTTTATATAGAATACCCAAAAGTTAGGAAACTTAAAAACTGATTTTGAGAAGTGAAAAACGTATTTTAAAAAGCAGTTCAGCAGCTAATAATCGATTATGACACTTGGATAATTGATTATTCACTTGCAATCAGTAGATAATCGATTATGACCCTTGATAATCGATTATGAGCTGATGCAAATCTTGATAATCGATTATTGAACATGGATAATCGATTATTACCTGAAAAACACTTCCAAAAACTTGTTTTCTCAAAACTAAACATTTTCTTTCAAACCTTTAAGTCACCTGTTGATTTAGGTTAAGTGAAATACTCAAATTATAATATGATCATGCACTTGATAGAGATTCACTACCCTCTAATACACTCTACCCAAACTCATCAAACTCTACGACTCAAAATAAAGATATTACAAACAATACACATATTGAATTTGATGAGCTTGCTCTCTCTTCATCATTGTTGATTGTTGTTGTTTGGTGAGCTTCTCCATAACTTGAGCTTGTTCAAAACATTTGTCATTATCAAAACCATGCACTTCAATAATAGATCTCACAATCTCCACATGCACATACACACTAGATCTAACAAATCCCCCCTTTTTGATTATGACAAACACGTTTTGAAGTTGTTGATTGTTAAACCATTTGATTACTTGGTGAGACTCTTGCTCCCCCTCAATAAATGCTTTTGGACCATTTGAAATCCAATTGAGTTAAGCTTGATTCTCCCCCTATCTTCAACAACTTTGCTCCACCTATATAAAAACAACAAAATAACCTTTTCTCCCCTTTTTTCATTATCAAAAAGTAATATAACAATGAAATCATAAGCCAAAATAAGAGAAATTAACATTCCTTTGTCAACATAATTGATACCGATTAATCAATGATATACACTTTGAAATGTGATACCAATTGGAAAGTAATATAACAATGAAATATGATACCAATTGGAACTAATGGAAACATAATATCACTTGACAAGGTATGATATCAATTGTAAAGAAATTTCACAATAACAACAATAGCATGATAAACATATAATGAACACACAATGATATCAATTTTAGAAAAAATATTTCATGACAATACTTGAGAATTTTTAACACAAATTGTAAATATCAATTGTAAGATTAGAAGATGCCAATTGTAAATACTTGTGAAAAATTCACTAGATATCGAATGTGAGCTTTGTAGAAATAATACCAATTGTAGAACATTCTCTTTGATACTTGAAGAGGTTTATAGAACATTATTTGCATCTTCAATTATACCTACAAAACAATCATGCTTTTCCTTTTGGTATCCAAATAGTCTTGGATCCATTTTTGTTAGTTAAGGGATTTCCACCCTTCTTAACCCAAACAAAATTTCCTTTAGGTATACCATGCACTTTAACATAACACACATTTGAAGTATGTCCATGAGTGCCACAATAGAAACATGTTGGTGTATTTGAAAAATCAATCTTAGAAAAATCAACAACATTTCTATGAGACTTACTCTTAGCATTAGTATAACTCAAACCAAACTTGTTTGAATTTTCTCTTTGAAAATTTAACAATGTGCGCAATTTGATATCACCATTTGTGAAACTTGCAAGCTTATTTTTCAAAATAACATTTTCATCCTTAAGCAACTTGCAATTTTCACAATCAACCACAACATTCAATCTACTAGCACAGACACAAGAAGAACTAGCATAAATGAGATCAAGAGTTTTATTTTGAAGATTAAGCTCATCAACTTGTTTTTGAAGTTCTAAAATCTCTTGTTGATGTTTCAAAATGAGCTTATTCCTTTCTAAATTTTTTAAAGCTAATTTCTTAAGTTGTTCATGTATTTCTTTATAAGTGTGAGACCCCCAATTTAGGCCTGATTTAATTGTGTCATTTAGAAAAATAAATTAATTTTGTTTATATATTTAGTTTAATTTTGTGCTAAGTATGTGATTTAATTAAGTAATATTCATATATGTGTTCATGGGCTTATAAGCTATATATATATATATAATTATATATATATATGTACAGGTTCTATTATACTATAGGATGCTCAAATATTTTATTTAATTGTTTTGAGAAGTCAATTGAAATATATTTTAAGCAAAATTAATTTAACATGATTTTGATAGGTGCCTATTTATATTTCTGATTATATATATATATATATACACGTGGGATATATATATTGATATATATACATATATCTTTCTTAATGAATTTAAATTGTATTCTTAGCATGAAAATATTTTTATAAGGTATAGTATTTTATTTTAATGATATTTGAATATGAAATGATTTTGGAAGGATTATGGTGATCTATCTTCAGAAATTCATATCTTTTTAACCGTAAGTCAAAAAATTACAAATTATATGTCAAAACGATCGTATCGAAATGTAGATTATGAAAATGTAAAGTTTTTATTTTTATTTTAGAGTTTTCGAAATTTTATCACTGCTACAGTAATGTACGAATTTTGGAGTTTAAGTTTGAAAATATGATTTTAATGCATTTAATAGCTCTTTGACCCAAAAATATTTTTATGTGTATGGAATATACATTTTAAAAATCCCTGATTGGCTGCATCGTCCAAATAAAATTTAATTTTCGTATTTTTGAAAATTAAAAATTGTTGAAAGCTAATGAAATGCATTTTTGGAGGAAATAACCTTAGAACTTCAAAAATTCATAACTTTCAAACCGTAAGTCCAAAAATTATAAATTTTATATCAAAATAATCGTATTGAAATGTAGTTTAAAAAAATGTAAGAATTGTAATTTTATGAGATATCCTTCGAAAATATTTCTCTGCTGCAGTAACTGTATGATTTTATATGTTTTATGCTTGGAAAAATTATTTTAAAGCCTAGAATTAATTATTTGACCTCAAAGTATTTTATTTGTATGTTCAGATATTTATTTAAAAGCTTATTGGCTGCACAGTCCAGATTATTTTATTTTCCTATTTATTTTTGAATTTTCAAGTAAAAAGCTTTAATTTGATTGGATAAAAGAGAGGTGGATTCAAAGTGAGTAAATGAAAATTTTGTTCTTCCCAATTTGACTATGGGTGCCGTCCAAATGCATGGGAAAGGGAGGTGATATTTTCTAAAAATTTACCTAGAAGAATCCTTGAGTTTAAAGCTTATAGGAGTTGGAAAAATCTCATTTAATGCATGTGCATGTTCCTAGACTTGACAAAAATTGAAATTCTTTGACCCATTTTATGATAAAAAGGGCGTGTATTTCAGCCTATTGTAGGGTAAAAATTATTTTCTACTTCACTTATAAATAGAGCCTAAGACCCCTCATTCTTTTACACACAACAAACAATTCTTTTGAGAGAAAAAAATTAGAGAAAGGCTTTGAGAAAGAGAGGTATAGGTGTGGCACTCTTGTGGAAGGGAAGGGGAAATTTTCATACTCACTTTGAAGCTCTTCTTTGCTAAGGAGAAGAGGTAATCCTAAAAGCTTAATGTTTGTTTTAATTTTTAAGCTCTTATTCTTTATTCTTTTGTTAGATAAAACTTCTTCTACTCTTCTCTGATTATGAAATTGTGAAAAAAAAATCTCTGATCTCTTTTCTGATATCATATGAATTGTGGATTTGTTTTTGGTTGAAGGTCAAATGAATAAGGATTAAAAAGGGACAAACAAAAATTGTTTAAAGAGAAAATGATCTCCCTTTTTAGCCTTTGATGACCGAATTTTCTTTATAATAAGAAATAAGGAAGAGTTTTCATATCATTGAAATATTTTCATTTCTTAGGAGAAAGGTATTCTCGTGAACTTTTGATTTATTCCTTTCTAAATTGTTTTAAGTTTCCTTTTCTGGATTTGTATAAACAACAGTAAGCTTTTTGAATTCTTTTCTATTTTATGAACCCCAGGAGTTTGAAAATTATTTTAAGTAATTGTGAAATTTTGTTTATGGTCATGTGAATAAGAATTAAAAGGGACTATAAAGAGGTTTAAAGAAATATGATTTCCCCTTTTATTTTCTTATGATGGCCGAAATTTTTGAGAATGAAATAAAGAAGTGAAAAGTTTGATTTGCATGTTTAAGTGCTTTTTGGAATTTTTGAATGATGAATGTTTAATATTATACAATGAATTCTTAAAGGAAATAATCAAGTGATGAATAAACAAAAGTGTATTTGGAAATTATTGCAAAAATTATTTATGATATTGGGTAGGCCGTGAGACCTACATGGTTTCACAAAGAAAAATTTTGTAATTGTTTGATGTTTATATGCATAATTTATTCTTTGTTCTTTGTACTTTGTAATTGATTTTAAGGTTTAATGATTGATTATGTGAAAAATAATTTGGTTACTGTTCATATTTTTTTTGGTATGGCCGAATGATTATGTTGATATGATAGGTGTATTATTTTGATTTTCCTAAGTGTTTATGTGATTATTTGGTGTTTGTATCTTAATTCTTTGATGTAGTTTCATGAAATAACAATTGAATAAATGATTTTTAATAAAAAGAAACAATTCTGGAAAATTTATTTTAATGCTGGAAAAATTTATTTTAATAAAGGTATGTGATTTAAAGGTGTATTTTTATGTGTATTTGTGATGTGTTTATGTGTATATGTGTTTAGCATAATTTATAGTATGAAAACATAAGTTTTGAGATGAATAAATATTTATTTTATGGAAATTTAAGTTACTGTTCAGAATTGATGTAAATAAGAAAAACATGATTATTTTTCTAAGATGAGTTTATTTGGAGTCTTTAGATTATGTGTTAGAACTTGTAGAATATTGATTTTTGAATAAATGCAACCTGTTTTGATATGGCTGTCCAGCAAGCTTAAATTATTTAATCAAATCAAACTTGATGTTATTTTTATAATAGAGCTTGTAATTAAGCTATAGGAAAAAGTGACATGATTTTTAGATTAACCGTTTGAGAGAAAAGGGATTTTTGGGATTTAAAGCTTATGCTGTCCAAAAATTAGTTTTTATCCTATAAGTGTTTATTTTAAATTAATTTTGTGTTTAGATTAAATGTTCTAAAGTTAGGAAGAGTATAGAAATATGTTATATATGTTTATAAATTGTTATTACTGTTTTTATTTTATTTTTATTAGGACCGAATTTAATATGAGAGGAAGGAATGATTGTTGTTAATTTCCTAATTGTCTAAGTGCTGGATATATTGTGCTTATTGATGTGTATGCATGAAACAAACTTTGTGTCTTCATAGAAAATAAACTATTTCTGACAAATTAACTTTATTCTGGAAAATAATAATTTTATTTGGACCATGGGTTCCAAATTATAACTTCTGTATGTGTTTGTGATGTTTGATTTTATATATGTGTATATTATAAAGTGTAGCTTGGAAGTATGTGTTTTTATAAAGTAACAATATTATTTTATCTAGTTTGATTTTATTTTTAGACCCTGGTGTATGTATCTTTTGTAATTAATTGAAAAGAGTCATTTTCGGTTAAATTTGAATAGATGCAACTTTATTTTAGTTTGCTGTCCAGAATTGATCTTTGCATTGTTATGTGGATTTTAAATGTAGTTAGGATAATAGGATTTGTGTATTGTAAGTAGGAAAAAGTGACTTTTGTACTTATATTGCATGCTGTCCAGAAAATCTATTAAGTTGCATTAACTCAAATAATTATTTTTGACTTGGAAAAATGCATGAGTTCTGATTAGGGATATTTGTTTATGTGTTAGGTTACTTGTTTATGTGATAAAAATGATTTTTAAATGGATAGTAGTTGTTGTCCCAATTTCTTAAAAATGTTGCATCAAGTTAGAGTAATGTAATTTAGTTTGTTTATGTTAGTGATGACATGATAGTTGTTATATAAGTTTTTGGTTGTGATTTGTATGCAAATAAAAATATGAGTGACCAAGTATTATATATATTTAGTTGCATGTTAAGTTTATGGCGTGTTTAAAATGAGTTTTCAAATCATTTTGAAAATGTTATGAGTTATTAAGTTAAAAATATGGTAGTAGTATTCGAAAATGATTTTTAAATGATTTTAACTCTGGCTGTATAATTTATCTGCAAATGGTAGTTGTTATAAGATAGTTAGAGATGAGTTTTTGAGTGATTAAAGTTTTGGAATTTATTTTTGAGAAGCGATAATAAAGTTCCAAAAGATATATTATTTTCGGAAAAGGTTTTCATGATTTAAAAAGATAAAAGAAAAAGTGATTTTTACTGATGCAGTAATCTGTTTTTGATTTTCTAAGAGGTTTTAAGTTACTAATATTATTTTATGATCTACGATTTTTCTATGTATTTTGAAAAATGATTCAATTGGTTAAGTTATTGTTTTGTGAATGTATAATTGATTGGTCCTTTGAATTGTATTATCAATGTTTAAGGTTCGAGTGAAGCAAAGTCGGGTAATCGGAATCTGTTGTCTCTAGCTTCAGGTGAGAGAGTAGCTATCTTAAGACACAATGACACTAAGGTAACATTAGGACGATTTCGACCATCTCAAAAGTCGGAATCCAAAGTTACACGTCAAGATACGAGACGACAATTGATTGTGGTGTGCTTAGTCGTTCTACGTTGCGACAGTAACTTTATATTGATTGTTTGATTTTATTTTGATATGACATGTTGTATAATTTAAAGTTATGCTGCTGATTATGATATTGGAAATGATAAGAGAACATGTGATAATATATCAAATGTATTTGGTTATGTTTATGAAATCATGATTTATCCTATGAAAGATTATTTGATATATTGGAACGGTTGTCCTATGGAAAGGACTTTGTATATTTAGAATTGTTATGAAAATAAAATATGAGAATGATTAATTTTGTGGAAGATTCGTATTAGTGTACAGTGATGGTGCAAGCGGCACAATAACTTTTGTTGTATATCCCCTATAAGTGACTGGCCACGTGGATGACTATGTCGTGGTTTCATGTCTTGTGGAATCCACTGTACTATAGGGAGGTGTTTGCTGTTACCCTTTGAGGTCGAGACCCGTTAGAAGCGAGGCTTAGAATGGGTCGACCAAACTAGGTTAATAAAAGACTTAAAAGATTTAAAAGACTTTAAGCTTAAATCCTTTCTAACTACGCCCTGAGAGAGAAGTAGTGGAGAGGAAAGATACCGTATACTTGGAGACCGGTGTATCTTCGAGTGGTGATTGTGATAGGGGAAGGCAAGGGCGGTGAACGTCAAGAAGCCTCGAGTGCTTCTCTAGGTAGGACAAGACTACAATGACTTGTCTTTCGGTTGTGAGACATGGTCGTAGCAAGGACTACACGATCAACTAGAGAAAGTACTATCACCGCTTGAGCAAATCGGAGATGGTGAGAGGGAATCTGAATCAAGGCAAAGGTCATCGATTTTCTTACGTATTGACTAACAGAGCATGGTCCACTTTTATTTTTGTCGGCCAACAGAGCGCGGTTGCTGCTGGTACGTACCCTTTGACACTTATGCCTGTGTGGTTAGGATTCCTGTGCGTCCCATCTGCTTTCCGAACTAGGTTGTGGTTGGATATTGAGGAGGAGATGCATCGTGTGTACTGACGTACCATTGCTTCAATGATTTTCCTCCGTAAATCATTGACAGCTATGTTATGGTTCTAGATAAGAGAATTGAAGAAGCTTACCAAAGATTTTAAAGAAACGTTTGAATCTATTATGAGAATAACGAAATGAGTAATGTTATGAAATGAAAGTTTTGTTATGACGAAGCATGATGTAATCTGTGTATCTAGGTTGTATATGCCTGTTGTATTCTAATGTGACCCTTAGAGTTGTAAGTTCCATGATGAATGTTTTGATAATGACAAAAGGTTACAAAGTGTTTTGAACAAGCTACAAAGATGTTGATCAAGTTTCAAGTTCAACAAGCAACAACAAACATCAAGTGAAGAGAGAAAACAAGCTCATGAAGACTTAGTTTGAGTGTAATTGTAATTGTTTTATCTTTTGCCTCTCAAGCTTCTTAGGTCTTTTATTTGGGTAGTTTATTTAAAGGGTAGTGAATCTCTATCATAGTCATGATTAAATCATAATTTGAGTTTTCACTTAATCTAGAATCAATAGGTGGCTTAAAGGTTTTAAAGGAAAGGTTTGTTTTTGAGAAAACAAGTTTTAAACAAGTATCAGACATGTTTAATCGATTAAGAACATATTTAATCGATTAGTACTCGATTAAGTAAAGATTTAATCGATTAAACACTACTGAACTGGTTTTTTAAAATACGATTTTTACTTCTCAAAATCAGTTTTCAAGTGCTACAACTTTTGGGTATTCTATAAAAAACCTTTTCCTAATCTTTGTGATTAAGGAGATCACTTTCATAATCAATTTTACAAGAATCAAGCCATTCTATTCTCTCTCAATTTCAAAGATCAAAGCTTTCATATTTTCATATTCTTTGATCAAGAACCTTTGAATCTCTTATTGTGAATTGTCATAGCTATTGATTGAGATTCATAGGATTGTCATTTGTGTTTTCTATTGTGTTGTAATCTTTGCAAGAAGGCAAGCCAACTACAACAAACAAGAAGACTTGGTGTGTCGATTTTCATCAAGCAAAACTCATTGGAGAAGAAGGAAGTCTTGATTGTGAATCAAGCAAAGAGAAGACTTGGTGTGTGGATTATCATCAAGCAAAGAAGACTTGTTGTGTCGGTTATCAACAAGGGGTAGAGGTTAGATTAGAGAGAAGATCAATAGGATTACAAGGCAAGAGTGTGGTATCTCTTGTAGGCTAGCAAGAAGGGAGTCTTGTGAGGCACTTACTTGTAATTTGAGAACTCTAATTCCTCATAGTGAAGAATATCTCTTGGTTGAAGAGGGGACTGGATGTAGCTTTCAAACGGATGAAAGTGAACCAGGATAAATCACTGTGTTGTATCTCTAAACCCTTAACTCTTTATATTCAAGTCATTGATTGTGTTCTTGATTGAAAACCTAGAGAAAGAGTGATTTTCATAATTGATTGAATTGAATCTTTATTGTTCAAATTGATAAAGGGAAAATCATTTTCATAACTAGGAAATCAATAAGAATATAGGTGTTAATTGTTTCCGCTGAATCTCTGATCTTAAGTGTTAATTGATTGATTTTCGTATTCGATTGAAAAGTGATTTTTCAGTTTCTGATAGTTTTAATTGATTAAGTGTTCGTTTAATCGATTAAGGACTTTTGAACTTTCAGGTTTAATCGATTAAATTGCAGGTTAATCGATTAAATTTCAGTTTAATCGATTAAGTGCTGTAGAATTTGCAAAAATCATTTGTTTTGATTGTTTCGATTTGTTTCGTTCGAAAATCTTTCAAGGTTTCTTTTACACCTATTCAACCCCCCCTTCTAGGTGTGTTCCTAGGGTTCCTTAGTTGTTTCAACCACCAATTGCGGTTTCTTCAATTGGTATCAGAGCTCGGTCGAAAGACACGAGCATAAGAGCTTTTTCGTAAAGATCCTTTAAGAAAATCGCAATGGGTTCCATGAACCCCTTTGGTGGTGAAGGTGCTTCAATAAATCGTCCTCCATTGTTTGCCGGAGAAGGCTATGCATATTGGAAAGTTAGAATGAAAATCTTTATCCAAGCCATAGATAGTGAAATTTGGAAAGTAGTTGAAAAAGGTCCTCATATCCCCTCTAGTTTAGTTGAAGGTGTAGAACAATTGATCCCCGAGGACAAGTGGAAGGATGATGATAGAAAGAAAGTACAATATGATTATAAAGCAAAGAATATCATCACATCCGCTTTATCCTATGACGAGTTCTTTAGAGTTTCTCAATGTTCTAGTGCTAAGGAAATGTGGGACACTTTACAAGTGACTCATGAAGGAACTAGTGAGGTTAGGAGAGCTAGATTGAAAGCTTTAATGCGTGATTATGAATTGTTTCAAATGCTTCCAATGAATCTATTAATGATATGCAAAAGCGTTTTACTCATATTATTAACCATTTACTTGCTCTTGGTAAGACTTTCTTACAAGGTGAACTTTCTAACAAAGTGTTGAGATGTTTAGACAGGAATTGGCAACCAAAAGTAACGGCTATTGTTGAATCTAAGAATTTGGATGCTATGGATCTAGCAACACTTTTCGGAAAGCTTCAAGAACATGAAATGGAGCTTGGACGATTAAGTATCAATGAAGAGTCGGATAAGAACAAAGAAAGAAAGGGACTTGCTCTTAAAGTCAATAGATCATACAAAAAGAAAGAGAGTTCCGATGATGATGATGATAGTGAAGATTCCGATTCGGATGTTGATGAAAAAGACATGAAACTTTTGCTAAGGAAGTTTGACAAGTTTCTAAGGAGAAAAGGAAGGTTGAACAAGGACAAAAGTAAAGAGAAGGATTCCCCACACTACAAGACCAAGACTTCAAAAGAAGGTGTAGTTTGTCATGAATGCGGAAAACTCGGACATCTCAAGTACTCATGCTCTAGGTATCTCAAGAAGAAGGAGAAAGACAAGAAAAATTCTAAATCTAAAAGAGCATACATAGTTTGGGATAGTGATGAAGATAACAAGAAAAGCACATCGAGTAGTTCATCGGATGATGAAGAAGTTGCTTGTCTCAACTTGATAGCTCTAGTAGATGATGAAGAACAAAGTTCAAATGATGAATCAAGTTATCAAAGCGAGGATAGCGATGTAAGTCATACTAAATCCGAAATTTCTTCTAAATATGAATTGTTATATAATGCTTATGAAGAAATGCATGAACAACTTGAAAAACATTGAAAGAAAGAGGCTCATTTTGAAACATCAAAAAGAGATTTTAGAACTTCAAAAACAAGTTGATGAGCTTAATCTTGAAAATGAAACTCTTGATCTTATATATGCTAGTTCTTCTTGTGATTGTGCTAGTAGAGTGAATATTGTGGTTGATTGTGAGAATTGCAAGTTGCTTAAAGATGAAAATGCTATTTTGAAAAATAAGCTTGCAAGTTTCTCAAATGGTGATATTAGATTGCGCACATTGTTAAATTTTCAAAGAGAAAATTCAAACAAGTTTGGTTTGGGTTATACTAATGCTAAGAGTAATTTTCATAGAAATGTTGTTGATTTTTCTAAAGTTGATTTCTCAAATGCACCAACATGTTTCTATTGTGGTACTCATGGACATACTTCAAATGTGTGTTATATTAAAGTGCATGGTATACCTAAAGGAGATTTTGTTTGGATGAAAAAGGGTGAAAGTCCGTACACTAACAAAAATGGATCCAAAACCATTTGGATACCAAAAAGCAAAGCATAATTGTTTTGTAGGTATGATTGAAGAGCAAAGGGCTTACAAGTGTTATTCATACATTTGCATCTTCAATTGGTATTACATTTGCATCTCAAGTGAATGTCCTACAAAGTGGTAAAATGATATTGTTAGATATTGATGATTATAGTATCTTCTCAATTGGTATCTCCTCAATTTCTTTTCTAAAGTTCAATTGATACTAATTTTGATGATTAGATGATTATCATGTTTTTGTTGTTATTGAAGAAATATCACAATATATCTTATTTCTTTACATTGATGATATCTCAATTGGTATTATGACTTGTTAGTATTTCTATTGGTTCATAATTCATTGTTATATTTTCTTGCCAATTGATATCTTATTTCAAAGTATAGTACTTGTTATATTTCAATTGGTATCAATGTTGAAAAGAAATAGATGTGATTTTCTCTATTTTGGCTTAGTATTTTATATTTCAATTGGTATATATTTCTTTTTGATAATGCCAAATGGGGAGAAATATGATGTTTTGGAAAAGGGGAGAAACGATATTTTGGGAGAAATTGTATGTTTTGAAAAATGGGAGAAATGATATGTTTTTGGGAGAAAGGTTGTTTTGTTGTTTTTATGTAGGTTGAGCAAAGTTGTTGAAGATAGGGGGAGAATCAAGCTTCTATCAATTGGATTTCAAATATCAAATGCATTGATTAAGGGGGAGCAAGTTTCTCACCAAGTGATCAAATTGTTAAAGCATCAACAACTTCAATCAAATTCAAAACATGGTTTGTCATTTTCAAAAAGGGGGAGATTGTAAGTTCCATGATGAATGTTTTGATAATGACAAAAGGTTACAAAGTGTTTTGAACAAGCTACAAAGATGTTGATCAAGTTTCAAGTTCAACAAGCAACAACAAACATCAAGTGAAGAGAGAAAACAAGCTCATGAAGACTTAGTTTGAGTGTAATTGTAATTGTTTTATCTTTTGCCTCTCAAGCTTCTTAGGTCTTTTATTTGGGTATTTTATTTAAAGGGTAGTGAATCTCTATCATAGTCATGATTAAATCATAATTTGAGTTTTCACTTAACCTAGAATCAATAGGTGGCTTAAAGGTTTTAAAGGAAAGGTTTGTTTTTGAGAAAACAAGTTTTAAACAAGTATCAGACATGTTTAATCGATTAAGAACATATTTAATCGATTAGTACTCGATTAAGTAAAGATTTAATCGATTAAACACTGCTGAACTGGTTTTTTAAAATACGATTTTTACTTCTCAAAATCAGTTTTCAAGTGCTACAACTTTTGGGTATTCTATAAAAAACCTTTTCCTAATCTGTGATTAAGGAGATCACTTTCATAATCAATTTTACAAGAATCAAGCCATTCTATTCTCTCTCAATTTCAAAGATCAAAGCTTTCATATTTTCATATTCTTTGATCAAGAACCTTTGAATCTCTTATTGTGAATTGTCATAGCTATTGATTGAGATTCATAGGATTGTCATTTGTGTTTTCTATTGTGTTGTAATCTTTGCAAGAAGGCAAGCCAACTACAACAAACAAGAAGACTTGGTGTGTCGATTTTCATCAAGCAAAACTCATTGGAGAAGAAGGAAGTCTTGATTGTGAATCAAGCAAAGAGAAGACTTGGTGTGTGGATTATCATCAAGCAAAGAAGACTTGTTGTGTCGGTTATCAACAAGGGGTAGAGGTTAGATTAGAGAGAAGATCAATAGGATTACAAGGCAAGGGTGTGGTATCTCTTGTAGGCTAGCAAGAAGGGAGTCTTGTGAGGCACTTACTTGTAATTTGAGAACTCTAATTCCTCATAGTGAAGAATCTCTCTTGGTTGAAGAGGGGACTGGATGTAGCTTTCAAGCGGATGAAAGTGAATCAGGATAAATCACTGTGTTGTATCTCTAAACCCTTAACTCTTTATATTCAAGTCATTGATTGTGTTCTTGATTGAAAACCTAGAGAAAGAGTGATTTTCATAATTGATTGAATTGAATCTTTATTGTTCAAATTGATAAAGGGAAAATCATTTTCATAACTAGGAAATCAATAAGAATATAGGTATTAATTGTTTCCGCTGAATCTCTGATCTTAAGTGTTAATTGATTGATTTTCGTATTCGATTGAAAAGTGATTTTTCAGTTTCTGATAGTTTTAATCGATTAAGTGTTCGTTTAATCGATTAAGGACTTTTGAACTTTCAGGTTTAATCGATTAAATTGCTGGTTAATCGATTAAATTTCAGTTTAATCGATTAAGTGCTGTAGAATTTGCAAAAATCATTTGTTTTGATTGTTTCGATTTGTTTCGTTCGAAAATCTTTCAAGGTTTCTTTTATACCTATTCAACCCCCCCTTCTAGGTGTGTTCCTAGGATTCCTTAGTTGTTTCAACCACCAATTGCGGTTTCTTCAAGAGTAAGTCCATGCCGTCGACAATTATGTCGTTCAGATCGCTTACTTTCTCTGTTTTCCCCTTCTTTGTGGACATTGGAGATGATGTCCACAGATGGCAGATCCCGTTATGTGTTGGATAGATATTTCAAATAGTGGAGTAGCGTCTTTGGAAGATTTTGGGAGCTTGAGGATTTTCGGGAAGACTTTGTGATATGGGAACCTGAGGAGGAGGAAGTGCAAGAAGGAGGACAAGTGGAGTAGAAGTTCAAGCCAGAGGAGGCATCTGCCGATGAAAGTAGTTTTATGTTTGTCATAAGATTTAGGCAGATAGAGTCTGCTCTGATAAGACTAATGTACTCTTTAGCATTGGCATAGACCATTTTGTTTTAAATCATCATTGTAATCAATGTCATGCCTTTTTAGGTAATGACTGTAAAATCAAATCTCCGATTAAGGTGGATTAATTTTGATGATGACAATGTAATTAAATTATGGACTTAATTTGAAGAATGCAAGCTCAAAAATAAAGAAGATCAAGTGCTTAGTTTAATTATTCATTCTCATTTATTCTTAATGTATTTTATTTTATTTATGAGAGTGGGTAGTTTAGGTTTTATTCTCACATATGGTCAAATAATATTCATGCATGAAAGGTTGAGATTAAAACCAATCAGACTTGAGAAGAGAATTGAAAACAATGTTAGAAAACTTAATTTTTCCAACATTGACCAATTCACTCGAGTGATTCTCAATTCACTCGAGTGATTTTCTCAATTCACTCGAGTGATTTATGAATTTTCAGTAATATAGCCGTTGGATAAAGTAAAAGGCAACACTATCAGAGTTGACCACAAAACACTCGAGTGTTTCCAAAAAGACTCGAGTGATTTAGGTCTGACAGCAAATTTTTTAAACGTTAGAAGAGGACAAAAAGGAAGAACAACTTGGTTTTTCCTCCCTTTTTTTCCCCTCACTTATATTCTGAATGGTGGCCATTATCCATGATAACAAGCTTACATTGTATCATAGATTCTCTCTCTCTCAAGTGTTAAAAATCATTTTCTCTCTAAACTCAACCAAGCATTCATATTTATTATTTGTCTTAGTGAGTTAAGAGAGTGTGCTTCATTTGTAAGAGAATTATTTGTTGTAAAATTCTCAAACACTCAAACACTTTAGCTTGTTTAGAAAATCTTGGTGAGGTATCCAAGTTCTCAAGTCTTGGGAGGTTCTCAAGCACAAAGACTAAGAGGATTCTTAGCTTGGTGGGCTCTTGGAGGTTCCAAGGAGCTTAAGAAGAAGGGACTCTTCATCACCAAATCAAGTTGGGGTAGAAATTTCAAGAGTTTGGTACACTCTTGAAAAGGGTTAGGATTGAGTGAGGAATCTCAATTTATCCTTGTAATTTCTAACAATTTGATTACTAGTAGAAACTCCTAAGTTGATTAGGGGGATTGGATTAGCACTCTATATTGAGTGTGAACCAGGATAAAATTGGTGTTGTCTCTCTCTTCTATAGCTTTCTTAGTTTTCAAGTAAAACTAAACCCTAAGTTCTCTAGAAAGGGGCTTTTTATAATTCTAGTAGCAATTGGTCTAGTAGCAATTGGTTGCAATTAACTTGTTTTCAACTTGTTTTAACTTAGTTTAATTGCTCTCTACTTTGATTTATATTTGCCCTGGATTAGTCTTTAAGAAATTGAATCATTTTGCTAAATTTCTCTGAAACTGCTCCTTTCTGTTCTGCATAAAACACTCGAGTGTTTTTCAATTCACTCGAGTATTTAGTGGACTTTCACTCGAGTGTTCTTCATTTCACTCGAGTAAATTGCCCAGTTTCAGAAAAACAAGCTTTTGATCAATTATCTTTTAATTGCACCGAAAATTAGTCACTGTTGCTTCCATATTACTATTCACCCCCCCTCTAGTAATTGCTAAGCCCGCTTGTTGGTTTCCAACAAGTGGTATCAAAGCTCGGTCGAAAGATCAAGCGTAAAAGCTTTTTTGAAAAAGATCCTTTTGGAAACAAATGGGCTCTAGCAATCAACAAGAAGGGTCTATGTCTCTTAACCGACCTCCATTCTTCAATGGTGAAGATTATTCTTATTGGAAGGTTAGGATGAGAGTCTTTGTAGAAGCAATAGACACCGATATTTGGGATGCAATTGAAAAAGGTCCTTATATTCCTAGAAGAGTGATTAATGGTGAAGCCATTGTTATTCCTAGGACAAGTTGGAATGAAGATGATAAAAAGAAAGTTTCATATGATTTAAAAGCTAAAAATATCATCTTCTCCGCTTTGTCCAAAAATGAATTTCATAGGATTTCACAATGTCAATCGGCTAAAGAAATGTGGGATACCTTGCAAATTACTCATGAGGGAACTAGTGAAGTTAGAGACTCAAGATTAAATGCTTTAACTCATGAATATGAGCTCTTTCATATGTTCCCTAATGAGTCTATCAATGATATGCAAACAAGGTTCACACATATCGTTAACCAATTGATTGGCTTAGGAAAGGAATTTAGAGATGGTGAAACTACTAACAAAGTCTTGAGATGTCTTGATAGGAGATGGCAACCTAAGTTGACCGCCATCAAGGAAGTTAAGGATGTAAAATCTATGGACTTAACCACCTTGTTTGGAAAGCTCCAAGAACATGAGATGGAACTATCAAGACTTCACCTAAATGAAGATTCGGACAAGAAAAAGAAGAGCATCTCTCTAAAAGCCTCAACCAAAATGTCAAAAGAGGATGAAGATGAATCTTCAAGTGAAGGCTCCGATCGTGCTCTAAATGAGGAAGACATTAGCTTATTTGCCAAGAGGTTCAACAAATTCCTCAAAGGTAAAAAGGGTAGTTCATCATTCTCTAAGGACAAGAGACCTCAAGACAAAAGAATCAAGGATAGCAAGCCAAGAAACAAAAGCTCAAGTAAAATTGTGAAATGTCATGAGTGTGGTGGGATAGGACACATAAGAATGGAATGTCCCACTTACTTGAGAAAGAATGAAAAAAAGACTCAAGATGGCAAGTAGAAAAGAGCTTACATTGTTTGGGATGAACCGGAAAAGGATTCCAAGTCAACCTCAAGTAGTTTGGATGATGAGGAAGCCAAGCTATGCCTCATGGCCAAGAATGACAATGAAGCCTCCTCAAGTAGTGAAAGAAAAGACAATGAGAGTGAGGATGAGGTATCATCTAATTATTCTTACACCTCCTCTCATACTATTTCTTATGATGATTTTCTAAATGAATATAATGAGATGCTAACACAATTTGAAAGACTTGCTAAAGTTAACAAGGAAAAAGGAAAGAAGCTTTTGAAGTATCAAAAGGAAATCAATGAATTAGAAAAATCTTTTAATGATTTGAAACTCCAAAATGCATCCTTGGAACTTGCTAACTCTAGTCATGTTTGTGAGAATGCAAATCAATCATATATCATCACTCATTGTGAAAAGTGTTGTGTGCTTGAAAATGAAGTTAATGATTTGAAAATCAAACTCAACACTTTTAACAAAAGTGATAGAAACCTAGATCGGTTAATTGGTTCTCTTAGACACAATTCAAACAAAACCGCTCTAGGATATGTCCACAAGAAAAAGAAAAATAAAGTGGTTGGTTCATTCTCAAAAATTGATTTTACAAAGAAACCAACTTGCTTCTATTGTGGAAAGTTTGGACATACAAACAATAAGTGCCATATCAAAAATTTTGGAATTCAAAATGGTAATTATGTTTGGATTAAGAAGGGAGAATCATCCATGACTAACAAAAAGTGACCCAACATAATTTGGGTACCCAAAATGAGCAAGTGATTGTGTTTTGTAGGTGTGCCTAAGAACCGGAAAGCAACTTTGGATACTTGATAGTGGATGTTCTAGGCACATGACGGGAGATAAGCGACATTTCATTGAGCTTACTCCTAAAGAAAAAGGATATGTCACATATGGAGACAACAACAAAGGCAAAATACTTGGTATAGGTAAAATTGGTAATTCTTCCGACTTGGTTATTGATAATGTACTTTATGTTCAAGGATTAGAACATAATCTTTTGAGCATTAGTCAATTATGTGATATTGGTAAACATGTATTATTTACCTCTACTCATTGTCTCATAAAAAGTGACAAAGATGAATCTATCAAATTTGTTGGAAAAAGGTCTAATAACACTTACATGGTTGGATTGAATAATATCACTTCTTTAGTTTCAAAATGTTTAATTAGCAAAGAAAGTGATACTTGGTTATGGCATCGTAGGACCGCTCACATTAATGTAAATCAACTTAAGAAACTTCAATCCAAAGACTTAGTAGTTGGTTTACCCAAGCTCAATTTTCAAATTAAAGGTGATTGCACTCCTTGCAAGAAGTGCCAACAAACTAAAAATCATTTTGGTTCCAAAAATGATGTGTCCACAACAAGACCATTGGAAATGCTTCATATGGACTTGTTTGGACCTTCTCAAGTAAAAAGCTTTGGTGGCAACTACTATGCCTTGGTGATTGTTGATGATTTTTCAAGATTTACATGGACATTATTTTTTAGTGCTAAGAGTGAGGCCTACAAGTCTTTTAAACGTCATATTAAGCTTGCACAAAACCAAGTAAACCAAAAAGTGATTATAATTCGAACTGACCATGGAGGTGAATTTGAAAACTATAAATTTGATAGATTTTGTGATAAGCATGGAATTGAGCACCAATATTCGGCACCTAGAACTCCACAACAAAATGAAGTTGTTGAGAGGAAAAATAGGGTGCTAGAGGAACTTGCTAGAACCATGTTAAATGATTCTCAAGTACCTCAATACTTTTGGGCCGATGCCGTTAATACGGCTTGTTATGTAATGAATAGAATTTTAATTAGGCTCATGATAAAGAAAATCCCCCATGAGCTTTACAAAGGTAGAAAACCCAATATATCCCATTTTCATGTTTTAGGATGCAAAGTGTACATTTTAAACAATGGAAAAGATCAACTTGGAAAATTTGATTCTAAATCGGATGAGGAAATATTTTTGGTTTACTCTTCTCATAGTAAAGCTTTTAGAGTTTATAATAAACGAACTATGACTATTGAAGAATCAATTCATGTTGTTTTTAATGAGTCTTCGAAAGAAGATAGTGTTTTATGTGAGGGTAGTGATGATGGACTTGAGATTTCAAGTGTTGACAAAGAGATGGAAAAATCAAAGGATGAAGGAGAAGTCAAAGATGAACTTGATCCGGCTTGGAAAACGGTGAAAGTTCACCCTATTGACAATGTCATAGGAGACCTTTCAAAGGGAGTATTAACTCGTAGGTCAATTCAAAATATTTGTCATTTTGTTTCCTTTGTTTCTCAAATCGAACCAAATTCAATTAAGGAAGCAATTATGGATGAACATTGGGTTATGGCCATGCAAGAAGAACTAAATCAATTTATTAGAAATGATGTTTGGGAATTAGTGCCTATGCCCGATGATCATACCGTAATTGGTTTAAAATGGATTTATAGAAATAAACTTGATGAATCCGGTTTGATTATAAGAAACAAAGCGAGACTTGTTGGCCAAGGGTACAACCAAGAGGAAGGTGTTGATTATGATGAGACCTTTGCTCCGGTTGCACGTCTTGAGGCAATCCGAATCTTGCTTGCCTTTGCATCAATAATGAATTTTACTCTTTATCAAATGGATGTCAAGAGTGCTTTCTTGAATGGTTTCATAAATGAACACCACAAAAAAAGGGGCAAATTGCGACGGTTTATGGAGGTCTTTTGCGGCGGTTTTAACCGTCGCAAAATATATTTGCGGCGGTTCTCTAACTCACGCAGAACTGACCGTCGGGAATCATATTTTGCAGCGGTTATGACAACGGCTGTAGAATTTTGACTCAAAAATTTGCGGCGGTTCAAAACCCCCGCAAATTGCAAATATGAAATTCCATTAAAAACAGTTACGACAGTTATAACCGTCGCAAGATGCCTATATATTTTTATAAAATAATTGCGACAGTTTATAACCGCCGCAAGATGCCTCTTTATATTATGAAAACAATTGCGACAGTTTTAACCGCCGCAAAATGCCTATTTCTATTTTATAAAAGCAATTGCTACTGTTTTTAACAGTTGCAAGTAAATATACATTTGCGACAGAAAAACCATAAATTAAAGAATATTTGAGTCAACAAAAAAATGGACTCGCAGAAAATCCAATAATTCTGATTAAATATACATTTGCGACAGAAAAACCATAAATTAAAGTATAGTGGTCTCCTAATTCTGATTTAGTATGATTCCAATAATTCAAAGAGTTCAATTACACCCCAGAAAATCCGAAAATAAAATAAGTATAACTAGACTAGCAGTAAGACTAGGTTGATCCAAAAAGTTGCAGCAGAGATGAATGGATTGAAATTGGAACCGAACCAATTGCATAATACTATGTATTGAAGAAAACTAACCTATGATGCTACCTAGATTGAAAGAATCTGCAACCTCCAAAAATTTGATTAGTCCATGAAAGACCTCAGGTTGATGCTCAGTATTGAATACTTATAGTATATTTGATAAACTCACTAGCTCAGTGGTTCTACATTAATATCTATTCTTGCACATGCAAACAAACGATAAAAGCAACGATATGACTAAAGATAACAAGTGCACTTTAAAGTTAGAGTAATATTATATCAACATCCAAAACTAACATCAACATTCTAACACCTACTAAATTCAATAATAGTTTTTGCATCACTAATTTGATCAGATTAATACTCTAAAAAATACCTGCATTAATAATTGTATTGAACTTGTGGAGTGCATTTATAGCAGATTGATCAGAATCCTACATTGTGATAAAGCATTTAAAGTTCTAACTTCTAACTACTAAAAATCAAGCAAAATTTCTCTGCAATTGATGAAACCAATCAACCAAGACATAATGAAAGCAACATACTTGTGTTAGTTAAGATTCATAGAAAATCTGCAATAGCATTCACAGCAGAGCCAAGCATATACTCATGAGTTTACAGCTGAGTGTTCTAAAAAGCTACGATTCTTACATCTAAAGCATTTGTTCTTATGTCCATCAAATCAAGCTTTGTCAACACTCCAAATGTTCTTTCTCCTAAAAGAAAAGTTTTTGAAGGCAACATCAAGAAAAAATCATAATAGCATAACAAGAAAATAGTTGATATAGTTGAAGCACGGTTTTTAACAAAATGCTTGTACCTGAAGGATCAACTTGCCTTGCCACCTTGATGGCATCTGAGGTTGCTACATCTTGATTTGCTGGAGTAATGGCCAAAATTAAGCAATTAGGCTGCAATAACAAAAGGATATAAGTAATCAATAGATTCAAAAAAATTTAAAGCGCAATTAACTAAAGCTACAAAAAATCTATATTAAAAAATAAACACACTAAAATATGAAAAGATTACCAAACCCCAATTTAAAAATTCAAAATATGACCATCACCATTGACTAAATGGCATAATGAAGTGATTTATTTAAATTAAGACTATGATGCAAAGAGAATTTCTTCACTTCTTTTTTTTTCTTTCTTTTATAAATATAAATATCATAAAAAGATTTCTTAAAAGTAGTAAATCGGATAAAGAGGTGGATCTCAACCATTCCCATTAAGTTGAAATGACTTTTTCTGTTCTCTTTTCAATCATAGTATACTCAAAACATCAAAATTTATTTAAAAGAAACTAGATGAGGATTCTTTTTAACATAGGCAGTGTAGATAGAAGTATGTCCTTTAACTACCTTTTCAACATAAGAGAGAATCATGCTTTCTATCTCCTGAACAATACTTTCTGGCTGCCCCTCTGACAAAATTATAGAGAACTTATAAAACAATAATAGGAAAAAGGAGATTGATAATAAGCAGAAACCCATGTTCAATGACAAAAGGAAAATGAAAAGAATGTGTACCTACAGCAACCTTTGTCAAACCAGGCAGATCTATCAGTGTCAGATTGACAACTACCAACAAAGAAGAATAATAATCAGATAAACATCAAAAAACAATAAGGAAAATACACAATTCCACATACAGACAGCAACCTCTCCTACCCGCAAAGCACACATATACAGAATATTGGGAGTTTTACAACCCCCTTATAACATAAGAAAGGGTGACTCCTTGAATATCAAATTTCTTCTGCCATTGGAAATATATTAATGCTTCAACAACTTACCAAAGCACATGCAATTCAATAAGACATGTATATATTTCCTCCCAAAAGAATTTTCTATTTTAAATACAAAGGAAAGAAGACAAACCAGTCATACAGTAGCCATCTAAAAGGCCTTGCTCAAGAAGGTAACGAATGACAGCTCGGGTCCCTCCAATCTATGAAAACAAAATGATTTTCAACTAAGATTAATAATGATAGAATAGCATAAACACCGTAATCAAGGCCAGGAAAAATGAATAACAGAAGTAAGGCAGGCACAATTAATTAACATAAACAGCAAATATGTTTATAAGCTTGCAAAATGGACTCAGAAATCAATTGTGTTCTTGGCATTGATGAGCTTAAGCAACAGACTCAGAAATTGTCCCTCGTCAGCTGGTGTGGCCATTAGATTCCTGTTTTACACAATCATGGAAGTTAATTAAGTAAGCATTTCCTACAAATTGGCAATAATTAAATAGTAATATGGCTGATCCACCATAATTTTTATATCTGCCATAAATCACTGTTTTTCTTGTGTTGAATGGTTATTCATAGTTTGAAAATTTAACTACCTTGCTTACCACTGACTGCTTTTCCAAAAATATATCTCTGAGATTAACCATGAGAAACAATGTCTCGTGCAGGAGGTCAAATTTGTCATGCACCTGAAGGTTCAAAACAAACATTTCAATATTTAGGCATAAGTATAAAGATATCTTGATCAGGAGACACAGCTATATAAATATACCTCAATAAGCCAGTCAATCAGTATGGCCCTCATCCTTTCATTAATGTCACATTGCTCTGCCATATAATTTGGTGAGACACAGCTAGTACCCTGCAGCAAGCAGCTAGTGCCCTTAGTTATCAATGTTGGTAGGGATTTCCATATTATTTATGCCATTCCGAAATCAATTTTGAAATAAAAAATTAAAAAATAAAAAAAATCCATACATGTTCTTCATTGCGAGTGTATTTTACTTCCAAGTTTCCACTTTCTGTGGCAAAAGACACCTGCAGAAACCAAACCAAAAGAAATAAAGCCAACTGAAATTACTTTAATAATCAATAATCAACATGAATAATTACTTTAAAAAATGCTGTCACAGTAGAAGTTGAACTTAAAGCAATGAAAATTTGAATAGAGCTAGCTGAATGTCTTAATTTAGGTCACTATCAATTAATTTCTGCTGAACCTGAATGTCCTAATCCAGGTTCTTTATTCCTGTGGTCATTATTAGATTTATGAGGTGATCTTGTTTTATTCTTAACTAAGGGATGCATTATGACAGCGAAAATCAACAACCTATAATATAAAACACAAAACTTATACTATCAATAGGATAAATTAAGGCACAAAAATTCAAAAGGATAAATTAAGACAAACTTAAGGACACGATTAAAAGTAGATTGAGCTCACCTTGCTTGATGGAATTCAGTGAAGGTGGTTCACATGCTTCAATAGCAACAATCCAACACATGCAAAGAGGAACTTAAGGGATTATGGAGTTCAGGTGAGAATAGAGAAAGGAAATTCCGAGTCAAATCCCTAATTCATAAGTATCCAAAATCAAAGTTTACCATTTGAACCAAAAATATTCAAATCCCTAATTCATAATTACTATAAATGTGACCAAAGCAAAACCACTGTGAAAAGATAATATCCTTCTGCAAAGATTAAACTGAGATTTAAGCAAGAATTCAAAATCGTACCAATTTGAGATTATCGAACGACGGCGCACGGCGCGGAGGCTACTCCTCTTCCTCCTCGAACAAACCAGTTCTAGAAGAAGAAAAGACATTGGGCAACGAAGTCGAACTCTTCGAGACTCGAAGCTCCACGTCTCCGTTTCTCCCGCGTCGGAATCAAACCCTAACCGGTCATCACCGTCCTCACCTTCTTCGTAAAATTGATCGTCGAGTTGGCGGTTACAGATATGGCGTATATCGGTGAGGCGGCGGAGGACCTGATCGACGATGCGGCGATGGATGTAGAAAGCGGAGAGAACCATGAACGTGGCTCAGAATAAAGCAGCCATTGCGAGGTGAAGAGTCGCTGGCATAGAAGATGAAGAATCCATGGCAGAAGAAAAGAGAATAACGATTTCAAATGAGTTGCATGGAAGTTGAGGTTTGAAAGGAAGTGAAGTTTTGAAGTGAGTGAGTGTCCGAATCTGACTCGGTGAAGAAGAGAGTGAAGAGAATGCACAAAGAGAATTTACTTTAATCCCTAACGAAAACTCACCACGAAGAGACAGAACTGAGCGAAGCACAGAGAGGATCGAAGGAGAAATGAGAGTGAGAAATGCAAGCACAGAGAGTGAGAGTGATCGAGAAATTGACGAAGGAGAAATGCAGAGAGAGACTGAGAGACTGCAGCAGAGCGAAAAATCGACGGAGAAACGCACGGAGAAGGAGAGTGAGAAAGCGAGTGAGCGTGGTAAGTGCCACTGGCACGTGGGAGGCTGAAAGTTGCGGCGGTTTACAAAACCGACACAAAATTAAAGTGAAATTTGATGACCGCTGACGGTTTATAAAACCGCCGCAAATAGTCTGCCGTAAGTCCTACATTTTCTTGTAGTGGAAGAAGTGTATGTTAAGCAACCACCCGGTTTTGAAAGTCATGAGTTTCCAAACCATGTTTACAAGTTGAAAAAGGCACTTTATGGATTAAAACAAGCTCCTAGAGCTTGGTATGATCGATTAAGTACCTTTCTATTAAAAAATGGCTTTCAAAGGGGAAAGGTTGATAATACACTATTCATCTATAAAACCAAAGAGGACATTTTGTTAGTGCAAATATATGTAGATGATATTATCTTTGGTGCCACTAACGTGTCCTTGTGTAGAAAGTTCTCTAATTTGATGAAAAAGGAATTTGAAATGTCCATGATGGGGGAGCTCAAGTTCTTCCTAGGACTTCAAATCAAGCAAGTCAAGGAGGGGATTTTTGTGCATCAAGGAAAATATTGCAAGGAGCACCTTGGAAAATTCGGAATGGACAAATGCAAAGAAGCATACACTCCCATGAGCACAACATGCTACCTAGACAAGGATGACAAAGGTAAACCGGTTGATGTAAGTAAATATAGAGGCATGATAGGTAGTCTTCTATATCTTACCGCATCTAGACCGGATATTATGTTTAGTGTATGCATGTGTGCCCGTTTTCAAGCAAATCCTAAAGAATCACACCTATCCGCAGTTAAACATATTTTTAAATATCTTAAAGGAACAATTAACACCGGATTATGGTATCCTAGGGATGCTAGTCTTAGTTTAGTTGGCTATTCGGATTCCGACTTTGCGGGATGCAAGCTTGATCGCAAAAGCACTAGTGGTACTTGCCATTTATTGGGAAGTTCATTAGTGTCATGGTTTTCTAAAAAGCAAGCTTGTGTTGCTCTTTCCACCGCCGAAGCGGAATATATCGCCGCCGGTAGTTGCTGTGCTCAACTCTTGTGGATGAAACAACAATTATCGGATTTTGGTTTAAAATTAGAAAGTGTTCCATTAAAATGCGATAACACGAGTGCCATCAATCTAAACTAAGAATCCGGTATATCACTCAAGGACTAAACACATTGAAATTAGACATCATTTTCTAAGGGATCATGTTCAAAAGGGTGATTGCACAATTGAATTTGTAAGTACCACAAATGAATTAGCGGACATTTTTACAAAACCTTTGCCAAGGGATACCTTCTATCATATAAGAAGGGAACTTGGTATTTTAGAGGAGTCAAGTATAAACTAATTGATTTGTACCATTTGAAAATCACCAAGTGTGTCTAACTTTAGTGTGTGGTGATACTTGTTTGAAATTACCTTGAAGATGTTATAAATTTGTGTCTTTAATTGTGTGTGATCATGTTTCCTATCTATTGGTTTCATTAAATGTGTTTGATTTTGTGCTTTTGTGTTTCAAAACTGAGTTTTTCTGCATATCTGATAAAAACACTCGAGTGTTTCGTAAATCACTCGAGTGATTTTAATTCAAAATTAAATCAGTTTTAATTGGAAAAGTTTTTGAGCAGGTCTGATGCAAAACACGCGAGTCTTTTATAAAAGACTCGAGTCTTTTGGGCCAACACTCGAGTGAATCCCATTTCACTCGAGTGAATTAAAAGTTTCTGAAAATCCCTCTTTCGGCCAACACGCGAGTGAATTCGTTTTCACGCGAGTGTTCTTCAGAATTTCTGAAAAACACGCGAGTGATTTAAAATTCACTCGAGTTAATTCATCAGTTATAGTCTGATGTTGCTGCGATTTTCTAAACTCAGTTATCAGTCATATTTCAACTCTATTTCCTCTTCTAAACTCACTTCTACTCCTATTTCACATCAAATTCAAGTTTTTGAGCATCAAATTCATCATTCCCTTTCCAAAATCCTAACTCCCCAAAAACCCCAATTTCTCAAAATTTCTTCTAGTTTTTCACTAGATTTTATGCTTTATGACTCTATTTAGCTATTTTGAGACTTTTGTTAATTTTGTTGGGAGTTGGATGTACCTATTTTCAAACTCATGTTTTATGGTTTGTGTATGGTGGATTAATGATGTTTGTGCATTTATCATGTTTTCTTCATGGATTTCATGTTCCTTCATGGTTTTTCAATATTGCTTCATAGTCATATTTTGATTCTTATTTACTTTTAAGGGAAAGTTTTCTTATTGGTATCCTTCATTCTCCACCTTGTTTCCAAAATGTTATCTTTTTTTATCATGACAAAAAGGGGGAGAAAGGAGATTAAAGAGAAAAGAGCATTTTTTTTTTCCGCTTTCTTGTTTACACTCTGATGATATATGCTCTTACTCTGATACCAATGAGCACTTGATTATGATTATTATTGTATTACGTTGTGCTTGGCATTTTCTGGATTGTACAGGTTAAAAAGGTTCCTAGATTGAGGGGGAGCTCTCAAGTGCTAGAGGTTTAATTATTTTGTCATCATCAAAAAGGGGGAGATTGTAAAATCAAATCTCCGATTAAGGTGGATTAATTTTGATGATGACAATGTAATTAAATTATGGACTTAATTTGAAGAATGCAAGCTCAACAATAAAGAAGATCAAGTGCTTAGTTTAATTATTCATTCTCATTTATTCTTAATGTATTTTATTTTATTTATGAGAGTGGGTAGTTTAGGTTTTATTCTCACATAAGGTCAAATAATATTCATGCATAAAAGGTCGAGATTAAAACCAATCAGACTTGAGAAGAGAATTGAAAACAATGTTAGAAAACTTAATTTTTCCAACATTGACCAATTCACTCGAGTGATTCTCAATTCACTCGAGTGATTTATGAATTTTCAGTAATATAGCCGTTGGATAAAGTAAAAGGCAACACTATCAGAGTTGACCACAAAACACTCGAGTGTTTCCAAAAAGACTCGAGTGATTTAGGTCTGACAACAAATTTTTTAAACGTTAGAAGATGACAAAAAAGAAGAACAACTTGGTTTTTCCTCTCTTTTTGTCCCCTCACTTATATTCTGAATGGTGGCCATTATCCATGATAACAAGCTTACATTCTATCATTAATTCTCTCTCTCTCAAGTGTTAAAAATCATTTTCTCTCTAAACTCAACCAAACATTCATCTTTATTATTTGTCTTAGTGAGTTAAGAGAGTGTGCTTCATTTGTAAGAGAATTATTTGTTGTAAAATTCTCAAACACTCAAACACTTTAGCTTGTTTAGAAAATCTTGGTGAGGTATCCAAGTACTTGGTGAGGTATCCAAGTTCTCAAGTCTTGGGAGGTTCTTAAGCACAAAGACTAAGAGGATTCTTAGCTTGGTGGGCACTTGGAGGTTCCAAGGAGCTTAAGAAGAAGGGACTCTTCATCACCAAATCAAGTTGGGGTAGAAATTTCAAGAGTTTGGTACACTCTTGAAAAGGGTTAGGATTGAGTGAGGAATCTCAATTTATCCTTGTAATTTCTAACAATTTGATTACTAGTAGAAACTCCTAAGTTGATTAGGGGGACTGGATTAGAACTCTATATTGAGTGTGAACCAGGATAAAATTGGTGTTGTCTCTCTCTTCTATAGCTTTCTTAGTTTTCAAGTAAAACCAAACCCTAAGTTCTCTAGAAAGGGGCTTTTTATAATTCTAGTAGCAATTGGTTGCAATTAACTTGTTTTCAACTTGTTTTAACTTAGTTTAATTGCTCTCTACTTTGATTTATATCTGCCCTGGATTAGTCTTTAAGAAATTGAATCATTTTGCTAAATTTATCTGAAACTGCTCCTTTCTGTTCTGCATAAAACACTCGAGTGTTTTTCAATTCACTCGAGTATTTAGTGGACTTTCACTCGAGTGTTCTTCATTTCAATCGAGTAAATTGTCCAGTTTCAGAAAAACAAGCTTTTGATCAATTATCTTTTAATTGCACCGAAAATTAGTCACTGTTGCTTCCATATTACTATTCACCCCCCTCTAGTAATTGCTAAGCCCGCTTGTTGGTTTCCAACAATGACCATTTCAATGAAATGTCTATTCAATATAATTTTTGTATCAATGGTATTACTGCAAAATTTAAAATGTTTTTCAAGGAAACCATTAGAGGAAAATAATGTTGTTTTTGGAAAGGTGTTTTGTAATGTCTCAGTTTGGAATAGAATTGTATGAAAGGATATTTTGTACATTAAGTTATTTCAAAAGGTAAACTAAGATAATGAAAATCCTTTTTTATTAAAGTTAGAATATAATTATTGTATTTTAAAAAAAATGGCGCAAATTTTTGGCTAAAATTCTATGTCCAAATTGGGATGTTACAATAAGCATTATATAAAATTTCATATTTGGAAGAAATTTCGAATTTAGTATCACTTACATCGCTTTCCTCGCTTTGTTCATTTGATTCATTGCTTGAGCTTTCTTCTTCATCTACTTGAACTAGCAAGTTAAGAGTAGCGATTTCTTCATCATCCGATGAACTACTTGATGTGTTTTCCTTTTCTTCATCTTCATCCCAAACAATGTATGCCTTTTTATGCTTTGAATGTTTCTTCTCTTTCTCCATCCTTTTGAGATACTTTGAGCACGAGTATTTGAGATGACCGGGTTTTCCGCATTCATGGCAAACTACTCCTTCTTTTGTTGTCTTGGTCTTGTAGTGTGAGAATTCTTCTCTTTCTTTTTGTTTTTGTTCAACCTTCCTTTTCTCCTTAGATGCTTGCTAAATCTTCTTAATAGAAGTCTCATAGTCTCTTCGTCAATGTCTGAATCAGAATCTTCACTATCATCGGAACTCTCATCCTTTTTATATGAACTTTTGGCTTTATGAGCAATTCCTTTTCTTTCTTTGTTCTTATCGACTCTTTATGCATATGCAAACGTCCAAGCTCTATTTCATGTTCTTGAAGCTTTCCGAAAAATGTAGCTAAATCCATGTTATCCAAGTCCTTTGATTCTACAATCACGGTAACCTTAGGTTGTCATTCTCTGCTTAGACATCTTAAAACTTTGTTAACAAATTCACAATTTATGAAAATTTTTCCAAGAGCAATGAGATGATTAATTTAATATTTTAATTTATGCATATAAAACAAAGTCAAATATTAAATCCGAATATAAAATTTGAATGTTCATGTAATAATACTCCCACTGTTCATATGTAGTCTTCATAAAGCTTTTATCATATGTTTCATATATATTGTTCTTTTACAAAATTCAATACATAATTAATGTTATTTTTCGTAAAACTGATGCATCTCATTCCGATCACTGTGGTAGAAACTTTGAAGTTCCGTGGTATTTATACAGATACTCGGCAGAGTTTCACGTTGCCACTCTCTCTTTGCTAGTTTCTCTCTCCTCCCGCTCTCCCCTTTACTCTCTCTCTCTCTGTCGCTTTTGCCAAATCTCGGTCCCTCTTCTTTTCTTTAAAGGAACCCACCCCCTCTCGTTCTCTCTCTAGGGTTTCATTTCCAGATTCCAGATTCCCTATAATATAATAATAATAGGTATCATCTCTACTTGTTTCTTCTCCTAACCCTTCCGGATTCGGATCACCCTCACTCACTCACTCACTCTTGCTCTTTTTTTATTTTTTTATAAATTTGTTTTTTAAAACTAATGCATCTTTTGATCCGATCCGCCTCATCCCGGATTTGATAACTCCAACATTTAACCGCTCATTTTTGTAGAAACCAGTTTACGATGGTTTTATACTGAATAGGTTTCACGAGGGAGAGCGTATTAATTAATTTTACATTTATTTTATTACTCAATAATGGTTGTAATTATTTTTTGAACAATTTACTACTGGTTTGGTTTGAATGTATGTGTTAATTATTGAGTTTAATTGTTAATTGTTGTTGTGATTTGGGGATCTGTTGGATGATTTAGTTGTTCTCTGTGTGAATGGCTAGGTTTTTCAGTTAGATGTTATGCAGCAGCTGTGTAAAGAGGTCTTTGATTTTTCGAGCTGGAACCTTTGCCACAAGATTGAAAATCAACAGCATTGGAGGGTGGAGTTGGCAACAAGTTTCCAGAATTTCTTATTCGCCTAACCGTGAATTTAAGAAAATTATAGGGATGATGGTTGATACAGGTTCTGTGTCGTCGACAGCTGGACCACTTGTTGATAACATGGTGACAGAGAAAGATGATGATGGTCGGTTCGCCAGTGGAGGATGGAAAAGGTGAAGTGTGCATCTACCAACTTGCTTTCAATTTCTATTTATGCAGTGAAATGTATGGAAACTTTAGTTTCCTGCTCTCTATTGATACAGTGGTTTTGCGTTCCTGTTGTAGGCCAACGTTTGTATGTTTAGGACTTTGGATTGAAGTATTGAGTGTTCAGCAGCCTCTAACTTGGTTTGTTGTAAGCTTGTGGGTTTGAAAAGAATTAGTTTCGCAATGTTTGATTTTGGAAGAATCAGTTTTATGTTTGGAATTGCTTTTGTTAGGGAAATTACTCTTTGCTAGTGTCAACTTACAGAAAAGGCTATTACTCTTTTAGTTTAGATAAGATAATATTTTTGAAAACAAGAGAGTAATTAGGGTAAATAACTGCCAGAGTAACCTTTTTGCTGGCCATGTCAAAGCATGAAGCATCTTGGCCATTTGAAGCACTGCTTGCAAAATGGAATTTTAAGAAATAGTCAAACATAACAAATTCAGTGATTGAGTAATTTTTATGTGAGAGGAAGTGTTTTTTTTTTTTTTTTTTTTTTTTTTGAGGCTGCAGTGCAATCTCAGAAAAATACAATGGTTAGTCGTTGGTAAGAGCTCGTTAAGTCATTAGGTTGATATTGTGTTTCTGTATGCACTGCGCAATAATTAGTGGGGAGGGGAAGTAAGGAGCTATGAGGTGAAGCATTTTCTGAGTGTGTTCGTTGTTTTTGGTGATATAAGAAGAGATTCATTAAGACGAACTTAGTTACCAAGGGTTTGGAGGATTGGGAACATTGGAGCAAAACATAAAACAACAGAAGAAGCCTCTTTCCTTCTAGGTGGAGACCTTGAAGCAAATGGAAAACTTAAAAGGATTATGTTCTTTTTTTCAATGGTAATCAAATATGTATATTGCAATCCAGAGTTTTAATGACCACTTGCACATGAAATGGGGGAGTTAAATTAATAGATTCGTAGTATTTCTTCTTCTATTCCTCTTACCTTTCATAGCTGAATCCATCTTCATTCATTCTTACTTGAATCAAATGGATGTAAAATTCAATTATGACTTGCACCGGAAGAATGTCTTTAATGACTTGCACATGAAATGAGGAAGGGAGTTTAATTTATAATATTTCTTCTTCTAATCCCTGCACGTTTCTCTGTTGACTTCATTTTTATTCATCCATGCTCTGATCTAATGGATGTAAAATTTAATTAGGGCATGCACCGGAAGAATGGTTTTAATGAATAATTTAATTGCTTGACTGGCTGGATTTGGTGTTCAGATTTATGCTTTTGCCTGTATTTATTGTGGTCAGATGGTATTCATTTAATTGAATTTTCAATTTGCAGTGAAGATGGAAGACTTAGCTGTGGGTATTCTAGTTTTAGGGGGAAGAGGGTTACAATGGAAGATTTCTATGATATTAAGACATTGAAGATTGGTGGTCGATCAATATGCTTATTTGGAATATTTGATGGTGAGATTTTCCGGTATCATTACTTGCTTGGGAGAAAGATAGTTCTTTGATCTCAATGATTTCATGATCGTTTGTTAGTGTTATTGTGGTAATTTGACCAAGTAAATTTTTAAATTGCTTACAGGTCATGGTGGTTCTCGTGCGGCTGAGTATTTGAAGGAGCATCTCTTTGATAACCTCATGAAGCATCCAATGTTTTGGACAGATGCCAAATTGGCCATTAGTTTGTTCATATTCTCATATCTTTTTTCATGAATGTCTTGTAATAAGTATTATTTTTTACTGCTTTCTTTTTGTGCTCCAATGTTGTTGAAAGTGATTGAGCGCACATCATGATGTGTTAGTTCTATTTTCTGATGGGGTCTAAGGCTGGATTTCTGTTTGGCATTCTTTCAATTTGCATCATGTGTTTTCTTGCAATTATAGTAACTTCAGTAAGCTTCCAGGTGAAACATATCAGCAGACTGATGCTGATTTTCTGAATGCTGAGAAGGATACATTCCGGGATGACGGATCCACAGCTTCAACAGCAGTTTTGGTTGATAACCATCTTTATGTAGCTAATGTTGGAGATTCTAGGACAATAATATCAAAAGCTGGTAAAGGTACTATTAAGATGACCAACTACTTTACAGTTTCTTTAGATTGTAAATACTATTAATTTATTAAAGTTTAAGTTCTTATATCCTTTAAACATTCTCACATAATTTTTTAATTTAATAAATATAGTTACCTAAAAGTTGTTAGCTACAATTGGAATGGACTATGGGGTTACCTAAAATAGTTCCCAGGCAAACTTTACCCATGGTTAGGGGTTTGAATCTTGGAGTTGCCTGTTAGGAACCCAGAAATTAGAGAGAGGAATTTTATGTATTATATGTGAAAGATAGAAATGGTTACAAGAGAAAACCCCTATAACACCAAGAGCAAAGCTCCTTCAAAGGTGATAACCACCTCTGCCCAAGTAAAAATGGCGAATACACTAACAAGTTCCTAACTGCCCTTTTTTTCATTCCACTAACCTTATCTTATATAGACTCCCCTACAAGAATATTCCCTTCCCAAGCCAATAACTAAGTGACAGCACACATCCGTCTCTCATTCTCTTTTACCAACTATACCCCTCCTCATATACGGGTCCTATCACTGTCACCTCCTTGACTTCAGCCTTGTCCTCAAGGCTGTGAATTGAAAATGCTAGAGGTTGACAAATCTTGAGATGGGTGTGAACTGAAAGTGCTTGAGGTTTATGAATCTTGAGATAGGTGGTATATTGGAGCGACAATGGTGATGGGATGAATCTTGAGATAGCTGATAGCAAATCCTTACCTGGGTCCCATTGTTTGAAGCATGATGACCAACCTAACAATAAAATATAAGAACTTCCACCAGGGTCCCATTGGATTCCTTCAATTCCCATATCTAAAACCAGCTTAGAGGATAAGGAGAAAAACATATGTCTCCTAAAAGGACTAGCTAAAACCACTACTTCAATAGTAGTTGGACATCCATACCAGCATTCTCTTGTGAAGAATTTCCCCATAGCCTCAATGTGTAGGTTCCAAAATACATTAGAATACTCACAAGAAAAGACCAATCCTCTTGCAGCTCCAAGGGCAATTTGCACATGTGCTTCCCAATCTAGTGGTTCATTTTCCTTGTGCACAAGCTCATACATCAAGCAACACCTATGCCCTTCCATGCTTATACTCATCAGTATTATTAAATAACTGTGATGCAAGTGACTTAGTATCTCAGCTTTTGCAATAAGATCACAGTCTTCATTTTGATCATCCCTTCTTAGCTGCTTAACTTCTATGCTAGTCCCATCCATAAACACCAAACTGTAAACACATTCAAGTCCTCCTCCTTTTGATATAGTCTTTGGAATGAACTTGTTTTTTTTCTCAAGCTCAGATGGAGAATTTGCTTTAGTAAAGAACATAAAAGGAGGCGTTCTGGACATAAGGGACACTGATTTTAAGCGTGTAATACTGCTTAAAAATATTGACCCCAAGCCATTTTCGATCAGTAAGCTTTTCCTGTTTGAATTAGAGTCCCCCATGTTTCTTGTGGTGTCCTCCCTTGTGAAAGCATACTAGAGTGCAATGATTTGAATCCAGCTTCCATTTCTATTTTGGGTTGGTACCCAAGAACCTGTGTAGTATCTGTGAGGAATAATGCCACTTGAGAGGGTGAGCACTCCTCCAATATGCCCTCATTCCTATTCTTATTAAAGATTTGGGCTCACTAAACATTAAGTCCATAACTCTTTTGTTGGACCTGGCCTGTATTAAAGACTTTGCTTTCCTCCAGAACCTCACTCTTAATAATGAATTGGGCCTGGCCCATTAGGTTAAGAAAACAACTCAACCTGTTCAATTCCAGCTTTGCCCCTCCTTCCTTACTCTCTTTGTCTGCCATCTTGCTAGTAGCGGCAGCCGCCCACTCTACAACGACCACCATAAGAGGATCTCGGTTAGGTGGCACCGACGATCGTCGTTTGGCCGGCGCCGGTGAGATCCCAACCTCGACCACGGTGAATTCCCCATCCTCCGCTACGGAAGGAGTTGAATCTGGTGGTTCCGGTGGCGGTGGATGATTGGCTGGATCCTGGCCACCGAATAACCATCTCTGTTCTTCCTCCGTTGATATATCCTTCTTCACCTCTGCTGCGTGTTTGTGATGTATCACCGACATCGGAGGTCGATCTCCACCAACCCATCCCTCATGTTTCATATTCATCGAGGTCGGAGCTGCTTCCTTGACAAGGTCCACCATCACTCCCCCATAGCTGCCTTCGGTCTTGCCGGAACCATCACCTTCTTCAAACACAATCCCCTCTTGAACATCTTTCCGAATCTCCCAAATCTCCTCCGGTGACTCATCATCCCTTATCTCCAATATTTTCGGCTCTTCACCTTCTTCGGTTAGCGGCAAAACATCCTTATACTCAGGCTTGAACTGCCAGAGTAGAGCCAAGTGAAATTCCAGCGAAGTTGCATATGGATTTCTCATACTCCACCATCGCCACCAGATGAGAGCTCGTCCCTTCACCGCCCTTGTGACAGCATCTGCCAAACGTTGCTACTCAGGTGTTCCCTTATGATCAAAGTAGCACTCGATCTGAAGCTCCCACCAGTAAGCATCTCCGCTACCATCGAACACTGGAATCTTCTTCTCCAGTGGTACATGGTTATGCCTCACTTCTTCTTCTCCGACAATCGATCCGGCAGGTCGGACCATTGTTAGGAACCCAAAAATTAGAGAGAGGAATTTTATGTATTATATGTGAAAGATAGAAATGATTAATAGAGAGTTTACCAAAAAAAAAAAAAAAGAAATGATTAATAGAGAAAACCCCTATAACCCCAAGAGCAAAGCTCCTTCAAAGGTGATAACCACCTCTGCCCAAGCAAAAATGCCGAATACACTAACAAGTTCCTAACTGCCCTTTTTTTCATTCCACTAACCTTATCTTATATAGACTCCCCTACAAGAATATTCCCTTCCCAAGCCAATAACTAAGTGACAGCACACATCCCTCTCATTCTCTTTTACCAACTATACCCCTCCTCATATACGGGTCCTATCATTGCCACTTTGTGGAGAGCTTACCACCCTGGCCTTGTGGGTTAGTCTCATAGAAATGCGTGTGGGAATTCCTGCTCAAATACAAAAAAATGGGTTCCATATCTTTTTTTTTTTTTTTTAATCAGCAATGGGTTCCATATCTTAATGATCTGATTTAGGGAAAAACGTAGTAGTGTAAATATAGCTGGAATTTGGAAAAATAAGTATTTATATTAGTATGATAATGACTTCATAAACTAATTGTTTCCTTTTTGGCAGCAATTGCTCTCTCTGAGGATCATAAGCCAAATAGAAGTGATGAGCGGAAAAGAATTGAGAATGCTGGGGGTGTTGTCATGTGGGCAGGTGAGATATTAAATTTCAAGCACGATAGATCGGTGTTTTATGCAGAATATTATCATGTTATCTTTCACCAGTGTTGAAATTTGAAGTAACTTGTTTGAATTTGGAAGCTCGTGCAGACTTTGCTAACTCCCTTGTAATCTTGCATGAGTATGTGGAAACTTACCTCCGTTTCAAAAGCATTGTATTTTAAGGTTATGCACAGATTTTAAAGAAAAGGTTAAGTAATGTAAGAATTTGAGGTATTTTGACTATAGTATCCCTATGTCATTATTGAAGAGAGAGAAAGATTTTGAAGGTGAAAAAGAGGTTGTTATGAGTAAGGGCATAGTTAGAAAACATAGGATAATTATGTATTGAATTTGTACAAGAACAATACATATGAAACAAGAGTAAAAAGCTATATGAACAATAATATGAAGCGGAGTAATTGGTCCAATCCTTTTATTAAATTTTCTTTTTGCAAGTTTTGAACAATACAAGCCTTTAAGCACATCTGCATGTGTTGACTGGCTTGTGGTCAGTGATAAAGTGGATCCCCTTTGGGCTTTATTTGAATATTCATGTGTATTACTTGTTCAATATGCACTAATTGAATGGACAACAGATTTATGTATGCAAGCAATATCTAAGTTCTCAACATTATAAAATATTATATATCTTCACCTTTAAGATCCATAATGGATGGAATTTGATCTTTAAATGGAATGATTAGTTTGCATAGATGATATTTAAACTTTTATTTCCTGTTCAGGTACTTGGAGGGTAGGAGGGGTGCTAGCAATGTCTCGTGCCTTTGGCAATCGCATGTTGAAGCCATTTGTTGTAGCAGAACCTGAGATCCAGGTAACCCCTGATCTTGTTCAATCTAAACTTTAATTCTGAGTGTCAGGAAATTATCTAAATTTAATTCCTGTTTTGATAGACAAGTAATTGATTCCATTCCAAATGTAGTTTTTTCCATTACATGGACACGAAATCCTGTTAGTGACTGTAAATATTGTCTCATGGAAGTTTCTAGCAGAGACTATTAACTTCCTAGTTTATAAAAGAATAGCCCAGTTCCAACTTGTGCATCTGTTGGGAACAACGGTGGTTCTTGACCTAAAATTTTGAAGGAGTCAAGCTAAATAATCAATGTATTTATGAACTTACATAATATATAGCAAAATCACATTCAAACAATGTGTTGACGCTTTTGTCCATGTTATGAATGCAGAAGTTATATAAACTGAGTAATTACTTGGTTTATTTATGAACCCGCTAATTTTGTATTTGTGGATGATCAGGAAGCTGATTTCATTTTATCATTGATTATTAGCAATAAAAATGCTTAAAGTTGTGGTGAAGATGGTACATCTAGTAAAGTTGTGGTAATGATGGTAACATCTACAGGAAAAAAGGGTAGTTTAGTGCTCAAAACTCTCAGCCTTACTCCCTCAAGCACAGAGGCTGATTCTGTTACTAGAACCCTTGACCATTAGGTCACAAAGCTGTAACCTTATCTCTTTTACCAGCCATTGCAGTGAGGCTCCACCCTACCTCTATTATTCCGTTTTGACAAGTCACCGTCGCAACCACCCATGCCTCTCCACCATCTCCTGCAACTATATATCGTCTTCAATTGCACAACCTCCCTGTGCTGCCGTGACCTTCCCTCTTGGATCTGCATTTTCAAGTCGGTGTTCCCAGTGTTGAAAGGGAACAGCGAATTAACAAGGGAGTTAATACAGCGGAGAAGGAGCGGTTGTGATATTTTGACAGAAGAGAGCAACGAAAGGGAGCGGTGGAGCGATGAATGAACAGAGTGTAATAAAAGAAAATGGTTTAGAAAACTGGTTCTTCAAGGTTTTTTTTATTTAAATAGGTTCAAATTGATTTTTTGTATTAAACCGGTTTTTAGATTTTGAACCGGTTGAAAATCGGTTTTGAAACCACATTGTTAAATCAGTTCGGTTCATTTGAAAAACCAAGCCATTTATTTTGATTTGGTTCAGTTTGGTTTGGAATTTTATAACATCCAAACCATGAACACCCCTACGAGTGTGATGCGGGTCACCTCACCTTCCAATTAACAGTTGCATGTCAAAGTTACAAGTGAGAATATGTTGAAAATCTTTTTAATTTCCTAATTGATTTTCAGGACCAAGAGATTAACGAACAAATTGAGCTGCTTATTCTTGCAAGTGATGGACTCTGGGATGTTGTACAAAATGAGGTAAGCTTTGACTTCCTTCTTAATCATGCATATCTTATTGCAAATGCATTCAATGGTACATGTTTGTTGCTTATATCTATTAGGCAGGAATGGATTATCCTCCCTGAAGAATAGTTTATAAAGTTGGTAAAAGAAACAGGAAAAAGAATAAGCATAAAGGTGCCTGTTTCAGCTAGAGAAATGATATGTCATCCTTCGCCTGGCCAGTCATCAAATCCCACGTCGTCAATAATAGTGAGTGGTGGAGGAGTTGTCATAAAATAGTGTAGGTGGGAGGGTAATGAATAAAATATATATTTATTCTTGGGTTTTCGGAATCTGGAGAGTTATTGTCTGCTTGTGACCTCTACTATTTTGGCCTTTTATTATATGCTATATCCCTGTAAGTTAGCTGGACATGGAGCATAGGTTTTTAGAAAATTGAGTTTCAGGGCTCTTTCTTGCAATCTGAAACTCCATTAGTTTAATGGAGCTATTGGTATCATAGCTATAAAACCGCAAGATGTAATTCTTAAAGGCAGGTTTATTAGACTGGCGGGGACTGGGAACTTTTGGGATATATACTTCCCCTGTGTTCTCTCCACCGAGTTTAGTGCTATGTTCATTGCTCTGTATGATACAAAATATTTACTCTCATTCCTTAATCCTTTGTTCAGTGTTTATTTTCCTGCTAAACATTTTTACCCATCTGTTCAGGATGCTATTTCTCTTGCCCGCACTGAAGAGGAGCCAGAGGCAGCAGCTCGTAAGTTAACAGAAGCTGCATTTTCTCGCGGTAGTGCAGATAACATTACATGCATTGTGGTGCGCTTCCATCATAACAAAGCAGAACCCGCAAATCCTGACAAAGCAGAATCAGCTAGTGTCCAGCATGCGTAGTCAATCGGAAAGCACAAAATGTGCGTGTTACATATAATCGCGGTAAAGTTGAATGGGCATACTGGGGGTGAACACCAGCATAATGGTTTATTCTGCATGCCAACAAGCGATTTGTTTATTCTTTGGTTTTGTAATCTAAGTCACTTGTATTAGTGATTTTGGATTCCGGTTCTTCCCAAAACAGATTTCAGCATTTGTCCATATATTTACTGTTTGTAGGGGCATCAAATTGGTAGTTTTGTTTTGATCTAATAAATGCAATATACATTATTCGGGTGACAGGAGTTCTTTGAATTGCACAACTCATCAGATTTCCTGAAATTGCTTTCCGATGTCGCCATAAATTCTAAGTGTGTTTGGATGGACCATTTTAAAATTCCATAGAATTTAAATTAAATTCCTAGGAAATTAAACTGATTCAATTAAAATTCAGCCTAAATGCAGTTTGGTTTCTTATCTTTTTCAATTTTGATTTTGGTCTCCTGATTTATTGTGATTTTCATTCCCCAGCACACATATCACAAAAATAGTCCTTTTGGCAACTTTTAATCCAAAGCTCTATGCAACAAATGTTATTTGTAACACCCACCATAAGATATGGTGGTAGTAGAAATATATTTTATTATTGGGTCATTAAGGGGATTATTATTAATTTTTTTATTTGCGGATTATTATTAATTTTAATTTCTGAAATTAGGTTAATAATATTTTGGAGGGAAATAATAAAATATAATATTTGAAATTTGAAATTTTTGGATGAGATTGTATACCCGGTAGTTATCCATTCTCGATAACCATTGTTAGCAATCTCAGAGTTTGTTGAATATTCACACAAATTTTGGGCAAGTTTCCAAAATTCGCTCAAGTCATGTTAGTTCCCGCTTGCTCGAAGGTGATTAATCGTCCATTTGAGTGATTCACCTGTTTTGGTGTTGATTTCATTGTGTTTCCAAGATGAAATTCACAGCTCTTCAACCTCTAAACTTCCAATTATAAATAGGAGCTCTATCTTTAAACATCCAATTATAAATAGGAGTTCTGGATTTAGTTTTTCCTCACAACCTTCAAGCTCAATTTTCTGAGTAATAAACATCTAAAGCTCGTGTGCAAGACTCCCCTTGAGTAAATAAGACAAATTTCTAAAAATCCTTTAAAAAATTTTGCTAAAAATCCTTTGGAGTTGTATAAAATTCTGAGTTCAAAGTGTTTTTTGTGCTGAATTTACTTGCTGCATTGTGGCAAGTAAATTCCTCAGGGTACCAAGCATTGTTTGATTTTTTTAAAGGTTCTTATATGTCCAAATACACATTCCTAGACCATTCTAAACCTTTCGTTTGCTCACTTACACTTTGTACACTTGTTATCAACTCAAGCTTCATCCTATATGTCTCATGGGGAACCAAGCATTGTTTGGATCATTTTAAAGGATCTTATATGTCCTAATACACATTCCTTGACCATTCTAAGCCTTTAAAATGCTCCCTTACACTTTCTACACTTGTTAAAATCTCAATGAACTCAATCTTCACCCTCTCCGTCCCTTGGGGAACCAAGCATTGTTTGAATCATTAAAAAGGTTTGGTTATGTCCTAATACAAATTCCTAGTCCATTCTAAGCCTGTAGAATGTTATCTTAGAATTTTTACACTTGTTAGAACGTCAATGAACTCAAGCTTCACCATCTACATCCCTTGGGGCACCAAGAATTGTATGGATCATTTTAAATGTTCTTATATGTTCCAATACACATTCCTACACCATTCTAAGCCTATAGAATGCTCTCTTACACTTTTTACACTTGTTAGAATCTCAATGAACTCAATCTTCACCCTATACGTTTTTTGGGGCTTCAAGCATTGTTTGGATCATATTAAATGTTCTTATATGTTCTAATACACCTTCCTCGACCATTCAAAGCCTTTAACCTCAATGAACACAATCTTCACCCTCTACGTCTCTTGATGCATCAAGCATTGTTTGGATCATTTTAAATGTTCTAATATGTCCTAATTCACATTCTTAGTCAATTTTAAGCCTTTAGAATGCTCTCTTACACTTTTCACAACTTGTTAGAACCTTAATGAACTCAATTTTCACTGTCTATGTCCCTTTTAGGATGCTCTCTGTGACACCCTTCCGGATTACCCAAGTATAATATAGTACTTAATCTATTATATTGGATAATATATGGACTTGTGAGTATTAAGAAAATAGGTAAGTGAAATTTTTCTTTTTAAAGCGGGTGTACAAATCAACACTTGGAATCTCTTGGAGAATAAACTCTAAAGCATTTCAAAACAGTTGTATCCAATTCGGCGATTTCTAAAACCTTTTCAAAAGTTGGGTAACATTCATCTTTTGGAATCGTATTTATATCATAGAAAATAACTGAAGCTACCCTTGCTTTATTTGATAATACTGATACCATCGAATACTTTTCACAGCCGAACTCTTAATTAGATTAAATCAGAGTAAGCGGAAAATTATCGGACTATGCAATTGATATAAACATAGATTTTATATATAAAAGAGTTATAAGTACATAGTCCCATCATTAAGTCTCCAAGATCCAGAAATACAAGTGCATAGGCAGATCTACATAGTAATGTAACCAAACCTTAGAGTACTCCAAAAGTATATCTACAACATATATACATAACCAAAATATAACTCTAATGGTGGTCACGTAGATCTGGCATCATCAGATGTAGTAGTAGTGATAGCAGTAGTCTCCAAGAAGCAAAAGTAGTAAGGTAGTAGCATCATCATCAACACAGCAGCAGCAAGATCTCCTCCATAGCATCCACACATCGGATCCTCTGATCCTCATCACATACCCTATGCACATACCTAGGGATCATCGTCCCTCCAATCACTCCCAGTAGAATGCACGACAGACTCGCTCCCACTCTCGTCCTTCACCGGATCCTCCTCGATCTCATCCGAGGGAGAGTGTACCCTACCACTGGGTACCGGGTCAGGTGATGGTGAAACCCTGACTGGGCACCTCGGATCAGAAGGGGGAGTCTCCTCGCGGACGACTCTCGAGGTAAAAGGGTGAGAGCGGGTAGGTCGAAAATGAAAGCTGTGATAAGAGCGAGCTGGTCGCATGGGAGGGGGTCCATGGTAAGTATAAAACGGGGGTACGTGCACAGTGTATATGATGGGAATCCTAAATCTACGAGGACGGAATCGCATCAGCGGGTTCGAGTGGTAGAAGGTAATCTCTACCTCCCCCTCGAATACCGCGCGATGGTCCTCATAGATCCATATGCCACTAGGAAGTGGCCGGATCTCGATGCAAGCAATGTAACGAGACATCACCTACAAGGGCATAGGGGTAAACATGTCTATACACATAATCAACAGAGAATAAATTTTACAATGTGAATATGTAAATATGCAATCATAAATAGCAATCACATTTAGCACTTAGCAAGTATTGAATGCAAGTATGATGCTCACACTTGTTTCATTTATCACAATTAATGCAAATGACTGGAATGATGCATGAATTTAGCTCTCAAGCCTATCTCCGTCATTCTATGTCACTCTCTGACGTCCATCCCTGACAACCCAGCACTCAACAGTGCGTTGTATTCCTAGGTATACAACAATTCGTACATTCACCTAGAATGTACACGACAAGCTTGGAATCCATGCCACCCGAGCATATCCGGTCTGATCGAGGCCGTACCCGATCAAAATAAAAGGTGTTTATTCTGTAGTACTAGGAAGGTGATCCTAGGTCGTTTCCCAGCGAATATCGGTCTAGGCAAAGTATCAAACACGTAGTGTGCAGTAAAATGGGGGGGTTTTTGTGTGTGACAAATGTGAAGAACAAAACATAAACAGAATATAAAAACTAAGAAAATCAGAAACAAAAGCGGGCAAACCCCTTTGGCTACGTACACTACTCAATCCTAGCTCACTAAAGATCGATTCCTCTCCTCTCCTCTGTCCAACTCGTGATAACCAAATACTAAGCGAAAATTCAGTTATCACTCCAAACCCTAACTTCTAATTAAGCATCAGAAACCAGAATTGGAGTTTTTACGAGTTAATACAAATTAAGCATTTATATTCATGTATTATCTCTACGAAATGGAATTAAGAAAACCACTACACATCGATAAACATGAAAACAGAGAAGAGAAAATGAAATTGCATTAATAACAAGAGCTCAAGAGTAGATAATACAATACCAAAGGGATTAACCCTTGAAGTCTAGCCTTCCATGGCCATAAAATGAAGAAAAACGAGTAGAAATGGGGAAGAACAAAACCCTAGCAGCCACCACCACTTGGGAGAGCCAAGAGAGAAGTTCTAACCTAGAGAGAGAGTGAGAAATCTGAAATGGGAGTGTGTCTTGGGGGTTACACGAATTTCCCCTCTTTAGTCATGAAAATGGGCCTAAAACATGGGCCCAAGTCCTAAGAAACACTATTCTAAAAATTACAATTAAAAAGGGACCTAAATGCAAATTACAATCTTCACTTCAATGCTTCAATCTTCATTTCCAAACATCCCAAAGTGTCCTTGTGCCAAATATTACCTGAAAATAGAAATAGAATTAATTAGGCTAAATAATCCCAAATTAAACAATATTCGGAATATTAGTCCAATAAACTCAAAATCACTAAATCAAGCTAATCAATGTCAAATGGGCAACAAGTATCAATAATAGGAGTAAAATAATGCAAGGAATAATGGGAAATAAAATGCTCATCAAATACCCCCACACTTATCCTTTTGCACTCCTGGGCAAAACCAAAAGATAGGACTATGAAGATCAATATGCACCAAAGTGAATAATGCAACAAGATGACTACAACTAAGAAATGCTAACCTAAGAGATTACATACTTCACAATGAATTCTAGGAAATGCAAAGAAATGGGCAAACTCAAGCACACAAAATGGTTAAGGATCAAAGAGTCAAAGCATCCGCGAACATCATCCAATTACTTCAAGTATGCAAAGAAACCAATGACATCAAGAGGATAGTCACAAAGATGATAGAAACTCACAAGGATCACTCAAAAGTGTTTACACTCAAGTGCTTGGGGTTAATCATTATTTACACTCAAGGCACATCATGAAAAACAAACACAACCATAAGCTTGACAAGCCTCTAACATCAACCATCAACACACATGCACAAAATGATCAAAAGGTCTTTTAAGGGTTGTAATGGGGCCAAGGACAAGGTAGGATAAAAATATGGGAATGTAGCTAAAACCAAGGGAATAGAGGAGCAATGGGGAATAAGTAAAAAGTAAGCAAAATCCACCCCAAAATCAACAACCACTAATTCCAATCCTCTTTGCCTCAACAACCTTTTATTCACTTTTTTTTCTTCTTTTTTTTTCTTTTTATTTTTGCATTTTTTTTTATTTTTTTGTATTTTTGTCTTCTATTTTTTTTTTGTTTTTGAGAGATATACAAAAAGAAAAGAAGAAACAACACAAATGGCATGAAGATGAAGCCATAACTATAACAACCAATGAGGCAAAACCAAGAACTCAACCAATTAAAGCATAAAGCATACTTCTTACCTAATACCCATTCCCAAAACAATTCCAAAGCTCCAAAATTCCCTAAGGTTAGGACAATCATGGTTTTTCAGTCATAGGCTTGTAATGAGCTAAAGAACAAGGAAAGGGATAAAAAGGCTCAAAGGGGCTAGCAAAGGATACACTCATTCAAGGTAGGCTCATATGGCTAGTAGCTTATTCAAGAAAGAAAGTGCCTAAATCATTTCAAAATGTGCATGAACAATCAAGTATCAACAAGAGTCAAGTCAAGTTCTAGAGTGCAAGTAATCCAGAGTGCAATCACACATGACAGAAAATTAGGTGGCATATATAGCAATCCACCCACAATTAAGGCTCAAATCCTCACAAAAGGGACAATTCTATCACAGTGTTACCACCTCTTAATTATCAAAAGCAACTTTACACACAGAAATGCATGAATTCAGACACGAGATACCAAAACTCTACTAAAATGAAGCAAAAACATGCAAGAAAATGCCCAAAACTAAGCAAAACCTAAAAAAAATCAAAGCAAAATATGCAACCTAAACTACTCTCCCCCCACACTTAAATCACACATTGTCCTCAATGGAACACAAATAGCAGAATCAGACAGATATAGACAAGTGTAATAAAAAGAGTAAGGAAGGAGAAAAGGAGACTCCCTAAGTCATGATTGTTCAAAAGTGGGGTCGACCAATGAGGCCTCCTCCACAGGTGCATCATCCAAAGAAGGGGTGGTTAGGAAAGGCTTGAGTCGGTGGCCATTGACTTTGAAGCTCTTGTTCGTGGACTCACTCTTGATCTCCACAGTGCCATAAGGAAACACCTGGGTGACTACAAACGGTCCAATCCATTTAGAGCGGAGCTTTCCACTCATGAGTCCAAGCCTAGAGTTGTAGAGCAAAACTTTTTGACCAACCAAGAACTCCTTTCTGGAAATGGAGTTATCATGAAGCTTCTTGGTCTTCTCTTTGTAGAATTTGGAGTTCTCATAGGCCTCCAAGCGGATCTCATCTAGCTCACTCAACTGCAGCTTCCTCTCCTCACCCGCTTGATCAAGAGCTAAGTTACATTGCTTCACAGCCCAATATGCACGGTGCTCTATCTCCACAGGCAGGTGGCACGCCTTACCAAAGACAACCCGATAGGGTGACATCCCTATGGGTGCCTTGTAAGCGGTCCGATGGGCCCACAGAGCATCCTCCAATCGTGTGCTCCAATCCTTTCTATTAGGCTTCACCATCTTTTCCAAAATCCGCTTGATCTCTCTATTTGAAATCTCAGCTTGCCCGTTGGTTTGGGGGTGATAGGGTGTAGAAACTTTGTGCACAACCCCATACTTCTTGAGCAAAGCTTGCATGGATCTATTGCAGAAGTGTGTGCCTTGGTCACTGACTATGGCTCTAGGTATGCCAAACCTGCAAAGGATATTAGACCTGACAAAATCTACAACAACCTGAGCATCATTAGTCCTAGTGGCCTTAGCTTCCACCCATTTGGATACGTAATCCACAACAAGTAAGATATAATAAAAACCAAAAGAAACAGGAAAGGGGCCCATGAAATCTATACCCCAGACGTCAAACACCTCACAAAACAACATAGGTTGTTGCGGCATCTGTTGCCTCCAAGATAGGGCGCCTCCTGCTCTTTGACACTGCTCACACGAGCTGCAGATGTTGCTCGCATCCTTGAAAATGGTAGGCCAATAAAATCCAGAATCCAGCACCTTTCGTGCTGTCCTTTGAGTACCAAGGTGGCCTCCCACTGGTGAAGCATGGCAAAATTGGAGAACCGATTGGATCTCCTGGTCTGGAATGCACCTGCGAATGACCTGATCACTGCAAAAACGCCATAAATAGGGGTCATCCCATACATAATGCTTGGCATCGCTCTTTAATTTGTCTCTTTGAGCTTTGGATGCCAAGGCAGGAAAAACAGAAGCAACCAGATAATTAACAATGTCTGCAAACCAAGGAGTTTGGGGAAGGGGATGGGAAACATGTAAAGATAAAAGCTGCTCATCCGGGAAGTCATCCCGGATAGGAAATGCATCCTCCTCTCTCTCTATCCTGCTCAAGTGGTCTGCGACAAGGTTATGCGCACCACTCCGATCCTGAATCTCAAGATCAAACTCCTGGAGGAGCAACATCCACCTAATCAACCTAGGTTTGGAATCTGTCTTTTTCAAAAGATACTTCAGAGCAGCATGATCAGTGTACACTACAACCTTAGAACCAAGCAAATATGATCTAAACTTGTCAAGTGCAAAAACAATAGCCAAAAGTTCTTTTTCAGTTGTTGTGTAATTAACCTGTGCTGCATCTAAAGTCCTAGAAGCATAATAAATCACATGCGACAGCTTACCAACCCTTTGGGAGATAACTGCTCCCAAAGCATAATTTGAAGCATCAGTCATGAGCTCAAATGGGAGGGTCCAATCAGGTGGTTGGATGATGGGAGTGGTGGTCAGTGCTTTCTTCAATTCATCAAATGCCCTCTTGCATTGGTCTCCAAATTCCCATGGGGCATCCTTTTGAAGCAACTTGGAAAGAGGAAGGGCAATGTTGCTAAAGTTCTGAATAAACCTGCGATAGAAACCTGCATGACCAAGAAAAGAACGCCCCTCTCGCACGCAAGAGGGGTAAGGCAAATGTGATATTACATGCAGCTTAGCAGGGTCAACTTCTATGCCCTTGTGCGAAACAATGTGCCCTAAGACTATGCCTTGTTCTACCATGAAGTGGCATTTTTTAAAATTCAAGACAAGGTTAGTCTCAATGCACCTGTTAAGCACCTTAGTCAAATTATCAAGACATGCATCAAATGAGGAGCCATAAACACTAAAATCATCCATGAAGACCTCTATGCAATGCTCGAGCAAGTCAGCGAAAATACTCATCATACATCTTTGAAATGTGGCAGGAGCATTGCATAGGCCAAAAGGCATCTTTCTATATGCAAATGTGCCAAAAGGACAGGTAAATGTGGTCTTATGTTGGTCCTCTGGTGCAATGCAAATTTGAAAATAACCAGAGAATCCATCTAAGAAGCAATAATGAGATTTACCTGCCAGGCGCTCCAACATCTGATCAATGAAGGGGAGAGGGAAATGATCCTTGCGAGTCGCCTGGTTGAGCTTTCTGTAATCAATGCAGACTCTCCAACTGTTCTGCACTCTAGTGGGAATCAGCTCATCCTTCTCATTTTTTACAACTGTGACACCAGACTTCTTGGGGACAACTTGCACCGGGCTCACCCAAGTGCTATCTGAAATTGGGTAGATGATACCCGCTTGGAGAAGCTTGGTGACCTCTTTCTTAACCACATCAAGAATCTGGGGGTTCAATCGTCTTTGGGGTTGTCTCACTGGTTTAGCCCCATCCTCCAACAAAATGCGGTGCATGCACATGGAGGGGCTAATTCCAGGAATATCCGCTAAAGTCCATCCAATTGCCCTCTTGTTCTTTCTTATCACATCCAGCAGTTTCTCCTCTTGATCAACAGAAAGTGAGGTAGAGATGATCACTGGGAGTTTCTGCTCATCCTCCAAGTAAGCATATTTGAGATGAGGAGGGAGGGGCTTCAGGTCCAATGAGGGTGCCTGCATAATAGATGGAACTAAAGGGACAGCAGAAATGGATTCTGCTGCCTGCACCTGAACAAGTAAATCAGACTCATGCATAACAGATATGGGGTTAGGGTTAGCATAATCTGAATCTATAACATATGAATCATCAGATGCAGTAGCAGAGTCTAAAAACTGGGCTATTTCAGTGCATGCGGTGCACCATCCAGAGTTAGTGCATGATGGACAAGTAAATGAATCAGTGAAAGATGACAATTCAAAATCATGATGCAAAAAGTCAAGCATATGCTCATCTATCAAATCATCAAGCAAGTCCACATGGAAAACAGAGTGATCCTCAGGAAAATGTTTCATAGCATGGAAAATGTCAAATCGGATCACACTGCCATCAAACTCCATGGAAAGTGAACCTGAATGCACATCTATCTTGGTTCGGGCTGTTTTCAAAAATGGCCTCCCCAAAATAATAGGAACAACATTACGGGGAGAGTCATCTTCCATATCAAGTATGTAAAAATCAGCAGGGAAGATCAACTCTTCAACCCGAACCAAGACATCCTCTATCAAACCTGCGGGGTGGGCAGTACTTCTATTTGCCAATTGAATCACTACACCCGTAGGTTGAAGAGGTCCAAGAGAAAGAGACTTAAAAACAGACATAGACATGACATTTATGGATGCTCCTAAATCTAGCATAGCATTTTCAAACTTAACATTGCCTATGATGCAAGGTATAGAGAAAGTTCCAGGATCCTTACATTTTTCAGGAATGTGAGGGATAGGTTTACCTATGAGAGCGGAGACATTCCTTCCCATGCTTATCCTCTCATTGCCCTTGAGTCTTCTCTTATGAGTGCACAACTCCTTAAGGAACTTCGCATACCTTGGAATCTGTTTTATTGCATCAAGAAGGGGTATGTTGACTTCCACCTTCCTGAATGTGTCAAGAATGTCCTTGTCCACCTCTTCCACCCTTTTGTTTTGAGGCACTCTTGGTGGGAATGGAAGAGGAACAGGAGGAGGTTGTAGGACAACAGCAGGGCTTGTGGTTGAAGTTGAGGAGGGTTGAGTTGGATGATTCTTTTTGGTGCTAGCATGCTCACCTTCATCTACCACTTGGATCTTCCCTTTAGAGGAAGCTAGAGCATCATTGTTGAGGTTAGGTTGTGGTGTGGATGTGACAATCTGCTTTCCCGACCTCAGGTTGATGGCACTCACATTCTGATTCTGAGGGTTGATCACAGTTTGGGATGGCAACTTGTCAGAATTTTGAGATTGCAAGTTGTTGAGAGAAGTTGCCATTTGACCCATCTGATTTGTCAAAGTCTAAATGGATGCCTCTTGTCTCTGAATGGATGCTCTAGTCTCTTGTTGAAATTGGAGGTTTTGCATGGTCATTTGCCTCACCAACTCCTCCAAGGTAGGTTGGTTGGATGGAGGGGCTGATGGTGAAGGATGAACCACTTGCTGCTGTTGTTGCCTTTGCTATTGGATTGGAGGAGGTACATATGGTGGTCTGCTCGGTCCAGCGGTGTTCTGAAATGGAACATTAGGAGGAGGTTGTTGTTGATCAGACCACTTCAGATTGGGATGGTTCCTCCATCCAGGGTTGTATCTATTGGAAGAGAGGTCATGATTGTGTTGTTGTGGACCTCTATTGTTGTATATGTTTGCTGCATAGGCCTCGGGTTGGTCACCACTGGTCATCGGCTTTTGCTGCTGAAGGGAAGGGCATGCATCTGTGGGGTGCTCAATGGATGTGCATATGCCACACACTCTAGCAGGAAGTATCATCTTTTTCTGATTGACAGCCAATTGTGTGACCAATGTTGTGAGAGAATCAATTTTCTGCTCAAGCTTCTCAACCTTGCCCGAGTCTGCACCAACATCATTTACATCCCTCACAACTATTGCATCACTGTTGCTTCTTGCATGGAATTGTTGACAGTTGGAAGCCATCTTCTCAATTTTGCTCCTGGCTTGTAAGGGTGTCATATCTCCCAATGTACCACCACTTGCAGCATCTACCATGTTTCTTTCCATGAAGTTGAGACCTTCATAAAAGTGCTGGATGAGAAGCTGCTCTGAGATCTGATGGTGAGGGCAGGAAGCACACAACCTCTTGAATCTCTCCCAATAATCATAGAGGCTCTCTCCATGTTGTTGCCTGATACCAGAAATTTCCTTTCTGATTGCAGTGGTCCTATTTGCAGGGAAGAATTTTTCCAGAAATGCCCTCTTCAAGTCATCCCAGCTTGTGATGGAACCAGGGGCCAAGTCAGATAACCAATCTTGTGCTAGACCCTCTAAGGAATGTGGAAATGCTCTGAGACAGACATGATCCTCTTGCACATCATGTGGTTTCATTGTGGTGCACACTATATGGAATTTCTTGAGATGCTTATGAGGATCCTCACCTGCAAGACCATGAAACTTGGGCAACAAATGGATTAGTCCTGTTCTAAGCTCAAAAGGAACATCCTCATCAGGATACCGGATACACGAGTCTTCAATAGTGAAGTCAGGTGCAGCCAGCTCCCTAAGTGTCCTTTCCCTTGGTGGGGGTTGAGCCATGTTATCACAATGTATAGAATCAGATTGAATAAAAGTAGAAGGAATAGAAGAAATAGAAACAGAATCAGAATTAGATGGACTATAAGATGACTCTGACTCACTACCTAATGACTGATTCCTATTTTGTCTAACTAATCTGTGATAAGTTCTATCAATTTCAGGGTTGTAAGGATGCAAATAACTTGGGTTGCCCCTAGTCATGTACTGAACAGAACAGCATCAACCATAACATACTGTAACAGATATGCATGACCAAAATCGGCAACAAATTTTTTATTTTTTTAAATTTTTTTTTTTAATTTTTTTAAGCACCCTAAAATCATGAAAACATATCACAGAAAGTTTGAGGACAAAATTCAAAAGGGAACCAAGTCAAATAATTAAAACAGGGACCAAAAACTAAGAAAATAAAACTTGTAAAATAAAAAAGAAATAGTAAACGAAGGATTTTGGGGTCAATATTTTCTCTAATTCCGCCGTTGGCGCAATTATCTCTTTATTGAATTTTTCCCTTCGATTTGATATATAATTCGTCCAATTCCGACAACCTGATCAAAAGTTATGCCTATTTATAGTAAGTGCTGCTAAAACATGGAAAATTTTTCTGGAACTCACAACCAGTGCATATCTGAGTGTCTGTGATGCATCAACACACTAATATATGATGAAACAAGTGTGGATACCAATTTTCGTGCAAAAATTCCACCCGCAGCTATGTTGAATGGCACTCACAGAATCACTAGAATAGCATCAGTTGTGCAGAACAGCAAATCAGCAAACAGGGCAACTTTCAATCAGTTATCAGAATGCTTATTCACACACTAACTACACTAACTAATCTAATTAACTACTGTATGATCTTTGGCAAGAACCGATAATCCCCGGCAACGGCGCCAAATTTTGATCGAGGCCGTACCCGATCAAAATAAAAGGTGTTTATTCTGTAGTACTAGGAAGGTGATCCTAGGTCGTTTCCCAGCGAATATCGGTCTAGGCAAAGTATCAAACACGTAGTGTGCAGTAAAATGGGGGGGTTTTTGTGTGTGACAAATGTGAAGAACAAAACATAAACAGAATATAAAAACTAAGAAAATCAGAAACAAAAGCGGGCAAACCCCTTTGGCTACGTACACTACTCAATCCTAGCTCACTAAAGATCGATTCCTCTCCTCTCCTCTGTCCAACTCGTGATAACCAAATACTAAGCGAAAATTCAGTTATCACTCCAAACCCTAACTTCTAATTAAGCATCAGAAACCAGAATTGGAGTTTTTACGAGTTAATACAAATTAAGCATTTATATTCATGTATTATCTCTACGAAATGGAATTAAGCAAACCACTACACATCGATAAACATGAAAACAGAGAAGAGAAAATGAAATTGCATTAATAACAAGAGCTCAAGAGTAGATAATACAATACCAAAGGGATTAACCCTTGAAGTCTAGCCTTCCATGGCCATAAAATGAAGAAAAACGAGTAGAAATGGGGAAGAACAAAACCCTAGCAGCCACCACCACTTGGGAGAGCCAAGAGAGAAGTTCTAACCTAGAGAGAGAGTGAGAAATCTGAAATGGGAGTGTGTCTTGGGGGTTACACGAATTTCCCCTCTTTAGTCATGAAAATGGGCCTAAAACATGGGCCCAAGTCCTAAGAAACACTATTCTAAAAATTACAATTAAAAAGGGACCTAAATGCAAATTACAATCTTCACTTCAATGCTTCAATCTTCATTTCCAAACATCCCAAAGTGTCCTTGTGCCAAATATTACCTGAAAATAGAAATAGAATTAATTAGGCTAAATAATCCCAAATTAAACAATATTCGGAATATTAGTCCAATAAACTCAAAATCACTAAATCAAGCTAATCAATGTCAAATGGGCAACAAGTATCAATAATAGGAGTAAAATAATGCAAGGAATAATGGGAAATAAAATGCTCATCACGGTCATATAACCATATCGGCATCCACTCAGCCGACCACGTCAACGACGTGTCATCAAGCAAGCGTATTGGCACTCCCAGAGGCCCTCCACATGTTTACCAAAAACATGATATACGTCCTACCATCCAAACTCCAGATTGAATGCATACTTCACTTAAAAGGAATTGATTGATGTTTTATCCTTTTATTAATACCTTACGTGCCTCCCGAGCAACGTATCATTATTCAAATGAAAACATCATAACGTCAATCAATTTTCCTTTAAGTCTGGGATCACTTGGTTTATTGTCCTTTACGTGTTACAAAATGGTTTAGAATTGGAAATGGTATTCTTTTAAGTTTCTGACTAAAAATACTCGAGTGTTTTCCATAATACTCGAGTAATTCATCAGTTTCCAGATTTTACTCGAGTGGTTCATAATTATACTCGAGTTGTTCATGTCTTTTTAGAGATTTAAGTTTTCAGATCTTCATAAATATACTCGAGTAATTCATGAGATACTCGAGTCGTTCATTACCCAGAATACTCGAGTAGTTCATGTATCACTCGAGTTGTTCATCAGTTTTTACTCTTGTTGCATCTGAAATACTCGAGTGCCGAGCCTGATTCTCAAGTTGGTGCGCCAATTTTCACACTGGTGCACCACGAAATACTCGAGTGTTAAGCCATATACTCGAGTATTTGCAGACAGAACAGATTGAAAACTTGGTTTTTACATACCATTTCAATTTCTAAACATTTTTAACCCAAACCAATGATCACAATAGTTCATATACCATATATTGAACATGTTACCATACTCATTTCATATCAAATAACAAATTTGACAGAGAATTAATCATTTATGCATAAAATACACAATTTAGCAATTCGACACCTCAAATTGCAAAATAAACATCACACTCATGAAACAATGGTCATTTGAGCTTGCATGCATGATTTAGAACTTGCTCAACACAGTCATAGAGCATGGATTGGTCTCCAAACCAAAGTTCCTATTCAAACTAAGCTCTTAGAGCCTCTTGATGGCTCTCTAACACAATTAATGGAATTTAAAATCTATCTAGTGTAAGAAATTACTTCCCCTTACCTCTCAGACGTGAATCAAACAGAGAATTCCAAAGAAAAGCTCCACAGCACCAAAAATCACTTTAAACTCCAACATGCAGAGCAGGTTGAGTGCAACACCAAAATGGAATTGGTTCACACATGAAACAGAGAATAAAATTGGGGAAATTAGATTTTCTAGACTCTATGCAACATCAACTAACTAAAGGAACTGAATTTGAGACTCAGGGATTCATGAGCTTACCAGAAATTGAACTCAAAGTAAGCTCCAGACCAAGGCTTGACTAGAAACAGCTTCACTTCAACTCCTTGAATCTTCCACCACACTCACTCAATCCTCACGATTTTGGTGTTTATACAAAGCTCGTGATGTGAGCTTTGTATTCGTGTTTAGTTTATGACTTGAATCGAAACAGGGAAAGAGAATCGATTACTTGAATCCAGGAACCCTAACTTGGGTAGAAAACTCGAATTTGACCAAAATCCTCAACAAATCGGTGTTGATAGGCTTTTATAGACGTGGGAAAGACTCATGCATCACAACACGACATCCATGGCGTTGGCATGGTGGTGATTTCGTGTCAACAAAGGGGAATCGGTGGTGGTGACTCACCAAACGCACTAACTTGTGCAACTCTGTCCAGAATACTCGAGTATTTCAGAAAATACTCGAGTATTTTGCCCAATTTTTGAAAAATAATTATTTTATTTTCTTTCCCTCCAAAAACTTTCCTATAATTACCTCTAGGTCCCAACCCAAGGACTAATATGCAAAAATATTTATTTATGCGCAAATATAGTTACCAAAATAAATTCTAACAATATAAACAAAGGTCTTAGTTAAAGATTCAAAATAGAAATAATAATTATAATAATAAACTTTATAATCAATATTATATTAATCCAAGATTAAAATTTTTGGGGTGTTACACTACTTCCCCACTTAAAAGGAATTTCGTCCCCGAAATTCACTCTTCAAAATTACACATTTTCAAAATTAAATAAAAGACTATTTTGATGTTATCATATCATTAGGGAAAATCCTTCCCCACTTAAAAGAATTTTGCTTACACTTCTTTAAATTCTCTGACTCAAAATACTTCAATTAAAACTTTTTCTCGACTAACACTTTTGCGTTCGAAAGCATATACCAATCCTTTTTCTTATAAAAGAGTTTTCTTAAACTCCTCCGAAAATTATGTCGTAATTAACTCAAATAAAGTCTTTTGATTACCTCTTTCTAGAAAAGATACCTCAAATACATAACTTTAGATCAAAACTTTTCCCAATAGACCTTTCGAGGAAAACTTTTTCTGAAAACCGTATTTCAACTTCATAATTAAAACATTTTGCAATTACTTCAAATGAAATCTTTTGATTAAAGCCTTTTTGAATAATACCTTTTAAATACATATATACTCCTCAGTTAAAACATTTTCCAAAGATATTTCTAAGGAGAAACTTGACCCGTTGCGCACTCTGATCACTCAAGCACGAGTAAAGAATCATTTATATGACTTTATTCCTTAACAGTCATAAACATTAGGGTGGTCAATCCTAATATTTTAACTTGTTAATAATAAAATCATCCCTTTCAGATACAATCTTTCTCAAGAAAGACTATACGATATATCTTGAAGTTAGGTGAACTTCAGATAAGGAGTATTATTGCCACTATCAGACTTAGACAGATTGTCAATTTCTAGAGACATTTCCGTTGAGGAGACAAATACTTGTCCTTTCCCGGTGGTTGTTAGTCTCTCTAATCTTAAACAATCTTTCTCATTCTGTAGCGCCCAAAGATATTTATCACATCCAACTGTGATAAGGGTTTCGATCACGGATATTCCAGTCCAATATCTGTTCAAGTTTTCAGATTACAACTGATTTAATTAACGCAATCAGAAACATTGATTACGTTAATTCCGATCAGAGAAAGGATAAACTCGGGTTGCCTACACATAGATCTAACTTGCATCCCAGCAGGTTAAACATTCATCCAAACTTATCTTGCTTGATGTCCATTCCCTTCTCACTCTTAATCCTTGCTGAATCTGGCGAATTAAAATCTCAGTCTCTTACAGCTGTAACCGAACGTTCTTATAGTTATACCTACTACTTAGTCCAAAGTGCCGCACCTCCTTCCTTACACATGGGGTTGGGCAAGTTCTTTACCTCTTATTAACATACTCAATAATTCCCACAATCGGGGTCCCTTTAATTTGCCATTCTTCCATATTTAATTCACTTAACCCTCTTTCCTCTTCTTTTATTGGAATGCCCTTTTTACTAGTTTTGGACATTCATTCTACCAACTATTATGCCCTTCCGTCGTACTTATAAATTCCACACATTCTTCCAATATCGGAAAATTCCTCATTCGCTGATGATTGATAGGTGGTTTGAGGTTCGGGCATAACCTATTCTAAACTGCACATATTTGAACCTCTCATCAAGGTTGTTATGAAACCTATCTTTTCAATTGACAATGCCTTCTCGTTTATATTTAGCAATCAATACTTTGTACCTTCCTCCTTCCTCTTGAGAATTCTTTTTCAGTTTCCAAAGACTTCTTTTCGATTGATATTCAAGCGGCGTATCCGTCCTTTACTCCAACATCCGTCCTAAACGGTTCCCTTTGCTTCCAAAAGTCAATATCTTATTTCTTTTCAATTTCCTTACTTAGAATAGCCTCTTTAGTCACCTTAAAGTTCTCATGAATTGTTCTTTGACTCAATGTATGTCATTTCCTTTCACTTTACTAAGTAGGTGATGGAGCTTGAAATCAAATCTTTCAAACCCCAACTATTGATGATGACTCTAATTCAATTTCTTCTTCTGATTGAATCCCTTCCTTCATACTCCTTTGGTTTCTAAACTCCTAAAACATGGTGCCATAAAGACAAAGCTTCCAGATCTTTTTAGAGTAAACATACTCGTTGCAAGCTCCGAGTCACTCAGCAAAAGCTTATCATGAGTGTATTCGATCGTTTTGATGCTGACGCCCCCACCTTCCTTCCTTAGACTATCCTCTTCCGAGTCCTTGCCTTAATACATGAAATTATTCTTTAATACCCTCGCATGAATCTAGAAAGAGCAATGTAGGAGAGGATGTCAACCTTCCCTTTGATTACAGAAAATCCTCGATGCATGCCCTATTCCATATGAAAGGCTAATCTTTCCAGGTTACCTCGGTTAAATGTACTTGGCTTAGGGAAGTCCACTTATGGTCTCACAACAGCACTCAACCAGTCTATTCCCAAGATCGCATCCCCATGCGATAAGGTTAGACGGATCAAATTTATTCTAAGACTTGTCCTAACACTTCTATACAACCGTTAAGACTTGCCTTAGAAATATCTACAAGAACGCTCGAAGAAATTTCTACCATAACAGCACAGGACAATTCAAATGCAAACAAAGTCAAACAATTTACACATTCATAAGAAACAAATGAATGCGTAGCATCAGAATCAAACAATGCATTGCCAAATTGATCATTTAGCAAGTAATTACCTTGCACAAGATCAGAGGGTTGTTTAGCTTCTATTCCACTAAGGGTAAACACTCTGCCTTGAGTTGTTGGTTTGCTAGCAGGTATGATGGGGTTACTTTTCACAGGTTCTCTGCAGTAACGTGCAATATGACCCTGCTTCCCACAGTTGAAACAATTACTTGTTGCCCAACAGATTCTTCCATAATGATGATGCTTACACTTCTCACAGAAGGGAGCCTCGCTTCGGGAATCCCTTCCATCGCTACCGCCCACTTTTCCTTTGCCTTTCCCTCGGCGATCATACGGACCTTTGCCTCGGTTATTGAAACCTTTACGCCTTTGGGGTCCATAGCTCTGATTGTCCTTCCTCTCTGAGGCTTGCACCACCTCAGCCTTTGTGTCGTCTTCATACATCCTACACATGTCCACTAGTGCAGGAAAGCTTCGAATCCGCTGGTAGCTGAAAATCGACTTCAACTTGGGCCTCAAGCCTCCTTCAAACTTTATGCACTTGCTCCTTTCATCCGGATTGTTCTGATAATATGGAGAGTACTTCATCAGCTCCTCAAATTTGGCTGCGTACTCACCCACACTCATGTTCCCTTGCTTCAGCTGCAAGAATTCCACCTCCTTCTTCCTCCTTAGATCCTCAGGAAAATACTTATGGAGAAACTTCTCCATGAATACACCCCAACTCACATCCCTTCCTTCATATTGCAAAAGTTGCACCGTGTGATTCCACCAATTCTCAGCTTCATCCTCCAACATGTATGTTGCATACGCCACCTTCTGAGCATCAGAACACTCAAACGTTCTCAGAATCTTATCCATGGTGTGAATCCATTTATTGGCCTCTTCCGGTTTAAATCCTCCTTCAAACTTTGGCGGATTGCAACTCCTGAAATCAGCCAGAGTCTTCGCCTCAACGTTACCCACATTACCCTGATGAGACGGGTTAACCGGTTGAGATGGTTGCTGAGTTTGTCGCTGCATGGCTTCCAACACCGTGGTGATCCTTTCTAACATCGCGTTGGTGTGATTTTGGTTTCTAGTTGTCATATTAGACCTGCTGTGACGACCCAACTTTTATTCCAAAACTTAATATTCATTCTTAGAAAATTCGACCATTTTTTTTTTTTTAAAACTAAAAGTCAGTCATCATCCATTATCGAGTCTTTGCGGAAATTATAAAATCAATTATCATGAAAGAAACTATTCATATTATATTTCATAAAAAGGAAAGTACATTTCCATTACATTAAAACTATCAACACTAGGTTTAACTTAAGTACTCTAGGTCATTACATTATATTACATATCTTACAACAAAATTTATAATAACCTTGAGCAACTGGTTCGGAACTCAAAATATCGAATAGATAAGAGAAACCTGATGAGTAGCACTATCCACACTCCAACATCCCAACTCAACTCAATCATCAGTTCCCCACTGACTACCGGTTGAGTTGTCCATGAAATCATCATCAGCCACCGGGTCAGCATCCTCCACCGGATCCTCATCCTCTATCGGATCCTCCTCCTCCTCCTCCTCTTCATGTGCCGGTTCAGATGGCACATATACCGGAGTCCGAGATCGGGCTCTAGTGGAAGGACGAGAGGGAGCAGGAACCTCCAAAATAATTCTTTCTTCAGAGGGTGATGGACTTGGTGGGAGGGTGCGTCTCGGAAAACGTCTTGGCGGTGGTGGTGGTGTTCCATGCCGAAACACAAAATTGGGCGGAATGTGCATAATGTACATCATTGGGATTCTCGTCCTACGCGGACGCATTCGGGACCATGGGTTCGGGTGACGGAAAATAACTTCCACGTCTCCCTCATAGATGGCCCGATGATCCTCGAAGTTCCACTCCCCCTTAGGGAGCGGCCTCATCTCCACGCAAAACATATTCCTGGCCATGACCTACAACAAGGGATTAGGAGTGAGTCATAGCTAAACACAATAACAAATGAGCATAACAGAGGCTAGAAATAACAAGCACAAGTTTCCAGATAGCAATAATAAATGCATATGTATATGCTCAAACTGTCTTTTATAATATTTCATTTAGTTTCGTGATGCATGCCTACTCTCCATTCATGCTACGCGGTTCGGCATCCGAGTATCTCAGGCTCGGGATATTCATAATCCTATGGTTCATCAAACCGGAGCGTATTCACAACCCAGGCGTCACGATTTGATTGGGAATTTGGCCATCATAACATTTTCATGTTACGGAATCCAAATCATCACAGCATCTTCGTGCTATGGCATCACAGCTATCTCAGGGCTGCGGAATACTTCTACCTATACCAGATTCCACAATCAAAATCGGAGCATCTCCATGCATGTCAATGTCACATAATTGTTCATTGTCTTTTTCTCTTTTAATTCATATCTTTGAATATCATGCCTCCAATATAGAGACCCAAAATTCATAATCCTTCTTGCTTATAACCATCTTTTCATTTTTTTTTTGCATTAACTGGTGCTTGTGCTTTCCAAAAATTCCATCAGCGGCCCAGCCACTTTGTGATGGTTTTATACAATAGGAATTTAATTACGTTGTCAATAATTTGTGCAACGACCCCATCTAGGACTCCCAAAATATCAACCAAGTGGGTAAAAACTTCCACTGGGACGTGGGAATAAAATCAACCAAATGGGTGTACGCACCTCCATTGGGACATCCTGTCCGAATATGTCAACCACTGAATAAAATTCCAGTAGGACTCATCCAGGATAAAATCAACCAATGGGATTAAATCTATAGATATTAAGAGCAGAAATTAAAATTTAAGCATATAGGAGTTTAGACGAGTTAATCTTTAATTACTTCATAAAGAAGTAAAGATTTTCTGAAAATTATTTTAAATTACTCGAGTAGTTCTTCACATACTCGAGTGTTCATGTAAAATTACTCGAGTCCTTCAAGACATACTCGAGTGTTCTTCCCATTTTCCAGAATACTCGAGTCTTTCTTCAATTACTCGAGTGTTTTAGCAGCAGCAGCACCAGTTTCTGCACTTTATAATGCCAATTCGAGTTCAGAGCCTTTCCTTTCCACTTTTATGCAAAACAGTAACTTAGATACATAAAATAAACATGTTAGAACATGTAATCAATATTGAAACAACATCAAATGCAATAAATCACAAAATCAACATAAACTTAGCAAATAACCATTTCACATATGATTTTCATTTCCTTTTGTTTTTAACTTCGAAAATTGATCCAGTGAGCATCATTAGGTCCATTTAGACATGTTTGGTTTATAAAAACTTGGGTTTATGACCTCTATGTCATATTCCCAATTCAAACTTCACCCCTTGATGAACCATATGAGGTTCCTACATTTCCAGCTTGAAATAACTCATTCTAGTATTTAGATAACTCCTCCCTTACCTTAGAGAAGCTAATCAACAAGTAAAACGACAGAGAAATCGGTTGGATCAAAAATCCAAATTCTGAACTTGGTGAAAAAGAGTTGAACAGGCTGACTTTGGCCACAGATTTCACCACGGATTTGGCATGAAAAGAATGAAACAAGTTAGTTTCAGAAACTAGGATATACTAACTTTAATCAGAAACAAGTTTGACACGAAAAGAATCCATGAATTTACCAAACGATTTCAATGAAGATGAATACTTGAGACTGAATGTTACTCTGTTTTTCTCAGTTTTGAACCTCCAACTTTGTAGGCCTAGAACCTGATCTTCAGAAGGCTATTTGAAGTGATTTCGAGTTCTAATTCAAGAATGGAATCAGAACTTCAGTTTGTGTTTAGGTTTCAAGGAAAATGAGTGAGGATTGAGAGAGAACAAAGGGATCAAAGTGAACTCTGTAAAACAGGGAAATTTCTGGTCAAATTCGGGTTTTGGAACTTCAGAGGTGTTGATGCTTCACCCAAGCATCAATTTATAGTCTAAGAGTACTTCAACTCGAAGTAAGGTTCAGCTCTATGCTTGTCACGTCAAGAAACCGCGTTTTGGTGCGAAATTAATTATAAAACCAACTTATACATTTAGCCAGACTGCTCGATTTACTCGAGTCTTTTTCTTTCTACTCGAGTATATTTCAAAAACTCAAGAACACTCGAGTCTTTTCTGACATACTCGAGTCTTTTGACTCAAAATTCAAATTTTCAAACAGATAGTGATTATACTCGAGTACCCTCTACAATACTCGAGTAAAATATCTTAATTTCAGAAAAATCATTATTTTATTCAACACATTTATTGATTTACATAATTTATTTTGTTTATAAAAATACAGAACCTTACATCCTCCCCCACTTACATAGAATTTCGTCCCCGAAATTCCGATTTACAAAAATAGATGTGGATATTCATCCCTCATCTTAGACTCTAATTCCCATGTGGAGTCAGACACTCCACCTTGCCCCCAGAGAACTCGTACTAACGGAATCTCTTTCCCTCGCAGCTTCTTAATCCTTCTATCCTCTATTCTCACGGGTCCAAGATCAAACGTGAGATTTTCTTTCAGCGGTATCAAATCTTGTTGCAATTGCACAATCGAAGATGGATCTTGGATAAATTTGCGAAGCTGAGAGACATGGAAAACATTGTGCAGGTTGGACAAAAATGGGGGTAGGGCGATCTGATACGCGACAGGGCCTACTCGTTTCAAAATCTGATAAGGGCCGATGAACTTAGGAGATAGCTTCCTTGGCTTCATTACCCTTCCAATTCCAGTCGTTGGCACAACCCGCAGGAATACATGATCTCCTTCTTGAAATTCGAGCTTGGATCTTCGTTGGTCGGCATAGCTCTTCTGGCGACTTTGAGCGATCTTCATCTTCTCTTGGATAGTCCTTACCTTTTCAGTCGTTTCTTGAACTAATTCAGGTCCGATGAGAGCCTTCTCCCCCACTTGGAACCAACATAGCGGGGTTCTACACTTCCTTCCATAGAGGGCTTCGTACGGGGCCATACCGATGCTTGCGTGATAACTATTATTGTAGGTGAATTCCACAAGCGGCAATAACCGATCCCACCCTTCTTGATATTCCAGAACACACACTCGAAGCAGGTCTTCCAAGGATTGAATCGTCCTTTCCGATTGACCATCGGTTTGAGGGTGATAGGCGGAACTCATCCTCAACTGCGTTCCCAATGCCTGATGTAAACTCTGCCAGAACCGGGACACGAAACGGGGATCACGATCCGATACAATACTCGAGGGAATTCCGTGCAATCTAACAATCTCCTTAATGTACAATCTTGCAAGCTTCTCCAACGGATACTGCATGTTGATGGGAATGAAATGTGCAGACTTCGTTAAGCGATCAACCACAACCCAAATTGCATCAAAGCTTTCTCTTGTTCTTGGAAAACCACTTACGAAATCCATAGCTATTCCATCCCACTTCCATTCTGGTATGCTTAAAGGTTGTAGTTCTCCTCCAGGCTTCTTATGCTCGATCTTCGCCTTTTGGCAGACAAGGCAAGACGCTACGTAAGACGCAACATCCCTCTTTAGTCCGGGCCACCAAAACATCCTCTTCAGGTCTTGATACATCTTCGTTGATCCAGGATGCATACTCAGCTTGCTCTTGTGGGCTTCCTCTAATACAACTCTTCTTAATTCTTGATTTGCCGGGATGCAGATCTGATCCCGGAATCTCAAAATACCATCAGATCCTAATTGGAATTCCGGTTCCACTCCTTCCATTCCTAATCTTTTCTTCTCTAGAAGCTCCTCGTCCGCTTGTTGAAGGTTTCGAACTTGACCCTCAAACTCATTTGTGATTTGCAACATTCCTAACTTGACGCAGCTCGGCTTGAACTGAATTGCCAAATTCAAGTTGCGGAATTCTTCAATTAGCTGAGCTTCCTTTATCATCATCGTACTCATGTGCAACATCTTCCTACTGAGAGCGTCGGCTACAACATTAGCTTTGCCGGGGTGGTAATGCAATTCGAAGTCATAATCCTTCAGGAATTCCATCCACCTACGTTGCCTCATATTCAGTTCCTTTTGGTCGAAGAGATACTTCAAGCTTTTATGGTCGCTGAATACTTGGAACGTATTACCATACAGGTAATGTCTCCAAATCTTCAAAGCAAAGACAATGGCAGCCAATTCCAAGTCGTGAGTAGGATAGTTCCCTTCATGCACCTTCAGCTGACGAGATGCATAAGCAACAACTTTCCCTTCTTGCATCAAGACACAACCCAAACCTTGTCGAGATGCATCACAATAAACATCGAAGCTTTTCCTAGGATCGGGCAAAGTTAACACTGGAGATGATGTTAACTTGTCCTTCAACGTCTGGAAGCTAACTTCACACTTCTCATCCCAGACAAAAGGTTGCTCTTTCCGGGTCAAACGAGTCAACGGAAGAGCCAACTTGGAAAAACCTTCGATAAACTTCCGATAATATCCAGCTAACCCCAGAAAACTTCTTATTTCAGTAACCGTCTTTGGTCTTTCCCATTGCAAAACTGCTTCTACTTTGACCGGCTCCACAACCACACCATCCTTTGAAATTATATGACCCAAGAAATTGACTTTTTCAAGCCAAAATTCACACTTGGCCAGCTTAGCATATAATTTCTTTTCCTTCAAGGTCTCCAAAATAATCTTCAAATGATTAGCGTGCTCTTTCAGATTCTTCGAATAGATGAGAATATCATCGATAAACACCACGACGAAGGTATCCAGGTAGGGTCGGAACACTCTATTCATGTAATCCATGAATATTGCTGGAGCGTTGGTCAACCCAAATGGCATCACTACATACTCGTAGTGTCCATATCGTGACCGAAAAGCAGTCTTCGGTATATCTTCCTCCTTAACTCTGATCTGATGATATCCTGACCTCAGATCAATCTTTGAAAATACCGATGCTCCACTCACTTGATCTATCAAATCGTCGATTCTTGGCAACGGATACTTGTTCTTGATGGTAACCTTGTTGAGTTGCCTATAATCAATGCACATCCTCATTGATCCATCCTTCTTCTTCACGAATAAAACCGGCGCTCCCCAAGGCGACACACTTGGTCTGATGAACTGCTTTTCTAACAAGTCCTCCACTTGCTTCTTTAATTCAGCTAATTCTGCTGGAGCCATACGATAAGGGGCGATAGAGATAGGGCCAGTACCGGGGACTAGGTCAATACTGAATTCTATCTCTCGATGCGGCGGCAAACCGGGCACTTCATCGGGAAACACTTCGGGAAACTCTCGAATAACCGGAATATCTTCGATCTTTGCTTCCTCTTTCTTTTCTTCAGCGATGGTTGAAAATAGGCACACATAACCTCCAGGTTGCTTGGCCGGCGACTTCTCACCAGGAAAGATGATCGTTCGAACCTTGCAGTCGATTACTACATGGTTGGATGCCATCCAATCCATGCCCAAAATGACATCGATATTGGACAACGGCAAACAAATCAGATTTATTCGAGAAATCTGATCTCTTATGCTAACTACACAACCGACACATGCTCTTGATGCAACAACATGAGCATTCGTGGGGGTAGACACACTCAGTTTAAACGGGGTCTCCGAGACAGACAAATTTAAACGCTTGACACATTCCTCCGAGATGAAGGAATGCGTTGCTCCGGAATCAAATAAAAAGCGACAAGGCATGCCATTGAGGAAATGGTTACCTTGCACAAGGTTGTCGGCCTGCTTTGCTTCCTCTCCAAACATCGTGAACACCTTTCCATTGACCCAAGGTTTGCTTCCTTGTCCTTGGTTGCTTTGACGCGGGGGTTGGCGGCACGCACGGGCGATGTGTCCGGTCCCTCCACAATTGAAACAGACTGGTGGCTTGTCCCTCCAGCATTCTTGACTAGGATGAGAGCGTCGACACTTGCTACAAATCTCTGCCGGAGCCGGAAGACTAACTGCTCCAGAAGGTTGTGCTCTTCCCTTTCCTTTGTGCCAATATGGGCCTCCACGATTTCCACGGTTATTCTTATGCTGATTGCGGTGGGGTCCATGGCTTCCTTGACTGACTTCCTTCTTGAAGTTGTTCTTCTCGAAAATGCGACATGCACTAATCAGGATTGGATAGTGACGAATCCTTTGCACGCTTACAGCTAGTTTGATATCTGACCTTAGCCCATTTTCAAACCGGGTGCACTTCGAGTATTCGTCAGGATGATATTGGAAGTACGGGGAGTACTTCATCAGCTCCTCAAACTTTTCAGCATACTGGTCGACAGTCATGCTGCCTTGCTTCAAGTCTAAGAATTCCATCTCCTTTTGGATCCGAACATCATCCGGGAAATACCTCTCCAAGAATTTTTCCGTGAAGACTTCCCAAGAGAGCTCGCGATGATCATACTCCAAGAACTGGCGGGTCTGCTCCCACCAAGTTGCAGCTTCCCCATTCAGCATGTAGGCCGCGAACGTGACCTTCTGAACTTCCGTGAGAGTCAACGTTCGGAAAATCTTATTCATCTCAGCTAACCAAAACTGGGCTTGCTCAGGGCAACGACCACCCGAGAAGCCAGGGGGGTTTACATCTACGGAAAGAATCTAGTCCTTGAAATTCAACAGGGGTTACATTGCTGGGAGGACGGGTTTGCTGCAAGTTTTCCAGGACCGCAGCCATACGGGTCAGAGCCTCAGCAATGTTAGCGTTATTACGTCCAGCCATCTATCCTACAGAATCCAAAAGGGAAAACTTAATTAGATTCTGCTATTCTATATCTCAAAATGCAAACATGATTCTAGAGTATGCAATGGTTAGTGTGTAAGGCCACACTCCAAGGCCGAGAGTTGAACCATTGCTCTGATACCACTAAATGTGACGACCCAACTTTTATTCCAAAACTTAATATTCATTCTTAGAAAATTCGACCATTTTTTTTTTAAAAACTAAAAGTCAGTCATCATCCATTATCGAGTCTTTGCGGAAATTATAAAATCAATTATCATGAAAGAAACTATTCATATTATATTTCATAAAAAGGAAAGTACATTTCCATTACATTAAAACTATCAACACTAGGTTTAACTTAAGTACTCTAGGTCATTACATTATATTACATATCTTACAACAAAATTTATAATAACCTTGAGCAACTGGTTCGGAACTCAAAATATCGAATAGATAAGAGAAACCTGATGAGTAGCACTATCCACACTCCAACATCCCAACTCAACTCAATCATCAGTTCCCCACTGACTACCGGTTGAGTTGTCCATGAAATCATCATCAGCCACCGGGTCAGCATCCTCCACCGGATCCTCATCCTCTATCGGATCCTCCTCCTCCTCCTCCTCTTCATGTGCCGGTTCAGATGGCACATATACCGGAGTCCGAGATCGGGCTCTAGTGGAAGGACGAGAGGGAGCAGGAACCTCCAAAATAATTCTTTCTTCAGAGGGTGATGGACTTGGTGGGAGGGTGCGTCTCGGAAAACGTCTTGGCGGTGGTGGTGGTGTTCCATGCCGAAACACAAAATTGGGCGGAATGTGCATAATGTACATCATTGGGATTCTCGTCCTACGCGGACGCATTCGGGACCATGGGTTCGGGTGACGGAAAATAACTTCCACGTCTCCCTCATAGATGGCCCGATGATCCTCGAAGTTCCACTCCCCCTTAGGGAGCGGCCTCATCTCCACGCAAAACATATTCCTGGCCATGACCTACAACAAGGGATTAGGAGTGAGTCATAGCTAAACACAATAACAAATGAGCATAACAGAGGCTAGAAATAACAAGCACAAGTTTCCAGATAGCAATAATAAATGCATATGTATATGCTCAAACTGTCTTTTATAATATTTCATTTAGTTTCGTGATGCATGCCTACTCTCCATTCATGCTACGCGGTTCGGCATCCGAGTATCTCAGGCTCGGGATATTCATAATCCTATGGTTCATCAAACCGGAGCGTATTCACAACCCAGGCGTCACGATTTGATTGGGAATTTGGCCATCATAACATTTTCATGTTATGGAATCCAAATCATCACAGCATCTTCGTGCTATGGCATCACAGCTATCTCAGGGCTGCGGAATACTTCTACCTATACCAGATTCCACAATCAAAATCGGAGCATCTCCATGCATGTCAATGTCACATAATTGTTCATTGTCTTTTTCTATTTTAATTCATATCTTTGAATATCATGCCTCCAATATAGAGACCCAAAATTCATAATCCTTCTTGCTTATAACCATCTTTTCATTTTTTTTTTGCATTAACTGGTGCTTGTGCTTTCCAAAAATTCCATCAGCGGCCCAGCCACTTTGTGATGGTTTTATACAATAGGAATTTAATTACGTTGTCATTAATTTGTGCAACGACCCCATCTAGGACTCCCAAAATATCAACCAAGTGGGTAAAAACTTCCACTGGGACGTGGGAATAAAATCAACCAAATGGGTGTACGCACCTCCATTGGGACATCCTGTCCGAATATGTCAACCACTGAATAAAATTCCAGTAGGACTCATCCAGGATAAAATCAACCAATGAGATTAAATCTATAGATATTAAGAGCAGAAATTAAAATTTAAGCATATAGGAGTTTAGACGAGTTAATCTTTAATTACTTCATAAAGAAGTAAAGATTTTCTGAAAATTATTTTAAATTACTCGAGTAGTTCTTCACATACTCGAGTGTTCATGTAAAATTACTCGAGTCCTTCAAGACATACTCGAGTGTTCTTCCCATTTTCCAGAATACTCGAGTCTTTCTTCAATTACTCGAGTGTTTTAGCAGCAGCAGCACCAGTTTCTGCACTTTATAATGCCAATTCGAGTTCAGAGCCTTTCCTTTCCACTTTTATGCAAAACAGTAACTTAGATACATAAAATAAACATGTTTGAACATGTAATCAATATTGAAACAACATCAAATGCAATAAATCACAAAATCAACATAAACTTAGCAAATAACCATTTCACATATGATTTTCATTTCCTTTTGTTTTTAACTTCGAAAATTGATCCAGTGAGCATCATTAGGTCCATTTAGACATGTTTGGTTTATAAAAACTTGGGTTTATGACCTCTATGTCATATTCCCAATTCAAACTTCACCCCTTGATGAACCATATGAGGTTCCTACATTTCCAGCTTGAAATAACTCATTCTAGTATTTAGATAACTCCTCCCTTACCTTAGAGAAGCTAATCAACAAGTAAAACGACAGAGAAATCGGTTGGATCAAAAATCCAAATTCTGAACTTGGTGAAAAAGAGTTGAACAGGCTGACTTTGGCCACAGATTTCACCACGGATTTGGCATGAAAAGAATGAAACAAGTTAGTTTCAGAAACTAGGATATACTAACTTTAATCAGAAACAAGTTTGACACGAAAAGAATCCATGAATTTACCAAACGATTTCAATGAAGATGAATACTTGAGACTGAATGTTACTCTGTTTTTCTCAGTTTTGAACCTCCAACTTTGTAGGCCTAGAACCTGATCTTCAGAAGGCTATTTGAAGTGATTTCGAGTTCTAATTCAAGAATGGAATCAGAACTTCAGTTTGTGTTTAGGTTTCAAGGAAAATGAGTGAGGATTGAGAGAGAACAAAGGGATCAAAGTGAACTCTGTAAAACAGGGAAATTTCTGGTCAAATTCGGGTTTTGGAACTTCAGAGGTGTTGATGCTTCACCCAAGCATCAATTTATAGTCTAAGAGTACTTCAACTCGAAGTAAGGTTCAGCTCTATGCTTGTCACGTCAAGAAACCGCGTTTTGGTGCGAAATTAATTATAAAACCAACTTATACATTTAGCCAGACTGCTCGATTTACTCGAGTCTTTTTCTTTCTACTCGAGTATATTTCAAAAACTCAAGAACACTCGAGTCTTTTCTGACATACTCGAGTCTTTTGACTCAAAATTCAAATTTTCAAACAGATAGTGATTATACTCGAGTACCCTCTACAATACTCGAGTAAAATATCTTAATTTCAGAAAAATCATTATTTTATTCAACACATTTATTTATTTACATAATTTATTTTGTTTATAAAAATACAGGACCTTACACCTGCGCTGTGGGCTTATGGTCATATATGTTGAACTAAAGAAACTTCCATTACACCACCTATACTAAGACTATTACCTAAACGTCTAAATCTACAATCAATTGGGTCTTGTACTCAAAAGAGAAAAGATACAAACAATTCAAAGGTATCTAAAGCTCAACAAGCAAAATAGTATCATTCAAAATAATGTAAATGCCCTGAAGATACCTGCTTGATGTTGATGGCTACCTTTCTGAAACTACTTCCACTACTACAGGATCTGACTTTTGCTCTGATACCACTAAGTGTGACACCCTTCCGGATTACCCAAGTATAATATAGTACTTAATCTATTATATTGGATAATATATGGACTTGTGAGTATTAAGAAAATAGGTAAGTGAAATTTTTCTTTTTAAAGCGGGTGTACAAATCAACACATGGAATCTCTTGGAGAATAAACTCTAAAGCATTTCAAAACAGTTGTATCCAATTCGGCGATTTCTAAAACCTTTTCAAAAGTTGGGTAACATTCGTCTTTTGGAATCGTATTTATATCATAGAAAATAACTGAAGCTACCCTTGCTTTATTTGATAATACTGATACCATCGAATACTTTTCACAGCCGAACTCTTAATTAGATTAAATCAGAGTAAGCGGAAAATTATCGGACTATGCAATTGATATAAACATAGATTTTATATATAAAAGAGTTATAAGTACATAGTCCCATCATTAAGTCTCCAAGATCCAGAAATACAAGTCCATAGGCAGATCTACATAGTAATGTAACCAAACCCTAGAGTACTCCAAAAGTATATCTACAACATATATACATAACCAAAATATAACTCTAATGGTGGTCACGTAGATCTGGCATCATCAAATGTAGTAGTAGTGATAGCAGTAGTCTCCAAGAAGCAAAAGTAGTAAGGTAGTAGCATCATCATCAACACAGCAGCAACAAGTTCTCCTCCATAGCATCCACACATCGGATCCTCTGATCCTCATCACATACCCTATGCACATACCTAGGGATCATCGTCCCTCCAATCACTCCCAGTAGAATGCACGACAGACTCGCTCCCTCTCTCGTCCTCCACCGGATCCTCCTCGATCTCATCCGAGGGAGAGTGTACCCTACCACTGGGCATAGGGGTAAGCATGTCTATACACATAATCAACAGAGAATAAATTGTACAATGTGAATATGTAAATATGCAATCATAAATAGCAATCACATTTAGCACTTAACAAGTATTGAATGCAAGTAGGATGCTCACACTTGTTTCATTTATCACAATTAATGCAAATGACTGGCATGATGCATGAATTTAGCTCTCAAGCCTATCTCCATCATTCTATGTCACTCTCTGACGTCCATCCCTGACAACCCAGCACTCAACAGTGCGTTGTATTCCCTAGGTATACAACAATTCGTACATTCACCTAGAATGTACACGACAAGCTTGGAATCCATGCCACCCGAGCATATCCCGTCATCCAAACGGACCGTCATCCAAACAGTATAACCATATCGGCATCGACTCAGCCGACCACGTCAACGACGTGTCATCAAGCAAGCGTATTGGCACTCCCAGAGGCCCTCCACATGTTTACCAAAAACATGATATACGTCCTACCATCCAAACTCCAGAATGAATGCATACTTCACTTAAAAGGAATTGACTGATGTTTTATCCTTTTATTAATACCTTACGTGCCTCCCGAGCAACGTATCATTATTCAAATGAAAACATCATAACGTCAATCAATTTTCCTTTAAGTCTGGGATCACTTGGTTTATTGTCCTTTACGTGTTACAAAATGGTTTAGAATTGGAAATGGTATTCTTTTAAGTTTCTGACTAAAAATACTCGAGTGTTTTCCATAATACTCGAGTAATTCATCTGTTTCCAGATTATACTCGAGTGGTTCATAATTATACTCGAGTCGTTCATGTCTTTTTAGAGATTTAAGTTTTCAGATCTTCATAAATATACTCGAGTAATTCATGATATACTCGAGTCGTTCATTACCCAGAATACTCGAGTAGTTCATGTATCACTCGAGTTGTTCATCAGTTTTTACTCTTGTTGCATCTGAAATACTCGAGTGCCGAGCCTGATTCTCAAGTTGGTGCGCCAATTTTCACACTGGTGCACCACGAAATACTCGAGTGTTAAGCCATATACTCGAGTATTTGCAGACAGAACAGACTGAAAACTTGGTTTTTACATACCATTTCAATTTCTAAACATTTTTAACCCAAACCAATGATCACAATAGTTCATATACCATATATTGAACATGTTACCATACTCATTTCTTATCAAATAACAAATTTGACAGAGAATCAATCATTTATGCATAAAATACACAATTTAGCAATTCAACACCTCAAATTGCAAAATAAACATCACACTCATGAAACAATGGTCATTTGAGCTTGCATGCCTGATTTAGAACTTGCTCAACACAGTCATAGAGCATGGATTGGTCTCCAAACCAAAGTTCCTATTCAAACTAAGCCCTTAGAGCCTCTTGATGGCTCTCTAACACAATTAATGGAATTTAAACTCTATCTAGTGTAAGAAATTACTTCCCCTTACCTCTCAGACGTGAATCAAACAGAGAATTCCAAAGAAAAGCTCCAGAGCACCAAAAATCACTTTAAACTCCAACATGCAGAGCAGTTTGAGTGCAACACCAAAATGGAATTGGTTCACACATGAAACAGAGAATAAAATTGGGGAAATTAGATTTTCTAGACTCTATGCAACATCAACTAACTAAAGGAACTGAATTTGAGACTCAGGGATTCATGAGCTTACCAGAAATTGAACTCAAAGTAAGCTCCAGACCAAGGCTTGACTAGAAACAGCTTCACTTCAACTCCTTGAATCTTCCACCACACTCACTCAATCCTCACGATTTTGGTGTTTATACAAAGCTCGTGATGTGAGCTTTGTATTCGTGTTTAGTTTATGACTTGAATCGAAACAGGGAAAGAGAATCGATTACTTGAATCCAGGAACCCTAACTTGGGTAGAAAACTCAAATTTGACCAAAATCCTCAACAAATCGGTGTTGATAGGCTTTTATAGACGTGGGAAAGACTCATGCATCACAACACGACATCCATGGCGTTGGCATGGTGGTGATTTCGTGTCAACAAAGGGGAATCGGTGGTGGTGACTCACCAAACGCACTAACTCGTGCAACTCTGTCCAGAATACTCGAGTATTTCAGAAAATACTCGAGTATTTTGCCCAATTTTTGAAAAATAATTATTTTATTTTCTTTCCCTCCAAAACCTTTCCTATAATTACCTCTAGGTCCCAACCCAAGGACTAATATGCAAAAATATTTATTTATGCGCAAATATAGTTACCAAAATAAATTCTAACAATATAAACAAAGGTCTTAGTTAAAGATTCAAAATAGAAATAATAATTATAATAATAAACTTTATAATCAATATTCTATTAATCCAAGATTAAAATTTTTGGGGTGTTACACTCTCTAACACTCTCTACACTCGTTAGAACTTCAATGAACCCAATCTTCACCTTCTACGTTCCTTGGGTCATCAAGCATTTTTTGGATTATTTTAAATGTGCTTATATGTCCTAACACACATTCCTAGAACCTTTAGAATGCTCTCCTACACTTTCTACAGTCGTAAGAACATCAATGACCTCAATCTTCACCCTTTACGTCCCTTGGGGAACCATGTATTGTTTTGAACATTTCAAAGGTTCTTATATGTCCTAATACACATTTCTAGACCATTCTAAACCATTAGAATGCTCAGTTACATTTTCTATACTTGTTAGAGTCTCAAAGATTTCAATCTTCACCCTCTACGTCTCATGGCGCACCAAGCATTGTTTGGATCATTTTAAATGTTCTTATATGTCCTAATACACATTACTAGACCATTCTAAGCCTTTAAATTGCTCTCTTACATTTTTTACAGTTGTTAGTGTAACAACCTGAATTTTTTTAACCTAATAATCATAATTTGTATTAGATGGATTGATTTTGAATGCGCTTAAGTGGTGTAGGATGATTTCAACAAGTAGAACAAGACTCACAATATGTAGTTGAGAGTTGACGATGTGAGCAAATGGAAGGTGTGAAGAAATTCATTTAGTTTGAGCATAGTGAAGACTAGGATATCAGCAAGGGTGTGGAGGCACGGAATAGGACCCGATCATTAGATTGTACCTTTAGGGTCACAAATGGTAATGTGATGGGTCAGAACCACTAGATATACATAGAGTAGCCTTAAGAATCGGTAGAATGTGTAAAAAGAGAAATTTCCATGAAGTAATCGATTACCACAAAGAGTAATCGATTATGTAACACTTCTTGTATATCATTTTACTTTATAAGAAAAGTAATAAGTTTATGATTACTTGGACTTGTTATTGTTGGAAAAAGATCTGAAAATAAGAATTTTCCCTTCCCTTGAAAATTCCTTTTCACAAGTACTTGATTAATAATGAAGTTGACTAATAAAATCAGAGTTTGAGGAAACATAGTAAAATAATTATATTATACTCCCAAAATATATCAAGTGTAACAAGTCCACGGATACCAAATAAGTATTATTATGAAACTAAATTCCTCTTATGATACCTCTTTCCAAAATATGTATCATATAAATTCTATTAAAAATAGAAATGTTATAGAGCTGGTCACTGGTCCTTTGTCCAAACATCCATCTGGTCGGATCCTCGATATCTGCACAAGGGGTTCCCAACCCACACTTTCTACACTCTGCATGCACCTAAGGGACATCTCCCTTCACTGACTTTTGTGCAAGCTAGATATACGATCAACACCTAATAAGGGCATGGGGAGTAAGTATAAACTTATACATAATCAATAAAGACTAAAATACAAACACAAGTATGTCATGGACAGACAATAATGCAAGTACATATGAGCATACCCTTTTTCAACATTATATCTCTTATAATGCAAGTGGCATGAGGCATGATTTCTATCCACAACTGAGGCCTCCACTATAAGTCCATCTTGGATGTCCATCCAATACACCAGTGTGTTCCCGGAACACTACCATACGTTCCCAGAACGATGGCAAACCATACTTGGATATACAAGCATCACTCCCAGAGTGTGCATCACATTCCCAGAATGCATAGTAAACTATACTTGGAAAAATAAACATCACTCCCAGAGTGTGCATCACGTTCCTAGAACGTATAAAAACTATGTCCCAGACACTGGCCACATTCCCAGAATGTGTCATCAAGTAGGTTGCACGCCAATGTGTTCCCAGAACACATCAAAGAAACCAGGTCCCAGACACTAGCCACATTCCCAGAATGTTTCATCAAGTAGGTTACAAATTTGGTACTCCCGGAGTACCCTCCTCATATTCCCAGAATATGATAATCGTTTCCTACCAACCCATCTTCCATTCTCTATGCATGAATGCACAATCATTAAGGTTGGTTTTTATCTTTAATTTAATTATTGTGATTTAGAGATATCTCAATTTCTCTTTTGAATGATTAATTTGAGGTATAACCTTTGGCACCAAAATTCATCCATGAATTTACTTAAAAACATGCCATTAACCTTGGATTGGGAAAAACTTAACCAATGGTATCCACTTTTCATTTAAAAGACTTAACTTTTATTTTTCAGTTTCAGGTACTAACCAGTTATAGTCTCAGGCTAACCGGTCAGAATTACAGACTTGAACTGGTTAACCATTGCAATTCAGAAAACCCTTTTTCTTGAATTCTCTACCCAATCCATAACAAGTTTTCAACATTGTTTTATACCTCAAATTCCACTGATTTCATCATTCAAAGTCTAAATCACAATCCAATTCCAAATGAGCACAATTTCCTCTTGAAATTATCTCATAACATTAAGGCATTAACTCCTCAATTTCAATCTGAACCAAACAGTATTCATCAACATATTTCCAGATTGATTTCAAGTGAAATTAGAGTATAGACTCGAGTAAAAATGGTAAGAGCATAGGACCAGTTTCAGAAATTCATTTTCTTTGCAAAATTACAGTATCTAACGGGTTACAAATATCGAATAACCGGTTAGATTATGCAGTCTGTACACTGAAAAATGAGGTTTTGCATACCATTCTTTTCAATACTCAAATCTAACCAATTTCAACACTCAATAGAGTTCACATACCTTAATTTAAACATGTTTCACCACAGAAACATATTTCATTTGCATGCATTCAATTTAGAGTATTAAATTGCATAAAAACCCACATAAACACAATTTAATACCACAAAACTCATACTAAGCATTTAGATTATGATTCAAGCATCAAAATCACTTGCATGCACGAGATCAAAACTGCTCAAAATAGATTTGAACTATAAATTGGCCTCCAAGCCTTTTCAACCTTTTCACATAATGCCCTTTTGAGTCTTTGTTGACTCAAATCCTAAAACACACAATTTTAGTCTAAATCTAGTATAAGGTAAATTTCTCCCATACCTCTAAATCGTGCTTGATCCAAAACATTGCAGAGAGAAAGGCTCCAACACAGATTTCCACCAAATCCACTACATGAAGATAGAGTTGGACATGGTACCAAAACCAGGGAAATTGACATGCAAAACCAAATCAAGAATTGGGGAAAATGGTCAAATTGAATTCTCTGCAACATGCACTAGAGGTATGAACATATTTGAAACCAAAAGGGTTTGTGTGCTTACCAAAATCGAGCTTCAAAGTCAGCTCCAGAAACCAGAAGCTGAGGTTTGACAGCACCAACACCTCAATACTATTATCACTAATAGTATTGACGTATTATCACTAATGGAATGTGAGATTGGGACTGATCACCCCAATACTTACATTCATTGACAGATGATGCCATTAAAGTCTAGAAGTTTGAATATTTCATATAAAAGAATGAGCAACTGTTATGACGTATGGTGCTAGCCCTTTTTGACCTTCCTTACTCTTTGATAATTGGTGTGCATGAAAGTGTAAGTGAAATGGAAGTAATGACAATGGTGTAGGAGTTAGTCGAAGGAGAATTAACTATGGAACCATGTAAAAGTAAAGTAAGGATTGCGAGAATATATGAGAATTGTGTCTAAGAGATAAAAATCAAGCTTGTAAAATCAAAGAGTGAAAATTTTAGTTGGTTCCATAACTAATTTACATTTCCAGTGATTTTAATAAGAAAAGTATATAAGTTCAATACTTATCGAATGGAATTAAAGCCACCGAATTATATTTTAAAGTTAAATATACAAAGTTTGAAATCAAAGGAAAAGGGGTTTAAGTCCAATTAAAGAATAGAGCATTAATGCATTCGTAATTACATGAGTATTAGACATAATCAATGAATCGAAACCGAATTGTAAAAATTATGATTTTAACTAAACGAATATAAAGTTGATTAAAATAAACTCTTATTATGAGACAAATAGATAGATCGAACCTAGAATGATGAAATTTGAATGAATTATTGATTGATAATGAAAACGAAAATATGTTGATTGGATGAATGAGCCAAAATTTTATAGGTAATTGCTCAAGATTGATAAATGCGTTGCGTATCAAATAAGAAATGTATGGAAATTGTTAGAGTTGAAAATAAAATGTGTACCTCATAAATTCTGATTATTATATTCTCGAAATGTACTGTAGTAAATATTGAAATGTATTATGTTTTAGAAAAGAAAATTTAGGGTAAGGTATAAGCATTAGCTGGTGGGTTCAATGATATGAACTATAGGATGAGTATGATTAAGTACTTGATTGAAGGGTGTATGTTGATTTAATTGATTGATTGAAGTTGATGATTGTGATATAAATAAAAGTAAGAACTTAATAGGAGGAATATAAATTGATCAAAATGAATTTTTACCATACAACTTGACTATGAGGAAAATGAATAAACATAAGTTGGAGTGTTAGATTCTGAATGAAAAATTGACTGATAATAAAATTAAATGATTAATGATTTGAGAAAGAGCCGAATATATGATCATTCTGGACTTTATGGATGTACAAGATATAATTGCCTTAAGATATAGATACATAATGATTTAAGGAATATAAAAGTTAATTGTGATGAAACATAGGCCGAGCGATAATGAAATGGGGAAATTTAATAAATTGTGTAATTAAGAATTGCATGAATGCGATGATGAATATGAGGTTCCAGTTAAGTTGAAATAGTGGAAAGAGATTGATTATGAACTTGAATATAAAATCAGAATTTAATGAACTAATGTGTGTTTTGAAAGAAATTCCAAAAATTAATTTACCGATAATTGTGGGAATAAAGGAATTGCGTTAGTAAGATAATAATAGAATAATGTTAAAATTGAATTAAGAGTATATGGAATGATATATAAAATTTGAAAACTTGCTTAAGATGAATACAATCGAATAGTAAAGATAAAGATATGTGTAGGATTTGAAAAATTTCAGATTTCAATAGGTACTTTTCCATATTCTAAAGAAAAGTGGATGTTTGGATATTTTGATAATGGATTTGAATGTTATAACGAAATTACTCAATGAAGGAATGAAAACTTAGGTTAAGAGGTAAATAGTAAAAGGTTTGTTTTCGTATAAATCTTATAATTATATATGAATATGTAGTTGGACCTTATCTATTGGTAACAATGTTTTAATATGAAAGAACAAGTATAACTTGACTAATTGATGTCTAGTATTACAAGAGATTAATCAAAGTAGAAATTCCTTAGGTAGATAAAATTTGATAATAAGCTATCCAGGAGAAAATTTAAAGAGTAGTAAAACCCTAAGTGGGGGAGAGAACATTGTTAGAAACGGCCTCAAAATCCCGAGAGGGGGGGGGGGTGAGTCGAGTTTTATTAATTTATTGAGAAAGCACGTATAATTTAAAATAATTTTCGTGTTGGAGAGATTTAGAGTTTGAGATGGAGAGCGATTGCGATAGATAATAAAATTAAGAGTAGTGCGGAAACGTAAATAATTGAAATTCCGGAAATCAAAAGAGATAGGGAAGAAGAACACGCAAACCAATTTTATACTAGTTCGGTCAATCTAGTGAGAGACCTACTCCAGTCCCCAAGCGACCCGCTTGAGAGTTTCTATAAACCTTTGAATTGAGCCGCACCCAATTACAACCAGAGCACCCCACACACTACTAGGAACCTCCGTTCGCTAGGGGCCTCAATATCACACAAGGGTTCCTCACCCTACAAAGGAATTCAATCCTTCACACCTAGGGAAACACTCCCTATGTTCTACGGTTTGAGTACAAGATGATGTGAGTGATTACAATAGTATGATGTGTTCTCAATAACACGGATACAACAAGTATAGCACTATAGCAATGAAGTCTTGTTTGAGTAGTTAAGAAGCCAACAAGGTTTTTTTTTTTGTGTTCTTAGAAAAAGTATGAGCGTTAAAACTAGAGAATTGGAGAAGGAGAAGGAGAACATGATTATTAGAAGAATGTAGGAGTGAGTTATTTTAAAAGTGAAATATGCTTTTGAAATAAGAAGGAAAATAATATTTTTGAAAATCATAAACAAATCAAAAGATTTAAAACTCAAATAAAAAGGAGTATTTTCAAAAATAATATCAAATTCGAATTTCAGAAAATAAATCAGAATCAATCAGGTAAAAACAAATCTGGAAATAAATCAAAATGATTCTGACACGTTTTTCAATAAAACTTAAGGTAATCGAAAACTTAAGGGAAGGTAATCGATTATCCTCTTTAAAATGGAAACTTTGAAATCCTTTTGAAAAACAAGTAATCGATTACATCATACCAAGTAATCGATTACTTCACTCCTGTTTAATATATGATGCAACTCATAAAATCGATTACCACTAATCTAAAAATCGATTACAGAGCCTCTGGAATTTGTGTGATGCAACATCAGGTAATCGATTACTCAGTGGCAGTAATCGATTACTTTGCCCCTGGAAAATGTATGATGCAACAATTATAATCGATTACTAGATCTAGGTAATCGATTACTCTCATTCAAAAGTAATGGATTAGCCAGGTTCACATAATCGATTACACATGTAACGCCCCTCGTTTAATCAAAAGAATTTTATTTTCTTATTGTCTATATTGGAAAAATCGGAGTATGAAAACTTTTCCTTATATGTGGTACTCAAGTTTAAACCATGCAACTGGAAGTGAATTCGGTGGAAGGAGTAATTATTTCCTGAACATCTTAAAATTATTTTGAGATAACCTTGTTTGCACGAAATAGCCTTCGAAAATAGCTTAGTTATAAGGTTATCCCAGAAAATTGACTTTAACAATACTTCCTTCATTACCGAACCCAAATGATAAAATCAGAGTCAGCGGAATATATTAAAATGGTTTATTTATATTTTCATAGAGTTTATGAATCTTGAGGAAGGTCATTGATTCATAAAATCAGGTGTAAGAACTCTTTGAGTACCACCAATATAACCAAGTAATGAAATCTAAGTTTTACTCTGATACATCTCTCAAATCTTAAAGTTACGATTTCTATCAAAAGTTGGAGACGTTCAGAGCTAGTCAATGGTCCTTCGTCCAATAATCTTGTTTGGCTGGGTCTTCAAGAGTTGCACAAGGAGTCTCTATCCCATGATCACTGATCTTTAGAAAGTCTAGGTACCTGGCCAACACCTAATAAGGGCAGGGAGGTAAGCTATACTCATTCACATAATCAAATGAGAACAAAGTACTAACATGCACAAGTAAGCAATTAGTCATGATCCCAATGCCTATACACGTGTACAAAATAGTCCAGCGATATGCACAGCTTATGAGCAAGCCAATTTAATTGATAATCAAACCCATTAATGATATGTCCAGATGCTTGCTTACTCTTTCTCAAGTCATGAGATTCTCTAATCAATGCTCCCATGCATGTCCATCCAAACAACCCGTATACGTGCCTCGGACGTATAGTGAACTTGCTCGGATCATAATCCATAACGACACTACCAAAGTGTACGTCGCGTCACCAAGACGTAACAACATCTCCTATGCTTCCCACATTACCAAAATGTGTCATCGAGCAAGCCACACGACTTTTCCTGGAACGTGGTCCATAATACCAATATTGATGTGCACATCTCGTCACCAAGACGAATATTCAACGATCGCAGCAACCAATGCTGGCCACATTACCAAAATGTGACTACAATGACCATTTCGTCACCAAGATGAATATCCAACGTTCGCAGCAACCAATGCTGGCCACATTACCAAAATGTGACTATAATAATCCATTCGTCACCAAGACGAATATCCAACGTTCGTAGCAACCAATGCTGGCCACATTACCAAAATGTGACTACAGGCAAGTCGTAACCAAATTGGTACTCCCAGAGTACCCTCCTCATGTTTCTCGAACATGAACAAATGATATGCTACACATCACCATGCATCAATACATACCAACATTCCATTTAAGGTTATTCCTTAATCCCCATATGTGCAACATGCAATAAATGTACCCATGTAACGACAAGTTTGGCTCATACCCAATACGTCCCATTCGCATTGTACGTGCACATTTTCTGAACGCATTCTCCTCAATTTCAAAAACATTCTTTGAATGTCGCCCATGTTCTCAAAATGTGTTATCAAGCTTGTCATACCACATTTGGTACTCTTAAAGTACATTTTCACGTTCCCCGAACGAATAACATTAATAATCAAGCTTCTTCCACGTCCATGGAGGTCGTGTCGACCTGCATGAGTGTTTCCCCACCCTATTTAAGCCAAGCAACACCGAATTCGTGGGGATTTTTGGCTAAGTTTGGGTTTGTTGATGAAGTTAGGGTTTTGAAGATTGTTGCCTTCGATTCCTCTTCAATTCTGAGCGTTAGGATTCGAGTGATACACGAATACAAAGCTCACGTCTCGAGCTTTGTATAAACACCAAAATCGTGAGGATTGAGTGAGTATATTGGGAGAATTGGAGCTTGGAAGTGATGCTGTTTCTGTCAAGTTCTGTTTCTGGAGCTTACTTTGGGTTTGATTTTTGGTAAGCTCACGTAACCTCCTCATGTGAATCTTGTTTCTTTAGCTAGTGAAAATTTTAGAGACTAATTTCCCCAATTTTTATGGCTGTTTCATGCATCAACCAATTCAATCTTGGTGCTCTGCTGAAACTGCTATGTTTCAGTGTGGATTTTGGGGAATTCAGCTTGGAAGCTAAGTTTGGGGTCAAGTCTCTGTGGATTCACATCTAAGAGGTATGGGGGAAGCTTACCATTTGCTAGAATGAGAATAAAATGTATTATAAAGTAGGATGAGCCACCATGAGACTTAAGGGCATAGTTTTGAATTAGAGAAATGGCATGGAGGCCAATCTAAGACATGCTGTATGTTTGAGCAAGTTGGTTATGCTGCATGTGTGTTGTATGAAAGTTACTTTCATGCCAAAAATGATTAGAATGGAATTTGGTATGGCAAGTTGCTCAAAATGTAGTTTTCATGCATAATTGGTGAAATCCTGTCATTCAGTGTTAGATGTTGTTAATTCAGTATTGGAGCATGTATAAAATGTGTAATGTAAGCTAGATTGATCTTTGGTTTGGACTGGAATGGCCTATAATCGAAAATGGTATGTTAAAACTCAAATTTCAGTGCTGTCTGTCTGCAAACACTCGAGTATTATGGGTAATACTCGAGTATTTTGCCTGTTTTGGAAAATTAACTTTTCTGGAAAACTGAAGAACACTCGAGTATTCATATAGAACACTCGAGTATTCTGGAAACTTTTAAAGTATATTTCTGGAAATAAACGAACACTCGAGTCTGGAGAAGCTTACTCGAGTATTTTTGGATCAGGACAGAAATACAATTTTTCCTTTTAACATACCTAATGGGATATCGATTAAGATCAATTATGCTTGTGGAAAAGGTATCATGTTCCAATAAAAGGATTAGAGAAGTATTAACAACATTTTTTTTAACTCACTGAAGGGATAATATCGGATGCACATAATAAGATTATTGGTTAATCTTAGTGTATAAATGTGTGTGCATTCATGCATGAGGATAAGACGATAAGGTACCACTTGTCATGAAGAGGGTACTCTGGGAATACCAAATGTACACGATAAGTTTGATGACACATTCTAGGAATGTGGGCAATATTTGAGGAATATTGTTGATTTCGTTCTGGGAACGTGGACGTACATTCGGATTGGGACGTATGATACCAAGCTTAGTCCTGATTTCGTGTCAACGAGACGAACTCGTTGATGGTGACTCAGCAAACGCACTCACGAGTGCAACTCTGATCAAAATACTCGAGTATTCCCAGAAACACTCGAGTGTTTTGACCCGTTTTTCAAAAATAATGATTTTATTTTCTTTCCCACCCAAAACTTTTCTAAAATTACTTCAAGGTCCCCAAACAGGGACTAATGTGAAAATATTTATTTTCTCATATTAAAATTCTCTAATATCTTCTTTCATAATAAATTTCATGAAATCGAGACTAAAAATAATCAATTATAAATAAACTTTATAATTAATATTCTATTAATCAGGGGTTAAAAATCAGGGATGTTACACTCTTCCCCACTTAAAAGGAATTTCGTCCCCGAAATTCTTCTTTAAAAATTCTTTAATTTCCAAAGTTGCACAAAAAGTTGTTCTGGTGTTATATGTTTTCAAAATATAATTTGGGAACATCCTTCCCCACTTAAAAGGAATTTTCTTATACTTTTTCAAACTTTCTGGCCAAAAACGTTTCACAAAATATTTCAATTGAGCTTTTTCTCAAATAAAGCTTTTGCATTTCCAAAACATATACCAATCTTTGTTTCTCATAAAAGGGTTTGCTTGAACTTCCTCAAAAATTTTCTCATAATTCCTTCAAATGAGATCTTTTGACTAAAAACTTCTTCGAATAATACTCTTAAAATATATATTCCTCAATTAAAACGTTTTCCAAAGATCTTTTTGAGGAAAAACCCCATTCCGTTGCGCACTCTGATCACTCGAGCACGAGTAATGAGATATTTGGATGACTTTATTCCTTAACAGTTGTAAACATTAGGGTGATCAGTCCTAATATTTAAACTATTAGCAATAAAATCATTCCTCTCAGATATAATCTTTCTCAGAAAGACTATACGATTTACCTTTAAGTTAGATGAACTCAAAGATAGGGAACATTATCGTCACTATCAGACTTAGTTAGATAGTCAAGTTTGAGAGAGATTTCCGTTGGGGAGACAAATGCTTGTCCTATCCCGGTGGTTGTTAATCTCTCTTAGCCTTAACTGAACTTCCCATTCTGTAGTGTCCAAAGAGTTTATCACATCCAACTGTGATAAGGGTTTTGATCACAGAAATTTTCAAGCCAAGACTTGATTAGGTTTCCAGATTATCAAACGATCTAATCAACGCAATCGAAAGACATTTAACTACGTTAATTCAGATCGGAAGAAGATCACTCGGGTTACCCTTAACCAAATCTAACTCACGCCGAACCGATTGAACCTTCTTCGAGCTTGATTCGCTTACTGATCTTTCCACATGCCTTTATCCTTGAAACAACTATTCCCTTGCTTATACCGTGTCTTGAATCTGAGTTAAGTGCCCCACACTTCTCACATTGAGGTGGACATGTGATTCTTTTCTCTTTTTCCCTTTGTCCTCATAAATTTCACATATGCTTCCCAACATCGAGAACTTCCTCATTTCCTGATAGCTGATAGCTAGCTTGAGATTTGGGCTTAAGCTAAGCCGTCCTTGAGCTTTTCACACTTGAATCTCTCATCTGGATCATTGGAGAGGATCCTCCTTCAACCCTTCGATCTTGATATCACATTCTCCAAGATCCATATCCACTTGTCTTATTTCCAACAATTCAATCTTCTCCTTTCTCCAATTTTTCCACAACTTCTCCTTGAGTATTTCCCCGGTGATGTGTCAGTCCTCAGCTTCCAACATCTATCTTGCATGGTTCCTCCATATCTTAGCTTCACCCTTAGCACTAAAACTTTCTGTTTAGCCCTCCTTTGCTTTCTTAATTCCAGAATCAACTTCCAAATTTCCAAATCATTCGGAACTCAAACTCCTGTTTAAAAGACAAGAATTTTTATCCATTTCCTCATGGAAGTCAGATTTCCTCCCTTCAAAAGCCGATCTCTTCTGTCCTTTCAACCCTTCATCGCTTTGGTTAAAACCCACGAGTTCGAATCAGGAATTTTTTTTTTCTTGTGATTTGCAACCTTCCCTTCTTACTTTTCGTCGGTCTACTTGCATCACCAAGCTCAAGTCTACTAGAATCCTTACTCACTTCAAACAACTTCTTTAATTCCCATATAACTCGCATGAATTGCCTCTCGGCCCATTGCAAGTGCTTCCATATTTGCTTTATCTTGATGACGACGGGGTCTCCGATCATTAGCCTTCAAAACTTTGTACGTTGACATTGTTTCTTGTTCAATTCCCTTTAGTTTAACAAATCACTTCAACTCTCCATGGTCACTAACACTTTAAGCGTAGTGCCATAATGATTGACTTTAAGCCCTCAAAGCTTCCATGATCGTTGCAAGGCTCAAGTTCTGCGTCGAACGATTCACCTTGGGTGTCTTCCATCACTTGATGCACACACACCCAACTTTATTTTACTCTTCCCGGTCCTTGCCTCGACCCACGACAATACACTTCAATACCTTTGCACAAATCGAGCAAGAGTTACACAGGATAGGATGTTAGTCTTCCATTCCGTTACTGACAATTTCCTTTGCACTTCACATTCTATATGAAAGACTGATCCTTCCGATTTATATTGGTTAAAGGTATCTTGATTTAAGAAGGTCCTCTTGTGAACTTACCGTAGCACCCAAAGAGTCACAAAAGATTTCAACTTCAGCGACTGACTTTGGTTGTTCCCCTTTGTAGAACTGCATTCTTCGTTGTTCAGTCCGCTGCCCTTCCTTCCTTAAAGATTACGAGCTTTCAAAGCTTAACTTCATCAGCCAAACTTGCATTGAAAAGGGTTGCAACTACTTCTCGTTCAGGACCCATAACACGTTCTCAGGGTAGTCCATGTGATCTTTGAGATTCTTCTAATAATTCAGGATATTAACAACGGGCATCAGCACAAACGATTTCAGATAAAATCTGAAAATCCCGCTTTTGTAGCCCATGAAGATAACAAAGCATAAGCCAATTCAAACGGCATTACTACTTTCACATAGAATCCGCATCGAAATTGAAATATTGCTTTGGGAATGTCTTCCTTCCAGTTTCCAATTTGATGATGCCTCGACTTGAGGTCCTCCTTATAAACTATCGAGGCTTCATCATTTATTCCAAATTTCGATTCTCTTTTCTTGGTAAGGAACACTCATCCCTGATGGTGCTCTTATTCCATTCCCAAATAAACATCGCCTATGCGCAATACTTCCACTCCTGTTCGTATCGAACACTATTGAAACACACTGGATCCGACCGACTGCCAATTCGGTAATACCTTTGCTTGTTTCTTCGATCCGGCTATTTCTGATGGTACTATCCCATGAGAAACAATAAAGATGAAACCATCCTCTAGAACCAAATAGATACCAAACTTAATCTCCACACTTTGATGACGAAACCCGCTACTTCAATAGAGAATATCCGGAAAATTCTTCGAAACCAAGATCTCCCCAATTTCCCTCTTCCTTAAATCCACTATGAAGCAACACACACATACCTTATGGATTTCGGATCCTTGCCTCGCTATCACAATTAAGTATTGCTTGGTTCTTGGATATCCAATCCAAGTCCAAGACTACACTTAATTGTTAAAAGGATGGGGAGACCATGTCTACTCCGAAGAGATGGCTCAAAAGAATAGTCCAAACAGACGAGAGAGACAACTACAAGAAAACGCAATCATTCCACGTCCTTACAAAATTTAATCAGCTTCAGAGTTACAGACTCTGCAAAGCCAGTTGCTAGGGAGGTAACCACCTAGCATCAAATCTAAGGATTTGATAATCTTTCATACTACTGAGGAAAATACCCTCTCTAGAGGATATTAGTTATCTTTTAGATCCTTTGGAATCACCCCTCATTGATTCCTTGGTGTCATAATGGATCAGCATTATGAACTTAAGGTTGGATCAGACCTAAAAGAAGTACATTACTATCATACTTTGACTTAGGCTACATCAAACACTACCGGATAAACACTAAGCCATAAACCAATGGCCAACTGATAGAATCTTTATTCCAGTTAGAGGTATGTAGGAGCATACTTCACAAGAAAACTCCACAAATCTTGATGACCAGCGTATTGGACCACACACCCAAGGACCAAGAGTCAGGACCATTGCTCTGATACCATTAAATGTAACGCCCCTCGTTTAATCAAAAGAATTTTATTTTCTTATTGACTATATTGGAAAAATCGGAGTATGAAAACTTTTCCTTATATGTGGTACTCAAGTTTAAACCATGCAACTGGAAGTGAATTCGGTGGAAGGAGTAATTATTTCCTGAACATCTTAAAATTATTTTGAGATAACCTTGTTTGCACGAAATAGCCTTCGAAAATAGCTTAGTTATAAGGTTATCCCAGAAAATTGACTTTAACAATACTTCCTTCATTACCGAACCCAAACGATAAAATCAGAGTCAGCGGAATATATTAAAATGGTTTATTTATATTTTCATAGAGTTTATGAATCTTGAGGAAGGTCATTGATTTATAAAATCAGGTGTAAGAACTCTTTGAGTACCACTAATATAACCAAGTAATGAAATCTAAGTTTTACTCTGATACATCTCTCAAATCTTAAAGTTACGATTTCTATCAAAAGTTGGAGACGTTCAGAGCTAGTCAATGGTCCTTCGTCCAATAATCCTGTTTGGCCGGGTCTTCAAGAGTTGCACAAGGAGTCTCTATCCCATGATCATTGATCTTTAGAAAGTCTAGGTACCTGGCCAACACCTAATAAGGGCAAGGAGGTAAGCTATACTCATTCACATAATCAAATGAGAACAAAGTACTAACATGCACAAGTAAGCAATTAGTCATGATCCCAATGCCTATACACGTGTACAAAATAGTCCAGCGATATGCACAGCTTATGAGCAAGCCAATTTAATTGATAATCAAACCCATTAATGATATGTCCAGATGCTTGCTTACTCTTTCTCAAGTCACGAGATTCTCTAATCAATGCTCCCATGCATGTCCATCCAAACAACCCGTATACGTGCCTCGGACGTATAGTGAACTTGCTCGGATCATAATCCATAACGACACTACCAAAGTGTACGTCGCGTCACCAAGACGTAACAACATCTCCTATGCTTCCCACATTACCAAAATGTGTCATCGAGCAAGCCACACGACTTTTCCTGGAACGTGGTCCATAATACCAATATTGATGTGCACATCTCGTCACCAAGACGAATATTCAACGATCGCAGCAACCAATGCTGGCCACATTACCAAAATGTGACTACAATGACCATTTCGTCACCAAGATGAATATCCAACGTTCGCAGCAACCAATGCTGGCCACATTACCAAAATGTGACTATAATAATCCATTCGTCACCAAGACGAATATCCAACGTTCGTAGCAACCAATGCTGGCCACATTACCAAAATGTGACTACAGGCAAGTCGTAACCAAATTGGTACTCCCAGAGTACCCTCCTCATGTTTCTCGAACATGAACAAATGATATGATACACATCACCATGCATCAATACATACCAACATTCCATTTAAGGTTATTCCTTAATCCCCATATGTGCAACATGCAATAAATGTACCCATGTAACGACAAGTTTGGCTCATACCCAATACGTCCCATTCGGATTGTACGTGCACATTTTTTGAACGCATTCTCCTCAATTTCAAAAACATTCTTTGAATGTCTCCCATGTTCTCAAAATGTGTTATCAAGCTTGTCATACCACCTTTGGTACTCTTAAAGTACATTTTCACGTTCCCCGAACGAATAACATTAATAATCAAGCTTGGTATCATACGTCCCAATCCGAATGTACGTCCACGTTCCCAGAACGAAATCAACAATATTCCTCGAATATTGCCCACATTCCTAGAATGTGTCATCAAACTTATCGTGTACATTTGGTATTCCCAGAGTACCCTCTTCATGACAAGTGGTACCTTATCGTCTTATCCTCATGCATGAATGCACACACATTTATACACTAAGATTAACCAATAATCTTATTATGTGCATCCGATATTATCCCTTCAGTGAGTTAAAAAAAATGTTGTTAATACTTCTCTAATCCTTTTATTGGAACATGATACCTTTTCCACAAGCATAATTGATCTTAATCGATATCCCATTAGGTATGTTAAAAGGAAAAATTGTATTTCTGTCCTGATCCAAAAATACTCGAGTAAGCTTCTCCAGACTCGAGTGTTCGTTTATTTCCAGAAATCTACTTTAAAAGTTTCCAGAATACTCGAGTGTTCTATATGAATACTCGAGTGTTCTTGAGTTTTCCAGAAAAATTAATTTCCCAAAACAGGCAAAATACTCGAGTATTACCCATAATACTCGAGTGTTTGCAGACAGACAGCACTGAAATTTTTCTTTTAACATACCATTTTCGATTATAGGCCATTCCAGTCCAAACCAAAGATCAATCTAGCTTACATTACACATTTTATACATGCTCCAATACTGAATTAACAACATCTAACACTGAATGACAGGATTTCACCAATTATGCATAAAAACTACATTTTGAGCAACTTGCCATACCAAATTCCATTCTAATCATTTTTGGCATGAAAGTAACTTTCATACAACACACATGCAGCATAACCAACTTGCTCACACATACAACATGTCTTAGATTGGCCTCCATGCCATTTCTCTAATTCAAAACTATGCCCTTAAGTCTCATGGTGGCTCATCCTACTTTATAATACATTTTATTCTCATTCTAGAAAATGGTAAGCTTCCCCCATACCTCTTAGATGTGAATCCACAGAGACTTGACCCCAAACTTAGCTTCCAAGCTGAATTCCCCAAAATCCACACTGAAACAGAGCAGTTTCAGCAGAGCACCAAGATTGAATTGGTTGATGCATGAAACAGCCATAAAAATTGGGGAAATTAGTCTCTACAATTCGCACTAGCTAAAGAAACAAGATTCACATGAGGAGGTTACCTGAGCTTACCAAAAATCAAACCCAAAGTAAGCTCCAGAAACAGAACTTGACAGAAACAGCTTCACTTCCAAGCTCCAATTCTCCCAATATACTCACTCAATCCTCACGATTTTGGTGTTTATACAAAGCTCGAGACGTGAGCTTTGTATTCGTGTATCACTCGAATCCTAACGCTCAGAATTGAAGAGGAATCGAAGGCAACAATCTTCAAAACCCTAACTTCATCAACAAACCCAAACTTAGCCAAAAATCCCCACGAATTCGGTGTTGCTTGGCTTAAATAGGGTGGGGAAACACTCATGTGGGTCGACACGACCTCCATGGACGTGGAAGAGTCCTGATTTCGTGTCAACGAGACGAACTCGTTGATGGTGACTCAGCAAACGCACTCACGAGTACAACTCTGATCAAAATACTCGAGTATTCCCAGAAACACTCGAGTGTTTTGACCAGTTTTTCAAAAATAATGATTTTATTTTCTTTCCCACCCAAAACTTTTCTAAAATTACTTCAAGGTCCCCAAACAGGGACTAATGTGAAAATATTTATTTTCTCATATTAAAATTCTCTAATATCTTCTTTCATAATAAATTTCATGAAATCGAGACTAAAAATAATCAATTATAAATAAACTTTATAATTAATATTCTATTAATCAGGGGTTAAAAATCAGGGATGTTACAACACACTCTCTGGATTTTCTATGATGCAACAAAAGTAATCGATTACTTTGAGAAGGTAATCGATTATCTCCTCTTGCACTTGTAAAAATAGATTTTCATGACTTAGATAAAAGCATCCAGAGTTGTTTCATCATGCATTTCCACAGAAACTAAGTGAAAAACTGATTATCACTAAATCTCTTTTTCTTCTCCTTTATTTGAAAAACTCATTGGCCTTTTAACCCATTGAGAACTTAGACTTCATTACCTTACAACATGTCCTAAGGGAAAGGGATTAAAAGCTTCTATTTTCTTGAACCTTCAACATGAGCTTGAAAGGATTTTGTGATTGCACTTGAGACTCTTGAGTTTGTTATCATCAAAACCTTAAACTTTAACTCTTGAAGTCCATGGGAAGGCTTGACTTCCAACATTCCCCCTTTTTGATGATGACAAACCTCTATTCTGAAATATCTGCATGACAAGTGTTACACAAGCAAGTATATACAATACAAATATATAACCTTGTCCCTAGAAGAAGAGCATATAACAGCTCCTCCTGTATTGATGCATTAAGACATCAACATTTCTCTCAGAATATCTCTTCCCTTTTTGTCTTCATAAAAAAAAACAAACGGGATGTCCATGTCTTTTGTAAAAAAAAAACATGTATGATCATCTGAAAATATGCTAAACTCCTCCTGAAACACTGAGTAAAGATGTTAATAATAACAAGGGAGTAAATAATCATGCTCACATATTCAAACAAGGTGAGCGGCAGATGTTAGACCGATTTCTCTACGAATAAAAAAGAAGTTTTCTTTAGGAAGCGGTTTCGTAAAGATATCAACTAACTGTCTTGTAGTATCCACATACTCCATAATACAATCACCTCTTTGAATATGATCACGAATAAAATGGTGGCGAATCTCTATGTGTTTTGTGCGTGAATGTTGCATTGGGTTTTTGGTGATGTTTATTGCACTAGTGTTATCACATTTTATGGGAATGTGATCTAGACTTACACCAAAGTCTAGGAGTTGCTGTTTTAACCATAAGATTTGTGCACAACAGCTACCCGCAGCGACATATTCAGCCTCAGCTGTGGATAGGGCTACACTAGACTGTTTCTTGCTAGCCCAAGACACTAAAGAACTACCAATGAGGTTATAACACCCCAAATTTTTAATCCCTGATTAATGAAATACTAATTACAAGGCTTATTTATAATTTAATTATTTTCTTGGATTAAAATCGATGTGTTGTGTTGAAATAAAGGGGTGAATATATTTTGGCATTTATATTTATGAGAAAATAAATATTTTGCACATTAGTCCCTGTTTTGGGACCTAGAAGTAATTTTTGGAAAGATTTTGGGAGGGAAAGAAAATAAAACAATTATTTTTCAAAATTTTCCTAAAAGACTCGAGTCTTGAAGAAAAGACTCGAGTGGATTTGACAGCGTTGCTCAACGTTAGTGCGTTTTGATGAGTCACCACCGAGTTTCCGCCGTGTTGACACGAGTCAAGCTCAGAAACACGTCCCATGGCATGCGTCGATCTGCATGGAAGCTTGGATTCACTATAAATACCCAGGAGTGGATCGAATCGAGCTTCATTTGCAAGAATGAAGCTGAAATTCGTATGTTAGGGTTCGAGACTTTGTTTAATCGATTCTCTTTCTCTGTTGAGATTTAAGCTCACATCACGAGCTTTGTATAGACACTGAATTCGTAAGATGAGAGTGTGTGTGTTGGTAGAATCGAAGCTCGAAAGTTGGGGTCATTTTGCTGTCAAACAAAAATTTAGTTCTTGGAGCTTACTTTGGTCTTCGATTTTGGTAAGCTCGTGGACCCTTTTGATTCCAAATTGGTTTTAATATCTCATGCATGTTGCAGAGAGTAGATTCTAACCTTTTTCTCCAATTTTTATTGTGGTTTCCTATGTCAAGCAATTCGGTTTGTGTACTCTACTCAAACTGCTCTGCATGTTGGTGCTTGAAGTGGTTTTTGGTGTTGTGGTACTTTTCTTTGCAATGCCTCTGTTGATTCACGTCTGAGAGGTAAGGGGAAAGCTTTCTATTCACTAGATAGAGTTTAAATTGTAACACCCCTAATTTTCGTCTCCCGGATAATAAGGAAATTAATAATAAATAAAGTTTTATTATTAATTAATATAAACTTTCCAAGTTTATGTTTTGTATTTAATTAGCCTTGAAATATAAGAAATAGGTGAAGGTATTTTTATATGATAAGTATATACAAAAATATAGATATTGCATTTTAGTCCTCGGGTTAGAACCTAAATGTAATATTAGAAAGGTTCTTGGAGGGAAAGGTTTTAAAAGTATTAATTTTTAAATTTTACACTGATGTAACCGGTTAGTAATGCCCTGTAACCGGTTAGTCGATAAAACACAGAAACTGAGATAGTGGAGTTTGATGAGTAATCCAGCTGTGGATCATGTTGTTGCCACGATTTCTTCCTTCCTTGAGTGGAATTAGACGTGTCGCTCTGCATGAGAAGCTAATTGCACTATAAATAGCTTGGATTGAGATCAAAATCAGAGTTTTGGTGAGTGTTGGTTTGGGAAATATCTGTTCTAGGGTTTTTGCTTCATTCTGTTCGATTCTTCTTCTGTGTGGGGAGTGAGACTGTGAGTGATACACGAACACGAAGCTTACATCCAGAGCTTCGTGTTGATATAAAATTTGTAAGCTAAAAGTGTGTGTGGAAGAAGAAATCAATCTCTGAAGTTGAAGCTTGAAAACTGGTTCAGTGTTATTCTTGTTTCTGGAAGCTAGGTTTAAGCTCTGATTTTGGTAAGTACAGGTAACCTTTAAGCCTCAAATCACTTTGATCCTTTAGTGTATGTTACCTAGAGCAAGTCCTAATTATTTTCCCTAATTTGTTTGGTCAATCTATATGTCAAAATCCCTGGTATTTGGATCCTGTTGCTGAAATCGTGGTTAAGAGCAGAACTAAGGATTTCTTTGGAATCTGTGGATTTTTCTTCAATCTCAGTGTTATTACTCATCAAACACTATCCTAAGGTATGGGAGAAGTTTACCTTATACTAGATTAAGCCTAAAATTATGTGTTTTAGGATTTGAGTCAACAAAGACTCAAAAGGGCATTATATGAACATGTTAAAAGGCTTGGAGGCCAATCTGCAGCTCGATTCTGTTTTGAGCAGGTTTGGTATTATGCATGCAAGTGATTTTGATGGTTGAAACAGAATCTAAATGCTTATTATGAGTTTTGTGATATCAAGTTGTGTTTATGTTGAGTTATATGCAATTTGATGCTCTAAATTGAATGCATGCAAAATGAATATGTTTCTGTGGTCAAACATGTTTATATTAAGGTATGTGAACTCTGTTTAGAACTGAAATTGGTCAGAATTTGAGTATGATAGAAAATGGTATGCAAAATCTCTTTCTGCAGTGTAAATTCTGCAGAATCTAACCGGTTATTCTGAATCTGTAACCGGTTAGATGCTATCAGTTTTTCAAAGAAAATGGTTTCTGAAATTGGCCAGTGTTCTTACCATTTGCACTCAAGTCTATACCCTAATTTCATTTGAAACCAATATGAAATCATGTCAATGAACACTGTTTGTATCAAATTGTAATTGATGAGTCAATGCCTTAATGTTAAAAGATAATTTCAAGTGGAAATTATGCTAAATTGGAATTGGATTGTGTAACGACCCAACTTTCTAACTCTTAATTATTTACAAATAAAATAGAGGAAAATTTTTCGCCAAAATAAGTTTATAACTTGTTCGTTCAAAAGCGGAAGCAACTTTCATATATCATATTGTTTCATAAGAAAACATAGAGAGTTTACAACTTATAATAAAAGTTCAAACTATAAAACAGCCAACATAAAACTCTGAGCTACTTAACAGGCTACTCGTAACCCAGAGCATGGTTCTCAAAACTCTTAAAACTCCACCATTGGAAAGGTAATCATCGCATCCCTTGCCAGCATCATTCTTCCCTTTGGAAGACGGAAGCTCCATTACCTACAAGGGCAAGTAGGGAGTAAGTCATAGCTAATCACGTTAAAACGAATGATAAATAACAGAGGCTAAAAACAAAAACACAAATATTCAAGTAGCAACAATGTATAATGCATATACACATGTCAAACCCTTTTTATTCAAGTAATAGATTTTATTATTAATGGCATGATGCATGCTAATCTCAACAATTTCCCGGGGCATCACATTTTGGAGGGAACATGGGGTCCTCGTGAGCTTCCTCCGCTCGACCACTCAAATGTTCACGACATGGGGTCCTCGTGAGCTTCCGCTCGACCACTCGAATGTCCACGAATTACAGGCTTCCTCTGCCAGACGTAACTAGTATAAAAGCCTCACAAACTAGAGCAATCAATGCATGGATGCAACATAATCTATTATCAATCCTTTTTCTCAGTTCGTTTATCACTATTTATCTCATTCTCATTTAGGACATAGTCCAAGTTGCACATTTCATTCTCCCATCTCATTTCCTTTAAACTTCCTTTTAGCTGGTGTTGTTGTTTTCACATAAAATCCATCAGCCACTTTGTGATGGTTTTAGAAATAGAGTATAACCATTTATTTAATAATCCGTCGGGGCCTAGCCTCCTATTGGTGGATATTTATTGCAACGACCCCATTGGGACTCCCTTAGAAAATATCAACCAAGCGAATAAAACTTTCACTGGGATGTTAGGGATAATATCAACCAAATGGGTGTACGCACTTCCGTTGGGACTCCTGTAGGGAAATAATCAACCACTGAATAGAATTCCAGTAGGACACCTCCAGGATAGTTATCAACCAACGAGATTAGATTTTAAGCATAAAAAAAAATATTTAGAATTTAGTAGTTTAGGAGCTTAGACGAGTTAATCTTTTAATGAAATTGTAGAAATAACAAGGAGTAGAAAAATTTAATTTTTAATCATTCTGTACAAGTGGACATCAATTTCAACATTCTCACATCGATGTGGCATATCGATGTGATGATAGGCACATCGATATGCACAGAAGAACATCAATAAAACAGTAACATTTAAGAGTTCAAGCCTTGCTCTAATTACCCTTACTCCATTCCAATTCTTTACAGGGATCAAGAGGGGTGATTTATACTTGCTTACCACCTTCCTTTAATTCAATTTCCCAAGCTTCAACACTAATTTTCCAATTATGCTTAAATTCAAGCTAATATACCAAAATCTAATCCTCTTAGTTTTAATTCAAACTAACATTCTGGAAGCCCTACTAGGATGTAAGTAATTGATTTGAGTCAAGTTTTAAACAACAAAAGACCTCAAGGTCAGAAATCCATTTCAAACTACCTTGCCCAACCAACCTTAATTGGTTCATAAAGATTTAGCTTAATATTCATCATTCTAGCGATTAGATAACTTATCCCATACCTTAGAGAAGTTAAATAAATGCTTGGTTGAGAAGAAAACGGATTGGAAGGACTTTGGGTGTGAAAAGCTGCAATTCTGGACCTTGAAAACTGATGCAACCAGCGTACTTTGGTCACGAATTAATCAATGAATATGTGATGAAAAGAGATGAAATAAATTAGCTTCAGCAACTAGGAAGTACCAAATTTGATTAGAAACAAGTTTGAGCTCAAATGGTTCAGTGTACTTACCAAACCAATTCAAGAAAGATAGGTAGAAGGAGCTGTTCGTGCTCTGTTTTCCAGTTTCGGGTGTGCAACTTTGCAGACTTAGAACTCGAGCTACAGTTGATGGTTTTTAGTGGGACTTGGTTCTATTTTCAGAGTGGAAATAGAACTTTATTTGTGTTTTGGTTTCACTGAAAAAGACGACTTGAGGAAAGAGAACGAATGTGTGAAAGTAACCACCAGAGAACAGAGGAATTTTCAGAGAATTTTGGGTTGGAAAGTGAGTAAATCCGTGAAACCTCCACTCCTCCTCTATTTATAGGCAAGGATTAGCTTCCTTCATGCCTAGGAAAGCTTAAGACAGCTGGGGCAAGTTGGCAAAGCTGGAAAAATCGAATTTTAAATTCAAATTCGTGTGAAACTGCCTTGAAATTTTTGCTGCAGAACTATCGGGGATATCGATATCCGTCAGTGGATATCGATATGCAGCATCGATATCTTCCCCTGGATATCGATATGCATGGGCAAAATCTTAAGTTTTTCAACTTTCTATTGTTCTTTTTATTTCCTTTCTCAACTATTTCAATTCTACTTAGTTCTAAGCATCTTTAAAGCTTCTAAAATATATTCTTAACTCCCAATAATAATATTTATCAATGCATCATTTATAGAATAGAAATAAAATCAGTGGGTGTTACAACCTCCCCCACTTAAAAGGAATTTCGTCCCCGAAATTTGATTCAAAGAGTAAAACTTACTCAAACAGATATGGATATTCTTCTTTCATCTGACTTTCTAACTCCCAAGTGATGTCGCTAACACCACCATGCTCCCATACGACTTTTACTAAAGGGATCTCCTTCCCTCGCAGTTGCTTACTTTTTCTATCTTCTATCCGAATGGGACCGGTTTCGAGTGTCAGATTTTCTCGTAAGGGTATCTCGTCAGGTTTGATGCTAATAATTGAGGCAGGTTCAGGCACGAACTTCCTTAGCTGAGACACATGGAACACGTTGTGCAGGTTGGATAGAAATGGTGGCAGGGCTATCTGGTAGGCAACAGGACCAATGCGCTTCAGGATTTGGTATGGACCGATGGACTTGGGTGATAACTTCTTTGGTTTCATCACACATCCGACTCCAGTTGTTGGGACCACACAGAGAAAGACATGCTCTCCTTCTTGAAACTCCAATTTAGTTCTCCTCCGATCTGCATAACTCTTCTGTCTACTTTGGGCAGCTTTCATCTTTTCTTGAATCACTTTAATCCTTTCGGTTGTTTCTTGAACGACATCGGGGCCAATGAGTGTATTCTCCCCCACTTGGAACCAACATAGTGGAGTTCTACACTTTCGTCCATACAATGCTTCGAAAGGTGCCATTCCAATGCTTGCATGGAAGCTATTGTTGTAAGTGAATTCTACCAAAGGCAATAATTGACTCTAGTTTTCACTATACTCCAAAGCACATGCCCTCAACAGATCTTCAAGGGATTGGATTGTCCTTTCGGATTGACCGTCGGTTTGGGGATGATAGGCTGAACTCATTCTCAACTTGGTTCCCATTGCTTGATGCAAACTTTGCCAAAATCGTGAACAAAACCTTGGATCACGATCAGAGATTATGCTCGATGGAATTCCATGCAATCGCACCACCTCCTTGATATAAATTTGTGTGAGCTTTTCCAAGGAATACTTCATATTGATTGGAATAAAGTGAGCCGACTTTGTCAATCGATCCACTATTACCCACACGGCTTCATATCCTCCTTGCGTCTTTGGAAAACCGGAAATGAAATCCATTGCAATGCTGTCCCATTTCCATTCCGGGATATCCAATGATTGAAGTTCTCCTCCAGGCCTCTTATGTTCTATCTTTGCTTTTTGGCAGACAAAGCAAGATGCCACATAAGTTGCCACATCCTTCTTTAATCCGGACCACCAGAACATTTTCTTCATATCTTGGTACATCTTTGTAGCTCCAGGATGAATGCTCATTTTGCTTTTGTGGGCCTCGTCCAAAATGGTCCTTCGCAACTCCTGATTTGCAGGGATGCACACTCGGTCTTTAAACCTTAAGACTCCATCTGGACCAACTTGGAAGTCTGGTTCCTTCCCTTCCACACTTAGCCTCACTTTTTCTTGCAGTTCCACATCTTCTTGCTGCATTTCCTTTATCTGCTCTAGGAACTCATTGGTTATCTTTAGCATTCCTAACTTGATACTGGGTGGTTTTATTTCCATTGCCAGATTTAAGTCTCGGAATTTCTCAATCAGCTCCACTTCCTTGATCATTAGAGTACTCATATGCAACGTCTTTCGACTTAGAGCATCCGCTACCACATTGGCTTTACCAGGATGATAGTGAAGCTCAAAGTCATAGTCCTTCAAAAACTCCATCCATCTACGTTGTCGCATATTTAATTCCTTTTGGTTGAATAAATATTTGAGGCTTTTGTGGTCACTGAACACCTGGAATGTTGTTCCATAAAGATAGTGCCTCCACAATTTCAATGCAAACACTATGGCCGCCAATTCCAGGTCATGAGTTGGATAATTCTCTTCATGGATCCTTAACTGTCTTGATGCATAAGATACCACCTTTCCTTCTTGCATCAACATACATCTTGGAAGCATCGCAGTATACATCGAAACTTTTGTGAGGATCAGGCAAGATTAACACCGGTGAAGATGTCAATTTGTCCTTTAACTTTTGAAAGCATGCTTTGCACTTTTCATCCCAAACAAAAGGTTGTTCTTTTCTTGTCAAACGTGTTAATTTGTCCTTTAACTTTTGAAAGCATGCTTTGCACTTTTCATCCCAAACAAAAGGTTGTTCTTTTCTTGTCAAACGTGTCAATGGCAAAGCAATCCTTGAAAAGTTTTCAATGAATTTTCGATAGTAACCTGCGAGTCCAAGAAAACTTCTCACTTCAGTGACAGTTCTTGGGGCTTCCCATTGGAGCACAGCTTCCACCTTGGATGGATCTACAGCGACTCCATCTTCCGTAATTACATGGCCAAGGAACTTTACTTCTGTTAGCCAAAATTCACACTTAGCCAACTTCACATAGAGCTTCTTCTCCCTCAAAGTTTCAAGAACCAACTGAAGATGCTTGGCATGCTCCTCTTGGGTTTTCGAGTATATCAGGATGTCATCTATGAAAACAACCACAAATGAATCCAAATATGGTCGAAAGACCCGATTCATGTAATCCATGAACACAACCGGTGCATTAGTTAGACCAAACGACATCACCACATATTCATAATGACCATAACGGGATCGGAAGGCCGTCTTGGGGATATCTTCTTCTCTAACTCGAATCTGATGATAGCCGGATCTCAGATCGATTTTAGAGAACACCTTAGCTCCACGGACTTGATCCATTAGATCATCAATTCGGGGCAATGGATACTTATTTTTGATGGTCACTTTGTTCAACTGCCGATAGTCAATGCACATGCGCATACTTCCGTCCTTCTTCTTCACAAATAACACCGGTGCACCCCACGGTGATACACTCGGTCTGATGAACTTTTTTTCCAACAGATCTTCCACTTGTTTCTTTAACTCTGCCAACTCCGATGGTGCCATTCGAAAGGGAGCAATCGAAATAGGACCGGTTCCAGGAATAAGGTCTATGCTAAACTCTATTTCACGAGGAGGAGGTAAACCCGGTACTTCTTCGGGAAACACCTCGGGATATTCACAAACTATGGGAATATTCTCGACCTTGGGTTCTACTTTGGGGGTTTCTTCTACTGAGGCAGAAAGTAGACATAAGTACCCTTCAGGTGGTGACATGGGAACTTTGATCTCAGGAAAAGAAAGGGACTTACGATGAAAATCTATAGTTACTTGATACTTGGTTAGCCAATCCATTCCTAAGATTATATCTAGCTGGGATAAAGGTAAGTATATGAGGTTGACTACAGTATTTCTATCTAGTATGGTTACCTTGCAATCTACACAGGCCTTTGATGCGGTTACAGGTGAATTAGTTGGTGTGGACACTGTGAGGTTATATGGTGTATCGGTGATTTTTAGTTTTAAACGGTTGACACAATCATATGAAATAAAAGAGTGGGTGGCTCCAGATTCTATAAGGACTCTACATGGGTTACTATTCAAAAGGCAATTACCTTGGATCAGGTTCTCAGATTGCTCAGCTTCGGCTCCCGACATGGTGAACACCTTTGCACGGGCCATAGGCTTGGGTGCCACTCCTCCTTGGTTAGCACCTCCCTCAGGACAGTTCCGGTTGATGTGTCTCTTCTTCCCACAATTAAAACAAGTTGGGGGATTAACAACCCAACATGTTTTACCTCCATGATGCCTCTGACACTGGTTGCACTTGGGTATGTTGGTTGGCCCTCCTTCGCCTTTGTTCCCCTGTCCATTGATGTGATATGGACCCTTGTTGCTACTTTTCTGGCTATGGCGTCCATGATTACGGTGAGGATCGTAATTCTGCTGGCTGCGTTGTTGCTGCTCATATACTGCCTTTGCCTTCAAATCGTTTTCAGTGACCCGGCAACGTTGCACTAGCGTTGCAAAGTGCCAAATGCACTGTCCACTCACGAAAGGTTTAATATCAGGTCTTAACCCATTCTCAAAGCGAATACATTTGGAATTTTCATCAGGCCGCAACATGAAGTATGGGGAATACTTCATCAGCTCCTCAAATTTGGCAGCATACTCCCCGACAGTCATAGCCCCTTGCTTTAGCTCCAAAAACTCAATCTCCTTCTTGATTCTCACATCCTCGGGGAAAAACTTCTCATAGAACTTTTCCACGAAGATCTCCCATGTGATTTTCTTGTTCTCGTGCTCCAGAGTTTGCTTTGTGTACTTCCACCAGTTGTCCGCTGGACCCACAAGAACATATGCAGCATATGTGACCTTCTGTTCCTCATCACATGGAATAGTCTGGAAAATCTTCTCCAATTCCTGAATCCAGATTTGTGCCTCCTCAGGATTAGCTCTCTCATAAAACTTCGGGGGATCGCACTTTCTAAAGTCAGCCAGCCCCTTAAACTCATATGGACCGGCAGCCTGTCTATTGGTTAGGTGCTCTAGAATAGCAGCTATGCGGTCTAGAGATTCATCGGTCTGACGAGCGTGCCTTGATGCCATTGCTACCTTGTGCTATTTATCAAAATAATAGTTATGTTTAAGATTAAAGAATGTTAACAGTATACCCTAATGACTCTATTCTACATCTACCCATAACTCAATTCAGAGTTATCACAGCTTATAGCATGTGTGGCCATATTCCATAGGCCGAGAGTTTGAACCATTGCTCTGATACCACTAAGTGTAACAACCCAACTTTCTAGCTCTTAATTATTTACAAATAAAATAGAGGAAAATTTTTCGCCAAAATAAGTTTATAACTTGTTCGTTCAAAAGCGGAAGCAACTTTCATATATCATATTGTTTCATAACAAAACATAGAGAGTTTACAACTTATAACAAAAGTTCAAACTATAAAACAGCCAACATAAAACTCTGAGCTACTTAACAGGCTACTCGTAACCCAGAGCATGGTTCTCAAAACTCTCAAAACTCCACCATTGGAAAGGGAATCATCGCATCCCTTGCCAGCATCATTCTTCCCTTTGGAAGATGGAAGCTCCATTACCTACAAGGGCAAGTAGGGAGTAAGTCATAGCTAATCACCTTAAAACGAATGATAAATAACAGAGGCTAAAAACAACAAACACAAATATTCAAGTAGCAACAATGTAAAATTCATATACACATGTCAAACCCTTTTTATTCAAGTAATAGATTTTATTATTAATGGCATGATGCATGCTAATCTCAACAATTTCCCGGGGCATCACAGTTTGGAGGGAACATGGGGTCCTCGTGAGCTTCCTCCGCTCGACCACTCAAATGTTCACGACATGGGGTCCTCGTGAGCTTCCGCTCGACCACTCGAATGTCCACGAATTACAGGCTTCCTCCGCCAGACGTAACTAGTATAAAAGCCTCACAAACTAGAGCAATCAATGCATGGATGCAACATAATCTATTATCAATCCTTTTTCTCAGTTCGTTTATCACTATTTATCTCATTCTCATTTAGGACATAGTCCAAGTTGCACATTTCATTCTCCCATCTCATTTCCTTTAAACTTCCTTTTAGCTGGTGTTGTTGTTTTCACAGAAAATCCATCAGCCACTTTGTGATGGTTTTAGAAATAGAGTATAACCATTTATTTAATAATCCGTCGGGGCCTAGCCTCCTATTGGCGGATATTTATTGCAACAACCCCATTGGGACTCCCTTAGAAAATATCAACCAAGCGAATAAAACTTTCATTGGGACGTTAGGGATAATATCAACCAAATGGGTGTACGCACTTCCGTTGGGACTCCTGTAGGGAAATAATCAACCACTGAATAGAATTCCAGTAGGACACCTCCAGGATAATTATCAACCAACGGGATTAGATTTTAAGCATAAATAAAAATATTTAGAATTTAGTAGTTTAGGAGCTTAGACGAGTTAATCTTTTAATGAAATTGTAGAAATAACAAGGAGTAGAAAAATTTAATTTTTAATCATTCTGTACAAGTGGACATCGATGTCAACATTCTCACATCGATGTGGCATATCGATGTGATGATAGGCACATCGATATGCACAGAAGAACATCAATAAAACAGTAACATTTAAGAGTTCAAGCCTTGCTCTAATTACCCTTACTCCATTCCAATTCTTTACAGGGATCAAGAGGGGTGATTTATACTTACTTACCACCTTCCTTTAATTCAATTACCCAAGCTTCAATAATAAATTTCCAATTATGCTTAAATTCAAGCTAATATACCGAATTCTAATCCTCTTAGTTTTAATTCAAACTAACATTCTGGAAGCCCTACTAGGATGTAAGTAATTGATTTGAGTCAAGTTTTAAACAACAAAAGACCTCCAGGTCAGAAATCCATTTCAAACTACCTTGCCCAACCAACCTTAATTGGTTCCTAAAGATTTAGCTTAATATTCATCATTCTAGCGATTAGATAACTTATCCCATACCTTAGAGAAGTTAAAGAAATGCTTGGTTGAGAAGAAAACAGATTGGAAGGACTTTGGGTGTGAAAAGCTGCAATTCTGGACCTTGAAAACTGATGCAACCAGGGTACTTTGGTCACGAATTAATCAATGAATATGTGATGAAAAGAGATGAAATAAATTAGCTTCAGCAACTAGGAAGTACCAAATTTGATTAGAAACAAGTTTGAGCTCAAATGGTTCAGTGTACTTACCAAACCAATTCAAGAAAGATAGGTAGAAGGAGCTGTTCGTTCTCTGTTTTCCAGTTTCGGGTGTGCAACTTTGCAGACTTAGAACTCGAGCTACAGTGGATGGTTTTTAGTGGGACTTGGTTCTATTTTCAGAGTGGAAATAGAACTTTATTTGTGTTTTGGTTTCACTGAAAAAGACGACTTGAGGAAAGAGAACGAATGTGTGAAAGTAACCACCAGAGAGCAGAGGAATTTTCAGAGAATTTTGGGTTGGAAAGTGAGTAAATCCGTGAAATCTCCACTCCTCCTCTATTTATAGGCAAGGATTAGCTTCCTTCATGCCTAGGAAAGCTTAAGATAGCTTGGGCAAGTTGGCAAAGCTGGAAAAATCGAATTTTAAATTCAAATTCGTGTGAAACCGCCTTGAAATTTTTGCTGCAGAACTATCGGGGATATCGATATCCATCAGTGGATATCGATATGCAGCATCGATATCTTCCCCTGGATATCAATATGCATAGGCAAAATCTTAAGTTTTTCAGCTTTCTATTGTTCTTTTTATTTCCTTTCTCAACTATTTCAATTCTACTTAGTTCTAAGCATCTTTAAAGGTTCTAAAATATATTCTTAAATCCCAATAATAATATTCCCTAGCGTCATTATATAAAATATTTATCAATGCATCATTTATAGAATAGAAATAAAATCAGTGGGTGTTACAAATTGTGATTTAGACTTTTGAATGATGAAATCAGTTGGGTTTGAGGTATATATCAATGCTGAGACTCTGTTTATGGATTGGGTAGAGAATTCAAGAAAAAGATTTTTCTGAATTTCAATGGTTATTAGGTTCAGGTCTGTAATTCTAACCGGTTAGTCTGAAACTGTAACCGGTTAGTACCTGAAACTGAAAAATAAAAGTTAAGTCTTTTAAGTGAAAAGTTTGATACCATTGATTAAGTTTTTCCCAATACAAGTCTAATTGCATGTTTTTAAGTTAATTCAAGGATGAATTTTTATATCAAAGGTTATACCTCAAATCAATCATTCAAAGGAGAGTTTGAGATATTTCTAAATCACAATAATTAAATTAAAGATAAAAACAAACCTTAATAATTGTGTGTGCATTCATTCATAGAGAATGAAGATTAGGTTGGTGATTGAGTGTTGTTATGGAAACATGACCCTGTACCTGGGAGTACTAAACTGTGCGGATTGCTGGTTGGTAGCTGTTCTGGGAACGGTTTGACCAACAATAGTGATAACAACTCTGGGAGTGTATTGATCAATATTTTATGTTAAGTGATGTATATACTTAGTCAATTTTGGTAATTGATAGTCGCTCTGTGAGCGCTATGTTTCACTTAAAGCAATTCCGCAGTACATTCTAGGAATGTACCAGTGTTCTGGGAACATTGAGATATCTATTGACAGATATCAAAGATGATGGAGGCCTCAGTTGTGGATAGAAATCATGCATCATGCCACTTGCATTATAAGAAATATAATGTTGAAAATTGGTGTGCTCATATGTACTTGCATTATTGTCTATCCATGATATACTAGTGTTTGTATTTTAGTCTTTATTGATTATGTATATGTGTATACTTACTCCCTATGCCCTGTTTAGGTGATGGCCAGATACCTAGCCTGCATCGAGATACGCCCTATCCCTAGTGGTATATGGACTTACGAGGAGTACCGAGCCACCTTTGAGGGGGAGGTGGAGATTACTCTCTACCACCCTAACCTTTTGGTTCGGGTGCGACCTCGTAGGTTTAGGATCCCTATAGTCTATACTATGCATGTTCCACCCTTTTACTCATATAGAGGACCACCCTCGGCTCGACCAGTGCGTCGATTTCATAATTTTCCATTTAGATCCGCCACTTGTACTCATCCTACTTCACATAGAGTTGTTACTGAGGAGACTCCTTCTCCTGGTCTGGCTGATTTTGAGAGGACTGCTTTTGCAGATCCTAGGCCCAGTGGTGGGGTCTCTGCACAATCTGGCGAGGTCGAGGAGGATCCCATTGAGGATGAGGACGAGGAGGAGGTGCCTGCCGAGCCTACTGTTTCTACTAGAGGTGGACCTGCTGGTTCCTAGGAGCTTGCATAGCATAGATATTTTGGATCCTAGGACTAGGGATAGAGCTGTAGAGGATCAGAGGAGCTGCTGAGGACATGGATGACCTGCTCTGGGACTTCTATTTTGACTTTGTTATATATTGTTTATATTTTTGAGAGGTCTTAGAGTGAGGTTTAAAAGGATTCGGCAAACAAGTTTATATTCTACAAGTCCGATTAAACTCAAGAGACGACTAATATGTTTTTAATCAACGCTACTGGTATGTTTTATTATATTAAAGAGGCGTGGTCTCAAGAGGTTTTTTTAATTAAGGTATTATTATGCCGAATTTAAATTATTTGTCAAGGTTAAACGGGTTTATAATTGAGCAAGTATAAGTTAAAAAGGAAAAATTTTTTAGATCCAATTTTTGATAGCATGTATTCTATATTTGGAAATATTTATTATTTTCAAGATATAAAACAAGGGTGTCACACTTTGGTGGTATCAGAGCAAAGGTCCTGTCCCTCATGGCCCTGACAATGCAGATAAGTATAATATTCAATGTTATTTGAATATGTTTGAGTAAGTTAGTCAAATAAGATAGTTGTGCTTATGTTTTAAAAGATCTTTTAGTGACCCAAAGCCCATAGTGCATGTCTTTCTATGGCAACTAGAAATAGAAATTATACTAATGAGATGTTAGAGCGTATTACGGCTGTGCTGGAAGGTATGCAGCAGCAGCAACAACAGCCACCACAAGGACAAGCTGGTAACCTACATGTTGGTAATGTGGTAAATAATGATGCAAAGACTCTGTCGGAGTTTAGAAAGTGCAATCCACCAAGGTTTGAAGGAGGATACGAACCTGATGAGGCAAATAAGTGGTTGTATGAAATCAACAAGATTTTCAGAACTTTAGACTGTTCGGATGCTCAGAAGGTGACATATGCAGTTTATATGCTTCATGGGGAGGCTGAGAATTGGTGGAATCATACGGTGCAATTGCTGAACTTTGAGAGAAGAGAAATCAGCTGGGGAGTGTTTAAGGAGAAATTTCTTAATAAATACTTTCCAGAAGATTTAAGGAGAAAGAAAGAGGTAGAGTTCATGAAATTGAAACAGGGAGATATGAGTGTAGGAGAATATGTTGCTAAGTTTGAGGAGCTGATGAAGTATTCTCCCTACTACCTGAATAACCCTGATGAAAGGAGTAAGTGTATCAAGTGTGAAGGTGGACTGAGACCGGAGTTAAAGTCTATCTTCAGTTACCAGAAAATTCAGAGTTTTCCTGCACTTGTGGATATGTGCAGAATGTATGAAGATGATAAGAAGGCTGAGTTGGTAGAAAGCCAAGGAAAGGGTAGTGGACAGAGTTATGGACCACAGAGGAAGAAGAGATTTGATCACCGGAATAATGGTCCATATGCTCAGAAGAACAAAGGCAAGGGCAAGGATATGATTGATAACAAGAACAAGTCTCGCAATAATGCTCCTTATTGTGAGAAGTGTAAACGTTATCACCATGGTCAAGTCTGCTGGACCACAGGAGGATGTTTCAATTGTGGAAAGCAAGGTCATTTTGCTCGCGATTGCAAAGAACTTGTAAAAGGTGATGCTAAAGGATCTGCTGGCAAGTCTGTGGTGCAAGGCAAAGTGTTTACCCTGAGTGGTACTGAAACAACCCAAACCCCGAATCTCGTGCAAGGTAAGTTTTTGCTTAATGATCAACCTTGCATGATCATGTTTGATTCTGGAGCTACACATTCTTTTGTTTCTCCTGAATGTGTGAATAGGTTGAATCTTGTTGTTTCTGATTCGCCTTGTTGTCTTAGGATAGATACCCCTACTAGAATACCCATCTTTACCTCTAAGGTTTGCTTAGGGTGTGAAGTTGAAATCTTTGGTCGTGTTTCTAAAGTAGATTTGGTTTGTCTCCCTAAGTTACAATTAGATGTGATCTTGGGCATGGATTGGTTGATGAAGAACCAAGTGATCATCAATTGCGAGAGAAAGACAATCCAATATAAAACCCTTGAACCCGAAGGTTACATGTGTTTATTCTCTGCTACCAGAGAAGGAGAGACAAGGCCAATAGAAGAGATTCCTGTGGTGAAGGAATTTCCGAAAGTATTTCCTGAAGAGATACCAGGATTACCCCCGAAGCGAGAAATAGAGTTTGGGATTGACTTAATTCCTGGAGCTGGTCCCATCTCTATTGCTCCTTACAGAATGGCACCACCGAAAGTGGCAGAAATGAAAAAGCAGATAAAGGAGTTGTTGCAGAAACAGATGATCAGGCCAAGTGTTTCGCCTTGGGGAGCTCCACTACTGTTTGTAAAGAAGAAGGATGGAAGTATGAGAATGTGTGTGGACTACAGACAGTTGAATAAGGTCACCATTAAGAATAAGTATCCTTTGCCAAGGATTGATGACCTTATGGATCAAGTTAGAGGAGCTACAATGTTTTCAAAGATTGATCTGAGATCGGGTTATCATCAGATCAGGACAAAGGAGGGAGATATACCCAAGACTGCATTTCGATCTCGATACGATCATTATGAGTATGTTGTGATGCCATTCGGATTGACCAATGCACCTGCTATTTTCATGGATTATATGAACCGGATCTTTAGACCATACCTGGATTTGTTTGTAGTGGTGTTTATAGATGATATTCTGGTCTATTCTAAGAGTCCGGAGGAGCATGAAGAACATCTCCGGATTGTGTTGAAGGTCCTGAAGGAGAAGCAGTTGTATGCCAAACTTGCGAAATGTGATTTTTGGTTGAATGAAGTAAAGTTTCTTCGGCATGTGATCTCTAAGGAAGGAATTGCGGTGGATCCAGAAAAGGTGAGTTCAGTGTTGAAATGGGAACAACCTAAGACTGTGACTGAGGTGAGAAGTTTCTTAGGGCTGTCTGGATACTATCATCGGTTTATAGAAGGATTTTCCAAGATTGCATTGCCTTTGACCAAGTTGACTCGGAAAGATCAACCGTTTGTGTGGGACGACAGGTGTGAAAGTAGTTTCCGAGAGTTGAAGGAAAGGTTAACATCGTCTCCTGTGTTAATCTTACCTGACCCTCATAAGAGTTTTGAGGTGTACTGTGATGCATCTAAGCAAGGACTTGGGTGTGTGTTGATGCAAGAAGGAAGAGTAGTGGCTTATACATCACGACAGTTGAAGAATCATGAAGTGAATTACTCGACACATGATTTGGAGCTGGCTGCGGTCGTGTTTGCCTTAAAGATATGGAGACATCATCTCTATGGCACTACTTTCCAAGTATTTAGTGACCATAAGAGTTTGAAATATCTGTTCGACCAAAAAGAGTTGAATATGAGGCAAAGGAGGTGGGTGGAGTTTTTGAAGGATTATGAATTTAAACTCCATTACCATCCGGGTAAGGCGAATGTGGTTGCGGATGCTTTGAGTCGGAAAGCAATCCACATAAGTACAATGATGGTGAAGGAAGCAACTTTGATCAAGGAGTTCAGAGACTTGAGCTTGTTGATGCAAGTGGAACCATCAAGCATCAAGTTAGGAATACTGCAGATCACAAATGAATTCTTGGAAAGAATTCGGGAGTTGCAACAAGTAGATTAGGAGTTGATTAAAAAGATGAGATTAGGTTCGGAGGGGAGGGAACCTAATTTCAAAATTGGGTCGGATGGAATCCTTCGTTTCAGAACAAAGATTTGTATACCAAAAGATCAGGAGGTTAGGAGATTGATTCTTGATGAAGCGCATAAGAGTCGGATGAGTATGCATCCTGGATCAACCAAAATGTATTAGGATTTGAAGAAAATGTTTTGGTGGTCTGGTTTGAAAAAGGATGTCACGGAGTATGTGGCTTCATGTTTAATCTGTTAGAAAGCTAAGGTAGAGCATCAGAAACCGGGAGGACAGTTGTAACCTTTAGACATCCCTCAATGGAAGTGGGATAGTATCTCAATGGATTTTGTATCTGGTTTGCCAAAGACAACAGCAAATCATGATGCAATCTGGGTGATTGTGGATCGGTTGACTAAGTCGGCACATTTTATTCCGATAAATATGTGCTATCCTTTGAATAAGCTTACCCATATCTACATTAAGGAGGTAGTTCGTCTACACGGAGTGCCTTCAAGTATTGTGTCGGATCGGGATCCCATGTTTGCTTCACAGTTTTGGAAGGGTTTGCATAAAGCTATGGGAACAAGTTTAAAGTTGAGTTCTGGGTATCATCCACAGACGGATGGTCAAACGGAGAGAACTATTCAGTCTTTGGAAGATATATTGAGGGCTTGTGCACTTGAAGAGCAGGGAAGTTGGGATCAAGTGTTACCTCTTGCAGAATTCACATAAAACAACAGTTATCATGCAAGCATCAGAATGGCACCGTTTGAAGCTTTGTTTGGAAGGAAATGCCAAACCCCGCTATGCTGGTTTCAAGTGGGGGAGAACTTAGTTGTTGGACCAGAAATTGTGCAGCAGACAACTAAGAAGATTAAGATGGTTCAGGATAAGATGAAAGCAGCTCAGAGTCGGCAGAAGAGTTATGCTGATAAGAGGAGAAGGCCAGTAGAGTTTTCAGAAGGCGACCATGTGTTTCTTCGGATAGTTCCGATGAAGGGAATCAGTAGAGCCTTGAGAACCCGAAAGCTTTCACCTAAGTTTATAGGTCCATACCAAATCCTTAAGAGAGTTGGTCCTGTTGCCTATCAAATAGCTTTACCACCCTCTCTGTCGAACTTGCACAATGTTTTTCATGTTTCCCATTTAAAGAAATATGTGCATAACCCATCAGTTGTTTTGAAAATTCAACCTGATGATCTAACTTTGAAGGAAAACCTTACCTTTAAAGCTAGACCGGTCCGGATAGAAGATCGTGAAGTTAAGCAGCTTAGGGGAAAAGAGATACCTTTAGTCAAGGTTATCTGGGAAAATGCCGACGTGTCTGAAGCTACGTGGGAATTAGAAAATAAGATGCGTCAGGAATACCCTGAGTTGTTTATGTAAGTTAGAATTTCGGGGACGAAATTCCTTTTAAGTGGGGGAGTAGTGTAACACCCCTAATTTTTGTCTCCCGGATAATAAGGAAATTAATAATAAATAAAGTTTTATTATTAATTAATATAAATTTTCCAAGTTTATGTTTTGTATTTAATTAGCCTTGAAATATATGAAATAGGTGAAGGTATTTTTATATGATAAGTATATACAAAAATATAGATATTGCATTTTAGTCCTCGGGTTATGACCTAAATGTAATATTAGAAAGGTTCTTGGAGGGAAAGGTTTTAAAAGTATTAATTTTTAAATTTTACACTGATGTAACCGGTTAGTAATGCCCTGTAACCGGTTAGTCGATAAAACCCAAAAACTGAGATAGTGGAGTTTGATGAGTAATCCAGCCGTGGATCATGTTCTTGCCACGATTTATTCCTTCCTTGAGTGGAATTAGACGTGTCGCTCTGCATGAGAAGATAATTGCACTATAAATAGCTTGGATTGAGATCAAAATCGGAGTTTTGGTGAGTGTTGGTTTGGGAAATCTCTATTCTAGGGTTTTTGCTTCATTCTGTTCGATTCTTCTTCTGTGTGGGGAGTGAGACTGTGAGTGATACACGAACACGAAGCTTACATCCAGAGCTTCGTGTTGATATAAAATTTGTAATCTAAAAGTGTGTGTGGAAGAAGAAATCAATCTCTGAAGTTGAAGCTTGAAAACTGGTTCAGTGTTATTCTTGTTTCTGGTAGCTAGGTTTAAGCTCTGATTTTGGTAAGTACAGGTAATCTTTAAGCCTCAAATCACTTCGATCCTTTAGTGCATGTTACCTAGAGCAAGTCCTAATTATTTTCCCTAATTTGTTTGGTCAATCTATATGTCAAAATCTTTGGTATTTGGACCCTGTTGTTGAAATCGTGGTTAAGAGCAGAACTAAGGATTTCTGTGGAATCTGTGGATTTTTCTTCGATCTCAGTGTTATTACTCAACAAACACTATCCTAAGGTATGGGAGAAGTTTACCTTATACTATATTAAAGCTAAAATTATGTGTTTTAGGATTTGAGTCAACAAAGACTCAAAAGGGCATTATATGAACATGTTAAAAGGCTTGGAGGCCAATCTGCAGCTCAATTCTGTTTTGAGCAGGTTTGGTATTATGCATGCAAGTGATTTTGATGGTTTAAATAGAATCTAAATGCTTATTATGAGTTTTGTGATATCATGTTGTGTTTATGTTGAGTTATATGCAATTTGATGCTCTAAATTGAAAGCATGCAAAATGAATGTTTATGTGGTCAAACATGTTTATATTAAGGTATGTGAACTCTGTTTAGAACTGAAATTGGTTAGATTTGAGTATGATAGAAAATGGTATGCAAAATCTCTTTCTGCAGTGTAAATTCTGTAGAATCTAACCGGTTATTCTGAATCTGTAATCGGTTAGATACTGTCAGTTTTTCAAAGAAAATGGTTTCTGAAATTGGCCCAGTGTTCTTACCATTTGCACTCAAGTCTATACCCTAATTTCATTTGAAACCAATCTGAAATCATGTCAATGAACACTGTTTGTGTCAGATTGTAATTGATGAGTCAATGCCTTAATGTTAAAAGATAATTTCAAGTGGGAATTATGCTAAATTGGAATTGGATTGTGATTTAGACTTTTGAATGATGAAATCAGTTGGGTTTGAGGTATATATCAATGCTGAGACTCTGTTTATGGATTGGGTAGAGAATTCAAGAAAAAGGTTTTTCTGAATTTCAATGGTTATTAGGTTCAGGTCTGCAATTCTAACCGGTTAGTCTGAAACTGTAACCGGTTAGTACCTGAAACTGAAAAATAAAAGTTAAGTCTTTTAAGTGAAAAGTTTGATACCATTGATTAAGTTTTTTCCCAATACAAGTCTAATGGCATGTTTTTAAGTTAATTCAAGGATGAATTTTTATGTCAAAGGTTATACCTCAAATCAATCATTCAAAGGAGAGTTTGAGATATTTCTAAATCACAATAATTAAATTAAAGATAAAAACCAACCTTAATAATTGTGTGTGCATTCATTCATAGAGAATGGAGATTAGGTTGGTGATTGTGTTGTTAGGGGTGGAAACAGGCCAGGCCAGGCCAGGCTTTGGCCTTAACCAGGCTCGGCCTATATAAATTATTCGGGCCTGGCCTGGCTTGTTAGCCTATTTAAATAAATTTTTCAAGCCTGAGCCTGGCCTATGCAAAAGCCTGAACTGGCCTATAAGCCTATTAAAAAGCCTATATACTTTGAAATTTTTTAAATAGGCCAACATGCCTAGGCCTATATATTGCTAAAACTTTGGCCTATTCAATGAACCGGTAATGGTCCAAGCAAAACCGATGAGAACCGAAAAAATCACTCAAAACCGGTGATCTTATGGTTCAACACAACATGACTTGGCAAAGCAACATTTTATAGCTTAAAGAACATGTTGTGCTCCATGAATAAAAGATGTGGGACTTGCATTCCCATTTTATAGCTTACATTCCCATGTTGTGCTCTATGAATAAAAGATGTGGGACTTGCATTCCCATTTTATAGCTTACATTCTCATGTTGTGCTCCATGAATAAAAGATGTGGGACTTGTATTTCCCAAGTCCAAGCTTGACCAACAAGAGACAAGCAAAGTGCACATCAATATTATTAAGTCCCACATCATGTAAGTTGCCTGCATAGTTGCATATTTCGCATTATATTAAGCCTCCTATAGGATGACTTGCATACTTGCACAAAGTGAATGCATGTGAATTCACATTAGCAATGTGGGACTTGTTTCCATCCCCTTTTAATAATTGTGCATATTAAGTTTTTTATTTATTGTATTTTTTATTTTTAAATTACATATGAAATTAATAATAATAAAAATTATATAGGCCGGCCTGTTAAGCTAAATAGGCTTTTTACATGGCCTAGGCCTGGCCTGTTTAGACTATATAGGCTTTTTATATAGCCTGAGCCTGGCCTGTTTACAAAAAAGGCCTGGCCTGAGCCTGGCCTATTATTAGGCCTGTTATAGGCCCCTGTAGGCCGGCCTGGCCTGTTTCCACCCCTACGTGTTGTTCTGGGAACATGACCCTGTACCTGGGAGTACTAAACTGCGTGGATTGCTGGTTGGTAGCTGTTCTGGGAACGATTTGACCAACAATATTGATAACAACTCTGGGAGTGTATTGATCAATATTTTATGTTAAGTGATGTATATACTTAGTCAATTTTGGTAATTGAAAGTCGCTCTGGGAGCGCTAAGTTTCACTTAAAGCAATTCCGCAGTACGTTCTGGGAACGTACCAGTGTTCTGGGAACACTGAGATATCTATTGACAGATATCAAAGATGATGGAGGCCTCAGTTGTGGATAGAAATCATGCATCATGCCATTTGCATTATAAGAAATATAATGTTGAAAATTGGTGTGCTCATATGTACTTGCATTATTGTCTGTCCATGATATACTTGTGTTTGTATTTTAGTCTTTATTGATTATGTATATGTGTATACTTACTCCCTATGCCCTGTTTAGGTGATGGCCAGATACCTAGCCTGCATCGAGATACGCCCTATCCCTACTGGTATATGGACTTACGAGGAGTACCGAGCCACCTTTGAGGGGGTGGTGGAGATTACTCTCTACCACCCTAACCCTTTGGTTCGGGTGCGACCTCGTAGGTTTAGGATCCCTATAGTCTATACTATGCATGTTCCACCCTTTTACTCATATAGAGGACCTCCCCCGGCTCGACCAATGCGTCGATTTCATAGTTTTCGATTTAGATTCGCCACTCGTACTCATCCTACTTCACATAGAGTTGTTACTGAGGAGACTCCTTCTCCTGGTCCGGCTGACTTTGAGAGGACTGCTTCTGCAGATCCTAGGCCTGGTGGTGGGGTCTCTGCACAGTCAGGCGAGGTAGAGGAGGATCCCATTGAGGATGAGGACAAGGAGGAGGTGCCTGTCGAGCCTACTGTTTCTACTAGAGGTGGACCTGCTGGTTCCTAGGAGCTTGCATAGCATAGATATTTTGGATCCTAGGACTAGGGATAGAGCTGTAGAGGATCAGAACGTTCCGCTCGACATGATCATTCCCGAGCCGATAGATCCCAAAGAGAAGTACCTCACTTGACGAGGGGCCACTTTGGAACGCTTCAAGGTGGTCAACGTGCCACTGAAACTGAGGGCAGGTCTTACATGACCACCTCTTCGGCTCGAAGGCAAGAAGAGTCAATCATGGAAATTTTAAGAACTCAGACTTCCTTGATCGAGAAACAGAATCAGGCTATTGCTGCTCTTCAGCAGCAGAACATTGCAAGAACAGCCGAGCCAAGCCCTCGCGTGGCTTCCGGAAACCCAAGCAACCTTCCTCCTCCTCCACCTTTCAACCCGAGCATGGTTCCCGAGCGCATTACCGGGGAACCTCATCCTGGCCATCCTTTCACAGTAGAGATCATGGCATATCAAACCCCGCAGACTTATGTAGGACATCAAAATATTCCTCGCTACACATGGACTACTGATCCGATGGACCATATTGCGGCCTACGAATCCTCCATGATGTTTTATGGAGGAGGAGACTTCATGAAATGCCGTGTTTTCTCAATGACTTTGGGCTCGGCGCCCTTACGGTGGTTCAACTCCCTACCTGCAAATTCAATTCATTCTTGGGCCGAACTCAGAAGAACATTCTTGAATAGGTACACTGCCAGTATGTCACAGCCAAAATCCGATCATTCATTAGCTGGAGTTGCACAGAGACCAGACGAGTCTCTACGAGACTACTTAGCTTAGTATCAACATGAAGCTAGTGGCATATCGGGTTTACAATCTGGAGTATCTGTTCTCTTGCTTACTCAAGGGTTACAAGACGGAGATTTTAAGGATTCTTTGATAGGGGAACCACCAAAGGATATGGCCGAACTCAGGGAAAGGTCCAGGAAATTTGTAAATTTGGAAGAATTTCACAGAATCAGTACTATGGCGCGTGGTAAGGAAGAGCGTCGAGAGCAACGTCCTCGGCAAAACGATCGGTTTCGAGAAAGTGGAGGAAGGAAGGATAAAAGAGAGAGAGAAAGAGGAGAAAAACTGCCTCCAAAAGGCAAATATGACGAATATACTCAGCTTACAGTACCAAGGAGTCAGATCCTTCGCGAGACTATGCACATTGAGATGCGCAATATTACTAGGCCTCCAGCTTTGAGAAAAGCTGCTCAGAAAGATAAGACCAAGTATTGTGACCATCATGGTGGATGGGGACACACCACGGACCAGTGCACTATGTTAAAAGACTTGATTGAAGAGATGGTATGGGACGGAAAACTCCAACAGTACATTGGCGAAGCAATGCGGAAGCGTGCAAGAAGAAAAAGTCAATCCCCATCCAAACCCGAGCAGAGACAAAGAAATAGGAGTCCCTCACCACCTGCAGGGGGAGCCTCTACCCTATTGTTCGAACAGGATAAGGGTCGAGAGGGTTTTTTGATCAATACCATTGCTGGAGGATTTGCAGGTGGAGGGGAGAAAAGGGGTGACCGAAAGAAATATGTGGGTCAAGTTCTTTCTGTTGCCAGCCGACCAATTCAAAAGCCTAAAAAGAAGAATATCGTCATCAGCTTCAGTGACGAGGACTTTGCTGACATAATCCAAGACCACAACGATCCCATGGTAGTTACAACTCGGCTCGGTAATTATGAAGTAAAGAGAATTCTTGTTGATCAGGGAAGCTCGACAGATATTATGTTCTTGGATTTGTTTGAAGCCCTGAAGCTGAAAAGATCTAATCTAACTCCATTCGAAGGAAGTTTGATTGGTTTTACGGGCCATTCGATTGTTCCCCTAGGCCATATCCACCTCCCAGTCACCCTGGGAGAACAACCATCTGCTTGAACGGAGATAGTAAAGTTTCTGGTCGTCCAGGCTCCGTCGGCATACAACGCCATCCTCGGTCGTACTGCACTCCAGTCTATTGGCGCCGTTGTTTCAACCGTCCACTTGGCCATGAAATTTCCAGGATCTAACGACAAGGTGGTCACGGTGCGTTCTGAACAAGAGCTGGCTCGAAAGTGCTACAATATCAGCCTGGGTAAACTGAAGATTGAAGATGAAAAAATTATGCAAGAACCACTAAATAAGGGAAGTGTTAACCTGGCAGATCTTGATGTAAGGGAGGATGACGAAACCAGGCCAACCCCTCAGGGGGATTTCAAGAAGATAATCTTGGGCTCCGATCCATCTCGCTGTGTCAAGATTGGTGTTGGTCTTGCTGAGGAAGTTGAGAAAGAGTTGACAGAACTACTCATTGAGAACAAAGATCTATTTGCCTGGACCTCGGCAGACATGCCATGCATTGACCCAAATTTCATCTGCCACAGATTAAGTGTCTATCCTGACGCTAAACCAGTTTGCTAGAAGAAGAGGCGGGTCGGAAACGAAAAAGCTCAAGCCACAGAGGAAAAGGTTGCCGAACTGCTTGAAGCAGGGTACATCAGGGAAGTGGTATACACCGAATGGCTGGCTAATCCCATACTGGTCAAAAAATCTAATGGAAAGTGGAGAATGTGCGTGGATTATACAGACTTAAACAAGGTCTGCCCCAAAGACCAATATCCACTTCCTTGCATAGACAAATTAGTAGACAGCTCGGCAGGATACCAGAGACTATCCTTCATGGACGCTTATTCTGGCTACAATCAGATTCTGATGTATCCTCCCGATAAGGTGAAAACTTCCTTCGTGACTGAAAACTCTACGTACTGTTATAATGTCATGCCCTTTGGACTTAAGAACGCTGGGGCAACTTACCAGCGAATGATGAATAAAGTGTTCGGCTCACTTATTGGGCCCAGAATGGAGGTTTACATTGACGACATGATTGCCAAGAGTTTGAAGGAAGAAGATCACGCCAAGGACTTGAAGATCATTCTTGACAGAATTCGGCAGTACAATATGAGGCTAAATCCGGAAAAATGCACCTTTGGGGTTCCCGCTGAATCATTCCTCGGATTTATGCTCACTGAACGAAGAATCGAAACGAACCCTGAGAAATGCCGAGCTATCCTCGAGATGAAAAGTCCATCTGACATTAAGGGTGTACAGCAGTTGGCAGGTCGGGTAGCAGCTCTTTCCAGATTCTTATCTCAATCAGCTCGGAAGGCCCTACCATGGTACCAATTGTTGAGAAAGGAAAAAGAGAAGGCGTTTGAGTGGAACGATGCATGCGAAAAGGCCTTCACTGACCTTAAGCAATATCTGGCATCCCCCCCGATCCTATCTAGCCCTGTACTTGGAGAGACTCTGTTCTTGTACTTGTCGGTGGGGGATTCAGTTGTCAGTTCAGTTTTAGTTCGAGAAGAATCAGGCAAGGAATCCCCCGTTTATTTTGTTAGCCGAGCACTTGAAGGACCAGAAGTGAGATACCAAAAGGTGGAAAAGTTGGCTTTCTGTTTGGTCATCACGGCCAGAAGACTGCGTCAGTACTTCCAGAGTCATCACATTAAGGTCAGGACAGCTCAACCTATCCGCCAGATTCTCCAGAAACCCGACTTAGCAGGAAGGATGGTAACTTGGGCCATTGAACTTTCCGAGTTCGACATCACTTTCGAACCGAGGAAGGCAATGAAGTCTCAGGTTCTAGCTGATTTCCTCGCCGAGTTTACTGAGCCACTGACGAGCTCAAACTTGGACTGGAGCATTTACGTTGACGGATCGAGCAATAAGCTTGGGGCAGGTGCTGGTATAATCCTGGAAAATTCCGATGGAGTTACCCTTGAGTATTGTCTGAAGTTTGAATTCCCTACCTCAAACAATCAGGCAGAATATGAAGCTGTAATGGCTGGTCTCAGGATGGCAAAGGAGGTAGGGGCCCGAGAAGTCAAGATTTTCAGTGATTCTCAGCTGGTGGTCTCTCAAGTCAAAGGGGATTATCAAGCCAAAGAACCCATCCTCCAAAAGTGCCTTAAGAAGGTGAAGTTTTTGTCTTCAGAGTTTGCAGGAGTTGAATTCTGTCATGTTCCGAGGGAGAGCCATGGCCGAGCAGACATTCTTTCAAAACTTGCTTCAACAAAAGGCCCCGGAAATAACAAGACACTGATCCAGGAAATGGTGCACGGACCTAGCGTTGTCCTATCCGTTTCGGTGAATCCAAGTTGGACTGCTCCGATCACGAGTTATTTAGAACAAGGAACGTTGCCCGATAATCCAACCGAGGCTAAGAAGCTCGTCAGGAAAGCCTCGCAATTTGCTTTAGTTGAAGGAATTCTATTTCGGTGAGGGGTCAGTGGCCCTATGCTCAGATGTTTAGATCACACTGAAGCAAAACAAACACTTGAAGAGGTTCACGGAGGAATCGGAAGCCACCACGTTGGGGGTAAATCGTTGGCCAAAAAGATTCTAAGGGCAGGATATTACTGGCCGACCCTTCAGCAAGATGCAATTAATCATGTGAAAAGATGCGAAAAGTGTCAATTCTACAGCGATGTGTACCAGAAGCCGGCCGAGGAACTCCACTCACTTTCATCTCCCTATCCTTTCTATCAATGGGGAATGAATTTGATTGGCCAGTTCCCACCGCACCAGGACAGCTGAAATGGGTGGTAGTTGCCATAGATTACTTTGCCAAATGGGTAGAAGCCGAGCCTCTAGAAACTATCTCGTCTGCCAAGGTTCAGAAGTTTTTTGAAAGGCAGGTCATAGCTCGGTTTGGAGTTCCACAAGTTCTGGTGACTGACAAATGGAACTCAGTTCGCAGCAAAAGCGTTCCAAGACTTGGTCAACGCTTTAAAAATCGAACACTATTTTTCCTCGGTTGAGCATCCTCAGACCAATGGACAAGTGGAATTAGTAAATCGAACCATCATCCAGGGAATTAAGAAGAGGCTTGTTGGAGCAAAGGGAAATTGGTTGGATAATCTGCATGAAGTACTTTGGTCATACCTCACCATAATACAAACTTCGACGGGAGAAACTCCTTATCGGCTTACCTACGGCTGCGACGCGGTCATCCCGATGGAAAGGATCATCCCCTCATTCCGAACCATACAACAACCAAACCCCCTCAACAACACTTTACTGTGTGAGGATATCATCCTATCTGATGAAGTCAGAGATCTAGCCGCTGAGCGAGAACGACATGCCAAGCTAATGCAAGCAAAAGAGTACAATCGCTTGGTAGTACCCAGAGAGTTCGAGGTAGGTGACCTCGTCCTAAGAAGAGCTGACATTGGCCTGAAAAAAGCTAAGGACGGGAAACTGGCTCAAAACTGGGAAGGACCCTACCGAATAACTTCCAAGACGGGAACATGGGCCTACAAACTTGAAACACTCTCTGGTGCTCTCATCAATAACACTTGGAATGTGGCAAAGCTTAAAGCGTATTTCAGCTAAAGTTATTCATCCCTATTTCAATTCTGTTTTTAGTTTCATTGTTATTTTTGCTAATTGATAGGTCTGTTTATTTTTGATGATGGTGTACGCTCGGTAAAACTCCGAGCCCATTGTATTTACTGCTTCAATTAAATAAAAGTCTGTTTCTGAATTCATTGTATTTACGTACTTTTCATCATAACCGATTAGCCACCGTTTATGACGCGAACGATTATAAACAGCTCGAACAAGAGCTTATAACTCGTCAAGTACTTTAAAAGATTCCCGATTCAAACGTGGTTGTCATAAAATCATTTTATACATCGCGGATAGAGGAACCCACCTTGGCTAAAGTGTCGGAGTTCTGAGGTCTTAACACTTGAATTCATAACTAAAAGAATAATGAGAAGCAAAAAGTTATAACGGATATTGTAAATATTCAATGGTTACAGCAAAAAGTTCAAGCCCATCTAATGGGGCAAATACATAAAGTTGAAAAGCAAAAGGGTAAATCTACTCTATTTCAGATAACACTATATTTTCAGGATCAAATTTATCCTCTTCTTCTTCTCCACCCTCGGCCCCGTCTTCCTCGGACTCTTCAGCAAAATGGTCAGGCAGATCGTTTCCACCCATGTCTATTTCGGCTCCATTATCACCCACAATCCGACCATCTTTGACACTGAAGTTGGGGTCAGCACCTTTGGTTATGAGGCCAGGATTCAGGATGCGAAGCTGCTCGGCGGTATTGAGGAAAGAATCTTCAACTGCATGATCCCAGTTATAAAGATTCTCTCTGGCTGCCCTTTTATGCTTAAGAGCTATCACTCTCATTTTGTCCAGAGAGGCTCGGAGTCCGGCGGCCTCATCCTTGGCATATTCGAGTTGCTCTCGAGCCACTGCACCATCTTCCTCGGCTTTCCGAGTTTTCTCTGTGGCCTCTCGCAAAGCTATGGCATCCTCTTCGGCCTTCTTCAGGATTTCCTCGGCCCTCCTCATCCTCTCATGGGCCTCCTAGAGATTTTTCTCAGCCTTCTCTCTGTCAGCCTCGGCTTTAGCCTTTGCAGCTTCAGCCTCTTGCTTACCTTTTTGCAGCCCTTCCTTCTTTGCAGCCAAGGTTTGAAGTCTTCTTTCAAAATTTTCTACCTGGAGGTTTAAATAATCCTCCCGAGAGTCAGCTTCCTGTCGTCTTTTCTTCTCTTCGGGGGCCACGCCAGCATAAACATCCTCGCCACGTTGACCGAGGTAGCGAAGAATGCTCGCACCCCGTAGAAGACTCTTCACCAAGGCAGAGCAATTGTTTTAATTCCCAAACCGAGGCAGGCCAGGCATCCATCACTTGTGCATCCTCAGGTGGAAAGACTGTGGCATTGAAGCCATCAGGAGTCTTCTTTGCCCACACGGTTTTTGCAACAATGTCCTCCATGCCTTCAGAGCCTTGGATCCCTTTGTGGGATTTACTCAGGTTAAGCCATTCCCCAGCCACCCCTTTTTCGGTGTCCATCCGAGGCCTCTTGGGGGGACTCTCAGGAGTACCTTTGGCCTCGGGAGTACCTTTGGCACTCGGCTGAGCTTCCAAGTTAACTATTTGCTCACTACCCTCGGCTGCCAAAACCACCTCGGTAGGAGTAGCACTGGGAGTAACAGTTGGACTGTCAGTTGGTGTTGCCTCGGAGGACTGGCTCCTACCCGATGAACCAGAACCTGCCTTCATCGCAGCTAGCTGAGCCATCCTAGATGAGGCAGCAGCACTCTTCTTGGCCTTTGATGCTTTTTTCCCCATTTTCTCTGCAACAGAAAGAGTATGTCAATGTTATACCGAGCAAAATATATATATATATATATATATATACCCAACTCAGCCTTCACTTCGGCCTTTGTTTTCTTTAGAAGTATTTGTTTCGTATCAATCTGGCCTTTTTCTTTGAGATACTCCCAAACCCGATCACATAAACGCCTCTCGACCCTACTCAAATCCACCTTATAGTCAAATTGGTATAAGGAGGCCCCTCTATTATAAATATCGCCCGACCAGCTTAGCGGGAACTGGGGCACGACCTTAACTTCCCCTTCATCTTCAACTTGCTTCATAAACCAGCATACTTCGGCTCCCGTATACTCGTACTTGAAGAAGCGAGGTTTGAAGGATTTCCAAGAGTCAGTTACCTTGGCAAGAAGGGCGTGGTCTTTTCGAGCCTTCAGCGACACCCAGAGCCCTTTGGAGTTGCCAAATTTGTTTACTTGAGGGGCATATATAAAAAAAAAGGCTCGTAATGTCGCGACCAGACCCTCAGCATCGCAAAATTGCTGGAATGCTCTAGCAAAGGCCCACCCGCTCGGATGCAGCTGACTTGGGGCTATGCCTAAGTGGTTGAGAACCTCCATCTCAAAGGTGGAAAATGGCACGCGAATTTCGACCTTTGTGGCTACCTCCTCATAGAAGAAGAAAAATTGTTGGTTCTTTGGCACTTTGCAGCATATGATGTCGTCTATGCTCGCATGCCTCAAAGAAAATTCCAAGGCATTCTCGTCTGCGTTCGGAGGGGTCAGAATAGGTCGAAGGTGGTTCAAGCTATCCGTCGTAAGAAGAGAAGGCCTCGTCCCGAGTACTTCTCGATCAAAAGTTCCATCATACTCCACGTGGTTGGGTGGCAAAGGGAATTCTTTGGGACGGGTCTCACACCTGCGCTCCACCATATCTGAGGAAAGTAAAAGGCTCGGCGTTAGCATTTATCATAGCAGGTATTTTAATTCTAAACCTAAGGCCGAGCCCTGGACCCTTTCCCCTTACCCTTATAGGTTTTCCCCAAAAATCTTCCCCTCTTGTAAATTACTCTGGGCTAGTCCTAACCTGAGCCTGACGCTCGGCAAACCTATAAGCTAATAGCCATCTTCTTTTCTCTGCGGGATCGGTGGGATACTCGGTGGTCAAAGGTTCAACCTCGAGTGGCTCGTTTATCCTTTCACCACCAGGGGGGTAGGAGGATTTACAGTTTTATTAGCAGTCTCGTAACCAGTTTCTAAGGGAACGGATTCAGCTTCATAGCCCCCAAAACCCCCAGAAGAACTAGAACTAGAATCCCTGGAAGGTTCTTCGCCTAATCTCTCACAGAGTTCATGATAAACCTTCCTCCAATATCTCCAACCCCTCATAATTAAGAAATCCAAACCCTTTAACTACCTACCTAGAACTAAAAACCCAAATCTCTGCAAAACCCACAAAAACCAAAACCTTCTCAAAAAGAAGAAATGACAGAACCAAAAATAGTTGTTTGAGTCAGAAAAGAAGGAAAGAGTACCTGTTTTTGGTTGCTTGATCTTTGTGGAAGAAACTGATAGCGATGGTTAATCTGAATGCGCTAAGGAGGTGCACAAAAATGTTTTTGGAGCAAATGAGTGTAAAGGTTTCTGGTTTGTGAAGTTGCAAATGAATGTAAAGGGTTCGAATACCCCTCAAAACCCCTCAATTTCCCTCCTTCCACGATGTACCAGTTGGGCTTAAGGCCCATTAACCCACTCAGCCAACCACAGGGAAAGACGTGGCAGTTATTGGAGGTATTTTTTTTTCAAAATTCGAAAATTGAAATGATTTGACACAACTTCCCAGGGCACGTGTCACACCTAAAGAACCTAAAACATCACCTCGGACAGGCTACATGGTTAAGGCTGGAAACAGTTGTCACACTTCTGAACCAAGACATGCTAAAGGTCAACCCTAGCCTTTTGTTACCTCGCCACAGACTTTCCAAGTCTTACGAGCTGGGGGGGCTTGTAGGGTCTGCCGACCATATACTAACCCGAGTCTCACCAAAGGGTTCCTCTAAGGGCACTTAGCTCGGTTTACCTGTCATGAAAGTCCTTCGCTCGGACTCATGGGATCCGAGCATACGAATGGGCCAGGCTCGGACTTGATGGAATCGAGCCTTACGATCGGTCCACAATCCATCAGGCTCGGGACTCTAGGACCGAGATATACCGTTGACTCGTGGATAAGCTCAGGCTCGCTGAGGCTTCTTATCCCTTCCGCAAATCTCTCCTAGATTCTCGCAACAGCCTAGACATGAGATCTTCAGCTGATCCTATCCAGATTCTAGAAGCATAATCATCCGATATTATCTCACAGAATCCTGGTTTATCACAACTCTGATACAGGGCCCAAAGGGCCCATATCAGCCTCCTCCAAACCCTATAAATAGCTCATCACAGCTAGGGTTTCAGGTAAGTACTCTCATCCCTAAGTTGACACTCTGCACACACGCGTTGACTAGGGAGACCCTGGAACTGTAGAAATACCATAAGTCATACATTAACACTTGATCCTCTACTGGGCTCCTGGTTGTTGTAATCTTGAGCACTTAGAGGGTTAAGGACATAGTGTTTAGGACATAGTGTCTAGGACACTACAAGAGGCAAGAACCTGGGACCCAAGATGTATGTGTACTGTTCTCGATTATGGTAGAGAACAGGAAAAGAGAATTGAAGGGATCTTTTCTGTGAGGAAGATTCCGAAAACATTTTCTCCAGAAATATCGGGTTTGCCCAAATCGTGAGATCGAGTTAGTATCAACTTGATTCCGGAAGTGGCTGAATCGAAAAAGAAAGCAGGAGGAGGTGTTATTGCGAGAAGTGGTTAATCTGGTCAAGTGTGTCTCCGTGGGAACTCTAGTGTTATTCGATAAAGAACTAGAATGGGAGTTTCGCGCGAATGCGATGATTATTGATAACAGAATAAGAATCAAGTGTTCTTTTCTAAGGCAAGACGATATCACGGATTAGGAACGCGAAGTTGAGTTAAGGCAAGGGTATCATCAAATCAGTGTTCGGAAGGAAGATATTACCAAAACGACATTTCAATCCTGAAGCGGACACTATGAGTAAATAGTAATGCCGTATAGTTTGACCTATGCTATCTTCATGAGCTACACAAACAGAATTTCCAGATTTTATCTGGATCTGTTTGTGCTAGTATTCATTGATGATATTAAAAAGTCTTTAAGAGCCTGTGAAAATATCTTGAGACCACGTTAAGTCGTCTAAGTACAAGTTGTGGTGGAAGGAAGTTAAGTTTAGGACACATGATCTCTAAGGAAGAAGCAGTTGTGGTTTCAACATAGGGTGATGCAATTTTGAAAAGAGAAAACAACCTAAGTCAGTCGTAAAGTTCAAATTTTATTAGAATTGATTGTGAACTAGTGTAGATCACAAGTGGACCTTCTAAAAGTCAAATTGCCTTTACCCAAGTTAACCCGGAAAGGATTGGCTTTTCATATGGAATTAGAAGTGTGAGTAAAGCATTTTGTAATGGAAGGAAAGGTTAACACCCTCTCTCGTGTTATTCTTGCCTGATTTAGGAAAAGATATTGAAGAATACGGTCATGCATCGAGGTAGGACTTGGAAGAGTGTAGACACAAGAAATAAAAGTAAGTGTGTATGCATCAAAGTGATTGAATACACACAAGGTAGATTATTTGACGCATGACCTGGAGCTTGCAGCAAGTATGTCTACTCCAAAGATACGGAAGCATCATATCTATGGCATTACATTTCGGGAGTTCAGTGACCATAGGATTTGAAATAATTGCTTGATTAGAAGGAGTTGAGCTAAAGACAACGCGATAGATGGGGTTCAAAAGATTATGATTTTAGACTCCATTACCAACCTGGAAAGGATAATTCCACCGGACCTGCTAGCAATTCAATGACTTAAGGTAGAGTGTTTACCTTAAGTGGAATAGAAACTAACCAATCTCCTGATCTCGTGCAAGGCAACCCTTTGCTCAATAACCAACCCTACATGATTTTGTTTGATTCAGGAATTACACATTCTTTTGTTTCTTGTGAATGTGTGAATAAGTTGAATTTAGTGGTATTAGATTCACCTATTTGTTTTAAATTAGAGACCCTACAAGATTTCCCGAATTTGCTTCTAAAGTCTGTTCAGACTATAATGTCGAGATATTTGATCGCGACACTAAGTTAAATCTAATCTATATTTCTTTATCACAATTGAATGTGATCTTGGGTATGAATTGAGAAAAGAAATACCAATTAACCATCGATTGTGATAGAATGACAATTCTATATAAGACCCTTAAAACCCGAGGAAGATATGTGTAGTTTTCGACCACCAGTAAAGAGGAAGTTTCCGTCATGGGTAGGTATGTGTGGGAGTTATAAGGATGATGGAAAAAATACAGGAAGTCCATGAGAAGGATGTCCGAATCTAGAATAAGAGAAAAACTGACCAAATGAGGACTCTACTGGACAAAGGAGGAAAACGGTTAAGAGAATCTACTTGGGTGAAAGGACAAAATAAGGAATCAAGGCTAAATGCACCAGGAATAAGAAAACCTCGACTATAGGAAATATCTGAAGAGGATAAGGTTAGGGAATCACTAGTTAGCCTCCGTATGAGAAGTGTGGGGCATTCAACCTCGAATTAAGTTGTGGTGTACTCAAGGGAATAATCTGCCTCGATTACATGAAGCCAAGATTTTATTGCAGGATTGTTCAGAGGAAGAAAGTTAGGAAGGAGTGAATTATCAGCGAATCGAGTAAGGATGAGTGATCACCCTGTTAGAATGCGAGTTAGATTCGGATATAGGTAATCCGAGTTTACCTCTTTCCATAATCTGAATTAACGTAGCCAAGTGTTTCTCGACTACGTTAATCAAATCATTCAATAATCTGAAATATGTAAACAAACTCTAGACTTAATTTTCGGTGATCAAACCCTTATCACAATTGGATGTGATAAATATCCTAAGCACTACATAAATGGAAAGATCAGTTAAGACTAGAGAGATTAACAACCAACGGGATAGGACAAACATTTGTCTCCCCAATGGAAATATCTCTAGAATTTGATAATCTGACTAAGTCTGATAGTGACAATAATATTCCTTATCTTAAAGTTCATCCAACTTAAAGATATATAGTATAGTCTTTCTTGAGAAAGAGTATATCTGAAAAGGATGATTTTATTGCTGATAGTTTAAATATTGGGACTGATCACCCTAATGTATATAACTGTTAAGGAATAAAGTCATACAAATGATTCCTTACTCGTGCTGGAGTAATCAGAGTGCGCAACGGGACAAGTTTTTCCTCGAAAAGTTCTTTGGAACATGTTTTAATTGAGAAGTATATATATATATATATGTATATTTAAAAGGTTTTATTCGGAAAAGTTTTAGTCAAAATATTTCATTTGAAGGAATTATAAAATAATTTTGAGGAAGTGTAAAAAACCCCTTTAAGTGGGAAAGGATTTAAGTATGCATTGGAAACGCAAAAGTTTTATCCGAGAGAATTTCATTTGGAATATTTTGTGAAATATTTTGAAACAGGGAATTTGAAGAAGTATAAGAAAAATTCTTTTAAGTGGGGGAGGTTTTCCCAAATGAGATTTGGAGAAATAATAACCTCAGAACAGTCTTTTATGTAATATAGAAAAACATATAATTTTAAAGAGTGAATATCGGGAGTCAAACTAAGCAAAAGGGAGTCAAATTAAGCTCTAAAATGTAACACCCCGATTCGGCAACTTGAAAACTTAAATTAAATATAATGAAAATTAGGGCCATTTTTTTTAAAAAAAAAAACCAGTGTTGCACAAGATGAGAACATTTAGATTTTAAAACATAGTTGCATTTACAACTCATGTTCTCATATTGCACCCACTCTTTCAAGTTCCAAACCGAGATGTCACAAGACACCGCACTTTGAAACCCGTTTTCAAAACATCATTTAAAATCGTAGCCCGTTTACTCTTTTTAAAACATCAGTATTAAACAAAACTTATGCCGGGGTATAGTATGATAGAGCTAGGCAGCTAAGGACTTACAATGGATTACAGTCCTCCAAGGGGAACTCCTAGCTTCTAGTCAGACACACTAACGCTCGTCGCCTAACTTCGGATCTTGATGGACCAAGCCCTCCAACCGCAAGTAGCGTTGTCCTCATCTGTTGCCTCAGAGGGCCCCTCCCCGAGTCGTCTCCTTTCAACAGAGATGTTTCTACCTCCCGAACAAGTTGGATCTGGAACCTCACTCTATTGTGCCTCTAAGGTCCGTACAAATTTTCCAGAGAAGAAAAAGAAGCAGAAATACAGGAGTAAGCTACCAAAACAGTTATGTCGACTATGTGGAATTACAATAGGCAATTATTAAGGAAAAAAATAAACAGCACAAACAACAATGTCACTATCATACACATATAAATAAACACAATCTTATACTTAGCTTTTCATAACCACATTCTTAAACTCTTCCTTATAAACTTTCACAGTTTCACTCAATCCTTTTCCATCAGGAGTTCCAAACTCATCACCCATTTCAATGATTCTTTCTTACGCTTATCTTTTAAGTCTTTTCCAATAATTGATATCTCATTATACTTCTCTTTGAAACATCTTGGTCTTTTAAGTTTTTAGCGTTCCGGTTCACTCAATGATGGGGGGAACATCATCATTGAGGAAGTCACACACGTCTACATCTCCTCGGCCATCCACCCTACCTAGTCGGAAGCAAACAGGAGTACGGGGACCTTTACCACGCGGGCACGACAGCTGTCTCAATAATAAATGGTCCCAGACCAGGAGGATCTCGTCCTCAAATCATTTCAATTCATATCATATCAATTCATATCAAGGCACGCTCTTAGCGGCAATCACAAATGCCCCGTTCCAGTCCCTCTCACTGTTCTAGATTTGCATCGAGGGGGTGACAGTATGATTTCTAGTTCGCGATGCGGAACTTGCCACGGCATTAGACCCAGTCCCTACCACGTTAGTACGCCACATGTGGAGTTCGTTCCGCCTAGAAATATACTCGAGGCTTCTTGACATTTCACCGTCCTTGCCCTCCCCTCCTGCAATCCCCACCTGAGTATCCGCAGATACCCATAGTATCTTCCTCTCCACTACTTCGATACGACACTCATACCTCACCGCGTATATAAATGTCTTTTAAGTCTTTTAAAGTTTTAATGTTTTAATTATCGGCTTAATCCTAACAGTCGGCTCGTCCTTAGTGCATCCCTTCAACGAAGCCTGACCACTAATCGCAATCCGTTCCCCCTAAATCTTAATGGCATCGTGCCTCGCATCACTTTCTCGTATCATGCATTTCAGCATTATTCTCATCAGTCTCATCAGTATCTTTTCTCATCCTCGTTGCTCAGCAGCATCATCATTAGGCTCCTCAGTGGTTACTCAGCAGCACCATTCGTTCCACTCGCCTCAGTTGTGGTACCATCAGCATCGCTCATCATCACCACACTTCTGCTCGCCTCGTCTAGTAATTCTTATCGCCATCTCGAGCATTATCTTTTCATCTCCATTCTTTAACAAACTTAATTATTACTTTTCCTTCATTCAATACTTTATCTCTTTTGCATTCCATATGTGCTACGATTTATCTCTCTCTAATTCATTTTCAACATTCTTATTCGCGTTTCTTCTCCTTTCTCAATTATATTTCATCACTATCATTTCATACTTTAGGGTGTAATCAAACATCTTCAAATAAATAATTAGACTATTTCACATACTAAACTAAGTCGAGTAACTCATGCATAATTAACATAAGAGAACATCATACCATTCCAGTAGACATATTAACTATGGACAACACTTCGATCTCAGCGACTCGTAGGGATAGTCCGACACTCAACAAACAGGAAGACAAACAACAACACCTACTATCCCTCTACATCGCCTTATGAGACCGGGTCCAATCTTTGAGATGATTGGACGCCTTAATATGTTGCCTAATACCACGGCGTCTTAAGGGGAGCTTCTCTCTCACCTCGATGACGAAGCATCCAAAAGCTTTCCAAGGCTTCCCGTTGCTAGCTTTGCGTCGTTCCCTTCGCGTCCGTCACCCGTGCTATAACATTTTTCCCGTGCGTTAGAACGTTTTATGTGGATCATTAATTTTCGTTTGGAAAACTCATTAAGACAATTCTTTTCTTGAAAACGTATTGCTAGCCTTAAAAAAAGTTTTTAATTCCAAATCAAGTCTATAAAAATGTTTCCAAGAAAGCTTTAAAACAATTTCTAAAATAATCTCTTCATTAAAACAAATTCATTCTTCTTAGTTTAAAACATTCTGTTTATAAAAGTCAGTGTTTTTATACTTTAAAACAGAATACCAAAAATCCAAGAAAATAAAATTTCAAAACCACACATCGAAAATCTTTCAAGACACAAGACTTTAAGAAAATAAGATTCCAAATTGATTTGAGTTATTTTAAATCACATCTTTAAATAAAATTTTTTTAATTTCTTTAAAATACAAATAAGACTCACAAACAGATTCAGAACTTAACACATTCAATTAGCACCCATAACAACCACATACCATTTCAAAGCATCCAAGGCATTCACAAACACATATCATGCAAATCACATTTCACATCATTCAGAACCATCAATTAAACTTTAATATTAATAGATTAACTAAATTACTTCTTTAGAAAATAATTTCAATTAGTCCTTGTGACTAATTCACTAAAGACCGAACCATGTGGTTAATAGTTTCTAATCTCTAATAAATTTTAACAACTTAGAATTATTGAATTATAATCACAAAATTTCTTTTTCACATAATCGAATCAAATCATTTATTTTTTATTTCTTAAAACCAAAAAGAGATAAAAGAATGGCACATACATCATTTTCATTAAGCATACAGCATCATGTATCTAAACATAACCATTTACACAAGCCATTTCATAAAAACAAGTTTTCCAACTATATGCACATGCTTGGCCGAATCATATTTATATGGTTTTGCAAGGAGTTAATGCACAAATGAAAGCATGAAATCATGAAATCATTTTCTCTCTTTTATAATTAAAACCGTGAGCATCAAGGGACAAATCAACAATTTTAATTCATTCCAAGACTTTAAAGTAACAATTTAAATTATAAATCATCCCAAGGGTTCTCATATTAAGATAGATTCATCATCTATGCAACCTAAATGAGGGACAAGCCTAGCTTTCTATTTTCCCTAGGATGGCCGTATGTCATCATGATGCACCAACAAGACTTTCATTCATTTCCAACACTCATGAATCACCAAAAGTCAAATCATGTAGGAGTTCAAAACTATTTTTCAAAACAATACACCACCTCACATAACACAAACAAATTCAAGTTCATGATTCTTTTTCAACCAAAATAAAGATTCAATTTTATCTCTATGGAATTACTTGCATGTTCTTAAAATTATTAGATCTAGTCATGAAATAAACATGCATCACTTCTTCACAAAATAAAACATTGATCTTATTGTTTAGCAAACATGGCCGAATGGCCTTCTAAAAATATAATACATGCACATAATCAAGCACTTAATTAAACCATGCTTATACTAAAGAAATCATTTTTTAAAACTTAGTTTCTTTAATCTTTCCTTAAAACCAAATCATATATGCCAAGAAAACGCAATCATTTCTTTTAAATCAAACCACAATTTTTCATTTATTCAACAAAGATCATCATATGTACATAACCAATTATTAGATCAATCATGTTTATTCTCCTAATTAGTTAAAGCTTACTTCTTAAATTTCCCTTTGAAACCGTGGCACGCATAAAAGAAAAACATAATCTTTTGTTTGAAACAACATGCAAATCAAAGATCTAAACATTTTGCATTCATCAAATGAAGGAAATCACATGCATACACTTTAGATCAACTAAGATAATCACATGCAAAACAAATCACACCTAGATCATAAACTTATTCATCAAATGATCATGAAAATACATCATAGATCACGGTTTAACAAGGAGATCAAACATGCAATGACAAAGATGTTCACTTTATTATGAACTAAACTTAGATCATGAACTTTCTTATCCAATAATCACATACACACACAAATCACGGTTTAGAGAAAGAAAAATATACATGCATGGAGATCTATTTTAGTTTTCATAAAAAAAATCTTAGTTTTTTCTTTAGATCTTTAAGATTTGATTAGAAAAACATTTAGATCTATCAAAGAGAAGTCCCAACCGAAACATCAAGTATCGAAATTACATATTACAAATTATTTTAGGGTCTTTAAAGTCCATGATTAAAAGAGAACACACATAAGTTCATCTTTGAAACCATAAAATCAACCATGCAAGGAAGAGAAATAACAAAGATCTACAAACTAGAAGAAAAAAAGCTTAAACTATTATAATCTCCTTCTTGGTCTTCAAGTCCTACCATGATAAAGGTTGGTCTTCTAGTCTCCTAACACTTATATCTTCAAAGATGAGGCTTGATCTTGCATGGATTTTCCTCTCCCTCCTTCTTCATCATTCACGGCCAACTCCCTCTCTATTCCTCTCTATTTCTTTTTCTTTTCTTTCTCTAAGAGTTTAATGAGGCCATTAGAAATGTGTTTGGGTGGAAGTGAAGAAATGGGAAATGAATAGGGTTAATGAACTAAGGCCATTTCCTTATATAAGCAATTCAAGATTTCCCTCTTTGGCCTTGGGAGTAATTCGGCCAAAGCACAACTAAAGGGGTAGTTTAGTCCTCACAAAAACTTGCATGGGTGGAGTTTAGCATATGCAAGGGGACAAGGTAGGCTAGTCTAGGAATTTAGGGGTCACCTTAGGCTTAAAGGGTAATTGGCATATAGTTAGGGTTTGGTCATTTGGTTGGGTTCTAGTTTGGTTTGGGTTACTAGCTTAGTTTCCTATTTGGTTTCCAATTTCTTAACCTCTAAGCTTCTAAAAAAAATCATAATCCCACCTTATACCTACTCATACTCACGTAGCATATATATATATATATATATACACACACATAAATACACATACACACTCATGCACACAACCGTACCATACACATAGCATATACATGCATTTCACATTTTATTTCTTACTAATATTCACTTATAATTATCTATTCCTATAACAAGGCAACTAATTCTAACAATCATCATCAAACACACATATATTAAATCAAGCACATACCACATAAAAATTCTAAACCAAATCAATAAATTCATTTTCTTTAAAACACAATTTACAGAATTCGTATTTTACAACTCTGGAAATAATTTTTTGTAAATCGACCCAGAAAATTCCAAAAGTTATATTTTCAAAATCTACGTTTCAAGACGAATGTTTTGATATAAAAATTGTAAAAATCCGAGTTACGGTTAAAAGGATATGAATTTTCCAAGTTAATCGATAAAATCACACTCAATTCTTAAAAATCCAATTAACAAAATTCTTCACTTTTCATTTATAAAAACATTTGGTTTATAAAAATCCTTGAAAATCAATACTTTATTTCTTATTTACACAAAACACATTTTTTTTTCCAAAAATCTTTTCGTAAAACAGAACTTCAAGATTTATTTTAACAATATTCGTTCACGCACGTACGGGAAAAATGCGGGGTGTTACATAAAACATCATATGTTAGACCCAAATCACACCCCCAAACTTAGTGTGACATTCGTCAAAATCCTCGTATTATTTTAAGCAGTAAAGAGATTAATTTTTGAGAAAATGTTTTTAAAGAGCATTTCTTTGATTGAATTTCTTATTTCATGATTTTAAAGTGATGAATGATTTTTAAAAAGGAGTGGTTTTCATGGGATAATTCTATGAGTTTTAAAATTGAGTTTTTGGAACGATTATGTATGTAATATTTTTATGCTTTGAAGAAATTGTAATTTTTATACATGAATGGTTTTATGAGAAAAATTTATTTCCTATGCATGTATGTGTATGTGTGTACGGTATTGCCATGTATGTGTATGCTTAGGATTTTATTTTAGGACAAGAAGCTTATAGGATAAACTAGAACCATATGGAAATTAAATTGGTGGAAGAATGTGAATTAAGGAGAAAAGCCAACCAATAGGAATTAGGATGAGTGCCTTAATTTACTCCTTTTTGTCTAGGTTGATAAGACCTAAACCATGCAACAAACCAAAGTGCCAAAATTGCCCCTCCTAAACACACATGGACCGAAATTTCCAAGGGCAAAGAAGGGAAATCACGGCTTGCCTATATATAGCTTGGCCATAGTTCATTTCCCTTCATCCATTTCATTCTTCTTCATTTTCTTTTCCAGACCAAACATTTGACTAAGAGCTCATCAAACTCTTAGTGAGAGAGAGAGAGAGGGCCGTGAGAGTGAGAGAGAAGGAAGAAGAAGAAGAAATTCAAGGCTTGATCAAGGATTCTCTTTGAAGATCAAAGGTGCTAGAAGCTTGAAGATCATTTCTTTTGGTGTGTAATTCGAAGATCATAGAGAAGTTTAGAGTTAGTTTTATATTTATGGCTTTGTAATCTTATTTTCTTTTGCATGTTGGATTTTATGGTTTAGTTGATGATTGCATGTGTTGGTTATGTCTTTATCAAGAATTTTTAGAGTTAAAGAAACTTGTAAAATGTTAAACCATGAGTTAGATGATTCGGCCATGGTTAGTAAACCATGTGTTGATGATTTTTAATTAGATCTACATAGTTGCATGTTGGTTTTATGCTTAGAATAGTTTATCTAAGTGGTTGCATGTCATGATCTTAACTTGATCTTTGATAAAGCTTTAATCTTGAGTCTTGCATGTTGTTTTTGAGCAAAAAGATTTGATCTTTCTTTGATGTTCATCACGGTTTTGAAAGAAACTAAGGAAAGCAAGCTTTTGAAAATGATTTTGATCCAAAAGGACTTGATGTATGCATTATGTTCTTTGCATGCTAAAGATTTGAAGCCAAACTTTGATTTATGATGATGGTTATTCGGTCAAGCTTAGAAAACTAGGAGATCATGCTTTGATCATCATGAAAAGGCACATGCATGTTGATATTTACTTGATTTAAGAATTTTAAAGTGCATGCAAGAGATTTGAAATGGAACTTTGTTTGAGTGATGATGATGATTCGGTTTGATGCTTGAAGAAGGAAATGATGTTTTAAAATTTTTTGTGTGAGCAAGTACATGATTTGGTTTATGAATCATAATCTTTGCATGTTGAAAAATGAACCAAAAATCTTGTCTTGGTCATGATGAGATTCGGCCAATGCATGTTAACTAGGTTAGGATTCTTTTCATGAAATGACATGAGGTAATGAGTGTGTTTCATGGGTTGATGCTAAGTTAATTTGTTTAAAATTGTGTTGTGATTATTTCTTTGCTATTCGGTTTTGTTGTTGAAAATGGACAAAAGAGTTTAGTTACTTCAAGAAGAGTTTTCAATGATTTTTGATTTTATTCCTTTGCTGTCCAAAAAAATTATTTTAAGGTATTTCTATTCAAAAAGTGTTTTCAATTGATAAAAAGTATGAGTTTTTAAGTACCATTTGAGATAACAAAAGCTAGATGGAAAAATATCGATTTTTCGGTGTTTTAAGAAGCTAAAACGTGGCTGGACCGATTTCAAACAACAGCTTAAATTGATTATTTAATTTATATTATCAAGAGTTTTCAAATGATTTTGAGAAATCTCAAGTGCAAGAAAAGATTGGAATTGTTTTGACAAATGATTGTATTTTAAAGAAAATGATGAAAAGAAATAAGAGCTTTTCCTATTTTAAGTGCAGACGAATAAAGTGATGTATTTCAATTGAAATAAATTTTGACGTAAACGTATTTTTTTAAAATACGAGGTATTCTCTAGACGGTGGAACGGAATCGCAAGGAGAAGCGAGAGATCATCAAGGACAAGGCAATTCACCTGCTGGACTAAGAGGTGAGAGTGTTGGGAACCTACGACTTAGTGGTGTCTAGATTGAATATATGGACTGTGCCAACCATTGAGACTTATTTGATATACTAAGTGTTACTTGATTATATGCCTGTTTATTATCTGAAGATGTTAATTGTTTACCTGATCATTTAACTGTAATGCATGATTGATTTCGTTATGTATCTGATTTTATGGTATTGATACTGCTGAGTATATTTTATTTCTGTCTGGAAACTCTGGCTATTATTATATGTGACAATGAGAATCATGAGAAATGAATAAGACTTAAGATTCTTTGAAAAGTTTAAGGAAAGGTGATAAGTGATGAGATTTGAGAATGCTTCAGTTATGCAATGATGCTGAGATTGTGCTCATGATGCTGAGATTGTGCTCGAGGATTCATGATTGATGATGATTGCCAAGTATCAGATGGATACAAGAGGCTTATGAGATTTTCCTACGACAATTATTTGATGTGCCGTGATGGCAAGTGGCTATTGGAAATGAAAGTAATATGTGATTCTTTGGGGAACGGATTTAACCCTTAGTGGTCGGGACTTGTTGAAGGGATGAATCAAGGGCGAGTCGACCTTAGGTTAATTAAAAATATTAAAGACTATAAAAGACTCTCACAAAAGCGGTGAGCGATGAGTGCGAAGTAGTGGAGAGGAAGATACCGTGGGTATCTGCGGATACTCAGGTGGAGATTGCATGAGGGGAGGGCAAGGACGGTGAACGTCAAGAAGCCTGGAGTATATTTCTAGGCGGAACGAATTCCACATGTGGCGTCGGGCTGATCGATTCCGAATGGCCGTGGTAAGTTCTGCATTGCGAACTAGAAATAGTACTGTCACCCCCTTGATTGCAAATCTAGAACAGTGAGAGGGACTGGAACGCGGCTCTGTGATTATATGATTATTGAAATTGATTATTTGCCGCTGTACCGGATTTTCTACAGTGTGCCAGTTTATGTGAATTGAGACTGTACCAGATTTTCTACAATTCTCCTGAGGACAGTTGTCAAGCCTGCGTGGTAAAGGTCCCATACTCCTGTTTGCTTTCGACTAGGTTGGATGGATGACCGAGGAGATGTAGACGTGTGTGCTAACTGATTTTTCCTCAGTGATGGTTTTTCCCCACCTCATTGAGTGAACCGATTTGATAAGACTTAAGAATGATGAAAGATTCAAAGAAAGAAAGTATAAGTGAATTTTCGAAGAATTGAGAAAGACTCTGATAAGATTTGAATACTCGAAAAGATTGTGATGCCAAGTGCAGTGATTTATATGGCAATGAGTTGTGATCTTCATGCATCTGGAATACTGTTATAGCCTTGTTTATAAATGCTTCCTATATGCTTATGTGAATGACATGATCAGTTATGATGATATTGTTATGACTATACTGTTCTACATGCTTATGTTACACTGTTCTGTATAGTCTGGTTATATTGTCATGTTCTATCTATTTTGTTCTATTATTTGCCTGTCTCTATATTGAGTCTGTTGTGAGACCACATGGTCGACACGTAAGTGGTCGAAACACTGACTCTCTCCCACCATGTTGTCGTATTGGCGTTTGCCGGTATTGCAACGGGTAGATGGCGTATCGTGTAGCGATTCACATGTGGCCTCTTCAAGGAGGAACATGGGTGGTTGTCCCTGAAGGATGGATATGGAAAGGAGATACTTGGTTGGAGATCGACGATCCCAGGCACATTTTGCGAGGGACGAGTTTGGATGTGCATGTGGGACATGTCACTCTTCGTGATTATCAGGATGGTGGACCAAGGGAACATCATGAGTATGATGGTCAACCTGCACCGTTAGTAGCAGTGACTCCACAGCAGATGGATGAGGAAGATGTGCGTGACTCTGGTCACGAAGTTGCTGCGGAATCTAGTGAGAAGATGGGAACGGATGCTGGTTCGGATGGAGAGTGAAGTCCGATGTGTCTGATAGTGTCCAGATGTTCTAGTGTCTAGGATCTAGTTCCCAATCGAGGATTACCTTTGTGAAATACTCGTAATGTAATCATGCTACTTTTATCTATGTTTTTAATTAAGTTTCAAAACTTGGGCATGTAATATTTTGTAACCGTCAGTAACTTTTGAAAACTGTTGGAGGCGAGACTCCGATGCTTCTGGTTTATGATCATGATAATGATAATGTTATGTATTTTCAATGGTATTTCACTTGATGGAAGTTTCAAGTAACATCTCGATTTTAAGTTTAGTGATATTATCAAGAGTTAATAGTCACATAAGTCCCCGAAAGATACCTGTGGAATCAGTTAAGTCCCTAAAAGATTTGTGGAATCTCTTAAATCCTCCAAAGATCATTTTGGAATCAGTTAGGTCCCTGAAAGATTTGTGGAATCTCTTAAACCCCTTAAAGATCAATTTGGCATCACGTTAGTCCCCCCTTGAGGGACCTAACAGAATCCTACGTGGCACGTTAAATGCTTTGTTGGCCCAAATGTGACACCTTAATAACATTCCAACATGGCATTGGGGCCAACAAAACATTTAATGTGCCACGTAAGATTCCATCAGGTCCCTCCTAACGAAATTGGATGGGGAGACTAACGTGATGCCGAAATGATCTTTGAGGGGTTTAAGAGATTCCACAAATCTTTCAGGGACCTAACTTGTGACGCTCTTATTTCCGAAAAGGTTTTCGCTCGATTAATTTGGACTTGTACAGTTTTCCAAAAATTAGGGTGGAAAAATATTTCTTTTTTAATACATTTGGTTTGTAAGTAAAATAAAAGAGTTGAAATCCGGAAAGTTATAAGTCATTAAAAAGCAGTCGAGGGGGTTTTGAAATAAATATTATTTTCGTTAATGAAACCCTTAGTCCCTCAATTGCAAGTTCTTTAAAAGCTGATCAATACCGGATTCCAAAGTTCTTAAAAGCCAGCGGAATATTTAAATGCGTAAAGTGAACCTTAGTTGTAGATAAGAAGTCATAAAGGTTTGATACATATTAGGTACAAGTCCATTGATAATAAAACACCCTGATAATACCTCACCAAAAGTAATATTAAAAATATGAACAATTCAAAAGAAAAGGGTATCATCAGAGCTGATCACTGGTCCACTGCAGCTACTCTATAGTCAGAGATCACCGGTTTCGTCCAACCAAAAACTATACAACTACTTCGACTTCCAGATTACTTCCACTATGCACACCCCTAAAGGTCGTCCATCCGAGAGTACCAAAAAGGTGTAAAACGGGGGTATGTGCATAACGTAAAATAATCGGAATACAAAACCTACGAGGACGAAAGCGAACTACGGGATTGGGATGGTAGAGAGTGATCTCTACTTCACCCTCAAAAGCAACCCGGTGATCCTGATACTCCCAAACGCCATCAAGGAGCGGGCGAATCTCGATGCAAAGCAGGCATCTGGCCATCATCTAAAACGGCAGGAGAGTAAGCCTAACACAGTCGCATTATCGAATAAGCCTAAGCCCCAATATTCACAATCAGATAAACAGCAGCAATCACCAGTGCAATAATGCATGTACATATGAGCAAACACCAGATTAGTTATTATCTTCAAGATAAGTGGCATGATGCATGTACATTTTCTCCATCTTCGAGGCCTCTACGTCCACCGGGTCTAGATCTGAGGAACGGTGCGTTCAAGAACGCGGCACGGCTTACGGCACGTCTGCCAGCGTAAACCGCACGACTTACAGTGTTTCCACCAGCGTAAACGGCACGACTTATAGTGTTTCCACCAGCGTAAAAGACACGACTTACAGTGTTTCCACCAGCGTAAAAGGCACGACTTACAGTGTTTCCACCAGCGTAAACGGCACGACTTACAGTGTTTCCACCAGCGTAAAAGACACGACTTACAGTGTTTCCATCAGCGTAAAAGGCACGACTTACAGTGTTTCCACCAGCGTAAAAGGCACGACTTACAGTGCGTCCACCAGCGTAGAAAGGCACGACTTACGGTGAACCCTGTGCATGCTTTCATAAAATATCAAGTTTAGTTACAGAAACAGTTCACAGGTTCACCTGCGTATAAAAGGCACGCCTTATGGTGTTTCCACCTGCGTAGGTGTTCCTCAGATTGGGACTGGTCCGATAACCTAGTTCATGTCATGTATGATATCAATTCAACTCTTTCATTCCTAGGTTATCATACACATGTTCAAGTTCCAAGTTTATCATTAGTCCAACTATGTCATAATCATTCGACACCAGTTCAATATGGATACATACATGTTCATATTAGTTCATCAGTCAACATGTATCCATCAGTACATAAGCGTGCAGATAACATAGCAGAGTCATACTAGTTCTAGGTCAGCTTATGTCCGAGTAATCGGACAAAGTCCCATCATTTCCCTGACCTAAGTACACCTTAAGTAACTAGAGCTTGGGTTCAGTAAGTCTTAATTACTTAAGACTTTGGTTAAGTAAGTCCTAATTACTTAAGACTAGGTTTAACTGAACTTTAGCTGACTAATCATGGACTAAGTCCCCTAATCATGAATTAGGTCTCACTAATCATGAATTAGGTCTAGCTTAATTGACTAATCTCGGATTAAATCCTGACTAATCGTGGGTTAAGTCCAACTAATCAGGGATTAGTTGACTAATCAGGGGATTAAGATCACTAATCTGGGATTAAGTCCAACTAATCATGGATTAGTTGACTAATTAAGGATTAAGGTCACTAATCTAGGATTAAGTCCAACTAATCATGGATTAGTTGACTAATTAAGGATTAAGGTCACTGATCTAGGATTAAGTCCAACTAATCATGGATTAGTTGACTAATTAAGGATTATGGTCACTAATCTAGGATTGAGTCCAACAAATCTTGGATTAGTTGACTAATCAAGGATTAAGGTCAATAAGTTCGGATTAAGTCCAACTAATCTTGGATTAGTTGATTAATCAAGGATTAAGGTCACTAATCTAGGATTGAGTCCAACTAATCTTGGATTAGTTGACTAATCAAGGATTAAGGTCAATAAGTTCGGATTAAGTCCAACTAATCTTGGATTAGTTGACTAATCAAGGATTAAGGTCAATAAGTTCGGATTAAGTCCAACTAATCTTGGATTAGTTGACTAATCAAGGATTAAGGTCACTAATCTAGGATTGAGTCCAACTAATCTTGGATTAGTTGACTAATCAAGGATTAAGGTCAATAAGTTCGGATTAAGTCCAACTAATCTTGGATTAGTTGACTAATCAAGGATTAAGGTCACTAATCTAGGATTAATTGAAACTTGATTAGGTTTAAGACTAGGTTTGGTTAACACTTAGTTGACTAAACCATTTTAGCTACTAGGTTAACCCCTTAACCGAGACTTAGCAATCTAAAACCGTTTTGATTAACACTTAATTACCTCATCTAATTCTCAGTTAAGGCCTAGTCAACTAAAATACATTTAGCCAACCCTTGGCCGTGTTCTCCTAAGCATTCCATGAACCAACATAACATAATCATAATTGTTCAATCAATACAAATATAGACACAAAATTCAGCATAGAATATTCATTAATCACATACCAAGATTCATCACAAATTGGCCTCCAAGCCCAAAATAAAGTCTAGCTAGTGCCCTTGAGTCTCATGGTGACTCAACCTAGATTCTAAGCTTTAAGACTTATTCTAGAAAAAGTGCAAGCTTCTCTCTCTTACCTCTTGAAGAAAACTAAGAAGATTTAGAATCTTTGGGCCTTTCCTCCCAAAACCGTGAGCACTTTCCCTCCTTAGACTCTTGAGACTTGATTCCAAGATTCTAAAACTCTAAAGCTCTCCTTTGATCTACCAAGCTAAAGATTTCAAGGTGTTGTTTGTGGTTTGGCCGTGAGCTTCTAAGAAAAAGGAAGGGGTTGATTTGAATTTTCTAAGCCATGATCACTCATGCATGATGTGTATTCATGATCTAGGCCTAGGATATGTGAAGATTTCTTGGTTTTAATGGAAGAATGAGTTTGGATGTGGGTGGTTATGGTGTTGGTCGTGAGCTCCTTGAAGGAAAAAGGAGAAGATGATGGTGATGGTGCTAAGAAGAAAAGGGAGCCAAAGTGATTCTCATCAATACATGGTCACTTATGTAAGGATGCAAAGTCAAATGGTGAGTTGTTAAGATGGCTAAGTGGTGTGTTTGGTGTGTGGACACCTCACACCTCATGCAAGGGAAGGAAATATGGAGTTGCCACCTAACTCTTGACCAACATGCATGAAATGTGAGCTTGCCACCTCACTTCTTCATGCAACTCACAAGTTCACTCACACACACATGTACTCCACGGCCTACTCACACACACACAAGGCCCAACACACATTCATGGCCCAACATCACTCACAAGGCCCATAAGCTTAATCTAATCCACTTAACCCTTAAGCCATTCATTAACCAAGCTAATCTAACTTCTAACTAAGCTATTAGACATCTAGGCCTAATCAACTTAGAACTTTACAAGGCTACACTTAATAAATCATGTTTGAGCTAACCCTAATCATTATAAGTTAACTAAACAAGACTAAGCTCTAACACATCAAGCAAGGCAAAACATTCATATAACAAAGCATAACATTATTCGGGAACTAAAATTCAGGGATGTTACATAACTGATTCCACGGGTTTCTTTCGGGGACCTATGTGACTATTAACTCTATTATCAAATGATGAACTTGCGTTTTTTTAAAAAAAAAATGGTCTCATTTTTACAACAAACTAATAACAAATTAGTAATAATTTTGGAAGTGAAAATCGGGCTGTTACACTTAGCATTTTGCATGTCCCAGGCAAAAGTAAAATAAAAATTCTAAAACAAAAGACTACCATCCAAATCAAAATGTACAAAACCTAATCTAAGACTTCGACTCATCAACACAGTCACATATTTATACAAGCTATTCACATATCAAAACTTGGTTAAAGAAACAAAACCAATCAGAACTCAAAACTAGTGAACACTCTCAACCTCTCAGTGTATATCTCTCATGTGTATCAAAGGTATTAACAATTCACTCAAGTTCATACAATAGTAAAGTGTTACCATATGCTTGACCATAGACCCAAATCTCCACTGAAATTATTGAATAAATGCACAAATCAAAAGGTCTTTATTTTGGTTGTAATGAGGCCATGACTAAAAGTGTCAAGGTGGGATAAAAGAAGGAAGGAATGAAACTAAGGGCTAAAATGCAAAAACAAATTTCCCTCAAAAATTATGAATGAGCAATGAATACTATGAGGAATCACACTCAAACACAACTATTTCAAACTTCTTCTCTTTCAATTTTTACTCTACTACTTCTTCCAAACAGATTTATTTTCTCTTATCATTCATCAATTTTCACTTTTTCTCAATTTTTCTTTTTCTTTTCTTTTCTTGGAAGAAGAGTAACTCAACAACACTTTGACAATTATCATACTTTTGAAATGTCCCTCTCTCAATTGCTCATTCAAAATTCCTAAGGTACTCACAAAAATTATACAATCAATGCAGGGTACCAAAGAAAATTCATTTTTATATCAGGCTCAAAATGGGCAACTAAGGGGAAACCGATCCAACAAAAAACTCTGAAGGCTACAAAAACACCATCCTAAATGCCTTAATCATTTTCATGCATGTAATCAGTTATCAATCTCAAAATGGTCACCGGTCAAGTTCTAGAACACAAAACTAAAGAGAACACACTCATGAAAGAAATAGGGGTCTCAAATAAAAATAATTCAATAAATCATACCCCATCAAATAGGCTCAAAATCTCACTAAGCTAAAGTCAGTTCACTAATTTCAAGTTCTGAAAAAATTTGTCAAAATAACCAAATTTCAAAACTATTTACAGTTCAACAAATAAATAACATGAATCAATGAGTCTAATCCTAAACTAAGTCTATACACCTATCATCAGAAAAATAATCCCGAGTCTAGAATAATTACTAAACCTCTACCTAATACACAAACCAACACCAAAAATGGGGAAATAATTCAAGTCTTAAAAAATTAATTTTTATTTTGTCCACTCCCCCAAACTTAGAGGTTGGCTTGTCCTCAAGCTAACTAAACTAACCTACACTACAAAATAAAAATTAAAAGAAAACTTACCAAAATACTGGGTTGCCTCCCAACAAGCGCTTGTTTAACGTCACAAGCCTGATGGGTCACCTCCTTTCGGAGGCTCAGGGAAATCACAGAGAAACTAGGGGTTAAGGAGCTTAGCAGTGGTTTTGCATCTATCCACCGCTCCTCCCAAATATATTTTCAGTCTCTGGCCATTAACTTTGAAAGTCCGGCCATCCTTGGGATCTTTCACCTCCACTGCCCCATAAGGGAATACCTGTTCAACAACAAAGGGACCAGACCACCTAGACTTAAGCTTTCCAGGGAAAAGCCTTAGCCTAGAGTTATACAACAAAACCAGCTGACCTTTTTCAAAATTTTTAGGGATTATCTTCTTATCATGGTAGTATTTAATTTTTGCTTTTAAAGCTTTAGACCAATTATATGCTTGTTCCCTAAACTCATCTAATTCAGTCATTTGTAAAATTCTTTTCTCCCCAACTTGTTGCATATCCATGTTAAGAAATATGGTTGCCCAATAAGCCTTATGAACTAGCTCAACAGGCAAATGGCAATTCTTCCCATACACTACTTGGTAAGGTGACATACTCAAAGGGCTCTTAAAAGTTGTTCTGTATGCCCATAGAGCGTCATCTAGTTTCCTAGACCAATCCTTTCGTGAGCTATTCACAATTTTCTCTAGAATCCTCTTAAGCTCGCGGTTGGAGACCTCTACTTGGCCACTAGTTTGAGGGTGATAAGGTGTAGATATTTTATGATGCACCTCATACTTGGCCAAAACTTTTTCTAACACTCTATTGCAAAAGTGGGTGCCATTATCACTAATAAGCACCCTGGGCACACCAAATCTATTAAAAATGTTTTTCTTAACAAAGTTAACAACCATTGCAGCATCATTGGTGGGGCTTGCAATCGCCTCCACCCATTTGGACACATAGTCCACTGCAACCAAGATGTACCTGTTACCAAATGAGGGTGGGAATGGACCCACAAAATCTATCCCCCAAACATCAAAAATTTCAACCTCAAAAATACTTTGGAGAGGCATTTCATCTCTTCGGGAGATATTACCTGTTCTATGGCATCTATCACACTGCATTACAAAATTCCTAGCATCTTTAATTATGGTAGGCCAATAATAGCCACATTGCAAAATCTTAGATGATGTTTTATCCAAACTATAATGTCCAGCATAATGTGAAGCAAGACAATGCCACAAAATATCAGGGATTTCCTCATTAGGAACACACCTCCTAAGAACTCCATCTACCCCTCTTCTAAACAGGAAAGGTTCATCCCAAACATAGAACTTGACACCATGTAAAAAAATATTCTTTTGTTGCTATGTCAAGTCTTTTGGGATTAACTTAGCTGCATGGAAGTTAGCTATATCCGCAAACCATGGTTGCACAACAGATACAACCAAAAGTTTATCATTAGGGAATTCATCCTTAATGGGCACTTCTACATTCCCATCACTACCCTTTAAAGGAAGTCTAGACAAATTATCTGCAATAACATTTTGAACCCCCTTTTTATCCCTGATCTCTATGTCGAACTCTTGTAGTAACAAGATCCACCTTATCAGTCTTGGCTTAGCATCTTGCTTACGCAAAAGGTGCCTTAGAGCCGCATGGTCAGTATAAACTATAACCTTCGACCCTATCAAATAGGAACGAAACTTATCCATTGCAAATATCACAGCTAACAATTCTTTTTCTATAGTCGTATAATTAATTTGAGCATCATTTAGCACACGACTAGCATAATAAATTACATGAAAGACTTTCTCTTTTCTTTGTCCTAGCACTGCACCTATGGCAAAATCACTTGCATCACACATAAGTTCAAAAGGTTTATTCTAGTTAGGTGGAATTACCACAGGAGCAGATACTAGTCTCTTTCTCAAATCATGGAAAGCTCTCATGCAATCATTATCAAAATTAAACTCCACATCTTTCTCCAACAAAGTACAAAGGGGTTTGGCTATTTTTGAAAAATCTTTTATGAACCGCCAGTAAAAACCGGCATGTCCGAGAAAACTCCTAATCCCTTTGACATTTGTAGGAGGAGGTAAATTTGCAATTACATCAATTTTAGCTCTATCTACTTCAATACCCCTCTCTGAAATTAGGTGCCCCAAAACTATCCCTTCCTTAACCATAAATTGACATTTCTCCCAGTTAAGTACAAGGTTAGTATCCTGAGACCTTTTTAGGACCTGTTCCAAATTATTTAAACATGATTCAAATGAGGATCCAAAGACTGAGAAGTCATCCATAAAAACCTCAATGAACTTTTCAACCATATCGAAGAAGATAGATAACATGCACCTTTGAAAAGTTGCAGGTGCATTACATAAACCAAAAGGCATTCTCCGATATGCGAAAACTCCAAAGGGACAAGTAAAAGCAGTTTTTTCTTGGTCTCTTGGAACCACAGGAATCTGATTATAGCCGGAATAACCATCTAGAAAACAATAATATTCATGTCCGGCTAACCTCTCTAACATTTGGTCCATAAAAGGTAGTGGAAAGTGGTCCTTATGGGTGGCACTATTTAGTCTCCTATAATCTATGCAAACTCTCCACCCAGAAACAGTACGGGTTGGTATCAATTCATTATTTTCATTTTTAATTACTGTGACACCACCCTTCTTAGGAACCACTTGCACTGGGCTGACCCAAGTGCTGTCTGAGATGGGGTAAATGATCCCAGCATCCAACAATTTTACTATTTCTTTCCTAACAACCTCTTGCAGAGTGGGGTTTAATCTCCGCTGAGGTTGTATCACAGGTTTATAATTCTCCTCCAGGAGAATCTTGTGCATACAAAAGGAGGGACTAATTCCCTTCAGATCTGATACATTCCATCCTATAGCAGACTTATAATGCCTTAAAACTCTTAATAGTTTTTCAGTTTCCAGTTCATTTAAAGCACTATTTATGATAATAGGAAAGTATTCAGTGTCATCTAGGAACACATACCTTAGGCCCGACGGTAGCACTTTCAGCTCAGGTATGGGTCTAACCTCCTTTTTCTCCAGCCTCAGATCCTCTGGCTTCGTATCATTTTTGATCTCTGCAGCTCCATCCAGCAAGGATTTGATCTGATGAGACTCAGTTCCTTCCTCTCCCTCAGTCACCAAAGCTTCTTCCACAACATCATCATCATAGCACATCTCTTCAAAGATTGAGTCTACTATATAGACTCAATCACATCCAGCCTCAGACACTGGTCATCCCCCCATAAAATGCTTCATAGAGTCATAAACATTGAACGTGACCTTCTCATTATGCACCCGGAGCATGAGTTCACCATTTTGCACATCAATCAAGGCTCTGCCGGTTGCTAGGAAAGGTCTACCCAGGAGTAATGGAATATCCTGGTCTTCGTCCATGTCCAAAATCACGAAGTCTGCTGGGAAAATGAACTTGTCCACCTTGACAAGAACATCTTCCACTTTCCTATATGGTCTCTTGATGGAGCGGTCTGCAAGCTGAAGAAAGATCATTGTAGGCTTGATCTCTCCAATGCCCAATCTCTTGAAAATGGAAAGTGGCATCAAGTTGATGCTAGCTCCCAAATCACATAGTGCCTTCCCAACATCCATCCCACCAATGTTGCATGGAATGGTGAAGCTGCCCGGATCTTTCAGTTTTTGTGGGAGCTTCTTTTGAAGGATGGCACTACACTCCTCAGTCAACATCATTGTCTCATTGTCTCTCAGCCTCCTCTTGTTAGTGAGCAACTCCTTCATGAACTTCGCATATGTATGCATCTGCTCAAGAGCTTCAGCAAATGAGATGTTTATCTAAAGTTTCTTGAACACTTCCATGAATCTTGCAAACTGCCTCTGATTCTCTTCCTTTTTCAACCTCTGAGGATATGGAACCCGTGAGATATCTGGTTGATTCTGTGGCTTCTCTGAAGTAGTTTCTGGACTCTTTTCTGTAAGCTCAGGCTGTTGCACAACTGGGGTCTCTTCCTCTGAATTCTGAACTTGCTGCTGATCCTCACCAACTACCTTGTTGATTTGAGCTCAATATATGATGTTTTTGGATGATATTTAACCCTCTTTCTTAGTGATTTTGGCTTGTTTCTCAAGTATTTTAGGAAAAAGATTGAGTTTTTAGTTGCTAATGTGAAGAACGAGATCCTTGAGGATTTTGTATCAATTTGTTCTGAATTTCAGGTTTTGGAGGCTTAATTTGATGATTTATGGAAAGGAAGGGAAAAAGCAAGCCTTGGAATCAGGAGTTTGGAGCAAAGCAGTGCTGAGTAGTGAAAAAAAGCACAGACTCGCCCAGGCGAGCCTTATTCTCGCCCAGGCGAGTGGGGTCAATTGTCTAAAAATCTTGGGGTCTTCACAGTCTAAAACTCGCCCAGGCGAGCCCAATTCTCGCCCAGGCAAGTGTCGCAGAAATCAGCAGCTCAATTTTTATCTTTTAGAGATTTTAGATAGGATTTGTTTTAGGATTCGTTTTTGGCCTTTTTATAGGATAGAATTAGGTTTTTTAAGAGAGACCAATGAGTGACGAAGAGTTTAGAGAGATATATTGTGAGAGCTTTTGGAGGCAAGCGTGGAGAATTTGTACTCTATGATTGGAGATTAGCGGTAATTCTATGTCTCTTGTCATGGTTTTCATTATTCTCTTTTCTTCTTCTTCTCTTATGATGTGTAACTAAACTCCTTGTTAGGGATGTGGTGAATTTGCATGGAACCTATATAGTTTTTATTCAATGAATTGATGTTTTTCCATTAAGGTTTTGTGTTTGATTATGTTTTAATTGATTATCATAATTTTGACGTCGATTGTGATCTAGTGGTTCTAATTAACATTAGACATATTGGATTAGAATAAGGCTGATAATCAAACAATTCAATTGCATAGGGATAGACATATTTCTTATGAATTGAATAATTTTACAAGTTTTGATTGAACTTAATTAAGGGTTAGGTTTTAAGGCTCCCTTGAGATATCATTGGGAGATTAATCTCTAAAATACGGAAACGTTCTAAGACATTAGACATTTCCTACTTTTGCAAAACAAATTCGAAACTTAGGAATAATATTGATTCATAAATAATTACTATTGGAACCTGCAATGAAACCACGTACCTAGCCGTTTCCCCAATCGTTTCACAACCATCTTTTATTTACGTTATTTTTATTTATTTTAATCAACAATTTCCAAATCAATTAAATCTAAATTCAAATTTCACTTAGTAACTACAATTAGGTGAGAATTATTAGAATCAATTTCAATCCTCGTTGGGAACGATACTCTACTTTCACTCTATTACTTGTACGATCTGGTATACTTGCCAGAATTCCAACAAGTTTTTGGCGCCGTTGCTGGGGATTAAAATTGGATTTAAATAATTTTTCGGTACTAGGAGTAGTTATATAGTGAAATCGGGAATGTACAATAATGAATTTTGAGGATTTAGATTTTTATAAATTTGTTTTGACTTCACCTCCTCTTACATATGATGCAAATACCTCGATTTATGAGATTGAGGAATTGTATTTGAATGAGTACAAGAAATTTGTCACGGAGGAATGGGTACAAAAGTTTTCGGTTAAGGAAGACCAAAATACTAATTTCTCTACAAATTTAGAAGAAGAAGAAATTAAGGTGCATCATGAGGTAGTTGAGGTGAAACAAAACAAAGCAAATGAGGGTAGGATAATAATAGAGAAATTTGACTCATCCTTGCGTGCTGAATTTTCTGAACTTAAAAATTGTGTTAAATCTCTTGCATGTTTGGATGATTCAAAATTTTTCAATTATGTTCAACCCCTGAGTTTGCATGATATTTTTCTAAATCATCAACATAATTCATTGTTGTACCATGGGATGAATAAATATCCCGAGAATGTGGTTTTCCTAATTCATGGAATTAACACCTTCATGAACGAGGAAAAAAATAAATTGTTTGAGATGATGCATGGTGTAAGGAATGTACCTTTTGACCCTGGTGGGATTGAGCTTATTTCTAAAACTTCCTTACTCTACCATCATCCATGCTCATTCCCATGGGATATGGGAGTAACTTGTTATTCTTGTATCACATGGGAGTTGAGCCATAGGATTTGGGATCTTGGTGGATTCTTTGTAGTTATGCAGTAGTGTAGGTTTTGAATTTTTTTGTTTTTAATTGAATAAAGAGTTGGAACTTTCTATATGTGACTACTAATGAAGTGCTTTTAGCACCATTTTTAGTTGTTCACGTGACACAGGTGAAAAAGTTTGGGGGAGTCTTCCCCATGGTGCATCAATAGAGAATGTTGTGCTACAAAGGAAAGTTTCCTAAATCCTTGCATTTATTTTTATTTTTATTTTGTAGTGTAGGATTAGTGTGTTGCTTGAGGTCAAGCTAACTTCTAAGTTTGGGGGAGTCCAACAAAATAAAAAAATTTCATGACTTATTGATTCTCCCTAGCTTTGTGTTAGTTGTGTCCTGACAGAAGTAGGTAATTAATACCACTAAATAGGTGAATCTAATACCACTAAATTCAACTTATTCACACATTCACAAGAAACAAAAGTATGTGTAATTCCTGAATCAAACAAAATCATGTAGGGTTGGTTATTGAGCAAAGGGTTGCCTTGCACGAGATCAGGAGATTGGTTAGTTTCTATTCCAATTAAGGTAAACACTCTGCCTTAAGTCATTGGTTTGCTAGCAGGTCCGGAGGAATTATCCTTTCCAGGTTGGTAATGGAGTCTAAAATCATAATCTTTTGAACCCCATCTATCACGTTGTCTCTAGCTCAACTCCTTCTAATCAAGCAATTATTTCAAATCCCTATGGTCACTAAACTCCGGAAATGTAATGCCATAGATATGATGCTTCCGTATCTTTGGAGTAGACATACTTGCTGCAAGCTCCAGGTCATGCGTCAAATAATCTACCTTGTGTGTATTCAATCACTTTGATGCATACACACTTACTTTTATTTCTTGTGTCTACACTCTTCCAAGTCCTACCTCGATGCATGACCGTATTCTTCAATATCTTTTCCTAAATCAGGCAAGAATAACACGAGAGAGGGTGTTAACCTTTCCTTCCATTACAAAATGCTTTACTCACACTTCTAATTCCATATGAAAAGCAAATCCTTTCCGGGTTAACTTGGTTAAAGGCAATTTGACTTTTAGAAGGTCCACTTGTGATCTACACTAGTTCACAATCAGTTGTAATAAACTTTGAACTTTACGACCGACTTAGGTTGTTTTCTCCTTTCAAAATTGCATCACCCTATGTTGAATCCACAACTGCTTCTTCCTTAGAGATCACGTGTCCTAAACTTAACTTCCTTCCACCACAATTTGTACTTAGACGGCTTAACGTGGTCTCAAGATATTTTCGCAGACTCTTTAATATCATCAATGAATACTAGCACAAACAGATCCAGATAAAATCTGGAAATTCTGTTTGTGTAGCTCATGAAGATAGCATAGGTCAAACTATACGGCATCAGATCACTATTTACTCATAGTGTCCGCTTCAGGATTGAAATGTCGTTTTGGTAATATCTTCTTTCCGAACCCTGATTTGATGATACCCTTGCCTTAACTCAACTTCGCGTTCCTAATCCGTGATATCATCTTACCTTAGAAAAAAACACTTGATTCTTATTCTGTTATCAATAATCATCGCATTCGCGCGAAACTCCCATTCTAGTTCTTTATCGAATAACACTAGAGTTCCCACGGAGACACACTTGACCAGATTAACCACTTCTCGCAATAACACCTCCTCCTGCTTTCTTTTTCGATTCAGCCACTTCCGGAATCAAGTCGATACTAACTCGATCTCACGATTTGGGCAAACCCGATATTTCTGGAGAAAATGTTTTCAGAACCTTCCTCACAGAAAAGATCCCTTCAATTCTCTTTTCCTGTTCTCTACCATAATCGAGAACAGTACACATACCTCTTGGGTCCCAGGTTCTTGCCTCTCTATCTCAATTAATTGTTACTTGGTTCCTAGACATCCAGTCCAAGCCCAAGATCACATTCAGTTGTGACAAAGATGGGTAGATTAAATCTATTCTAAGGAGATAGCCCAATAGAACAGCCCAGACTAATAAGGGAAACAACTGCAAGAAAACCTGTAGAAGTTCAACCTTGAGATAACAGGATGAAACAAACACAAGAGAATTCAACCAATTCACATATGATTTGGGTCTAACATATGATGTTTTAGAGCTTATTCCACTTAAGGTAAACACTCTGCCTTAAGTCATTGGTTTGCTAGCAGGTCCAGTGGAATTATCCTTTCCAGGTTGCTAATGGAGTCTAAAATCATAATCTTTTGAACCCCATCTATCGCGTTGTCTCTAGCTCAACTCCTTCTAATCAAGCAATTATTTCAAATCCCTATGGTCACTAAACTCCCGAAATGTAATGCCATAGATATGATGCTTCCGTATCTTTGGAGTAGACATACTTGCTGCAAGCTCCAGGTCATGCGTCAAATAATCTACCTTGTGTGTATTCAATCACTTTGATGCATACACACTTACTTTTATTTCTTGTGTCTACACTCTTCCAAGTCCTACCTCGATGCATGACTGTATTCTTCAATATCTTTTATTTCTTGTTTCTTGTGAATGTGTGAATAAGTTGAATTTAGTGGTATTAGATTCACCTATTTGTTTTAAATTAGAGACCCTACAAGATTTCCCGAATTTGCTTCTAAAGTCTGTTCAGACTATAGTGTCGAGATATTTGATCGCGACACTAAGTTAAATCTAATCTATCTTTCTTTATCACAATTGAATGTGATCTTGGGTATGAATTGAGAAAAGAAATACCAATTAATCATCGATTGTGATAGAATGACAATTCTATATAAGACCCTTAAAACCCGAGGAAGATATGTGTAGTTTTCGACCACCAGTAAAGAGGAAGTTTCCGTCATGGGTAGGTATGTGTGGGAGTTATAAGGATGATGGAAAAAATACAGGAAGTCCATGAGAAGGATGTTTGAATCTAGAATAAGTGAAAAACTGACCAAATGAGGACTCTACTGGACAAAGGAGGAAAAACGGTTAAGAGAATCTACTTGGGTGAAAGGACAGAATAAGGAATCAGGGCTAAATGCACCAGGAATAAGAAAACCTCGACTATAGGAAATATCTGAAGAGGATAAGGTTAGGGAATCACTAGGTCGCCTCCGTATGAGAAGTGTGGGGCATTCAACCTCGAATTAAGTTGTGGTGTACTCAAGGGAATAATCTGCCTCGATTACATGAATCCAAGATTTTATTGCAGGATTGTTCAGAGGAAGAAAGTTAGGAAGGAGTGAATTATCAGCGAATCGAGTAAGGATGAGTGATCACCCTGTTAGAATGCGAGTTAGATTCGGATATAGGTAACCCGAGTTTACCTCTTTCTTTAATCTGAATTACGTAGCCAAGTGTTTCTCGACTACGTTAATCAAATCATTCGATAATCTGAAAGATGTAAACAAACTCTACACTTAATTTTCTGTGATCAAACCCTTATCACAATTGGATGTGATAAATATCCTAAGCACTACAGAAATGGAAAGATCAGTTAAGACTAGAGAGATTAACAACCAACGGGATAGGACAAACATTTGTCTCCACAACGGAAATATCTCTAGAATTTGATAATTTGACTAAGTCTGATAGTGACAATAATATTCCTTATCTTAAATTTCATCCAACTTAAAGATATATAGTATAGTCTTTCTTGAGAAAGAGTATATTTGAAAAGGATGATTTTATTGCTGATAGTTTAAATATTGGGACTGATCACCCTACTGTTTATAACTGTTAAGGGATAAAGTCATACAAATGATTCCTTACTCGTGCTGGAGTAATCAGAGTGCGCAACGGGACAAGTTTTTCTTCGAAAAGTTCTTTGGAAAATGTTTTAATTGAGAAGTATATATATATATATATATATATATATATATATATTTAAAAGGTTTTATTCGGAAAATTTTTAGTCAAAATATTTCATTTGAAGTAATTATAAAATAATTTTGAGGAAGTGTAAAAAAACCCCTTTAAGTGGGAAAGGATTTAAGTATGCATTGGAAACGCAAAAGTTTTATCCGAGAGAATTTCATTTGGAATATTTTGTGAAATATTTTGAAACAGGGAATTTGAAGAAGTATAAGAAAAATTCTTTTAAGTGGGGGAGGTTTTCCCAAATGAGATTTGGAGAAATAATAACCTCAGAATAGTCTTTTATGTAATATAGAAAAACATATATAATTTTAAAGAGTGAATTTCGGGGACGAAATTCCTTTTAAGTAGGGGAGTAGTGTAACACCCCAAATTTTTAATCCCTGATTAATGAAATACTAATTATAAGGCTCATTTATAATTTAATTATTTTCTTGGATTAAAATCGATGTGTTGTGTTGAAATAAGGGGTGAATATATTTTGCCAATTATATTTATGAGAAAATAAATATTTTGCACATTAGTCCCTGTTTTGGGACCTAGAAGTAATTTTAGGAAAGATTTTGGGAGAGAAAGAAAATAAAACAATTATTTTTCAAAATTTGCCAGAGTTGCTCAACGTTAGTGCGTTTTGATGAGTCACCACCGAGTTTCCGCCGTGTTGACACGAGTCAAGCTCAGCAACACGTCCCATGGCACGCGTCGATCTGCATGGAAGCTTGGATTCACTATAAATACCCAGGAGTGGATCAAATCGAGCTTCATTTGCAAGAGTGAAGCTGAAATTCGTATGTTAGGGTTCGAGACTTTGTTTAATCGATTCTCTTTCTCTGTTGAGATTTAAGCCACAAATTATACACTAATGCAAAGCTCACATCACGATCTTTGTATAGACACTAAATTCGTAAGATGAGTGTGTGTGTTGGTAGAATCGAAGCTCGAAAGTTGGGGTCATTTTGCTGTCAAACGAAAATTTAGTTCTTGGAGCTTACTTTGGTCTTCGATTTTGGTATGCTCGTGGACCCTTTTGATTCCAAATTGTTTTTAATCCCTCATGCATGTTGCAGAGAGTAGATTCTAACCTTTTTCCCCAATTTTTATTGTGGTTTCCTATGTCAACCAATTCGGTTTTGGTACTCTACTCAAACTGCTCTGCATGTTGGTGCTTGAAGTGGTTTTTGGTGTTGTGGTACTTTTCTTTGCAAAGCCTCTGTTGATTCACGTCTGAGAGGTAAGGGGAAAGCTTTCTATTCACTAGATAGAGTTTAAATTACATGAATTTCATTAGAGAGCCACCAAGAGGCTCTAAGGGCTTAGTTTGAATAGGGAAATTGGTTTGGAGACCAACTTGTGCTCTAAAGTTGTTTTGAGCAAGTCCTATATTTTGCATGCAAGCTATTTGGAACTTATAATCATGAGTTTACTGGGTATTTTGCAATTTGGCATGTTGTGTTGTGAATTTTCCAAGTTTTATGCATAATCTTGTAAACCTCTGTGATTTCTGTAATTTGATATGTTCTAAGTGTTTGAACATGTTTAGTATGTGATATAAGACTTCTGTTGATCATTGGATTGGAGTAAAAATGGTTAGAATTGAAAATGGTGTGTTAAAATCGAATTCTGCAATGAAAACTGACTGTCAAGACTCAAGTCTCTGACTCAAGACTCGAGTGTTTCCTGATGCATCAGGGCGTCTGTAGGAACCAACACTCGAGTGAATGAGCCAAGACTCAGGTATTGACTGGTGCAGCTTTGGGAAAACCTTGATGAACCACTCGAGTCCTGCATGAACCACTCGAGTCTTCTGGGTTGATGAACCACTCGAGTGACTCATGAACGACTCGAGTCTTTTGAGAAAAACTGAAACATAACTTTTTAGAAAAGTGATGATCCACTCGAGTCTCTCTATGATCCACTCGAGTCTTTTTGACCTGAACATTGAAAAACACCATTTTTAATTCTGAATCATTTTATTAACACTTATGTAATAGTAATCCACATGATTTAAGACTTAAAAGTAATTGATTAATGATGGTATGAATTTGTTGGATTAATAATGTGGGACATTATTAATTATGATATACCAAACAATTATTTTTAAGTTAAGAAATTGCACTCATCCTAGAGTTCGGATGTTAGATCGTTTAACATGTTATGATAACATGTGGAGGGCCTCTAGGAGTGGCAAATGTTGCTGCTAGCTCGATGACACATTAAGGTGGATGATGTGGGCAGTATGTGATATACTGTTAATTTGATATTTCAACGGTGTGATGCACACAAGTGATAAGGTTTACGTTTTGGCGACGTGACGTTCATCAGACATTGTAACGTTGTTTATCACCTCTGCTGTGTATCACTAGTGATAAGGTTTACGTTTTGGCGACGTGACGTTCATAAGATGTGGTGACGTTGTTTTTCACTCCCGTTGTATATTGTAAAGTGATAGGTTTACGTTTTGGCGACGTGACGTTCACCAGATAGTGTGACGTTGTTATCACTTCTGAGCTAGTACGCCATACGTTCTGATAACGTATTTGTTGTGTTATGGGAATACACTGTTGTTATGGACGGACGTTTGTAAGGATAATTAGATGGAGGATTTCAGAAAATGAGTAATTTCATACACCATGCCATTCATCCTTAATTAAGTTAAGGTTTGTTATTAAAAATAAGTGTGAACATCCTATTTGCATTAAGTGTTTGCTAAGTATTAACTGTGGTAGTTAACTGATTTGAGGTTATCTATACATGTTTTTGTTGCTTAATCATTTATGCTCTATCCATTATGTGTATAGAAATTGTGACACCCTCTTTATACTCCAAGTAATTAATACAATAAATATGCTATTACTCGAATAAATGGACTTGTTAGTATTTAGAAAATGTAGGAAATAAAATTTTATTTTTATTTTCTTTAGAGGCGGGTGCACAAACCAAAACATGGAATTCTTGGAGAATCTAATTCATATCATTTTAAACATTATATTGAATTCAGCATTCTCTAAGACAAGAAAATCTTTTCACAAACCAGATAGCATCAGCACTTTGAAATCGTATTATTCATAGTAAAAATTAAGCGATGCCATCCATTCTTTCGTTTCGCGGAACTGATACCATTCTTACATATCGTAGCCAAATTCTTTAAATAATCTATATCAGAGTAAGCGGAAATAGTAGGACTATGCATAGTTGTAATATAAACATAATATACATATATATATAAGTAAGTCATGAAATACATAGTCCCAAGTCATGTCTCCAAGAACCAGTACAAGTCCATAAAGTAGATCATCACCCCAGAGTTCTCAAAAACTATATACAATATCTACATATCAAAAATAAAGACTCTGAAGCTGATCATAAAACATAAGCAGCAGTAGTAGTAGTAGTAGAAGTCTCCAGGAAGTAGCAGTAGTCACCATCCAACATCACAGCAGCAGCATCATCTCCTCCACAGCATCCATCACACCGGATCCCCTGATCCACATCATCTACCATATGCACATGCCTAGGGATCATCGTCCCTCCACTGACTCCCGGTAGAGTGCACGACAGGCTCGCCTCCGCTCTCGTCCTCCACAGGATCCTCCTCTATCTCATCCGAAGGAGTGGGTACCCTACCACTGGGTACAGGGTCAGGTGATGGCGAGACCCTAATGGGGCTCCTCGGATCAGGTGGGGGAGTCTCCTCGCGGGCGACTCTAGAAGAAAAAGGGTGTGAGCGGGTAGGTCGAAAGCGGAAACTGTGATATGAGAGAGCTGGTCGTGTGGGAGGTGGTCCATGGTATGTGTAAAAGGGTGGTACGTGCATAGTGTATATGATGGGAATCCTAAACCTACGAGGACGAAACCGGATCAGCGGGTTCGGGTGGTAGAAGGTAACCTCTACTTCTCCCTGGAACACCGCGCGGTGATCCTCGTAGATCCATATGCCACTAGGAAGTGGCCGGATCTCGATGCAAGCGATGTAACGAGACATCACCTACAAGGGCATAGGGGTAAGCAATTCTATACACATAATCAATAGAGCATAAATAAATGCGCATTTAGAATATGTAAACATGCAGCATTAATCAACAACCACATTTAGCACTTAGCAAGTATTTAATGCAAGTAAGATGCTCATACTTATTTCATGTATCAACTTTAGGTTAAATGAGTGGCATGACGTATGAATCTAGCTCTCAATCCTAACTCCATCATTCTATGTCACTCTTTGACGTCCATCCTTTACTTCATATCATCACTCAACAGTGCGTTGTACTCCTAGGTGTACAACATTCGTACATTCACCTTAGAATGTACACGACAAGCTTGGAAATGGTACATAACGTGCTCCTCGTGCAACGTCCCGTCATCTCAACGGAATAACCATATCATCAGAATCTCACTTCGCTGGCCACGTCGTCAACCGTAACGTGTCATCAAGCAAGCCGTCAGTTGGCTCTCCCAGAGGCCCTCCTCATGTTACCAAAACATGAATAACGTTGTAATCACCCAAACTCCAGAATGAATGCAATTTCTTAACTTAAAAGAATTGATTGGCATATCTCAATTAATAATATCTCACATTATTAATTCAATAATTTCATACCATCATCAATCCATTTCTTTTAAGTCTTAGATCACTTGGATTATTATCATTTAAATATTAACAGAATTATTCAAAATTAAAAAATGGTATTTTTAATTTTCTGGGCAGAAATACTCGAGTGTTCTTCAGAATACTCGAGTAATTCTTCAGCCTTTCCAGATTACTCGAGTAGTTCATGGCTACTCGAGTCGTTCATGCTTTCAGGAAAGTCAGATATCAAATTCTTAAAAATACTCGAGTAGTTCATGAATACTCGAGTGTTCTTCATCAATTCCACAATACTCGAGTGATTCATGCATTACTCGAGTGGTTCATCAAAAGTACTCCTGTTACATCAGTCAATACTCGAGTTCTGGGCCTGATACTCGAGTGTTTGGAGCAAAAGACACACTATTTTAACACAAAATACTCGAGTATCATGCCAAGTACTCGAGTCTTTTCATACAGAACAGACTGGAAACTTGGTTTTAACATACCATTTTCAATTCTAACCATTTTCAATCCAATCCAATGATCAACAGAGTTCATATACCATACATTAAACATGTTCAAACACTTAGAACACATCAAATTACATATTTGACAGAGAATCACAAAACTATGCATAAAACATGAAAATTCACAACACAACATACTAAATTGCAATATACTCCATAAACTTGTGAATTTAAGTTCAAAACAGTTTGCATGCATCATATGGGACTTGCTCAAAACAACTTTAGAGCACAAGTTGGTCTCCAAACCAATTTCCCTATTCAATCTAAGCCCTTAGAGCCTGTTGGTGACTCTCTAATCAAATTCATGCAATTTATACTCTATCTAGTGAATAGAAAGCTTTCCCCTTACCTCACAGACGTGACTCAACAAAGAAATTGCAAGGAAAAACTCCACAACACCAAGAACGACTTCAAGCACCAACATGCAGAGTAGTTTGAGTGGAGGTCCAAAACCAAATTGGTTGACATAGAAAACAGAGATAACAATTGGGGAAATTAGCATTTCTAAACTCTATGCAACACATACTAACTATAGGAATCAATTTGAGACTCAGAAGATGCATGAGCTTACCACAATCAGTGATCAAAGTAAGCTCCAGAACCAACTTGACAACAACAAGCTCCAACTTCCAAGCTCCAATTCTTCCACTACACACACTCTCA